>OZ007586.1:125478208-126678208 GCA_963931845.1 Maratus michaelseni | reverse complement strand
GGTACACAGTGAACCTATGGACACAGTGGACCACCCCCTAATATTTTATTTATTTAAATTTTTTTTAAGCTTCTCTTCTATCCTAATAGACAACAGCACTGCAATGATTATTTATAGCCTTCAGAAAGTATGTTTAGCTCAGATTGAACTATTTTATCCTGCTTTGTTGTTTTGAGAGCTTCTAAAAGTAAAATTTTTCATCATCATATTTTTATTTTTTTAGTAATTAAAGGTTGTAGATAAATAAAATAAAACAGCTTTTTTGAAAAGCTAAGATACTTGTTTTTATTTTGCTTTAAAGTTATTATGTTTAAAAGAAAGCTATAAACAATATTAATATGATTATTTATTGAACTTCAACATGTGGTACAGTGGACCACCCACTCCTGGGGCACAGTGGTCCACAATCCACTCTGCTCCTCTAATGCAGAATGTTCAAAATATGTAATAATTGTTTTCTTAGAAAGATTGTTTTAAAGTAGAATTAACTGTAAAATAAAGTAAACAAATAAAAATAACAATTTTTTTAACATAGTAAGAAATATTTTGTTTTGTATTTACTGCCTTTGATAAATATAACTGTAGTCTAATTGTTGATGATTCTATTCAAGTAAGATTCATGAGATGCAAATTGAATGGAAATCAGTTTATTTCTCCCGAAACTGTAGATGAATCTGCTGTTGATGTCAATGATTTCATAATGTTGCTCGCAGACCCAAAATTATTTCTTGAAAATTCCAGGCTCAATCTTACTGATAAGTATTTTGGAATTTCATTTGCAAATTTTAATGTGAGCTGATTTTTTTTGTACTTAAGTAATAACTTCAACTAAATTGCAATTGTTCCTGTATTAATCTGTTATTATTTTCAAAATATAATTAATTTTTTGTTTTTGTTTCAAAATTTATATTACTATGTTATTTTGCGAATGAAGAGGCAACAAAAAAGAATTAGATTAATGAAAAATAGATTTATATTATATTTTAGATAATACCTAATAGTGGTCCACTGTACCCTGGTGGGTGGACCAGTGTATATATATATATATATTTAATGTATTGAAAACTATGTTGTGAGAAAATTATGATGGATGTAAGAAGGTTTAAGGAATATTCAAAAATATTTTCATACAGATTGGTCAGTCTGTTAAAGAGAAAAAAAAATTTAACTGAAAAAGTGGTCCACTGTGTACCGGTCTCCCCTACCCGATTACATGAGATTTTGTTATTTGTATTGATATGTTTGTGTTTACGTATTTTATCAAGATTATATTTCAGCTATTTTTAAGTAAGTTTTTTAAGATACTATATAGCAATGTTAAAATGTTGGCTATACTTTATTAGCTTATGTTAAAGATTGGTCAGAAAAAAAGGTTGGCGAGATTAAAAAATTTTGTCGATCAGCTAGTGCTCGACTAACATAACAACAGGGCTGCTGGGATGGAATTTAATTTTTAAAAAGGACACATTTTGAACCGGTTTGTTTACAGTCCCATTTTATTAGTAGAATTTTGTGATAATTTCCCAAATGACTGGCGAATTTTGCATTTTTTGTAAAAAAAAAAAATCTTTAGATGTAATTTTAAACAAAATCTCTTTTCATTTCTTTAATTTGCAAATATTTTAAGTTTTCTTATTTAAAATACTGTGATTAAATGTCCAATGTAAGATTTCCCTTAGTTAAAAATTGTTATGACAGAATTTACACAACTGCAAAAATAATTGATTACTACAACAATGCATTTTCAGGGTTTTTTTCCAATAAAATTAGCTATACAACAGAGGAAAGTTAACTTCATACTATATTTACATTGCAGTAATTTGGAGAGTTGCAAAATATAGCTAACAAGTAAAACACAAATCTTCTTTAGTCTGCGGGTTTTAAAATACTTCCTAAATATTCACTCGACACGATGCAATTTCCTTACCTTGTATCATTTTTATCGATAAAACAGGTAATTGACAATCATCTCACCATTTAAGTAACAATCTAAAGTCAATTTCTAAAAGGACAAGAAAATCAAATCAAAATAAGTAAACAAACAATAAATAAATAATAAAATACCTAATATGAGTCTTATTCTTGTAAACAAGAATTTGCATTGCAATCACCGCTCATGAATACATGACACAAGCGATAGGTTAATTTATTGTTAATTGATAGTAGAGGTGCCCAATCTTTTTAGGCGAAGGGCCACTTAAAAAATTGTTGGGTTGTCGAGGACCACCATCAGTAGCACAGAGAGAATTTTGTTTCGAGGAGATGTTGGGTGGGGGGGGGATAATTAGCATTATCCATACATACAGCACTGTTCGGTTGCAAATTTGGAAGAATGCACCCACTAGATGGATTTGTGATTTTTATGCGGCTACTTGACAAAATTGTGATTTTTATGTGCCCGTTCTAAATAATTCACGATTTTTATGTATAGGTTCAACTTTTATGTATAGGTTTCAACTTTTTTACTCAGTGACCACTGGCCAGTACATGGATTTTTTTACTCCTGTTTTTCAGCAATGACCAATAACAAATTTACAAATACTTGATAAAAAATTTAAGAACTTTGTCAAACGATTGTGGAATAAACGGCGAAATTTGTCAAATAGTGTTGGGAAAGAAATCGCGACATTCGTCAAATGGTCTCGGGAAAGAAATCAGGCATTGCAGGAAAAAAATTAATTATGTCTAACTGTCGTGAAAAAATTAGAGAAATTCGTCAAATACGTTCGGGGGAAAAAAACCACAAAATTCATCAAATGATCTCGGGAGAAAAATAGTGAAATTTGTCTAACAATCGCAGAACAGAATTGCAAAATTCGTCGAATAGCAGTGGAAAAAAAGTGCACAATTTGTTCGTTCATGGAAAAAGTCGTGAAATTCATTAATCGATAGTCGATAAATCATGAAATTCATCAATCGATAGCAGAAAAATCACAAAATTCATTGATAGTGGAAAAATCACAAAATTCATCAACTGGTTTCAGGGGAAAATTTTTTCGAATATCGTCGAATGGCTTCGAGAAGAAAAAAAGTCACAATCCGTCAAATAATTTCGGGGAAAAAATCGTGAAATTCGCCAAAGGGTTTTGAAATTTGTCGAGCGACAGCGGGGAAAAAATCTTTTTCCATTCAATCATCGCAATTGGGACTATTAAGTTTGACCAGTGGTGGCAGTAAAGTCAGTCACCAAATTTTCAGTATTACTCGCCGATTGACGAATGGCAATTTTGTCCTATATTTTTACACGCCTGATCGATGAAATTCAAGATTTTTACGCACCCGATTGATGACTTTCTTGATTTTTATGGATCCGTTTGACGAAATTAATGATTTTTATATGCCCGATAAACAAAATTCATGATTTTTATGCATGCGTTCAACAAAATTTATGATTTTCCTTCTCCCGATCCACAAAATTCATGTTTTTACTGTGCCTGATTGACAAAATTCGTGATTTTCAACTGATATGCTTTCCGTCGGCCATTTAATGAAATTCACAATTTTTCTTCTCTAGACTCTAGGCAAAATTTTCATTTTATTTTTTTTATTTTTTTTACCGTTTGTTGAAATTTACAATTTTTTCACAAACATTCGATGGAATTCTTGATTTTTCCACACCCAATATACGAAATTTGCGATTTTCCATGCCTATCGACAAAATTCATAATTTTGCAGAACCGATAGACAAAATTCATAATGTTTTCCCACAATCTATGGACAATTTGCAAATTTTTTCCGCGACTGTTCGTTGAAATTCGCGATCTTTCCATGCCATTCGATGAAATTCGTTGCTCGATCCATGAAATTTGCGATTTTAAGTGCCTTATCGACAAAATTTGCAGGTTTTTTCAACTGATTTACAAAATTCAAGATTTTGAGTGATTGACAAAATTTACAACTCCAGAATTACCGATTTTGGCATCTCTGGTTTCTGTTGACCGATTATTGAAATTTGCGTTTTTTTTTCTAGCGACAAAATGGCGAAATTTGTGATTTTTCCATGCCCATTCGACAAAATTTGCATCCAGTCGATGCAATTCATAATTTTATGCACCTGATCGATAAAATTCATATTTTCCTATGATCTATGGACAAAATTTGCGCATTTTTCTCACGAATTATTAAGGAAATTCGAAATTTTTGGATAGGTTGGCATGTATGGTCTCTGCGGGCCACCAGTTACCCATCACGGGCCACAGGTTGTGCATTCCTAATCGTGATGCAGTTTAGCTCATTCGACTCGACCTCGATAGAACTTACTGATTTTAGTTTCACCACCAGGGGCAGTTATGTTCATATAGAACAGAGTGCGCCCCTAGCAGTGGAAGGGGAAATTAATGGATTTTGGAACTAACTCGAGGGGTCCCATCACAACATGGTTTGATTCATTCAATTTGACATTGACAGGATATATCAATTTTAGTTTCAAGTTTGACCACCAGGGGTGCATTCCTATCTCAGGTTCTATGGCCTCGATCATGACAAGGTATGGCTCACTCAACTCTAAATCGACAGCCTCAACAATTTCAGCTGTTTGTACAGAACAGAGTGCGCCCCCTGGTGGTGGAACATGGAACTAACAGATTTTGCAGCTAACTTGAGTTCTATGGGTCCCATCACAATGCAGTTTGATTCATTTGACTCGACATCGACAGGATATATCGATTTTAGTTCCAAGTTTCACCACTAGGGGACACTATCCTATCTCGTGTTCTATGGACCCGATTACGATGAGGTATGGCTCATTCGACTCGAAATCGACAGCCTGAAAGATTTCAGCTATGTTTGTATAGAACAGAGTGCGCCCCCTGGTGGTGGAAGATGGAACTAACGGATTTTGCAGCTAACTCGAGTTCTATGGGTCCCATCACAATGCAGTTTGATTCATTCAATTTGACATTGACAGGATATATCAATTTTAGTTTCAAGTTTGACCACCAGGGGGTGCATTCCTATCTCAGGTTCTATGGCCCCGATCATGACAAGGTATGGCTCACTCAACTCGAAATCGACAGCCTCAACAATTTCAGCTGTTTGTATAGAACAGAGTGCACCCCCTGGTGGTGGAACATGGAACTAACAGATTTTGCAGCTAACTTGAGTTCTATGGGTCCCATCACAATGCAGTTTCATTCATTTGACTCGACATCGACAGGATATATCGATTTTAGTTCCAAGTTTCACCACTAGGGGACGCTATCCTATCTCGTGTTCTATGGGCCCGATTACGATGAGGTATGGCTCATTCGACTCGAAATCGACAGCCTGACAGATTTCAGCTATGTTTGTATAGAACAGAGTGCGCCCCTGGTGGTGGAAGATGGAACTAACGGATTTTGCAGCTAACTCGAGTTCTATGGGTCCCATCACAATGCAGTTTGATTTATTCAACTGGACATCGACAGGATATATAGATTTTAGTTACAAGTTTCACCACCAGGGGGCGCTTTCCTATCTTGTGTTCTATGGGCCTGATCACGACGAGGTATGGCTCATTCGACTCGAAATCGACAGCCTCAAAGATTTCAACTATGTTTGCATGGAACAGAGTCCGCCCCCTGGTGGTGGAAGATGGAACTAACGGATTTTGCAGCTATCTCAAGTCCTATGGGTCCCATCACAATGCAGTTTGATTCATTCGACTCGACATCGACAGGATATATTGATTTTAGTTCCAAGTTTCACCACCAGGGGCACTTCCCTATCGGGTTCTATGGGACCGATCACGACGATGTATGGCTCATTTGACTCGGAATCGACAGCCTGAAAATTTTCAGCTATGTTTGTATAGAAAAGATTGCGCCCTTTGGCGGAGGAAGATGGAACAAACGGGTTTTGCCATGCATTTTCATCCTTCTAATTGTGTTACTCTCTCACTGTATAATTTAAAAGTTGAGTCTTGGATTCCTCTCCCTGGGCCACCACCCTCATATTTTATTGGGGTCCAAGGGGTCTTTTTTAGCATTTCTTTAAAATTTTATTCTAATGATTAATTTATACCCTATACTTAATTTCGACTAATTGACATTTTCATCAATAACCTTAAAAAAGTAATGATATCAGTACAAAAACCCTTAACGGGTTAAAAGTGTTGACGCAGCACTTTCTTTTGGCTCTATGAATTTTAAATATGGGTCTTAAAAGCAATGATATCAAATTTAAGTGACGCTATGTTAATAATTTTTTTTTAAATCATAATTTTCTTTTTAGTTTTATTTATGTTCACAGGTGCAATTATTATCTTAATATGAAAAAATATATAAAATTTATTCACTGATGCTTTTTCATTCACATCTCTCATGAATTCAAAATATGGGTTTTAAAAGAAATGATATCAAACTTTGAGTGACACCTTGACGTTAATTTAATAGGACTCTTTTAAAATTCAATTTAAATTATTTTTGGTTTGTCTTCTAAAGTATATTTACACATACAAACAATACTTTTAATTTTTCAATACACTTTTAAATATATTACTTTCACTGAGCCTATATTATGTATTGAAATGTATTTATTTCAATAAATTGATTTTTCTTCTGTGCCACGCTATCCAAAATCATAAGTAAAATTTATGTAAATGATTATTTTGCGTCATAGTATCCAAACAAAGGGAAATGTATTCAAGTGGATAATATGACGCAAAATAATCATTTACATAAAGTTTACTTATGATTTTGGATAGCGTGGCACAGAAGATAAATCAATTTATTGAAATAAATACATTTCAATACATAATATAGGCTCAGTGAAAGTAATATATTTAAAAGTGTATTGAAAAATTAAAAGGATTGTTTGTATGTGTAAATATACTTTAGAAGACAAACCAAAAATAATTTAAATTGAATTTTAAAAGAGTCCTATTAAATTAACGTCAAGGTGTCACTCAAAATTTGATATCATTTCTTTTAAAACCCATATTTTGAATTCATGAGAGATGTGAATGAAAAAGCATCAGTGAATAAATTTTATATATTTTTTCATATTAAGATAATAATTGCACCTGTGAACATAAATAAAGCTAAAAAGAAAATTATGATTTAAAAAAAAAATTATTAACATAGCGTCACTTAAATTTGATATCATTGCTTTTAAGACCCATATTTAAAATTCATAGAGTCAAAAGAAAGTGCTGCGTCAACACTTTTAACCCGTTAAGGGTTTTTGTACTGATATATGTTACGGTCAATATGATTAATCCGGTCATTATTAATAATAACCGGTTATTATTAATAATGACCGGATTAATCATATTGACCGTAACACATATATATGTGGGGTTTTTTTTCTCTGACCCACAACGTGTATGCCCGTATATATGTTTTCATGCGTTACTTCATGAGGAGTTAAAAAAAGTTTTAACGTATAAATAAAGAACATAAAGATAAATCAAACAATTTCTACTAAAAGTGTAAAACAATATTGTAACGTAGCACAAAACAGTAAATTTATATGCATTTACATTGTTTGAAATATTTTTTCTCCTTTAAAAAGAAACTCAGTCCTATGGTACTCTATGCAACGGAAAACCCGTACTCCTGAGAAGATTAAACAAGAACGAAAAATCATGCGTCGAGCATAGATTATGTAACACTTTCCAACGCTTCCAAAATAATTTTACAAATCATTACCGTTTAATAAGCTGAAAGATAACATCTAAGTAAACAATTGGGAAAACGCATAACATATTTAAAAACGTAATTTCAGGAATTTCCAACATATACAATATTCGGAAAAATATCCGAATACTTTTATTCAGCCCTGTATATGATCTATAGATTTGCATATATACTACGTAGGATGCTAAATGTTAGTTTAGTTAGGAAACGCGTAGCACAGTTTAAAATTCTCCTTCTGGAGTTGCTGTCAATAAACGTAAATGTGTTCGCGAACTTTTGTGTTGCCCTGTATAGGATCTACAGAATTTATACACACCAAGTAATAGACAAAAAGTGAGTTAAATTCAAAATGACGTTCAGCAACTTAAAATGCACTTCCAGGAATTATTGTTAACAGACAGTAGAGAATTCTTTTGTGTGTCCCTGTAAATGAACGATATTGCTATACACACAATATTCTGTAGTAAGCCTCTTGTAATGCACCTTAGTGATAGATATAAATTTCAATGCGTTTAAAATAGTGAAACATTATTTAATTAAACCGCAAACGATTTTTCTCCATAGACGTAATGTAACGGATTTCTTTTGATTGTCCCTGTAAAAAATCTATAAGTGCTACACACTTCAGTTGAAATAGGGAACATGCTATAGACAATAACATATAAAAATTGCAGGGCAATCCTAGCATATTTACGGGAGTTAGAGCACGGCCAGACGAACCGAAGTCATAAACACTTTCCAACTAGGTTAGAAAGTGTTAAAAAACGCCAGCAATTGCTTTAATTTTTTTTAAACTGATTATTTATAAATTATCTCTATCGAAACAAGCATAATTGCAATCATCTCAAAAAAGAGGGAATAGCCTTGAGCGCAGACTTACTCTTTTAATGCGTATTCAATTAATAAATAGACCCATATCATTTAACAGATCGTTTACTTATCTATGTAGCAATATTTTTAGATACGGTATATTCGTACTTTTAGGATTGAAGTAAACGACTTATTTGTTTCCCAATAAATAAAAATAAAATAAAATAAGAGAGAAATCTATTCAATTTAAGCTTAACTAATAAAATAAAAGCGGTGTTATTTGCACGAAAAACCGAATTAAAACGTAAACATATTTTCTAAAAATTTTATAAAATAAAAACTAAGAAAATGTATGAAATGAGGCATTAAACGTAGAGCACTAGCACACGGTTGAAAGGGCAGCAAAGATAACGATGATGGAGAGGCAGAGCCCAAAAGACTTGAGGACGGAGATAAAACTATCTATTTACTAGAGAAACTACAGGTATTCAAGGATAGGTTAGAACTTGAAAAGACTGGGTGTAAAGAAAAGAGGCCAAACAGCACTGATTTAATCCAAAATCAATATCTACAATTCTTTTTCAGAAAATAATGCATTGCTCCGATATAGACTACCTGAAATATATGTATAATACATAAATTTACACATACATGCGTTATCACACACAAATATGGTCTATTACAAATATAGTCACAAGAAGATCTAAAGCACTATAACACATTTGCTCGTTATAACAGAGTTCCCGCAATAACCAAGTTTAAGCTTTCATTAATGAATTGCAAGAAAATAAATAATAAGTAAAAGTTCAGACGAATTAAAGAATTCTATAAAAGAATGATAATTAAAGAACAAATGCTTGCCATTTATTTATTACACGCCTGGTTTAAATAGATTATTATTTCTTTATGAATTGTTCTTTAAGATGTTTTTATACGTTAACATTGTGTATTTCTGTTCAAATTAATTAAATTATCTCAGAAAGGGTATACTACTACAATTTACTTGTGGAAAAGAAGCTAAATATTTAAGAGAAATGAGTGCACAGCGGATAATTTCTTAGATATGTTTCACCCTATTGCATTACAAGTGAAGAACACGCATGAATACATAAACACATTTTCGTAAGAAAAAATAAGAACCCAGAAATTTTCACTCGCTATTTGAGAGTTTTTCTCGTTAAAGCTGAGTTTTGTTAAATTCATTTTTATATTAGGACGTATCTGTAATCTCAAAATATTCGTCATTGGACCAAAGTGCTTGCCTCAAAGTACTAAACACGTGGCACGAAATGATATTTCTTAGATCAGCTAAGGTTTTTGCGCGTTGTCGCAACTGATGAGATTTTTCAAATATCAGCATAGACAAAAAGAGAATATGTCCAGGTCTAGGAGTATGGCAGGCCATACATTACAAAAATGGCATCTTACATCCTTTTTATTGCAAAATATCTTATAAAGGAACAGTCTTTCAAAGAGACTGTTAAACCAAGACGCTGTTGTGCTTGCAGCAAATAGCTTTGACGCATATAACTTTGCAAATCTCTGCTTGCAGACCCAGAAAAGCTGAATGCGCTATCAATAACCAGACATATAGCATGTTATTGTATCTAAAAATGTTTACACATCGAAGAAGTACGTCCCTAAAATAAATGTTGAAAAATATTAACATTGTAACTATTGCTTTGATGAATGCTTCGGAACAAGAATGATGGAGTGGAGACTTTCTAAATCCTGAATTTTGGAATTATGTGCATGCACCAAGTACGCAATATACAAATGGAACTTCTTATGACCAGATGACGTTTCAAGACCATTCATGATTAATCTCACAGCAAGCAAGAAATTCTATACGATGAGAATGTCAGTCCTGCCTCAAAATCGTGTTGAAGAAATGACTGTGAACAAGTGAGAGTTTGTACGAATAATTCCGTAGGATATTCCTGAAGATATTATGGTCAGTGGAAGATGGTATAGACAGTGTATCGAACGCTTCTGCAAAGTGGCAAACGTAAAGATCTCTGTCAATACAGTTTGAAACTCTTTTCTCATCCACTTGAACCCCAACTGTAACTTCTATCTTTGTAGCAACGGTTCTTTCGTGGAAAACCTTTAAGAATAGCACTGCTAAAAATTTCGCTTCAGATACGACTGAACCACTTCGAAGCCTCTTGAAACTTCGTAATATCAACAAAAATGTTGCCGTGGAATTGCCGTTTTAATAAGAGTTTTACTAACAAAGGACTAGTACCGTATCCACTGGTAAAGTTATGGATATCAGTACCTCTGAACAGTACTTTTCACCTTATTTAACCGCAGATTTCCGATATTAAACAAAGCGAAGATTACTTTTCGAAAATAGTGTATCCGTAAATCCACCTTTGGATACGACACTGCAAAGGAGGATCATGTTAACTGAAAGTTATTAAGATTGATGAAGACACTGAAAACCAGAGTTGTAAAAAACCTGGGTTAAAAAAAAACCCAGCCCGGGCGCGTAGCTGTGCGGGTACCAAAGCAGCAACCCTGCTGAAAACAGCTAATATTTCTAAAAACTAGCTAATGTTTCATCCAGTTTTGTAGTGCAAAAAAAAAAAAAAATAAATAAATAAACGAGTCTGTTGTAAAAAAAATTCATGTGCATTTTGGTAGTTTAAGAACTATGCGCTATCTATTGGAACATTTTTTCCTAGCCATTTATTACGTTATGCTGATAAATAGTCTGAGCACCAAGATACCCTAAATATCCATTGATATACAATTTATTCCTCTTAACCGATTGAATTTTTCTACAATTACGAAAATGAAAACAATAAAAACAAAGTCTAATATGAAACAGTTACAAGAATAAAACAATGAAGATAGTCATAGAAAAAGTACATAAGAAATGGGATGGGATTTGAAGCGACGATATTAAAAATCGCCATCGAATTACAAATAAAGATTATTAGTCGCTGCCTCAGATAAAATAATTTTAAAAAATCTACCGTGTTTAATTATTTATTAGTTTTATTTACTAATATTTTAATTAATGCAATAAATTTCAGTTTTTTTATATGCTTTATTGGACGATACTTTTGTTTCATCTGCGTATAAAATAGATAAAAACTAAATATTGGATATCTTATTCGGAAACTCTTTTGAAATTTCGGAAGAAATAATTAAAAAGCAATCCATAAAGCTATATTTAAACGATTAAGAAAACAAATGATGAATGATGGAAATCTAATGTCGGAATTGAATACCAGGCATGATGAATGATATGCCAAGAAAAATCATCGAATTAAAACAAAATAAAAAAACCGAAAGAAGAAATAAATCTTAAATCATCTGTCTATCCATTGTGAGAAAAAGAGAAGGAAATCTGCCAGCAAAATTCTACTTTTTTGGAATCGCATTGATTATTCGAACTCAAAGCATACATATATAAAAGGCATTTCCAAAGCATAAAGTGTTTAGCAATAACAATGAGACATTTCGGTATATATAATAGAAAATGCTTTTATCAGATGAAACATAATATATTTTATAAATATTTATCATGATTAGACAACTATTTATAAACTATAAAAAATTATATATTTGATGAAAGTAATTAATTTTTGTAATATTTATCAAAATTAGACTGCTATTAAAAATTTTATGAAATGTTTAAATCAAATTAATCTATTTTTGTAATATTCATCATTGAATACTCATAGTGTTTGAATACTCATAGTACATACTTTGACGAGACTCTTCAGTCACGCGAAAACATTTGCAAGCTAACATTAAACCTATGGGAGCGTTCTTTTCAAATTTCTCGTTTAAATTGGAATATTTTTTAGGGATTTGTTTTTGCATAGGATATATGAAGTCGATCTCTAAACGGGACTTTTTTTACTTTTTCAATTTTGGTTGCAGATTTTTTTTTAATAAAAAGGTATTGTGCTGTCCTCTAAAAAAACCCAGAGTAAAATGTTTCCTAAAAAAAAAAAAACCTTAGTATTTCATAAAATATTTCACTGAAGTAATTTTTTTTTTGTTTTGTCCTGTTTTTATGTGCTATTTAGAATAAGAAAAATATTAAAAGTACCTGACGAGTACTTATTTACTTTTAAAAGAATTTAACAATTCCAGAATTCTGGCAAAACACGAGCTTCATTTTTATAGATTTTCTTCTTCTAATAGAATTTTAGTATGATGTACATAATTTTTTTTATCTTTTTCATGTCAAACAATTAATAGGTAAGAAAATGCTACATTTTCAGCTGAGTATGTCAGGTGTGGGTTTTTGTTTTTTTCGGGTAACATGGGTTATTTTTTGAAAGTGGGTTTTTTTCAAATTCCCGCTTAATTGACTGCCCTTTTTTAATAAAGTGATAAAATTAAAAATGTTCAACATTAAAATCTTATTCAGAATAAACTGTAAAAATTAAGCCCTGTTTTGTTTTTGTGCATTCTTTATTAGACTTTATACAGAGAAAATTTCAAAAAATTGTTTTTTTTTTTTTTTTTTTTTTTTTAGAGGACAGCACATTACTAACTTTCGGAACCGATTTCGAAAGTAAAAGTACCTTCATTTAACAATCTGGAACAAAAATCGAAAAAAGTAAAAAACGGCCTTTGTAGAGATCGACCTCAGCTATCCTGTAGAAAAAAAAAGTTACATACCAAATAGATAGGCACAAAATGGTATCCAGAGCATAGTCTCGTAAATCAAACAGTGAAGAGCGTCTTCTGATTGTGAAATGAAACGTGTTTCCTACTATATATCTAGTAAATGATTAATAAAATTTTATTTATGCGCAATGTTTTCCGACAATATGGATAATAATTACAAGCTAAAATCAAATAATAGAAAATTAGGTCTTTTTATTGGACAAACAAATGCGAGGAGGTGACATTTTAAATTAGACTAAGTTTCCTTAAAGGAAACTGACCTAAAAATATTTCAAAACTTCAGAAAAGGCTTTCGAAAAGAAAATTAATCCAATTTTTAATTATGTATAAGATTCTTCAAAGAATGACACGATTTTATACAATCATTTGAATGAGTATTTTAATTAATTCTAAATAAAACTTTTGTGCTACGATTTGATTTTCTTGCGTTTTACTTTTTCATTTACGTTTTGTTTGCTAACAGTATTGTACAAAGAAAATTTCAAAAATTGATAGAATTTATTGCGTAAATACGTTCTTTGTTGTAACCAAAATGCGATCTCTAGTGCTTCACTACTTGAGTTAAGACCAGGGCCAGACATTGTAAAATGATAGAGCTTAGTTAGGTGTGTTATATCGACCCTTAAAGTTTGTATTATAATTTTGAAACAGACTGTATAAAGTAGACAAAGCTTCACATGAATAAAAAATTAAGAATACATACTTTTGAAAAAAAATATATAGATAAATAATAGATAAGTTTAGACTCCACAATTTCCAGTACATCCCGGGTTTATTTGAAAGATTGTAACATTGTCTACAAAAATTTAAAATAAAGTTAATTGATAACCCATCTGTAAAACTAAAGGTTAAACTTCATAGCAGTATCGACCCCATCCCCATGAACGAAAATGTAGGAGTTTATATTATCCCGGTAACTAATATAGATGACGAAAATACGAAATTTGATTATACTGGTATGACCTCACAAAAATTTAAAACGCGTCTTAAAGAACATATTCCTGATATTAAATTAAAAGTTCCTCGCACCGCTATTTCAAGATTAATTCAGGAAAGTGATGTTAATAAACATTTTGAGAAAGCCAGATTTATAAGAAAAGTTCGGATTTCACGATCTCTCTATTAGAGAGCCTTTAAAAATTTTGTCCAGATAGTGTTTGGAAAAATGTCTTATACTATGATATTCCAAAGATATGGATCAACTTATCCCGATAGCCATGTAAACATTTTTTTCACCCACCCACCAACCAGTTTTCATGTTCTAATCTAACAGTTTTTTCCGATTGTGTGTTTTCTTGTTTTAACCGAGGCTAACAAAAAAGACAGGCTACCGCGGTGAATTCCGCTTATCTTTTTTTACAGACCGCTAGAGTGACGTGATGCTCTTTTCATACACCTGCATTGGTGCATTCGAGCATCACGTGACTCCGGCGATCTGTAAAAAAAGATACGCGTACAGCACCGCGGTAGCCTTTCTTTTTCGTTAGCCTCGGTTTTAACCCTGATGACGAATGCGATTGCATTTGAAAGTACTTTGTTTCAAATATATTTTTTACATCAAAATTGAACACCTTTAAGTAATGTATCTTGTATTGTTATGAATAATAGATAACAGTAAATACGTAACTATTTAAAAATACTCAAGGTAAAATTATTAAACAATTCTGAATTTGCACTGTTAAAAAACAAACTGTACTCATTTTTTAGATAAATGCTTCCAGTATTTAAATATTAATTTTGTAAAAAGCAGCGAATTGACCGGTAGATAATCCCGGCTTGAATCGTTTTATATTTTCTATAGACATATTTATTGAAACTAGGAATACAAAACTTATTTTCCAAACTATTCGAACTAAATGGCTCCGGATTGTACATGCACACTTATTCATCAATTTCTCTTGAATTCCAAATTCGTAAAATGGAGTAATACGAGATTATATTTATAGACAAGGTTATTTTCAAGTACGTACGTTTTGAGCATCACTTGTGTCACGTACTCGTTTTTTGATACAACTGAATCGGAGATTGTTGAAAGGAACCAAGTCCTAGTTTTAAACGAAACCAAGTCATGGACATATTGCCTTTCAATACTCAACTTTTAAATTCATTCCTCCCAAACATACATAGATAGTACCCGGACACTGAGTTCCTTTCTTCACGAAACGGTCAATAAACATGAAAAAACATTGAAACCGTCTTAAAATGAGAAATGTCAAAATATGGACTTAGTTCCTTTCAACAATCACGATTCAATTGTATTTAAAATAAAATGAGTAGGTTCAGGTTCTTATTTTTGTATAGATTTTTTTAAGAGTTTTAATTCCCGATATTAGTTATATTGGATGTTTCAAAATAAGCAAAATGTGGTAAACTTTGAAGCGCCGCCGTATTATAAATACATCTTCGCCGGGGGGAAATAACATTTGTTATACGATATTATATTTATTATGTTTTAAATCGGCAGAATTATTTTTAAATACGTATGGTTGCTTATTATTGAATATGCTATGCACTCGTTTATGACAGAATTGCTCTTTAACCCATTCGAGACCATGAGTGCATATATGCACCCTCAAAAAGAGCATACAGAATTTGTTTCAGGCACCAGTAAAAAATAAAAGTAATATTTGCTTTCTCTAATTCGAGCATTTTTGTGATAGTTTGAGTAAAGGTAGCTTTTTAAAAAAAAAGTGGTGCAACCGAATAAAATTTGTGTAAAAGCCGCCGGTCCCGAAGGGGTTAAAAAAATAATAGGTTCAGATTCTCATTCTTCGGTAATTTTTTTTAACAGTGTAGCAAATATATAAGTGTTGCAAACGCACACAATTTTTTTTTCACTTTTAGTGATAAGTAGGCAATGCAAATTGGAAAAGGGTTCAAAATAAGGTAGAAACTAAGATTAGGTTCATAAAATAGCCATCCTATTATTTTTCAAAAAGTTACGCTTTTTAAATTTTTATAAGAGTCCCCAGACAAAATTTATCATTTAAAAGAATTTATTTTGCTGAAACAAGATCATTACAAAAAACTGCATACTTGTATCTTTACAACTGAATGAGTTATGCTTAATTGGAAACCACTGCAGGGTTGCCAACATACAGAAAATTTCCGAAGCACGGTACCGATATTTTCAGTAGCAACGAAACGAATTTTGAACCAAATCATTCGAAAAATATAGTCTTGTTTCTTGGTCATTCTTATTTAGTTATATCTTTTATATAAAATATCCCGGTTAAAACATGTTTATTTGACGTAGGTCAAATCAACAGGATACTCGGGAAATTATTGGTATGTTATGCTGCTAACCCTGCCTTTGTGAACGAGCACCATATATCAAATTAAAAACGTAAATCTATGATATATGAACAATAAAGAAAACACTGACGATTATACATATGCAGTTGGCATAAAACAAAATATAGTCAAAATGCTTACAACAACATTAGCAGCGAAAAACTCCAGAAGAGCATTTAAAAATCATAATTCTATTTTGTATTGGTGTTGAGAATAAACACTTTGAGAATGCCTTGTGAAATGAATTTTTTAATTATATTTCTAAGTTTAACCCCTTCGCGACGAGCGTCCTTTACGGAATTTTTAATCTTTTACCACCGGTTTTTCAAAACAGAAATTTTCGCCTAATTCAATCGCCAAAATTCTATGATTAAATAAGGCAAATCTTACAATAAAAAATAACCGGTGGGAATAATCGAGGATTCTGACCATCTGACCTCACGTGTCACTCGTCCCCAAACGGTTAAAGCTATATTTATATTTTTCTTGACCTCTGACTGCTTAATATTTATTTAAAATAAATCGGATGCAACTTTTTCGCACTTCGTTAACATATCACATATCTCAAGAACGCATTTGTCAATTTTTATAGTTTCCTAAAATTGTTTTCACTGAAATGTTGACATTTTAAATGGCACGAAAAAGTGGTATACGTAACCCTTTTCCTTTCATTACAATATAGTTAATTTTATTGACACAAGTATGCAGTTTTTGTATTTTTGCAAAAAAATCTAATATACTGATTTTGTCTAGAGAGACGTAAAAATTTTGAGAAATAACTTTTTGGAATAAATGAGAGGTCAATTACATTATCAATCTTATTTCCTACCTTAACTTTTACAATTTTCATTGCCTACTTATCGGTAACAGGTAAAATTTAAAGCACCTTTCAAACTTTTGGGACACCTAGTATAAAATAATATGATGGGGTCATTTCAATTTTATGCTAAAAATGTGTGAAAAACTAAACGTTTTCTTTAAAAATCATAATTACTCTTCCATTTAAAAAAATATGAAATTATAATTTCATTAACTTGAAACATCGATTTCTACATTTAAATTTCGAATTCTAAATAATAACGTATACATTAAACTAATATATTAAAAATTCATCCGCCGGACCCGAATTAAATTCATAATTACAGCATAATGTACGTAAAGATGAATAACTGCCCTGATCAAGTTATATCTGCATAACTCAATAAATTCTTCAGAAGTGACACATAATTATAAAAGGAGCTCGGAAAAGTCAAATGCTTACATTTGTAATCATTAATTTCAAACGTATACTGCACGTCGCGCAAGTGCTTTTAATGAGGTAACTCTTTTTCTTTTATTATTTAAAATTATGCCATATTTTAATCGTAAATTATGTACGTAATTTCAGAATTCGTGGATTTAAGGCACATGAATCAATCTGTAAAATAATTTCAATTTAACACTGTATTAATATAATTCAATCAAGATATCGAATATGTATTGAATGGGAAAGATTTTTCATCGCGGTGACGAGCCTGAAAAAAAATTCTTTACGGAAATTACTGAATCGTCAAAGCAAATATCGAAGTGAATCACAACAGAAATAACGATGGTAATTCAGTGAAAATAGAATTGCTTCTACTTTTTAAAGCAAAAGGTCATGGATTCGAATTTCAAAAATTACAAAGCTATATTGGGTAATTGTAGACTTTTTTACACATGTTACATTTTAAACATATTAAGGATTTACACAGACCGCCTCTTCTAGTCGGGAAGTGCGTCGATGCACGATTCACCAGGAATGACACCGATATAAGCCAACATCAGTTTCAGACATGGAACTAGGAACTTATCCTTCCTAGTTCCATGGTTTCAGCACGTGAAGTAATCTACGTGTACAGAACTAATAATGTGTCAGTTGTTGCAATGTGACATCATCCAGCGTTCGAAATTTTAACGTTAACCTTGCGCTTTATGTGCGCGATATGGTCTGCACATTTCATCCTTGTTTAAAGATATACTACAGATTTTGATTAAAAAATAAAAACACTTTTAGAAGACTTGTTCTCAATTTAATGTATTCTTTTTCTATTGAAATGTGTCTATAGATGTGTCTATTGATATGTGTCTATTTTCTATTGATATGTGTCTATTTTCTATTGATATTCTTTTTCACCCCAGGAGATTTTAGAAAAAGTTGACAAATTTTTGAAATAAAATTTTCCAGGTTCAAATTTTAAAGCTTTAAATATTTCACACTTGAGAAAGGATACAGCTGCAGCATGAGATATTCAAATAAAATTATTTTTTAGAAAATAATTTTAGAAAAAAGGATCATTTTTGACCCCCCCCCCCCCCCCCCCTAATTTAACACACAAACACCAACATCTTATTTTTTTTAAAAAGATGTTTTGATCGTTTCAACACAATTTAGAATAAATATTTCAATATTTATTTTTTGCCCGATTAATTTTTGTTTGACGATTGTTTAAATGTATTACATAAGATCATAAAACATAGGCTTATTTAGAAAATATTAATGTGTTTCGACCCTTTTTATATCATTTTGATTCTTTTGGATAAGACATGCAGCATCAGATCCAACTTATCGGGGATGGGTAATGGGTAACACCAGCCAGATTTATTTTTATGCGCTTTACAATAAAGTATTAAAATATATAAAAACTACGATGGTGTTATCCAAATTGATATTTAAAGAAAACATTCAAAATACATTAAAAGGAACCCATGATTCAGATTCTGTAAAACTATTTACGAACCTTCAGACATAAATAGTTGTTATCTATATTAAAGAGATTTTTTTTTCTTTTTCTCATTTGTGTGTGTCCATTTGTTGGCAATGGCTATAGGGAAATTTACGCCCGTAGAGGTCTGGAAATTTCGTTACGTATAGACGAGGTCCGAATGCACCCGAGGTTCAGATTTTCAATTTTTGTTATTCGATTTTGTTGTTATTTTTTTCTTGAACGGAAAAACTCACGCATTTCTTTGATTTTCCAAGTTTGCCGACGATTTTGAGTCACTCATAAAAGCAGTCCAAATATTTGCCCGATATACTAAATTTTGTCTATTTCCAATAAGGTTTATTCGGATTTCGTACAGGAATTTTTGAATTTTTTAACGACTTTTTTTAAGAAGAGTTCATTAAATTAAGAAGTTTTTTTTAACATCTGATATCTATTCGATACCTTATCCATCCAATCCTATATTTTATACCCCTGTATAGAGCAAACTTTCGGGAATGGATAAAAAAAATTAAAATTTATATTAATAATTTAAATTTATAAGAATTAAAAAAAAATTTAATAAAGAAAAAAAATTGACATCAAAATGAAATTCGGCCTCCGAGGACTACGGTTACTATTTACTGCCCGAAAGTTTGTTGTTATAGCAACGATATTCCTTCGTAAGTGAGCGATAAGTGATTACGGCATGTGACTTTACTTAAGTCGAAATTTTTAGGTTAGTTCTTTTTTTCTTTTTTGTGAAGATATTTTTAATTGTTTATTTTTATGAAATTACATGATCGACATTGCTTAGCCAGCGAATAGAGAAAACGATTTCGTTTCAAACTTTTTTTTCTTTTTAGGCACAGGATTTTTTTCTTTTCGGAATTCTACAGTGTACCCCCACCCCAAGGAGCCGCAGAAATCCCTCCCGGAGAAAAAAGTCTAAATTCAACACGGCTTTCATGTATATTTATGGTTATTATCCTGGCCCCAGCAACGCCGCGTGGATCAGCCAGTAACCAGTAAAGATATTTTATCAACAAAATCAAAACATCTTCAAAATAACAATAAAGAAAGACGCTGCCGAAAGCCAAAAATAAATTTTTATCTCCGATCCCATCTTTATTACTATTGTAGATTACACTATTTAAAGTTACAAAATTTTTACTTAACTAAAGGACATTAATTTTAATTCTGGTGATTTTCTATACCTTAAGATAAAAGAAAAAAACTTACTTTCTATCTCCAAATATATCAAAATCCAAACTTTTCTTCAAATCCTGTGAGACATGATATGTTACACAAATTTCTTTCGAAACGGAGATTTTATACAGCAGCGCTTTTGGTGATGACAACAATATGTGCATACTGACGACACATGAATTTTAGTCGATAGCGTGATATTTATGTAAAACTTTTGTCTAACAAGAAATTCTGCTACTAAATAATAAAACGTTTTCTACGAAAATTATCAAAATTTGAAAATTCTCCCCAAATAAGCATTTGAAAATATAAAAAATGCATTTAAAATTGTTTCTAAAATGTACAGTTGAAGAAAAATAGAGAATACCTCATACTAACTTTGCCGCAAAAAGTCATATAACAAGAACGAAAAATAATGCGTCAAGCGTAGATTATGTAACACTTTCCAACACTTCCAAAATAATTTTGCAAATCTTTACCGTAATGTGTAAGATGATATCTAACTAAATAATTTTGAAAACGCATAACATATTTAAAAATCCAATTTCAGGAATTACCAACAATATTCGGAAAAATATCCAAGCTCTTTTGTGTAACCTGTATATGATCTATAGATTTGTATATATACTAAACAGAATGCTAAATTTTAGTTCAGTTAGGAAACGCGTAGCACAGTTTAAAATTTCCCTTCTGCAATTTCCGACAATAAACGGAAATGTACTCGAGAACTTTTGTGCTGCCCTGTTTACAATCTATACAATTTAAACACACCAAGTAATAGACCAAAAAAAAAAGAGTTAAATTTAAAAACGCGTTCAGATACTGAAAAAGCATTACCAGCAATTATTATTAATAAGTAGTACTTTAATCGAATTAGTTTGTGTGCCCCCTGTAAATGAAAGATGAAAGCTATACACACAATATTCTATAGTAAGCATCTTGCAGTCCACGTTAGTGATATATATCAATTTCAATATGTTGGAAATAGTGAAACATTATTAAAATAAACTGCAAACGATTTTTCTTCATAGACCGTAATGAAAAGGAATTATTTTGAGTGTCCCTGTAAAAAAACTATAAGTGCTACACACTTCATTTTCAATCCCGAACATGCTACAGTAAGCCTCAATAACATATATCAATTGCATAACGATCCGAGCATATTTACGTGAGTTAGAGAACGGACCGGCAGTCAGACAAACCGAATTCATACACACTTTTCAACTATGTTGGAAAATGTTAAAAATGTGATTGGTACAAATAGATTAGTAATAACGTCTATAAACAGATGATGTACTTTCATATTCCTTAGGGATCCTCTACATATAGAAAATTTACCAAATTCGAAAATTTTCAATACTAACACATAATTTTAACATCATATTTGGGTTCTCTGGTAAATTTTAGTATTAGGATACGAAACAGTAAGTCTAGTAGCTTAGGAATTATGCATGTTGAAAGTTTGTAACTTGTAACGTTAAATACATTTGAATCGATTATTTTAAAAAGGGACCAACTCCATAGGAAACGGATAGGAGTTGAACCCTTTTTAAACTGACCGATTCATTTTTAATCGTTGCAAACGAGATTGAATGCGGATAGTTTTTAGGCATAACTAAAAAACAGCATGCCTGAATGAGCTGTAATTTTGACTTCGTATATTTGAAGCTTCTAGAAATTTCCGTTAAAAAATACATATGTAACAATTCACATTTTTTCGAAAGTTAATTTCGAAATATATAATTTTAAAAGTATTTTTTGAAAAATATGAATTTTTTAAAAACAGAAATCAATTTCTAGAAGCTTCAAATGTGCGAATCCAAAATCATAGCTTATTCTGCCATATAATGTTTGGGATATATTTAAAAAAAACATCTGCATTGCAATCTATTTTGCAACGATTGAAAATTAATTTGTCAACGATGTCAAAATAAAAGTGTTAAAATTGAAAAAAATCAACTTTAATATGATTTATACATGTAGACGATCCCTAAGAAAATATTAAGTATAACGTTATTTAGTAGACGTTATTAATAATCGATTGGTACCAGTCACATTTTTATACGACGATTTGCGGCAGAGTTAGTAGTGATGGTTCTCATCTTTTATTTTGGACGATTATACATTTTTTTATAATAAATTTTGTTTAAATAAAAATTATTTTAATTATTTTCAGCTGCAGTTAAACGTTACATTTATCTTTATATATTAACACTAAAATGACGAAATAAACATACCGTAATCATAGAAAGAATGACATATCCAAAGCTAATTACATACCTGAAAAAGAAAACAAAAGATCAATTATAATATAAACTAACATCAATTATAATAAATATTGTTAGTAAAGTTAGTCATTAAAATATTTTTTAAAATAAGATCTAATTATAAAGATTAAAAATTTAATTAGACAACAGGATAGTAAAGGAACAATCTGTATTAAAAAATAATATAATAATAATAAAAAGTGAAGAACCACTTGAAAAAGGACTAATTTAGGAAAAAATAAGTTTAAAGTTTTTTTTCGTGAAATTTCTCGGTTTAATAATTGATATTCTGCGTTTTCTTTCTTTTATTATTTTTTACAATTGATATGAGTTTCTTTTCATCTGATTTTTTTTCTTCCAATGAATGTTTGAGATTAATTATTAATTTTTCGATTCTTGCAACAAAGGTTCACGTTTAACCAATTGGCCTCTAAAATAAACAAATAAAAAATTACACTAATTGACATGACACAATTAATTCAACACAATTTGATTTGACGGTTACTCACTCTTTAGTTCCTTTTGCAAAGTAGGAGATTGGAATTCAATTTTTTAATGAGATATTTAATTTTCCTATCTTTATGAAATAATTAAAAGTGATCTGAGAATTCAACAAATATTTTTACTTTTTCCGATATCGAAAATTTACGTTTATATCCATGAAAGTTATTTTCTTAGCTCTCCATTTCTGCTAGTTTTTAAAAATTACTTTATTCAATAATGACTTTTGCATTACAATAATGTATTCTAGATAGCTATAAACTATGCAAAAAGAAAATGTTTTTGGTAATGTATGTGGAATACTTTCCTGATTTACACCAATTTAACGAGAATTTTTAAAGATTTTCAGGTACTGAAACTTTGAGGTAATATCCGTGGAAGATATCGAAAATTTACGTTTATATCCATGAAAGTTATTTTCTTAGCTCTCCATTTCTGCTAGTTTTTAAAAATTACTTTATTCAATAATGACTTTTGCATTACAGCAATGTATTCTAGATAGTTCTAAACTATGCAAAAAGAAAATGTTTTTGATAATGTGTGTGGAATACTTTCCTGATTTACACTAATTTAACGAGAATTTTTAAAGATTTCCAGGTACTGAAATTTTGAGATAATATCCGTGGAAGATCTTAAATTATACAAACGTTTTAAACCAGAACTTTTAACTAATTGTAGATTAGTTTCGGTAGCATTCAGCATACCATCATTCCCCTCATTTCAAGTTGTTGGAAATAATCTTAAACCTCCTTAATTTTACTAGCATTTTTCCACATTACCAGTTCCTTTCCGTATACAAATTCCTATTGCTTGTTCCTTGTAATTTCTTGCAATTCTTATTGGTCAATAAACCTATCCGTGGAATCCGCTTCTCCTCCATATATATGAGCAAAATTCAACCATTCTTTGCACTTATGACGGTATGCTGAATGCTACCTGAACTAGTCTGCAATTAATTAAAAAGTTCTGGTGCTTAAAACGTTGTTTTATATGCTTATATTGTATTGCGCCAAGTAGCAACTTAATTTGTCAATTTCATAGATTTTCTTTAATCAATACAGTTAAATGCATAACAAACGCATATCAGTAAAATTTTCTATTTCAAATACATGCGACAGTATGCAGTATTTTATATTAAAAATAACTCTATATGACCGCCCTAAAACTATTTCTAGTAATATTTGAAAAATAAAAATTAATTGTGAGACTATTTTCTGACTGCACACGTTCCAAGTAATGATTATTATGTTACCAGGATAATCAACCCGGCCTCTTGGAGTTACATAATGTAGCTGAAAACCCTAAAAGATATTTTACATTTAATTTATTTTTTTAGATTGCTCACTACTAAAAACTAAAATAATTTTTATATGAAAAATAGCAATAATGTTTTCAAATAGTTTTTTAATTTATTAAAAGCAATATTTTCGTAGTAGCCGCATATCAGGAGTAAATAGCCAAAGAAATCGCCAAAGATTTACTTACAGCAGCCTTTTTAGTTTCTTTGGTTTAAGCGCGTAATTCGATTACATGTCTGTTAAATTTATGTTATATTTATATTATTTTATTTATTGGTGAAGTTGTAATTTCATTCTGGAATATTAGCCGGAAACAAACGCTGAACTATTTATATTGTTTTAAGTGCAAACGAGTTAATCTTTTGTAATCGGGTTGCACGCGATAGAGATAGATAAAGAAAAATTCATTATTGAAAATTATTTCTAAAACATCTGTAAGTTGAGATAGTTTTCAAACAAATTGCATTTGAAAGAACATTTTAATTCCTATTCGATAGTTTAAAAATTTAAATTGAACGATGATTAGAAATTTAAAAAAAAAAAAAATCCGTAAAAGCGAAACTTATTGGTCAGGTGTTGTTATCGTTAATATGACGTCAGCGTTACTCATGCACACGTTTTTGCTTTATAAAATACATATATACTGAAAAACTACGTTGATTTACAATTGAATAATGATGTACAATCATGAAAATAAAATTTTATGTTTAAACAATTTTGAAAAAAAATTATAATTTTGTATCAACGGCACACATTTGTGTCTGTTAAGATATCAAACTTAAAATGGACTCCGGACCATTTCAAGCATTCAATCCCGCAGCAGGATTCAAATCCAGTTTTTCCTGAGTATTGTTTGACTATTAAAAGCAGGCATCTGATCCGGAAACAGTTTACATTAATGAGGAAAACAGTGGTCAAGATGACCCCGAAGGTACAGAAGATGTATTATTTATTGAAAAAAATTATGCGTTCCATTTGTCACCTTTATAAACGAATGGACTCATCTAAAGTTGCGTGATTTACAAACCAACTAAGCCTACTGAAATAGCAATAGCATAACCAATAAACACATTCACTACGTATTTAAAGTCATTTCGTTTATAGATTTTTTTTAAAAAGAAACTTATTATATCAGATTTAAAAAAAAACTCCCATATTTTAACAGTTTTTCAAACCCAAAATGTTTAATTTAACGCAACGCTGCATTGTTAAAAATTTGCAGCATACTGTCCAGTCATTTGACCTTTTTTATAGAAAACGGTTACTTGACCATAATTTAACTCCATTCAGACTATATTATTGCCCATATTATAGTCAGAATAGAGTTAAATTACGGTTATGTAACCATTTTCTATAAAAACGGTCAAATGACTGGACAGTTTGCTGCAAATTTTTAACAGCGTAGGAAAAGGGTAAGAATAGCTTAGAGATTAAAGAAAAAAAAAATCCACATATATTGAGTAAAATGCAAATCAATGTGCAGTGTTTGATACAAGCCTAAAATTTACACCTAGTTCTGGTTAGATTATATATTTTTAAAAAAATTTATAAACCCTTTTTAAAACTTGACCCATTTTCATAAATGATTTTATATCAGAATTGAATTATAAAATAACATATTTTGAAAAATAAAAAAAAATAAAATATTTTGTCAATATATTGCAATAAAAATGTGCTCTCAACGTAGATAGTCCACTTAAATAATCTTCGAAAATAAAATAAAATGCCCACGATAAGTGGCTTAAAAATACTATGATATTCAGATATTATCAAATGCTCACTCATATTTAAAATAGCATATAAGTATATATATATATATATATAAAATCATTTAAAATAATCCCATCAGTAAAGTTTAATCGTATTTATCGGTTAAAAAAATATTTCTAAAATAAAACAGTCGATTTAGATATTTCACATATCTCCTTCAAAGTTTTTAATTGAAAGAAAATATTTCGAAAATCTCCCCAAAATTTCTACTATCTCATACAAACAGAAGCAAAATCTTGTAAAGATGAACTATTATATATCAGAAAAAACGATCCTATCTGTACTAAAATCTTTTTAACTTTTTCAACTTGGCAACCATCCAGAAACATTAACCTTGTTTTTTTCTCGTTTTTTAAATAAATAAAAAACATGCATTCAACGAAAAAAAAGAGAAAAAGAAGCAGAATCAATGCAGGCAGTAAAAGTCGTTTTTCCTGGGTACATTTCAGTAAAAGAGTAGAAAGAAGTTCCCGCTATTTTGTTCTAGTTTTGTTTTAAGAGTTCAAAATATTTATTTCTAAATAGACACGAAAAATTTAAAGTGCTAGCAGATTTTTTTTTTTTTTACCGAATAAATTTCAATCTGCAGTGAATTTTTTTTTTTTTTTAAACAAAAAACAAAACAAAACAAAAAAAAAACAAACATTAAAACAAGTGTTGAAATTTTGAAATAAAAACATCACTTTCGTTTATTATTTTTGTTGAATTTCACTGAATAACCACATTTAATTTAAGCAACATCAACTCATATTATTTTCTATTACTGTAAAAAAAAAAAAAAAAAAAAATAAGTTAAATAAATCTACGTGCTTCACTCACATAAGGAAAAGACTGAATTTAGAATTTTATTTGCCGTCAATGTTGTCCGATTACAACCTCAAAACCTAATATATACAGAATGATTCAAAATACCAGTTTGTGGCGATTATCTCTGTAACCTAGGACTAGAGAAAGCAATTTCCAGTTAAGAGCCCTGGACGATTCGGGTTGTATCCGATCCGAACCCGAAATTTATACTTAAAGTCAACCGGAAACCCGACAAAAAAATTTATCAACCGGAACTCTAACCCGAACACGATATACTCGAACCCAGACCCAAAATATTCAAACCCGAAAACAAATAGAAATATAATTAATCCATATTTTAATACAATTATGGAAAATAGTCTACAATTATAACTAATATCAATTATATATTTTTTGTATAAAAATGAACTCATTAATATATATATAGTTTGTTATTTTTTTTATATTCAAGCCTTTCTTTTGAAAAATCGAGCCAACCGGATTCTGACCCGAAAGAGTCCAAACCTAACCCAAAACCGACCCGATCCGAAACGCGGTAACCGGATTTTACCCGAATCCGACCCGATGCAGTACTCTACTGCCAATTACAAAATATAGAAATCAAGTATAGCTTCTAGATATTGCATTTATTTTTACAAGGGGTTGTATGCACATTAAAATACGAAATGTTATTTTTATACGCCCCCTTTTCCTATAACTTGTATTTAGAAAAATGTTGCCCTGCGTCTAACGACATTACAAAAACATTCTTTTACAACTAAAACATTTAATTATGTAAAAATAGGGCAAGAATGGCGGAGGTATCAGAGATGTTGAGAGAAACCTACAGAGGACATAATCTAAGATATGATGGATTAAAGGGTTACATTTTTAAAACTAATATTTTAGAAATAAGTCCACCCCTCCTCTCTCAAATAACGAGTTTAACGAATTTTTATATATACGAGGGTAAGTCATTAAATCAGTCACAAAAGGTAATTAAATAATAACTTACAATGATATCCACTTCAAAACTATTTTTGTTTCTCAACATATTCTCCACCAATATTGATGCACTTTTATCACCGTTTTATCAGTGCCCCAACACCAGCTGCATACAATTCCTTGGGTTGCTGTGTCCACATTAGGACTTAAAGTTGAACCTTTTTCATTATCTGTGAACATCATCTTGCTTTCAAGATGGATTTTTAGTGGACTAAACAGGTGAAAATCGCTTGGGGCTAGGTCGAAGCTGTATGGTGGATGTTGAAGAAGTTGCAAGATGATGGTCACAGATGATAAAAAGGTTCAACTTGAAGTCCAAATGTGGACACAGCAACCCTGAGACAGCAACACTAAGAATAGTATGCAGTTGGTGTTGGGGCAGTGATAAAACGGTGATATAAGTGCATAAATATGGGTGGAGAATATGTTGAGAAATAAAAACAGTTTTGAAGAGAATATCATTGTAAGTTATTATTTAATTATCTTTTGTGACTTACTTAATGACTTACCCTCGTATTAAACATCAGTCCCACAATAAGGTTCCGTTAACGGATTCTTTTAATTAAGATTGAAAATTATGATTTTATTACAGTTTTCATATCAATAGTTCTGCATTACATTATATCGTGTGCAGATATTTACACGTTCACTGTTACACCTTATGCAGTTTTTACAAAGAATATGTTGAGAAATAAAAACAGTTTTGAAGAGAATATCATTGTAAGTTATTATTTAATTATCTTTTGTGACTTACTTAATGACTTACCCTCGTATTATACATTAGACACACAATAAGGTTCCGTTAACGGATTCTTTTAATTAAGATTGAAAATTATGATTTTATTACAGTTTTCATATCAATAGTTCTGCATTACATTATATCATGTGCAGATATTTACACGTTCACTGTTACACCTTATGCAGTTTTTACAAAGAATATGTTGAGAAATAAAAATAGTTTTGAAGAGAATATCATTGTAAGTTATTATTTAATTATCTTTTGTGACTTACTTAATGACTTACCCTCGTATTATACATTAGACACACAATAAGGTTCCGTTAACGAATTCTTTTAATTATGTTTGAAAATTATGATTTTATTACAGTTTTCATATCAATAGTTCTGCATTACATTATATCGTGTGCAGATATTTACACGTTCACTGTTACACCTTATGCAGTTTTTACAAAGCGGCACATTTAAAGTAAGAAACAATCTCTTTTTCTTAAATTGAAGATTTTTATTGATAAGCTCTTATATACACAATTTTAGTGCTGCGATAAATAAAAATGAAGCAGGAAAATGTACTAGAATATGCAATATGATATTTTCCCTCACATGAAACATCCTCCATATGTTAAAATATTCATTTCATGTTTTCTTTATTTTCGTTGGTTTTTAAAATTTTGTTATAAAATGAAAAATTATGCACGGCTTATAAATAATACAAGACATAATGTTCTGTTATTTGAAATAAGAAAATAAAATTATTTTTTTTCGTTTTCTATAATAATTTTCACTTGATATGCTTATTCAGATCTCACAACACAAACAATAACGAAAAGTACGAACAGTAAATACAGTTTTATTTTTCAGAATACAAAACAATATATGGAGTAACTATTTAATTCCTTATTTTAATTCGATAAAAAACAAAATATATATTATTTAATGCTGTACATATAATTTAATTATCGTTATTAAGTTAATAACCAAATAAATAACATAATACCATTCGAATTGAACAACACTTTCATAATGGAAAGGCATTTTAAAAACATAGCAAGTTGGAGAGAAAAAATTCATTTTATAAGGAATAGGAGCTTCATAGCGGATCTATTTACCTTGTTTTAAATGCATCCCTCTTTCTAAAAACATCTTAGAAAGCCATTCCATCCAGATTTTGACAGAAACAGCTTTCTGTATTTGACAGCTGTCATTTTGTTTTACATTACCAGGGATTCAGTTAGAAAAATATAGAGGAAGAATTTAAGGATGCTGTATTTACGAACAAAAAGTCGAATACGGATTTTATTTCGAAAAAAGCTATCCAGATGTTATGCAACTACGAAATTAATACATGAAAGAGAGGTTATAATTAAATAATGAGAATAAAATAGATTTAAATATGAAAAACAATGATTGATATCTTTATATTAATTTTTCGTATTCCTATTTTTAATGTTATTTTAGAACGTTAGAGGAAAAAGAAAATTTTATAGAAAAAACATTTTTGCTGCGAAATATATTTTATGCAGAGGTTATGTTATCGACTATTGATTATTCCTGAATAATTTTGCAAAGTTTTGGTTCTAGTTTTTTTTTTTTTAAATATTGGCAGTTAAGGTTATTAATTACTTTAATAAAGTAAAACGGCTGTATTTAGGACTCCTTTCTTCATTTTAAAATAAGTCTGGTTTAAACACTAATACGATAACCTGTTTAATACTTCCTTAACAGTAATATTATAACCTGTTTAAACCTTTTTCAACTTCCTACTTTAATAAAATATATAGCCGATTAAATTAATAGTTAATTATTTGTGATTATACGGTAATGTTATTATATTTATTCGGTAATTATATAATTATACGGTATGTTAATGCTAATGACCATATATTATATAATATATAGATGTGCGTGTGTGTGTGTGTGTGTGTAAAGCATCTTGGTACGCTTATGATTAAAAATTTTTACCAAATATTAATTACTGTAGCTTGATTTCTTAACTAAATAACAAAAAATAAGTGATTAAAATAGATAGTTCAGAGAAAAATTAAATAAAAGAAATATACAACTCTACAACCATCCAAACTTGAGCTACCCAACACAACCATATATTAAACTGTGAATAAGTACAAAACTAACAGGTAATAAAAATGTCATTTAATTAAACAGTGAACACAGTAGTGCTTCATACTGTACGCTATATATGCATGTTATATTGATATGCTTATTCAATACTAATGCACTTCCTCAAATTATAATAAAACATATTTTATTTAATGTCTTTTTGCAGTTAAGTTGAATAAACATCGGTACCACCAATACAAGACCTTTCTTTTATATTAGTATAAATAAATGACCCAATTTGCTGATATCATCTTAGAAAATTTATTCATTTTTACCACTTTCAGTGTTCTTAAGATAGTCTACAAATGCAAATAATTTTTGTCGAATGATTTGGTTATTGTTATCGTATAGTTAGATTTTGTTGAATGTTAATATATATTTACATTGTTGAGATACTATATTGAGTAAAGAAAGATTTGAACTAGTGATGTAGGATAATGAAACTTGCCAGTCATCTATATTAATAAAATGAAGTGTTTGCTTACGTGAGTGTCTTCTGTTTATGAGCTACGGGCAGGAAAATCTATCGCACATAATCTGTAAACGTACTCTGTTGTTAGCCTGAAAATTTGATTCAGCATAGACGAAGACAGGTCTAAATGCAAGACATGTCCAGATTTTCGATATTTTTATTAGATTTATTTTTAAAATTTCATATTAAATTTGAAAATGTGTGGGGTTTTCGATTTTTTATGTTCACCGGTGACTTTGAGGTAGTCGTATAAGCTATCTGAATTCAAATTTTAACCCAGTATAGTAATTGCGTCCACTTTTCAAAAAAAGATTAATCTGTGTTCGTACAGCTATTTTTCCTAATTTTTAAAAAAAGTCATATTTTTTAGCAAAAATGTGGCCTTTGTTTGTTATTAAAGGATTTCGCTATCAAATCTTTGCCCTCCAAAGTTAAATTTTATTTCCCTGTATGGAGAAAATATTAAGGAAACAAAAAAAATACGAAATTATTTGTATCTAATTTTTAAATAAATCCATAGAAATCAGCTTTCGATTAAGTTTTCTCCATCCCCGAAATGGAAAAATAAAACTTTTACCAAAACGAAATAGATAACAAAGGGGAATATATTACAATCGCATCAAAATCAGTCTAGAACACACGACATGTAACTGTTTGGTAAATAGGAGCATTAATTCAATTGTCTGCGCGGGCTGAATTTTTCAAATTATTATTATCTTTTTTTGCGAAGGCAGTTTTAAGTGGTTATTTTTATATTTAAAATATGTAATTATTTTTTTACAGATGAATTTGTTATTTTTGTTATTATTATTATTATTTACGTATTAACGAAATAAGTTATTTCTTGGATTTCGCGTATTAACGACCCTTATACGGATTGTTGTTTTAACGATTTATAGAGCACGATCCCTATAGAACCCCGTTATAGGGAGGGTTCGCGTTAAAATGATCGTTGTATTAATAATTTATGAATGTGGAAGTGAGCCCGAAATTATTATTTTTTCTTCTTCGTTTTGCATGTTTTTATTTTTACGCGATACGAATTTATTTTTTTACATGTTAAAATTGTAAACTGTCAACGTACTCTCAGGCAACGCTGTGCACGTCTTCTAGTTGAAAAATAAATTAGAATCATTAAAAGAAAAAAAAATACTTATAATATTTATGATTGCGCTTTTAATTATCGCATTCAGCTATTTTCACTAAGAAATTGTAACATGTTGTCAGATTTATTTCATATAAATACATATATATTTAAGTACCAAAAACGCAAAATTTACATCAGACTATGCCCGAATGTGCCTCCACTTTTCTGTCTTCTGCTTTTACAATATCCACTTGTTAGGTTTGCGATTTTAATGAAAATTTCACTTATAGCATGGTAACTGTGTGCATTTTAAATAGTTCACATTTTTTTTAAATTATTAAATCAGTAGAGTAACATTAGGGCAACCTTTTCAAAACAAAGAAAGTCGTATAAATTCTAAAAACTACGTGCACTACAACTGCTGAAACAAAGTATCCTACTCCGAAATTGCTCTCCTCTTCTTATATATGTATACAGAATGTCCCAGTAAGGTCACCCGAGCATTAAAATTCATTAACTAAAATATATGCAAAAAGATGAAATAATGACATGTTTATAAGTTAGATCCTGTGTTGTATAGAATATTTTGGAAAATAGCTCAAATTTTATTTATTAGATGTCTCTGCACTGTATCAATCAGGAAGAATTTTCAGCGAAACAATAAAATAGAAAATAAAACTCCGTTTTCCAGAAAACTTTTCAGGAGTTACGTCTGGAAAAAATAGCATTATGTTTGAATAACCTGTGCAACCATGTATCCTGAAATTACCAAGTAAATGTGGATCAAACATTTGATTCAAACATACTGTTTACTTATCATTTTGTTTAGCTGTTGAAACACAAAAGAAGAATAAAAAGTTTGAACTTTCAAAATTCAAATTTCAATTTCAAAAATCAAAAAATAAAAATGTCTCATTTTTTGACCCACTAAATTTGTTTTTTAGTTGACACGTCATACTCACGTAAAATAATTTTTTGAAAATTTTTTTGCGAAAATGTTAGTTAACCTCCCCCCCCCCCCCTTGACACAGTGTATCAGTTTTGTAAGATATTTAAATTCATTTTTACCTCGCAAAAATTCATTTTATTACTTTGAAGGGAATGTGTCCTGTTTTTCATTTTCTATTAAATTTCAAAATTCTACACAAAGAACTGATTCCAATGTCTCACCCTCTCCTTGTTATTAGAAAGGAACATTGTTTTTTAGAGGAATATGTATATTTTTAATGATGGGGTAGACCGATTTCTCGTTTTCGGGTAAAGAGCGTAGTGTCGGGTAGTATTCCACAAGCATCATATTTTTAAAAACTGAGCAAAAGATTCACGAATAAAATGAAATAGTTATTAACCAAGAATTCCGAATTCTAATATAGATATTTAAAATACAATCCTGATATCAATATTGCCTGGTTTTCTAGCGTCTGACTAGATACAAAATTATTTCGAATTGTCATTCTTTCAGCGAGCACAATTATCAGAATTCACAAAGGATCAATAAAACGAAGCAACGCCTTATTAAATTGTCAATTTAAATCCGATATAAATGTTACCTGAAAATTACATAGAAATGAAAGTTATCAGTCTATAGTTCAACACAAAAGTTTACGAAGCTATCTGCTTTTTTTCCTAGTTGAACGTTGCGTTGCATCATACGTGAGAGAATTATGTGTCGAATAGAACTTATAAACATTACTTTTTCGATTGAAATATGTGATTATTTGTGAAATTTTCAACTTTTTAAAAGTTTAACCTAATTTTCTCAGAAACTGTAATGCTAATATACAAAATCCGATATTTCAATTTGTTAACAATAGTACTACACAAATAACATTGACGCAAAAAACTTAAAAGGAGAAAAGAGTTTTAAATTGAGAAAAATCTTTCTTTAAATGTTTAGGAAAATTATTTTTTTCCATTAATTATATCTTAACATTCAATTATTAATGATAAAAAAAATAAAAAGCTAATTAAAAATATTCATTTACAAGTATTATACAACTGTAATAAAAGTACCACACTGAATATTGTGTAAATGCATTAAATACGATTATTTTAACATTACGATTTTTTTAACAGCCCACTACCATGCAATTTTAAACTTTACAATAATTTAAGAACATGAACCTCATTTAAGTTCTTTTAGTTTATATCGTTTGAAATAAAAATACAATAGTTTTAAAATGTAAAAATTTAATCACGTTATTTTTATTTTTTTTTTGTTTCAACAATAACATAAAAAATCTAATTAAATTATCGCAAAATAATCACAACCCACAAAGAAAGTTACACAGTTTGTATTTCACGATGTGTGAATAGTGCAACATAATCACTATTTAATTAAAAGAGAAAAATTGTGTTTGAAATAAAATTAATTAAATAAAAAAAAAAAAAACTAAGAATAAATCCATTTCTCATGTTGTCTAATCTTAAAATAATTATTGGAAGTAATTTAATTCTATTTGTTCATTTTAATTGCTTTAACGAGAAATTCCTGTAAACCCTAATCTTGAAAGATTTTTTTTTGTCCGAATTACTCAAGAAAACAAACGTATCTTACAAAAGAAATTAAAGCTTTTTATCCTCTTATGAAATGTGGACGTTCCTTAAAAGTATCCGTAGATTAATTATTTTCACAGATTATATTGTTAAAAAAGGATTTTAAAAAGGCAGTTCTTTTGAAAATACTTGGTTTCATATTAATCCTTAAGTTATTAACTGAAAGATAACTTCTTGGGTTTAAATAAATTAATTCGGTTTAAAATGAGCCAATATTAAAAAATCTTATTGATATTCAATAACTTAAGCGAAATTGGACTGCGTGCAATCAATGTTGTATCTGTCTTTAACAGAACATTATCATTTCCCATGTCTTTTATTGATCTGAAACAAATTTTATTAAACTTTCTCCTTTGTGACAGCATTAAAATGCTCAAATTTGGTGAATTACTATTCGACAAAGATTGGTTGTTATCTAAGTTGACATGTTTATTTATTGATCAAGGTGAGAGGTTGTGCCTAATTTTGCATTAACCTCTTCAGTTCGAAGCTAAAATTATAATACAAATACTTATTCATTGGTTTTTCCTAAATGAAATGACATCGTAAATGACAGAAAAAATATTTTTCTGAAATTGATCCTTAAAATATGGATCTAAACTACAAACCCCCTTAAAATATTAATTTAATAACCATTAACCTAAATTAACGCAATCACAAATTTAAGAGCTTTAAACAAGTAAATAATGTGTACAAATCCTCAATATTTTTAGTGAAAAAGATTTAAGTTAAATACTTATAAAAAATTCTCACTTACTTGGTCGCACTGTCTTGAAGGCATTTTGCAAACTCAGATGAAAATAACATTTATTTTATGAGGGAATAAGATTCTGCCATTTCTTCGATTCTACCATTTATTCGTTTGCTTTGAACACAAAAAAAACATTCAACTATTAAGAAATGATGTAAAAATGTAAAAAAACTGACATACTAATTTTTATAAGGAAAAGAACAGAGGTTTCCATATGGGGACCCATAGACCGAAGAGGTTAAGTAATGAATCTCTTCGCCACGTATATAATATTAATTACTTTCTTTCCTTCTAACGCAATGGATTTTCGAAAAGAAAGGTGCCTTCTTGCGACAGGCTATATACTATATTATTTCTTCACTGCCTTTGGCTTAAATGACTTGATATTGGGGAAAATTACTTTCTCAAGGTGAAGTAAAGCCTAATTTTGCAAAGTAATGTGCTTTCTTTACCACCTATATCATGATAATTACTTGTCTTTCCCCAGAGCATAATGAATTTTCCAAAAATCTGCTGATTTTCTGTCTTGGTCAGACGATACATGACATCTTCACTGCCCTTGACAGAGCTGATTTGGATCTGGACAATTATTATGTGAAGGTGAAAAGTACATCCTAATTTTGCTTTAAGTAATTAGTTTTCTTCACCACATGTACCATGATAACCACCTTCTTTTCCCCTTAGATTAATGAATTTTTTTATGGTTACGTGTCTTCTTTTCATAGTCAGACTATATATCCAAGGTGCTCCCAAAAATATTGAAATGCGCTTTAATTTTTTACCTGTTGGAGATATGTTAGGCAGCGTAAATTTCAAAATTGTTTAGAATAGGAATTGAGAATATGTCGAAGAAATTTTCGAAATGTTGAACCTTTCTACATTTTTATACAGTTCTTTGGTCTCAAAAGTTCTATTAAAAAAAAAAAAAAAAAAAAAAACCTGCGGGCTCTAACAAGTACAACAGTAAAAATTCCATTTTTCTACAATTAAAAATCCACCGAGTTATGACATTTTGAATTTGATGAAATTTCAGAGCTTTCTAACACTAAAAACAGACTATTTTTTAGTGCCGGAAAACTGCGAAATTTCATAAAATTCAAAGTATTATAACTAAGTGAGTTTTGATAGAAGAATGGAATTTTTACTGCTGTACTTGTAAGAGTCTGGGAAATGTCTTAAAAATATAACATTTTTATACTGACTACAGGGATAGTTTAAAATATTAAGAAGTGTAATCTTTCGAAAATTAATGGCATGTTTCCTTGACATCATCTCAATTGTTATCTTATTTTAAAAACTGTTGCAATTTACATTACCAATATATTGCAAAGAGGTAAGAAATTAAAGCTCGTTTGAATTTTTTGGAACACCTGTATAAGATGCATATTATTTCTTCGCTGCTCTTGACTGAGCTGGATTGATATTTAAGCAATCATTATATTGACTCTATGATAAAGTATAAAAGGGGAAGTATACAGGGGTAAATGTCCCTGTCAAGTCCTCGATTCAAGGTTCGTCTTCCAAAAGGCATATCCCAGGAGCAGCTGTATTTATTCACATCAATCTATTACATCAACTGATTATGTTGAAAGGTAACTTTTAAGTGCTATAATATTTCTCAATCTGCAAATCTTAATTTAAAACAAATTAAACATGATTATATGATGTATTAAGGTTGCGATTTAAAAAATGCAATTTCTCTTGAGAATAATTATCATTTTACTAATCAATACAAATTAAACTTTCTAACTCAACTGCGTTTATATTATCGTGTACGCGTGTGTACATGTGTATCTGTGTAAAGAAAAATGTACTCAATGTTACGCATAATATAACAAACACATTATATGCAATACTTCAACAGAAAAAGAATGCAACTTGCTAGTCTAAAACACATTTATTTTAAATAAAACAAATATATTTTTGCAATTTGGAATTCGGATCGAAACAGATTTATGCTGAAAATCCAGACAAAACCCACTAAATTTCCCCTGTGGTTGGTTTAGAAATTTGTTTTATTTTCAGTGTATTTTTATTTTTTTTGGTTGTTGTTGTTTTAAAAATCACTTTGAAAAACTGGAATATTATTAAACATTATCCGCAAATTTAAAATTTTTAGGGCATGAAAACCAGAACGAAGATTATTAAATAAAAACTTAAAATTAGAAAAAAAATACTTATAATGGAAAAGCAATCTTTAAAATAAAAGATAAATTGTATAATAAAATCTTTAGAAAAAATGTGAAGTATATAAGCCTCTAAAAAGATAAAATCCCTTAAAAGACAATACATAATGTTACTATTATTGAAAGATTAGAATGTATTGAAAGATTAATCTTAAGATTGTCTACATCATTTTTACGACTTTGTAACAATCTATTTTTCGTATGTATAGCATATTACATCTTAGGAGTACATAGCTTGAGATTTGAATAATTCACAAATAGCTAAGCAATATTTAAATATTTTTCGCCAGTTTTAAAGGAAATAAGAGCACATTTCCTGATGATATGTGCTTAGCTGGTGTTTAAAAACTGTATTGCATTAAATATTCCAAGTAATAAATACAAAAAAAATGGAATACAAAATCCCGAGAAAAGTCAATACATTTAGTATACCTTGAATGCCATGTACGCTGATGCATAATAAACTACTGATTCATGACACATATTTTCGCTGACATGTGCCAGTAAATCTACAGCGAGAAGAAGGATTTCTATTTCTGAAATTTTTTTATAACCATAAAATTCGTTTAAGTGAGATTTTGCTTCAAATGTTCCACGAAAAATATTAAAATTCTAAAAGAAAGCGATAGTGTTAATTTAAATTTTAAAATAAACCAAAATAATAATTCAAATACATTTTCCCATTATAAAAAGGTATTCGGAATAAAGAAGAAGGGTACTGTGTGGCTGAGTTAAGAAAGACTCTGGAATTGGTCTAATCCTAGTTCTGTTGCCAGGGTAACTGGTCAGTCGACTTTATTTTAGGGAAGTCCGGCATTTTCTTTCATGCCAATTTTCTCCCGTTCAATCGGTCATTCCGAGAATTATCGCAGTCTTTTGTCCTTCCGCTCATACGGACGAAGTTCCCTCCCTACATGTTTTGGAACTTTCTTCGAAAACAGGAAACCTACTCAGGGTTTTTCTAATCAGAGCCACACAATAGATGAAGAACTTTTTTCCCCCTCAGGCTATGCCAGATGATATTTGTCCCAAACAACATAAAACTTGGAAAGTAATAAAAATATAGTTATTTGCATTTTTTATATAAAATTTAATTATTTCAAATTATATTTTATTAATAGAAGTTAACTTTAAATTAAGCACTTACATCACTAGACCAACTTGTAGCAGCATTTTGAAGTATTTGTGCATATTGCACACTTATCTCTTCACTGTTAGTTGAGCAATGTCGTCAATAATGCAGATATAAAAAAACTGGGGAGAGATACACGCAGTATCCTACAGCTCTTGGACTTTTATGGTGATCTTTTGTGTTATTTCTTAAGAAATGGAGTACCTTCACTTATTACAGAAACGACATAAGCCCAAGACGTATGCTCGAACTTGCAATTTTTCCCAAAGCTATGGAAACCCACATTACATAACATTATTATATACGCTTGGCGATACAATGGCAAGTTTGCCAAGTTTGGTTTCGTCTAGAATTCTCTCTGTCCATCAATTTTTATAGGCCGTGCGTAAATACTCTGATATATGAAGACACTTTATCTGTCGGAAGGTAAACAGACATAGACACGTATGGAACTCCCGTAAAGATTTTGTTTTGAAAAGTTTAAACAATTAGCTATAAAATGAGGTTAGTTCAAAGCATTAAGATGAAAAAGATGGCATGTTTACAGTTAGCTCATAAATTTTGTAGGCAGTAATTTGAATTTCGTCAATAGATGGCGCTGCGCTTTTTAAAATTATAAGAATTTCTTAAATCAGCTTTAAATTTTCGAAATACAAATCTTTTTTCACATTTCAATAGTTAAATAGAATAAAAAGTAATGACAGAGGTTTTTGATGCAGTTTTATACATTAGTTTGAGTATTATTACAGTTTGAGACAACGCAGGGCAATCTATTGACAAAAAATAGATTATTTTAATTACTTTATACAAAATGTATGAGCTCCCTGATAAACATGTCTCTTATTTCATCTTTATATTTATTATAGTTAAGGATTTATTGGAGTTTTCATAAAGAGAGTTCTTCATGAAATACTCTGTAGATGCAACACATATTATTGAGCTTCCATATGAATTACGAGTGAACAAGTAACAAGAAATGGAGGGTCGGAGAGCGAGACTTATCAAGCAATGCAGTACATCAAGAACATAAAAAAAAGAGCAAAAATAAATCAATATCTTTAGAGAAATTGAAGTTTCCGAAGACATTTACTCACTAAATTATTTTAACTTTTGCTATCTTTTGTTTTATCTAAATGCCTCTTTGTATTCCATTCAGCAATAGGTCAAAATGTCACGCAAATAGCCTATTATAGGAAAGAGCAAATTTAAAGCAATTCAGTTCTTTATTATGTAATGTACTTTTATGGCTGCGTTTGCGATTTTTTTCTTCTTCCTGAAGTCCAGAAAACAAAATATCGTGATTGGAATTAAAGGAAAACATTGTAACAACTATTTTATTTAAACTGGAAAGAAAAACACAAACACTGTTTCGTTCGTTATAAATTTGTTTTAATAGATTAAACAAATGGTCAAATGTGTCTGGAGAATACTTGGAATAACTAAATAATAGATAATGATAAGAAAAGAAAGTCCGTTCTATTCCCTTGATATTTAAAAACTTATGTGTAACGATTAAAATAAGTAATGAACACAGCTTACAGGATTCCGCCGCTAATTCCGGTTTTGCTTCAATGACTAAACAAAGCAGAAAGTAATGTAGCTTAATTCTATTTTCTAGATACTGCAATGAATATAAAAGATTTACAGTGCAATAGATAAGGGGAAAGAGAAAATAAAATGTGCAATTGTCTAGATGTAACCATCTACTCTTTGATGATTTGTTCTTTTTTTAACGTTGATATTTACTAATTGCATCGATGAGACGTTTAGCATGTTATAGCAGGTTGTTAAAAGAAATGTAACCAGGAAAAGTGGAAACAAGTGAAAACTATGCTTCAACAGATCTGTTCATTTAACGAGATGCGGTAGCATCATACTGCCTTCTAATTATCAAAGATAGTCATAATAAATTAATAACTTATCTAAACCTTGCTCACTATAAAAATGAAAAGTTATGAAAACGTAAATAAAGTAGCATGTTGAAGTGTCTTATCTGTTCACACTGTAAAAAAAACACAGTATTTTCACAGAAACAAATGCTGGAAATATGAGTGCCATCACACATTGTTGTAAATTTACTACAATTTTGTTTTTCATGGGTAAACAGCAAATTTTTAAAACTTTACAGCGATTTTTGCAGTTAATTTTGCAGAAGTTTTTTAAAATTATTTTACAGCAAATATGTTAGTTCTCCAGCAGTTTTAGCTGTTATTTTACAGCACTGTTAACAGCATAACTGTAAAGTTTTAGCATTTGTTGTTGCTTTTTTAACCCCCCACCCACCCACCCATCTTGTATACATCTATTTTATCGCATTATTCTTTTTTAGAACCGAGACATATTTTAAAGATCGGGGGAACTAAGTGTTATATTTTTGTTTACTTATGGCATCGTTTTAATATCATTATTATAAAATGAATTCTGTTTAATATATACGTAAGGTATAAATTTCGTTTTTTGGTCATGTATATCAAAAAGTTAAGTCATTTGCCTAGAGATAAAATGTTTTGCAATAAATTATAGCAAACAATTTTAGGTTCATTTTCTGTACCTATTTAAAGACTTTTGTTTATTCAATGTAGTCACTTGCGCCACCCCCTCCCCACACACACGGATATAAAACTTTCTGGAATTTAAACTATCAAACAGAAATAATTAATAACAAAACTTATTGTATACAACTTCCTGATACGGAAACTTTATTGATAAGAAATTTTTTATGCTAAAATAATTGTATAAGTCAACATTTAATTCTATGAATATCGTCAGGTGCCATTGAAAAATGAACACACACAAAAAAAAAACAATGACGAGGTCAAACAACTTTTATCAATCTCAAATTATAATTAAAAGGAACAAATAAACAACAACAACTTAAAAAACAACTTTAAAATTAAAAGTAAACAAATATAGATAATGGACAAAAGCAATGTAAGAGCTGTTTCTTGTTAATACTGCGATAATAGTATACAAACTGTTAGAATATTTTAGGAATTAATAAAATAGTGCTTTGAGATTACTCATACTAAAGGATTTGAGAATCGCATATAAGAAAATTAAAAATAAATACATGTATAAGAAACATCTATGAAGTTTGAAAATCACTGGCCAAAACTCAGAAGCAAGACTTGAAAATTTAGTGAAATATAATAGTATATTATATAAATAAAAATATTTAAATAAACACCGAAAGTGAACGGAAAACTGTTAAAGGGTAAAATATTTATATTATTTAGAAAGTCGAATACAAATGCATAAACTGGAGTTTTGAAAAAAATAGAATAATAATAATAATAATAATAATGAAGTAAGGCATAGTTAAAGAACAGGAATTTTTCTTTTTAAAAAAAATCTCCATTCCTAAAGTTTGCCTGCGATATTTAGACACATATTATAGGTAAATAATAACAAAATCCTGTGAGAAAATACTGAGATATAAAGTGAACTACATAAAATAAGAAACAACCAAAATCATCTTCTTTTTCTGTGATTTAAGAAAAAATACCTGTTCTAGGCAAATGACTTGAAATCTATTGTAGTGATATACACATGGCTTAAAAACTAAATTCGTATTTTACAAATATATAATCGAAATTATATAATATTTGTAAAACAAAGATATAAGAAAACAAAGATAAAACTTAGTTTTATTCTTAATATTTATTAAAAAATCGAAGGAACATCTGTAATTATTACAATTGTGAATGTATACACCCGCATGTAATGGCGACCATTTCTCATATCAGACTGCAACCACCTTGATTGTGTTTTCTTCTCTCATTTGAGATGTGGTCAAAACGCCAACAGATGTCGTTTTTGGTCTTAGGTAATTACTGCTGTAATTTCTGCAAATTACAGCAATTGCTGCTTTTGAATGCTAGGTGAAATATTTACAGTATTTTTGCAGTTTTGCACCCCCCTTTTTTTCTACAGTGCAGTAAGGATGCGCCTTTGTAGAATTACAATTGCCAAGCTATTTGCACTAGGAATTTTGCCTTGCTTTAGTAGATGTAATAGACAACGAAAAAAGTGAAGGTGTTTGAACAGTTATATAAGTATAAAATCAGATTGCACTTGAGTGGATAGACAAGTAAATGCTGGTCTGCCTTCCGGTTTGCTTGCCAAGCAGGTGTAAAAATTGACTTGGAAGTCAAGTCATTTAACCAATGTTTGCAATTAGCAACATAGTAGGTAAAAGTTGTCTAATAACGAACATTCCATGATGTTTCGAAATGGATGGCAGAAGTCATCAAAAATACGAAAAAGTGGACCCTAGTCAAACCATTTGATTTAAACGCCATTCGTCACTGAACATTAGAAAATATGTAAATAGAAGGCATGTAAATATATAAGAAAATATGTAAATAGAAGGCATGTAAATATATAAGAAAATATGTAAATAGATGTAGGCATACTGAATTTCTATAACGAACACACCTCCAGACGTGCGTAAATTGTAGAAAATTGAAAACTTCGAATCTAGAAAAGCTCAAAGCGTATAGGATCAATTTTATTGTTAATACAAGTATCACCAACCAATAATCTTTGGAATAATTATTTAACCCATGCAATAGAAATATATCATGAAGGTAATGGTTTTGAAATGCTGGTAGGAGCAATAAAATTTTTCTTATATGCTTCGAATCCTGAATCTAATCAAGTCATTTTCTCAATGCTTCTGTATTGTACCTTAGTAGGTGACAGTAGTCTAATAAAGAAAATACTGAAGGCAGATCATTTGAACATTAGGAAAGGGATGGTAGACGTCATTAAACGCCTGCAAAAAACTATCTTAGCCAGGTCATTTGCATAGTTTTATTTTAAATGCCATTCCTTTCAGAACTTTCTAAAATTATGTAAATTCAAAAAAGGCAGACCGAAATTCCATTAAGAATACCCTGAAACATGAGCGTAAAATGTTGAACGTTTGGAGTCAAGTGAAGTCACACATTACTGCATGTTTATGCTTTGACTCTAGTACATACTAATAGTTGACTAATGGTGAGAAAATGAAAGGAGATTTTTACATTACAAAAAAACCATGTTAGATAAATCATATCCGCGAAGAAATGGATACATCTCATCTCAAGTGGTTTGCATAATCTCGATATTCATTCTACTTATCTCGGAACAACTTAAAAAGTGTAAATGCAAAAAGGCCGCCCAAAATTCCTACAGAAAATACCGGCAGACGTGCAAAAACAGTACCTAATAAATGAAAAGATAGGAAGATCGACAAACTTGAAGTTAGAAGATTCATTTGGTAAAGATACCATATATATTCCTTTCAAAAAAATTAAAGCAATCTATATTTTATGTATTTTATCAAATATATTTTCCCCTTTCTGCATAATCGTAATTCATATACATTCCCGGCTGTTAAAAAGCGCACCCTTTTTATCTTTCTCTTTCAACGAAAGACTTTTAGTCAAAATCATGCATATTGTTTTTAAATTATCATTAACGTACTTATTCGGTCTCCCACATATCAAAAGAAATGAAATTATACAAGGCATAAAATGTTTTCCTTTTCATGGTCAGCTGTGTCTTGCATATTGTATCCAGATGTCTATAACATTTAAACGGCGCCTTTGCTGCATTCCTCGAAAGCCCTGTTCCCAAAACAATAATTAACGGTAAAATTCTTAATCTCTCTTTTTAGCCAAAGTGCAATCTTCGCCAAAAGATTTTTCCCTTCCAATGACGTCAATTATGAAGTTGATATGTATATAAGTAACGGTTACATTTCCCACGCAAAAAAATGCGATTCTCTTGGCTTGAAATGTATCTCGCTTGGCGTGTTTTTCCTTGCGCCCACTTTCATATCGGATAGAACACTTGCCCTCTGATCTTCATCTCATAAACATCTAAAAATGTCTTGGCCCCTTTGGCCACCCTTTGGTTTTATAACGAAAAATCACCTTGCTGTTCTTAAAACTCTTTGGATTACGTGAACTTGATCGGACCCGTTCAACAGCATTTCTGGATTATCCTTTGGATTATGTTTGTGTTCTTCACCCCTGACTTTAAATTTAAAATGTCACCTCACCAATATTCATCAGATCCATTTAAAAATCTGAAACTTTGATTGATATAAATCTCACTATTGTGGAAGATAGTGAATTGTGACATGTTTCTCCAATTAAAGACTATTAACTCTAATGATGTGATTTTCGTCTTCTTTGCTTCATCATACAAAATAAAAGGAAAAACTACACTCCAGTTTAGTACTTCAGTACCCAGGAAACGCACTCTGCGGATTGCCAAAACAACCAAGTGCCACTATACCTTCTTGTTTTATCAAATTGTTTTACTCCGTAAAGAAAATCCTTCAAGTTCTTTTTTTTAAAAAAGGATTCGCCAACTTTGACAACATTTTCTCAATAATCAACCCCCTGAACTTACTTTCCACGATAAATTCTCTTCTATATGCATAAAGGAACACGACAACTTCCCCATATATAAATAATGGTGCCTGACTTTTAAACTGGATGTGATCTTTTTCGCATGACAATTTCTAAAGGGTGTGTCATTGGGGCCACGAAACGAAAAAAAAAAAAATTTCCTATTTATTTGCAACTTTTCTGATTACATATATTTTTCATTCTGAGAATGCTTTGTTGGAGCCTGCCTGTGACTGTTGTTTTTACCTATCATCGAAAGTTGCTAAATTCAAACTTAACCATTTTCTGTGAGATATGCATCAACCCTCTCCTCTAACCAGTCTGTGATTTTTTTTAAAAAAAAGAAAGAAAGAAAATGCGTCTGCTACTCAACTTTGTGAAATATATTCATCTTACAAGAAGTGCTCTTTTTATCGGCAGTGAAATTTTCCGTACACAACTAAATTATTCATTGCATTTCATCCTTTCAACAGATAAAGCGTTACTGCCTAATTAGAATAACTTCCTTGTGACCACAGGATTGTGTTTTGCGCGTGAACTTTCGATTTCAGTCAGCTGTGCCAAAGGAAAAACTACACTCCGGTTCCGTACTTCAGTACCCAGGAAACGCACTCTGCGGATTGCCAAAACAACCAAGTGCCACTATACCTTCTAGTTTTAACAAATTGTTTCACTCCGTAAAAGTAAATCCTTTAGGTCTTTTCAAAGGATTCGCCAACTTTGACATCTTCTCAATAATCACCCCCTGAACTTACTTCCCACGATAACTCTTCTATATGCATTAAATGAACACGATAAAAATTCTTTCATAATTCAAAAATTCGTTTTTGAAACATAAGAAGTGTTAATTTCAAAAAGGTGTCACTGAGCAATTTTAGCATTTCAATCATCCTCATAGGTATAGTTATCTTCATGTTCAGGCTAATCCGTATGCCGAAAAGTGGGAAAATTAATAAAAATTCCGTTGTAATATAGAACATTTGAACATGAACTTTAAGAAACTGAATTGATTCGATTCAAAAAGTTTTAATCAATTTTCAACGTTCTAAGGCTGTCTGCCGGTGTGTTCCTAATATAATTTTTGTCTTCTTTTTGTATTTACATATTGTGGGATGTCCTGAAACATACTGCCATTTAAATTAAAGATTGATCAAATAGTTTAACTAGGGTCCCTTTTTGGCTCATTTGATGACGTCTGCCACCACTTTCACAACGTCCAAATGGTCTGCCTTTAGTATCTTCGTTATTATGCCACTTTTCCTACTAGAATGCGAATTACAACCATTGATCAAATGACTTGATTTTCCTCTATATTTTTACATATTTACGTCAATTTTTACACCTGTTAGTCAAGCGATCAGGTAGGCTGACTTGTATTTTTTCGTATAACCACTCATGTGCAATATGGTTTTATATCTTATAACTTTGATCAAATGCCTTGACATTTTTGTTGTCTCTTTATTCTAAAATAAAATTTCAAACAGACATTTGCCAATAAAGTGATGTTTAGTTAGTTATCTTTTATTAGTTGAATGTCCTGAGCTTGATGAACAAAATGGTTCAAAAACGACATAAACATTACCAAAATAACAACAAAAAAAAAGAATATACCATGTGTATTAAAAGAATCGATAGATGACAATAAAATGGAAAACATTGAATGGGAAAGTCTTACCTGTAACGGGTAATTTACTTATACGTGAAAAAGTTTCAAAATTATACAGGGTGCCCGAAAAGTATTTCCCTCCCGATTACAAAATTTATTCATATCCGATATATATAAGATAAGACATGTTAAACTGGTGCCAAAATGCTGGAAAAATAACCCAGTTTTCTTGTTCCAGGTTTCCGTAACGTGGCTGTAGTGTAGCAGTGTCAAGGAAACCGGACTACGTACCGAGAACTGGTCTACCATCAATCTCAACTGAAAGGGTGGAAGAAGTGAAACAATCTTTTGTGCGAAGTTCCAGGAAATCGCGTACGGTCTCACGTGAATTACAGATGCCTAAAGGGTCTCGTGATACCAAAGGACACACTGAGGTTTTTCCTGATTTGTGAAGATTTCTAGTTTCCTGGACACTGACACTGCTACACTACAGCTACAGCCACGTTACGGAAACCTGCAACAAAAAATTTTGTTAGTTTTCCTCCATTTTGTTACAAGTTTCATATGGCTATCTTATATATAGAGGATATAAATAAATTTTGTAATGAGGGAAAGACTTTTCGGACATCCTGTATATTAGAGAAATACAATATTTTATCAAGTAAAAAATAACAATTAGGTTTTTACTTTAAAAAGTCATTCAAACATGGTGATAGTCAATGAAAAAATATTTAAAAGAGTTCAACAACAAAACGTTTGGACTTGAAAGCAATGCTGTAATGACAGCACTTATAGAAGAATCAATAGTTAAATAAGAAAAAAAAATCTCAAATGGCCCAGCAATGCTGTATAAAAAATTCGAACACATGCATATCTTAAAAGATTTTTCAAACAACTTATATACTAAAAAACGCTTGAAAATTATAATGGCTAGAATCTGGAAAAAAGGGATTTCCAACAGACTTAACAATTTCAGATCCGCTATAACTTAACTAGTACAGGACTCAATGGCAATCTAACATTTATAGATTTTACGTAAATATCATAAGGTGCATTAGATTATCAGTTCCAAATATTCATAAAAATAATTAACAGTATTCTGAAAAATATGTTAAACAAGTTCTATACAGCGAGAAAACACATAGAGAATGATAAAATGAAACGAAAAACGAGGAAAAATCTAGCGATATATTTAATCATTTTAAAGCATAATCAGTTCAGTTTTCATTATCTGTCCCTTTAATTACAGACATGTCAAGTCCTTCGTGATAATGGCATTTTTTAATTTGGCAACATTATTAGATTTGTAATCTTATTTTTCAGTGTAATCAGAAAAATTAAGGTAGATAAGTTTTTTGAATGATTAGCGACGCTTAAATTTACTTTTCCTTTTAATTTTACGAGATTAATCATATGTTTGTGTTTCAGTTTCTTTTGATAAAATATTCCCTGTCCAAAAGACGTCATGTTATAAAGTTGTCGTGAAGCAATGTTATAAGAACAAAAGAGAAAAACCCTGCAGAGTTTTCAAAATTAAACTCTTTTCTTCATTACAGAAAGTTATTTTTACACTTTTGCGGGTTTTTTGTGTGAAGTAAAAAGACGTGATTAATCAAGCAATTCAAAATGATCTCAAACGCACTGATTAAAAACCCTAAGCGAGCAATTACGAAATCCTCAAGATGATGGAAATAAAGAGAGAAAATTAGATTTCTGGTGCAATTTTCAGCAAAAGAAAGAACATTTTATTTTTCATGTATTTTAGACTAGTTATAAAAATAAAAGTGAAAACTTCTATAGCAAACCATGTCCCATGATAACAGTTGACGCTATAAGGAAAAAATTCGTCCATTTTCAACTATCACAAAATCACATGTTGACTCCTGGGGAAAATATATTAACTTATTGAAAACAGGATTACTCATTACCTATTGCATTTTAGAAATTTCAGTTCAACATTAGAAAAAAATTGATGTCTGACACCAACGTATTACTTTTTCAAATATAGCCTCTCTAAATTTTAAGTTTTGTTTAAAAAACTATAAAGTTTGAAAATTTTATTTAAGTAAAATTTATTGCGTTAGGAAAAATGCTTAAAATTTGGGAATACAGTATTTAAAAACGAAGTTCATCATGATTGCAAGTCAAATTTTGCTATGTTCAAAACAAAATTTTGAAAATATATTAATGAGTAATCGCATGTTTTAAACCATTTACGGTTGAAGCGTCTATAACATTTCTTATGAATATATAAATCTTACTTAATGCAGACTGTCATCATCTGCAATTTACGTGCCATTGGAATTTGATCCCGAGATCTTTTTCTAAAAGCATTTTACTCCTGCTTACGGAATCTCGCTAGTTTTTCTCCTTTTTCTTAAAAAAAAAAAAAAAAAAAAAAAGGAATTCTACATTTGCTTTTAGAATTTTTCTACAATCCATACCTATTGTTTTAGCTGTCTTACAGGAATTTCTTAATACGGGAATTATTAAAAATGAAAGTAGAAAAATATGTCGCCTTCGAAAATAGTTTCAGACACACATACTAAAAGGTGACTTTATTTACTAAAGAAAATAATATTTTCGACTAGCATTGTACAACAATAAAATCTATAAACGTGAACATAAAAGCTCAGAAAAAGGAAAAGACAACAAAATGTATTTCTTTGAGCAGAAATAAACTCAATTTTCGGATAAAGGACGGAGGACATTCTAAAAGAAATCTAGATTGATATTAGGCGCCTTCACTTACCTGTGGAGACAAAAGGCGCAAGAGATAAGAGGGGCAATTTAGACGTGGCCTGGGCTTTCAAAAATCCAAGCGTGAAGACAATTTTTTCCCAACAAATTGAACATGGTGAACATCTTTGTTTTTCCCTTTTAAAAGATTTTTGTTTAATGTACTATTCTTATACCATGATAAGGGATAGAAAGGCTTGTAGAATAAAATACAGAAGCTTTATTTTATTTATTTTTTGTAATATTGAAAAATATTTAAATTCAGGTACAAGATGAAGCTTAAAATTATTTTTTTTTTATTTAGCTGCGTGAAGTATTCCAATGAAAGTATACTATTTTGTATATATTTCATCCATTAAAATTTACACATTTAGTGATAATTTTGCTGTGTAAGTTATCATTAACATTAGAAATATATTTCCAATTTTGAGTATCAACAAATTCGATTTTATATCTCAATGGTCGAATAACACTCCGTAATCGAATAAGTTTAGGAAATTTTTTTTAATACAGGTTAATATATAAAGGGCCGCCAAAACAGCAGTCGGAGTCGGGGAATCCGAATATTTTAAGACTGCTTTGGATGCAAATGAATTACATTAATACATGAAAGTCAGTTATTTGTCATATTAACCTTTAAAGAAACGAACGGTGTGCGCCACTCAGTGGAAACACAGTTGCGAGTTCCAAAATAATTACGTAATTAATATCTTCGCTTCATTTACCCTCTTTCCAAATACTCTTCATTGTTCAACCAATGCTTTAAGTTGCACTTTGCAATTTTTTTCTGTTCTCTGATTATTTTTATTGGTAAGTCACCAATCGAGTATGAATTTTGTATAATTTATTCTATTTTCTTTCTTAACCGAACTATTTTTTTATATACAGTATGCCCACTAAAGTCCCTTGCCACCCTCTTAACTTCGGAACGGCTGCTGCTATATTCATAAAAGTGGTGTCTAGGTATAGTAAAGTAGTCATGCGCTACACATTGAAACCGCCTACAGCGCCACCTGGTGGAATGCTGTGGAGTTAGCAATCCTATCTGGAAAACAGAAAGAGATAGAGAAAAAAAGTGTTATACAAAGTTGTAGAGTATCATCGATTTAGTACGAAAAGACACCTTGTGGACACTAATGCGAAGAATAGAACGGTTAAAACGCGCATTTTTTTTTTGTGATTTCCTACACTGTGACGTGACAAAACGATCTTAGAAAGAAAGAAACAACCTGTTATGAAACAGCAGGTCTGTGCGACCCCTCCACAAACATTGCAGGACATTAAACGACGCTATTACGGACGCTTGTGCCAACGTGTCACCATCTATGCTCCAACGTGTGCACCGTGAAATTCAAACAAACATCCAAACATGCATTGCAGCGGACGGTGAGAAGTTTGAAAATCTAAAATAAAGGTATATTATTATAACTACTTGCTTTTTTTCTTTCTAAGATCGTTTTGTCACGTCACAGTGTAGAAAATCACGAAAAGACAAATGCGTGTTTTAACCGTTCTATTCTTCTCATTAATGTCCACAATGTGACTTTTCGTACTAAATCGATGATGCTCTACAACTTTGTAAATCACTTTTTTTCTCTATCTCGTTTCGTTTTCGAGATAGGAATGCTAACTCCGCAACATTCCACCAGGTGGCGCCATAGGCGGTTTCATTGAGTAGCGCATGGCTATTTTACTATACAGAGACACTACTTTATGAATATAGCGGCAGCCGTTCCGAAGTTAAGAGGTTGGCAAAGGACTTTAGTGGGCATACTGTATATATGAAGTCTATTACTTTTATGCTATTAAAAGACATCACATTAAAGAAGAATAGCGACAAAAGTTGAGATTTACTCTTAAAAAGACATTGGCATATGGAGCCAATGTTTTAATTTTACCAGTGTTTTAACGCTACTACAAACCGTCCCTGTTATAACGGTTAAATTATTCTTTTTTCTTTTATCAATTTGATGTTTATTACTTTTATACTACTACTGGGGTATTACATTGAACAATGATATCATTAAAAGTTGTTATTTAGACTTTAAAATACCCTGGCTCATACAATACGCCATCATTTGTTTTTATGTTACTTACTAACCGTCCATGTCTTTAAAGGTTAAATCTCCAATTATTTATAAAAATACGCTGCAGAACTGGGTTGGAAAATAAATATACTACATGTGTCAGGTATTAATATATAGGGTTGAACAATGCTGAATAGAGTTAGTTGAATGTGGTGAAAATTTGCAACGCCTCCCTCTAAAATTACCAGATGTAATATTTAACAAATTCTTAAAGTTCACGAAAAACTTTTCATGGATACACAATATCTCTTCAAGCTACAGAAGTGGTACAGAAGAGCTACAGATTTAAACTTGTGAAATTTCGCAATTCCAGAGAATTTTTTTTTAATGTATGGTTTCATTATATGGAAACAAATGAACCTGTTTGCGTCTGCCATCCTAATAATAAACCTGCTTTTACAGTCACTATTATTTTGCCTTAACAATTATTTTGGTTGTTGTTTGCATGTTATAACGTTAGTAAATGTCTATACATTTATTATTTTCACTTCATTTATAATACATCATTCAGTAATTAAAAAAAAAAGGGGGGGGGGGTCTGATTAAATAGCTTTACACTGTTGGCGATTATTTTATTTTAAACATGTGTATCATTCTTTAAATTTAAAGGTAGGGCTACTTGTCTAAATCCATAATTTATGATAAAAAAAAATAACTTGAAAGTTGCTAAGTCTATTTTAAACCTGTTGTAATACGACATTTTTCAACTAAAATTCTTCCTAAGCTTTCTATCATAATATAACGCAAAATAAATATAATCGTTAAATATCAATAAACTTTTTTTTTATTCGGATAATTACTTTTAATTTTTTTAAACCTAAAAGTAATTTTTCCATAAAATAAATATAAAATTCGGACTCGAAAGGATAAAATGATTCATAAACAGTTGTCAACAACAAAACTCTCATAATTTTGTCAAAAAAAAAATTTAACCCTGATTTTGATAAATAGCATGCTTTTAAAATATATATTAGTCTCAAGCTTACAAATAAATACACCTACAAATAAAATATCTGCTATATTTAACTTTATTTTAGCTCTGTACTCATACAAATAAGTCTTCCGTGTATTTTTTAATTGGAACCAGAAATGATTGCTTTTGGTTTAATTCAAAGTAGATATCACAAAAGGAATTACGAAATAAATATTTCTTAGACACGTATTGCTTTTTATTAACAAAAGTGGAGAAGCCAAATAACTGATGCTTTCAGTTAACGTCACATTTTCTAACATACAGTTAATGTTCAGCCAAGTATTCTGACAAACATTACGTAACATTAACTATACTTTAATGAAAATTGGCAGTAGCTGGAAGCATAAAAACTGTATGGCTTCGACGCTTTTGTTAATAAAAGCAATGCAGGTAAAAAAAAATACATTTCTTTTGCAATTCCTTCAAGCGTCTGTAATGAATCAGTTCTAACTGAGGGAAATTCTTACGTCTAGTAAATAATGTTTGAGATATCTAGTATATTACAGAAAACTCCGATTTTATACTAAAACCATAATATCGAGAAACTTTACATAATTTACAAACCGATATTTAACTGTTGAATAATAAAAATAAATCAAGCTATACACAATTTTAAAATTACTGCACCGCAAACGAAATGAAAAGACGCAGCTAATATTTTTTTATTATATAGTTAATTGATTAATTTTGGCGATAGTTATAAAATTTTCAGCACATATTTTAATGTTTCAACAACAAAATCAACATATATTAAAACGATTCATTTAACTAGATCTTAAAGTGTATGTTAAGGATACTTTGTATTACAGGAAGTAGTGTTCTGCGAATCAAATTATATTCGAGGCATTAACTCAACAAAGTGCGGATAGGTAACCTAAGGTACCTTGAACCAGGCGCTCACCAGCCGGTCGTTTAATATTCCACACAAGACTCCCTTATCATAGATCAGACTTGACAATCCGGAGAAAGTCTATGGGAGAAAATCTCCGCGGTAATTGCCAACTTATTAATTGACTTTCTCCGGAAAGTATCGCCGCCTGGTGGATACTACGATACTAGTTCATAAACAAATGCATAGAACAAATGGAGCTGTGAAAAAATTTCGTGTTATTTCGTGTCGTAAATACTCCTATTACTGACGATTGATGGCGCTAGTAGCAGGACAACCATGTGGTTTTTAACCACGTGTATAAGCGGTCAAAGGAAACTTGCTGATTGTGAGGTCTGATACTATGATAAGGAGGTCTTGATTCCACATTGCGAAATGATCGAGCGGTAGCAAAACTCCATATTCCATGTCGAACCACAAATATTCTTGACCAAGTTTAATGCCATGTGGATTCAGAGGCTAACATATGACTAGAAAGCCATTAGAATGATACACCCACCGCTTCATTATGATTTGAACCTAATGGTATTGTGAGTTACCTTGTTTGTACTAGTCATCCTCCTCTGGAAACAAAATTGCCATGGATGGGTAAACCTAGACTGTAATGACGTTCACATATCCGATGCCATACAGACATCTGGGAACATGGGAATGATAGGTCCTAATGCATTCTAAGGAAAGTTTGCTTACACCATAATACCGTCATCATATTATTTTATCTGTTCAACTCTACATAAGTCTCATCTTGAAATCTGCGTATTTGTATTCAACCGTTAAGATTATAGACGAGAAAACGTGACTTGTCGGACCAGATGACTTTTTTCCAATCCTTTAGGTTCAAGGCTGCTACTGGCGACTATTTGTATATCCTATTCGCACTACTATTTCCAAATCATCAATTTTGTGATAGACATTTCTTGCACGAGTTGTGAAAGAATGTCAGAGATTTTTGTTTGGAGAAAATGGTACGAACATAATTAAAAAATAATCACCACTGACAGCCCTGTCTATAGCCAAATTCTGATGTTTTCTGGCCCACTAAACTTGGTGTGGCCAAAGCGCGGTACTCTGTTAGGGTGGTGTCTACGCAGGCTTATATGCAAAAGGTAACGATGCACTGTGTACCGAGATGCATTATCTGGATCTCTAATGTTGTAGTTGCTAGTGATTTGGAACACTCTAGCCCTTCTGTAACGGCGAACAGTGCGTAATATTCTCTGATACTATTAGGAATCAATACGCCGTGAACGGCAAAAAGCAAGATGTCGAACCATCATATAAACAGCCCATCAAACACGCAATTTTCAAACTAGTTACCAGACTTCTTTGTTGAAATCTGATCTAACTGCTGCTTTTCATATTCTGTATTCGAACACTACATTCCGGAAGTCGGTTCACTGGTGAATTTTTTTTTATTTTATGGCGGTATGAGTTATTTTAGTAACCGCGTGAGATTATTTCTCTAGACGTGAAAAGGTCATAATGAAATGGCTCATCAGTGTATGTCCAATATTGTTGCACGTATTCAAAATGAATTTAAATTGGAATCGCAGCCGAAGAGAGAGATAGGCCACGATACTTCCACTCCTCTTAGCTGTCACGTGATTAAGATTGTTTTCACAAATTGTGGAACAGCAATTTAGACACGGTAGGCTGAAAAGCAGCCAAAATCGGCGGCGCGCTGCGGCCCTGCCTGTTTCGTTGGTTAAAATTAGAATACATATGCTATTCAAGTAATGGTTTAATATTGTAATTATTTCAACATTTTATACTATAAATATTTCAAATTTTATATTCTAACTATTTCAAAGATATAGGAATTTTATTGGAAATACTTCCAGTGTTAAAACATATCATAACTATTAGGTAAATGTCTAAGAAATTTTTTTGCAACTTTTTACAATCTCAATATTAGCTCACTAATGTACACATTAGGTACTAAAGATTTTCACATTTTCTTCTAAAGATTACATAAATTTCCCACAAATAACAATTGTAAAGATGCAACTGCAGTACCAGAGTACACACGGTCTCAATTCACAAAAAAATTTAAACATCCGAACAAAACACCGAAAATCTGCAAGCATATAAAATAAATGGAATAGCGCATCGCATGCTTTACCCAAACACTGATCCCGAGCAGTAGCTGAACAAATATTTTCCAATAAACAGAGTTTAAAAAGAAATACACACACACACACACACACATATATATATATATATATATATATATATATATATATATATATATATATATATATATATATATATATTTCAGTAGAATTCAGCGGATCAGATGAGATCAAACAATTCCTGCAATAGAATAGTCATATTTCTTTTATTGGTAAAATAAGAGTTATTTACTAATGTTCTACTAACTTTGTTCAAAATTAAGCAATAACGAACAAGTGGCTAAAAACTAAAATGGAGCGAGCGTTTGATTTTTCGTTTGCTAAACAGCAAGATTAACTGTTTTTTATTGCTGCAACAGTTACTTGAAATGTTTCGTTTTATAAAAAGGAATGTTTACATAAATAACATATTTTAGTAAAATAAAAATGCACCAGCATTTAAAAATTTCGGATATTTAGATTTATTAAGGAAGAATTGAAAATTCGTTTCGCGCACATTTTACCTGAGTGTTTTAGATCTTTTCTTTCGCAGGAGCTTTACAATTGTAAGCTATTTTATCACGTTAAATATTCTATTTTCGTAGACTTTCTCTTTTGAAAAGAAAATTTCTAGTCTTTCACAATTTTTTAAAAAGCCCTATATGTTTTTGCTGCAAAAAATTTTATATTAGAATAATGTGAAATAAAAAATTTCCTCACAAACATCCAAGAAATAGAAAGCCTGCGATAAGAAAAATGAGTAACAGGATTAGGTACATATTTGATACTGTAACAAAAATGAAAAAACACATTTTATGCGCTGAATCTGAATTTCCATTACCTCTTTTACACATTAAACTTTCAGCGGGCGCGCTTAAATTTTTTGCACGAGCAGGCGTGTGACGTAATTTTTGTACACAGTAGTTACGCTATTACAGATGCAATACACAGGGTGTCCACGTATAACCTGACCAACCATTATTTTCGCAACCGTTGGTCCTAGATGCATACTTCCAATTACAAAAATGGTTTAAATAAAGTAAGGAATTATTTTTAAAGCGATTTGGGTCAAGAAAAACATTTATTAAAAAATTACGAAATTTAAATTTTTATACGGTCTCCCGATCCTATAAGTGATATTTAGTAAAAATGTACTGTGGCACTAACAAGTAAGACAAAAAATAAGTCCCATTCATCTAACATTAAAATTGGCCAAATTAAGAAACTTTGAAATGCAAGACTTATACCACTTTTTTGCATCTCAAAACAGATAATTTCGACCATGCTTTCAGGGGTCGTATATAAAGTACTTGAACTTATTTCAAGGTATCTGCGCTTTAAAAAAAATCGTATAGCTATTACGATTGAGTTAACATTTATTAGTTAAGTTTCAGATTAGTTAAAATAATTGTATTTTAACATATGTTTTATTTTGTAAGGATTTGAGGCTATGATTTCTTTTAACAAAAATTATGTTATTTTCATAAGGTTTTGTTTAACTTGCAACGATCGTCTTTCAAGTTTAAAATTTGTACTCGAACTTTAACTCACTTTCAAATGTCCGATCGAAGTTAAATTTTACATACTGACTTAAATCCGATGACAATGTAATATTATTATGATTTTCGACTCTTACCATCTTATACATACTTATATTAGAGGATAACACAAAACAATTCGGATAGATACCGTCAACAAGTTTAAGAAAGAGTTTTAGATTAGATAATATAAACCTGCGATGGTTGTGTATTTTTACTTTTATAATTACGTTTTATGTATTTTTTAACACTCAATAAAAAAATTTCCTTCAATTTTAACCATCATGTCAGGATTTTTCGGAAATCGTAAATTTCAAGGTTAAAAAATAGCGAAAAATCTGATACTATGAAATAGATGTAAGACTTTTTTATTCAGTTTAATTTTATTTAATTCAATAATTTATTCAATTCTTTGGCTTATACTGGGTATCTTACAGCTAAACAGCTCAAGGGTCCGATGAGGTTGGGAGGGGAGGGGGGACCAATTTTAAATTTGAGCTTTTTAACTTTGAAATTTGCGATTTGAGAAAAATCCTGACGCGATGGTTTAAAATGAAGGTTATTTTCGGATTCAGCGCTAAAAAATACTTAAGAATCAATTTTCAAAAGCTAAAAATCATGGCACAACCCAAAATTTGAAACACATTGTAATCTAACAGCATTTAAAAATCTGTATCATTTTGTAAAGAATTGAGGTTGTTTGTTTTTCATGCTTTTATTTAACAAAAATTCTGTTATTTTTATCCTCTTATATGTTCAGTACAAATTGTATATTTTGAATTAATTTGTCAGAGTGATTTTATAGATTTCACATTAGATTGCAATGTTAATTTTGCTCTCAACTATTTTTTTGATATATCTGACGATTTCTACTACATTTGTGAATGACCCCTATTTCGCAGCAAAAAATTTACTCCAACTTTAAACAGCTATTACTCGGTCAATTTTAATGTTAGATGAATGGGACATTTTTTGTTTTACTTGTTAGTGTCACAGCAAATTTTTACTAAATATCACTTATAGGACCGGGGGGGGGGGGCGTATAAAAATTTAAATTTATTTTTTTTATAAATGTTTTTCTTGACCCAAATCGATTTTAAAATAATTCTTTACCTTATTTAAACCATTTTTGTAATTGGAAGTATGCATCTAGGACCAACGGTTGCGAAAATAAAGTGGACACCCTGTATATCATAAGAGTCATTAAATACATGTTTATACATATACATACATCTCAATAGTAGAAATTGAATTTTAATTTTGGTACCATTTGTGAGAAAAAAATTTCTGAAAAATAACGCTTGTAAAATATGCGATAGTACGCTCGCTGAAATGTTAAACAAGTAATAAACGCACATAAAAAATGAAAAACCTGTTATTTCTACCTGTCTAAGCGTTTTGATGCTTTCTCATTCATAACGTTAGCATGAGTGCAATGATATGTGTTTAGAAATTTTTAAAGGATATGCTACCGATGTAGTGCAACGTAAATTTTGTTAGGACTTACTGTTCTGTCATTCGAGCTATAATTTTCTCAAAAACGCTTCGAGATATTTCAGTATTTTCTTAAACTGGAAAACACCATTTTGCATTTTGTAGAGAGTCTTCGCAATCTACATCACTTTGATACAGGACTACATAATTAGATGCAATTTAATCAACACTAGATCGGTTACACATTCTATAATATTATACACACAATTATTTAAAAATTTTCATGCTATTTATGTAAATTTATTCTGAGACACAGAGCTCACTTGTTATAAATGGAAGAGCAGTACAAGCTGAGAATTACAGAATTTTTGATATGACACTTTGAGCAGTAAGAACATATAAATATATAATAAATTAATAGTATATACAATAATAAAATAACCTATAAAAATGCAACATTTTCAATTGAACGTGACGATCTAGTAAACTTCTCTAAAAGAGGATGAGTTTTTGTATAAAAAATGAGGTGAGAAAGAATATAATATAGTATTAAATTCACAAATTATGCAAATGCGACAAATGTTAAAGTATTGAAATAATTATTTTCTTTGGGCAAGTCTAGCATATATAAAATATACTTATTTTTATGCGCTAAGAGAATCAACTATAAACACAAATGGTGTCTCATATGAACAAAATGTTTTTAAAAATTTTATACATTAGAATTACCAGCTTGTGATATTATTCATGCAGCATGTAATGAAATGTATTACTATTTATATATATCATTATTTATATACATTATTTATATATTATTATTTATATATTATTTATATATTATATACGATTGTTTATATATTATATATTATTATTTATATATATTATTTATATAGTATATATGATTATTTATATATTATATATTATTATTATATATATATATTTGTAGTATCAGCTGGGTCAAAAGTCTTTGACTCATTTGAAAATTTTATATAAGATCAAGTAATTGGGGTATAAGCATTGTTGCATTGTTGTAATTTATACTAAAATACTCGTAACAATGAAACGTTTTGTGCTTAATATGATCAAAATGCATGTTAGAATATGACCATTATAATCGCCAGCTTATGGTATGAACACGTGGAATGAATTTGAGTACCATTTGGATGCGATTCGAGGCGCAGCGGACGCACACGTTAAAATATGGCAGAGCGCTGCCATTGTAATGTTGCTTTACATAAGATTTTTATGGGATTTTATTTATTTATTTATGCTGTTTTTAAGTTATAGGCAAAACGTGAAACGAAGATTTTATTTGCTTAAATAAAAATTTTTATCATGAGACGCGTTTTGGTTATGACAATTTTTAGGTGCGTTCGTAATTATATAAATACGTAGCACCTATAGTCGTCGTCTCGTAGACCGTCTGTCTGCATATAACAGCGCAAAAACTACCCTACCGAATGGTTTGAAATTTAATATATATAATCATTGCAGAATTTTGTCGAGTCATTTCAAATTTTATGAAAATCGAATCAAAACTTAGAAATATATTAATAAAAGTTTTCTTCATCCTATTAAATCCTATCATACGTAATTAATTCAATGATATTCCATGATAGGTAATGATTCAAGGTTGTCATGGTGATTACGTCCTATTTAAGATGGAGACATTATTTCCGTATTACTGAATTTAAAAATCGAATTTTTATACTAAAATTGTTTAATTATAGCAATCCTATAAGCTACCGACAGTTTTTTTGATAGATGCTTCCGGAGAAATAAGTATTAAATGGAAAAAGAGTCTAAATATAGATTTCAAGTTCTGAAATTTTCAAAGCTGGCTTAAGTTTCCCATTGGAATTTTTAGTAAATATCAATAAAAGATAAAATGTTGCCAACTTAAAATGTACTTATTTTATTACGGAAATTAATCATATAACAGACGATATAATTCATTTTTTCAGTAAAATAATGATTTTTTTTCTTACATTGCCTTGTATTGGATATAATTTTAATGTAACAGAATTGTAATTGTTTGTAAAAGTGTATTGAAACTTAATTTCATAAAATAAAATTAATAACTAGAATATGAAAATCTGCACATAAAATAAATTTTGTATTCATGCATTTTTGTATAAGAGCGCAACAGCTATTGCACCAAGATCTGAATATTTATAAAACTAATTATAGTACGAATGCACCTCATTTGTCACGTTTGATGTACAATTTCCAACTTGTTTATTTAATATTGTCAGGGATTTTGTCCCATCCTGCAGAATAAACAACACATGCAATAATACGGTAAAGGCAAAAAGAAGGCAACGTTTTTCAATTTAAAGAGAAAAAATTGAACCGAGAAAAGAAAAATAGGAAAGAGTCGTACACTGTGAAACACATACGTTTGTTTTTGTACGACTACATGCTAGGTTCTTCAGCGATGCTTTATTTGAAATGTTCGCAAACCATATTTGAAGTGTGGATGTTTCGCTTGAAATTTTTAGACTTAAAATTATTATTTATCTCTGTTACAGAAAAATATATCTTTGGTGTGATTGTATGTGGTATTTCCGTTCGAATATTATGCATGTACTTCATAATTTCTTCACTGCTAAGGATTTAACAAAGCCAAATTAATAAATAGGTAACTCTTTTTTTTTCAACAAATCGACGTAAACGCAATGAGACAGGAAATGCTGATACACAGTTAAACAATGTCTAACTATATACCAGTACGATTACATTTAACACATGGGCTAATAAATTCCCGGTCTAATAAAGAAAACACAACTTTTTAACAAAACTTTATAACTTTATGACTTTATAACTTTAATAAATAACATAGCTTTAATAATAATTAATAATAATAATTTAATAAATAACATAACTTTAATAATAATTTAATAAATAATAATAATAATTTAATAAATAAATAATAATAATTTAATAATAAATAACAATTTTATAACGAAAAAGCTCCAAACAGTGCTCAGAATCATCGACTCGTTGTTGTTTTTGGTCAAAAGTCAACACGCGCGTCAGCCACTTTGACAACAGCTTTTTCATAGACAAATGTGCATTCAAAATAAAACCTACACGTTGCTTGGATATCTCCAAAGTCTGAGTTATCTCCTGCAACTTCACTTTACGGTTCCCCAAAACGATTTTGTGTACTTTTTTTATGTTTTCCGGAGTAACCACCTCTTTTGCGTGGTGCATCACTGGTGTCTGTACGACCACGTTTAAATTCAGCAAACCAGTCAATAATGGTTGATTTACCTGAGTGCAGTGTCGGGATAACGCTTATCAAGCCAAGCTTTTGTTTGAACGGTGTTTTTTCCCATCAAATGACAATTCTTGAAATTATTGTACATCCATTTTTTTTGTTTATCAACAAAGTTGTTCAAATAAAACCACTCTAACGTTTTATCCACACGGCGAATCGTCATGACATTTTTCCTGCTACCTTTTAAAGGTTAGTATTTACTAAAAAAATCATCGGTTCGGCGATTGCAACGCCATCTGTGTGCCAGACCGGGAACTTATCAGCCCATGTGTTATTCCATAAGGAATAATATGCATTACAAGTAATTTAATTTTGCTTTTATGTCTTTGAGATATGGACGAACGCAGAAAAAGGAACTTTTTTCATCTTGGCACGACATAGCTGTTACAAATTCCAAACTTCAGTCACGCCGATTTATCAGTTTTGGGATGTTTTAACCCTTTCCGGCACAGAGAAATTCTGTTCGTAAAATGAGAAATTACTGACTGACACCGGAATTTACAAACGATCTTTTTAGAAAATAAGAACTTCTTATTTTAAGCTTTCATTATATTAATAAAATTTTATTAAAATATTCTTGGTGCCGTATGCAAGTTTGGAATTAAAATTTGGTGTGCCCGGAGTGGGACCACTGTGCCGGAAAAAGTTAAAGCTTTTAATAAATACGTCCATTCACACATGGATGCTCAGAAATCCACGCATAACCATTTCACATAGCAGATTGCTGAATGTGTTTTCGAGACACACAAAAAATCATCACTGTCTCACTGTGTACATGTTGCGGTACAAATTGAAACTAATATTAAATATCACTTTAAAACGATTTTTTCTCTTTTCTATTCATGTGTATTAGTAAATTCGGTATGCAAGATGCCCTAATAAGCAGATTTATAAAAGTAGGCTAAAATTTCAGTGGCTAAAGTTTCTTCAGTCGATTACATCTAGCTCTTAATTGACGTTTTTAAAAAAAATTTCTCACTTTGTACGACACTCCTCTATCTCCCATCTTAACCCTTTCGCTCCCATGTACCCACGAGTGAACAAATACTATGTGAAGGATGTAAAATCCTCATGTTTCTGATAGTGGATACATGATGTATAAACCATAAAAAATCTGGGATTGATGCATGCGCTAAGATAACTACATTTGAGGATCCAGGTGTTATTTTCTTCTATTAACCTTTAAAGACACGGGCGGTTTGTGATAAAATAAAGACACGGATACTCTATGAACTATCTGTTTATAAATCGTAAATACGAGTGGCAGTCGGAAAATAAGTTTCCCCTGGCGAATGGAATGTGGAATGAGGTGTGTACGAAAGACAAAAAATGTAATGAGACATTAAAGATAAAACATAACTTTATCTTTCCACATAAGTACCAAGTACATTGAGACATTTGTCATACCACTTTATAAGTTTCAAAAAGCCCTCCAGGAAAAAATCAGGGCTTTGAATACGGACGAAGCGTTGAACGGCGATGGGCGAAAGACGACACAGCAGGTGAACGCGAACGTGCAAGACACCGATACACCATTGGGTAGTGGTCGACGGCGATCAAGCAGATGGCGCTGTTGCAGCCGTTCAACGCTTCGTCCGTATGCAAAGCCTTGATTTTTTCCTGGAGGGCTTTTTGAAGCTTATAAAGCGGCATGACAAATGTCTCAATGTACTTGGTACTTATGTGGAAAAATAAAGTTATGTTTTATCTTTAATGTCTCATAACATTTTTTGTCTTTCATACACACCCCTGTGCACAGTCGCCATGGGAAACTTATTTTCCGACTGCCCCTCGCAATAACTTTTAATGGTATCTTTGTTCAGCGAAATGTCCAGTAGTAGCATAAAAGTAATAAACACGAGTTGTTGTTTTTTAAAGTCTAATTTAATTAGAATTAATCATGTAATTACTTTGTAATTCACAACTGTTCTTTCACCCAGTCGCGCACTCAGTACATCATCCGTGTCTTTAAAGGTTAAGCGCACCCGACAACTGTATTTTTCTTTTGGAGATTTTATCTTAAATAAAAAGTATTGCATTACTGGAAATTTCATTTTAATGCATATTTATTTCACAACACGTTAAAACTTATCTTTTTAAATCCAGTAATTTAATATCATGAGTATAAATTTTAAATAATCCGAATAGATTAGAATACCATTAAGTTTATACTAACGAGGTTGTAATGTGGTTGCTTTTAAAACATTTTCATTTTTTGACAGTTTTGTTTCGAATACAGAAATGAAATAAAAATGTATTTCTATTTTTTTCTCCCAATTCTATTCAACTGAAAAGAGTTTTTGAAAAAACAAATGACAGCTGAAATCTTTACAAAACAAATTTCGCTGTTTAAGTTCCATATGTAGCCACACACGCTTTTCTTTCGGTGAAAAGCCGATAAAGGATTACTCGTAAACCCACAGACAATTTTTGAAATGTTGTTGCCCTAAAATGAAATTTCTAACATTCAATTTAGAGTCCAGCAATGGCACTTGAATGCATTAAAGCTATATCCAATATCGATCTCCAATAGTAGATCAAGTAGTTGTGTGTTTCGAATTTATCTTACAGAAATTTAAGTTTCTAACTTTCAGGATTTGAAAAGTGTTGTTTTATTCAGCTTTAATTGCTTTCAGGATGAATGTGGGAAAATAGTGAAAGTGATCGATAATGTAAATTGGCATGTTCTTGAGAAGCTATTCAAACTTTAGTCCTTTCAAACTTTTAGTTTATTAAATCATGTCGTTTAGATTAAAATCTGTAATACAAGAATTAATTTATAAAAACAGTTTCGTTCTTAAAATATACATTTTCTTTAAGTCTGTTATAAATTTCTTTTTATTTTATTTCGCACGGTGGCACTTCTTTTTGTACCAGTTTTAGGCCATTCTCAGTCTCTTTAGGCCGCGGAGTAGAGGGCACATGCTAAAATCATGGAATTACTTCTGGGAAAACTTCCTATAGGAAAATTACCTGAATTCTTGTTACCATGCAAGGTAAACCCTGAAAATCTTACACAGTTACCCAGTTCAAGCCATTCAGATTCATTCAGCGTCGAGCACCTTATTTTGTAGAAAGTAAATACATAATCCGCAGAGTTAACAGCCTACGCTAGTCACGGGAGGAAACGCTCAAGCTAATGTTAAGTCTATGGGAAGGTTCTAGCGAGATTTCTCGCTCGCATTTTAATATTTTTAAATGATTTTATTGTATAGGATAGCTAAGGTCGCTCTCTAACGTTGTTAGTTTTTACCTTTTTGATTTTGGTTACAATTTTTTATAAGCGGACATTTTCCATTTTCCGGTTTAAACCGGTTCTGAAAGTGAAAGTACCCTTATATGAAATAACTGGAACCAAAAACTAAAAACTAACAACGTTGGAGATTGACCTCAGCTATGCTATGCAAAAAATAAAAAAAAATTAAAAAAAAAAAATTAAAAAAAAATTAAAAATTAAAAATATTAAAATGCGAGCGAGAAAACGCGCTAGAACCTTCCCATAGACTTAACATTAGCTTGAGCGTATTTTTGCGTGACTGATGTAGGCTCTTAAATGGTTCCGTAAAAAATAAAGAAATCAAAATTAGTAGTTAGTAGATTTAATTCAAAATTAGCAGAAATAAAATGTAGTTAATTACCTTGATACCTATTTCAGAACAATAGTAGCCGACTACATAAATTCCTAAACAATTGGCGTTCAGAAATTTGGAGGATAAGGTACGTATCCTCCTGTGCCTCCCCGATACTAAGCCTATGTATACGCTTATTAAGAAAATGGGTTAATGGATTAATCACCTTTAACTGTCGGCAGTTTTATTTTTCCACCATAAAATCTTGAGCATTTTAACGGGAAGATGTTAACAGAATCTCGATTGCGTTTTACTTTTTTTTCCTTTTCAACCCAATAACTGCCTAATTATTTGTTTTTAATCGTTTCGACCAATATGTATCTCTATTATTACATATTTAAAATCACCATGTATTTGAAATATGTACTATATTTATCATTTGCATTTTTACTCTTTGACTGGGGAATTTTTGAAAACAGAACTGCTTTAAAAATTGAATATAATATAAATTTTTCTAGAAATATCTTGCCCGTGGAAATCGCGGGATACGCAGTGAGAGGGTTAATCACTAAAAAGTTTATCATTAGTAAAAAAATGACATATAATGCAAATGCCTTTTGCTAAAAGTAGTTATCATTATTATCATTATTATTATTATTTCCATCTATTCGTGTATGTAATTTTCGTATGTACTAATTCTTACTGGAAATCCTCGTTATTCACCTAATACATGGAATGCATTTTGGATTAAGGTCGATTGCTAGTTGATTATAGTTTACTTGCGGTTTTAATGTATCCAAGGATCTCTTTAAATAAGTGCTGAGATAGGGAAATTAACATATATTTTTAAACAATCATATAAAATCATATAGTTCAATTATTTTGAATAGAGTTAGAATATGAAATTTTTTCTGCAGAAACGAATGAAAATTATTTCGTGTTCGTGACTCAAATTAATATTTCCAATTTATGGACGCCCTTAACTTCCTATTTTGTCTTAAACAGCAAAAACTTGCTCTGAGTAAATAAGGATGCCGCATAGGAAACTTATGGTTTGCAAACAAATACAATTCGTTTTTCATCATTAGTAAAAAATGATATATAAATTGGACAAATGTCTTTTGTAAAAATGTATTTATTATTATTTCCATTTATTCGTGCATTATCATTTTCGTATATTCTAATTATTACTCCATGTAATGGAAATTCTCGTTATTCCCTAATACATGGAATGCATTTTCGATTAAGGTCGATTGCTAGTTGATTATAGTTTATTTGCGGTTTAAATATATCCAAGGGTCTATTTACATCGCAAGTACTGATATAGAGATATTAACATATTTTTTAAACAATCATATAAAATCATATAGCTCAATTATTTTCAATCGAGTTAGAATATGAAATTTTTTCTGCAGAAACGAATGAAAATTATTTCGTGTTCGTGACTCAAATTAATATTTCCAATTTATGGACGCCCTTAACTTCCTATTTTGTCTTAAACAGCAAAAACTTGCTCTGAGTAAATAAGGATGCCGCATAGGAAACTTATGGTTTGCAAACAAATACAATTCGTTTTTCATCATTAGTAAAAAATGATATATAAATTGGACAAATGTCTTTTGTAAAAATGTATTTATTATTATTTCCATTTATTCGTGCATTATCATTTTCGTATATTCTAATTATTACTCCATGTAATGGAAATTCTCGTTATTCCCTAATACATGGAATGCATTTTCGATTAAGGTCGATTGCTAGTTGATTATAGTTTATTTGCGGTTTTAATATATCCAAGGGTCTATTTACATCGCAAGTACTAATATAGGGATATTAACATATTTTTTAAACAATCATATAAAATCATATAGCTCAATTATTTTCAATCGAGTTAGAATATGAAACTTTTTTTGTAGAAACCCATGAAAATTATTTTGTGTTCGTGACTCAAATTAATATTTCCAATTTATGGACTCCCTTAACTTCCTATTTTGTCTTAAACAGCAAAAAACTTGCTCAGAGCAAAGAAGGATGCCGCATAGGAAAATTATGTTTTGCAAATCAATTCGTTTTTAAATTAAATTTGGATTATTTAAAAAAAAATCAGCAGTGTTGTTTTTGCATTTCTTGAGACGCAATATCCGCTATGAAACATTCATTTCTATTTACTTTTAACGGAATTTCTTTGAAATTTCTTATTGTTCTACCCGAAATTCCCTTTTCCGTCAGTAGCAATTCCTGCACAAAATTGAGTTTCCAGTTCCTATATATATTTTTCCTGTTTATTCTTGTTTATTTTGAGATATTGTTATGAAACTAATCGTGAAACAAGAACTAAGGGGGGACGAGACGGCGTGGAATGCCAAGGATATTCGTCATAAACCATACAGCATGAAAGCACTTTATAATCTATTAAAATTCCTTCTTACTTAAACATGATTTTAGCTTTTCGTATACAAAAAGCAGGAGTAATGTACCACTATTTTTGTGAGAGTTAGCTAATCGAACAATTCAGGGGATGTTTATGCTGATTTTATAATATAAAATTAAATTATAAAATTATATGTATCTAGCTGATTTCTTGACTTTGTAATTTAACATTTTAAAAAAAAAAATCCGATAAAAAATTTTTAGAAAAAAAAAAACCCTTAAAAAAATATATTTAATATTTGAATTTATTTTTCTTAGAAAACGAATAAGTAAGCGGAATTTTCGAGAAGAAAAACCATCCCAAATCTACTTTAAAATTCACGGTCTATTTCGACAAATAAATTTTATAACTCACTAAAAAAAGAGCAGCGCCAAGCAACATATGTATATTTTAGTAGCACTACTATAACACTTTCGTCATATTTAAGCGTTTAAGCACAAGAGAAATTTGGCAGTTACTAGTGTCCAGATGTCGCAAGTTTTTTAGCCTTAATGTTTAAAATTCAAAAGTCGCAAAAGGAGAAAAAAGAAAAAAAATCATTTTAGAAGTTAATGACTAAGTACTTAACGTAATATTCGTCTTAAGTTCTTTTATTTACGTATTTATTAGAGATATGGAGAAATCTATTAATATTCCAGAATAATTGAAACAAGAACATATTTGAATTAATTTTACATAAAGATGTTGACTTTTTAAATTTGCATTTTAAGAGGTCGGTTTCTGACAAAAAAAGTATAGCCAAATACACAGTAAAAGTATCAAATGTAAATGTAACGATATTGAAATTAGTATTTGATTTTACTTTCACGTGTCTTAGAAAACTAATTTCACTAGCAACTTTTTGCATTTTAGGATATGTATTTTAAAATGAATTTATAATACCATAATAATACACGAAAAATGCATATTTGGTTTCGGAGATCTTGAAATGACCGCAAGTGAATTTATCTGTTCTAACTTACAGAATTGAAGTGTATTTTAAATATATCCTGCAGGCAGAAGTCGGAAGTAGCGCGCTACAAGTAGCGAAACTACAGTAGTCACTACTTTATAAAGTAGTTTGTAGTGTATCTCGCTACATTTAAAAACAATACAGTGTAGCGAGTAGCGCGATACAAAAATCAGTAGTTTGTGGCAATAACTGACGCTACTTTTAACGTTCAGGTAAAAAGAATATGACAATGACTCCATACGTATGTGTGGATGTAAGCTTGTATATATTAAAATTTCCTCACGTTTTCAGGTGCACAGAGCTCCCGTTTGTAAAATTAGAATTTAAGCTTTTATTGATTGTTTTATTATTATTTATTTGAGCCCACAGTATTCTGTAAAGTGTTCGGAATGTCCAGTGGAGTTACACCCAATTTTTTTTATGTAACTTAATTTAAATATTGATTGTGTTATGTATTAATTTCGCTAAGAAATTTGTAATATGTGTATAAATTAAGATTTTGGATACAAACACAAAGCATTTTCTTGTATGTTATTTTTCTAAATTAATTAATGCCCTCGATTATATCGCACTTATTTAATTGTATTTCGGCAGACGCAATATAACGAGGAGTCACTTATTTAATCCGTGTCTTCAATTATGAGTGTAAATTGTGTCCTTCGAAAAAATCTGAAAGTAGCAAAGTAGCGACTACTTTTTAAAGTAGTTTGTAGTCGCTACTTTTTAAAATAAGTAGTTGTAGTTAACTACATTTTTGGTAAAGTAGTTGTAGTTCGCTACAATAAAAAAGTAGTTTTTCCGACTCCTGCCTCCAGGCTTAATGCAAACATTTCTTAAACATAATCCATTGACCTTCATTTGTTATAAAATAAATGATTTTATTGAATTATACGAGGTTAAATATTTTCTATAACATCAAAAGTCAATTTTTAAAAAAATCGTGAACTCCAACTTTCTATATAGTCTCCCAATCCAAACGATTTATGTAATTACTGATACACACAATTTAATATCCTTAATTAAATTATTATACAAGCCAAATTGACAGAAAATTCAAATCGCGAAATCTTTTGATTTAAAATATTGGATCAAATATTTTAATTACTGAACACTTTGATGGATGGGATTTTAGCTTTTACAATCATTAGCGTACATTTCATGTTCTCTAGTTTTAATCGATGGAGAGTTCAAGACTCACGAAAATTACCAAAATCAATAGATCTCAGAGCAGTTTGTTCTCAAAGTACTTTGCATCGCAGTTTCATATTGCATAAATAAATAAGATATGAGAGCATTTATTACAGTTTGATAAAATGAAATTATCTTAATTTAAGTTCTAGGTAACAAAGAACAATAGAATTCTGCAAACTTTTTAGAAAATTACTCTACTGTAAAAATTCAAGAGAATTTTTCAAACATTAGTATTAAGTTCATTTGAAATGTTTCCTATGCTTTTCTTTTATGAGAGGGTACTTGAAAATGAAAGCCAAAATTGGCGGTTATTTAATAGGAGAATTGAAGGGAGAGCAACCATTGGTACTAGAAACAGGTTTAATAATTTTAAACCTTCATCAGGAGACGACATCTTCATCTGCTATAAAGTCCTGGGCGGGTCCCGACCCGAACACGCAAAAACTATTTAAGTTCAAACCAGAACCCGCAATCAAAGAAAATTTAACCACATTTTAATGTAATTATGAAAAAATAATCTTAATAATATATCTAATATTAATTTCATCTTTTATTTTGAAAAATGAACATGTAAAGAATCATTGATATTCAAATATATAGTTTTTCCTCTGAAACAATATTCTGGACTTTCTTTTTAAAAAATCGAAGTAACCCGAACTCGACCCGCAATGAAAAAAATTAGCGCCAACCCGAGGGTTAGATCGGATGCGGATAAAATTAGGTTACCCGACCCGATGAAGGATACCAACTACTTTTGCCTACTTCATTTATGGACGCCAACTGCTGTAACAGAAATTGTCACATAGCTACTGTGAGAGGTCTCTGAGACTCGGTGATCGGAAGATGAATAAAAGACTCGATTAATTCATAGGATACTGTCCCTGTACTAACCTTTGTGTACAAGACTATTATAGTTAAAATTCAACTATTCAGAAATTTTTAGCGATAATAATAAAGTTTCAAACAAAGCAAAATTTCACTAGTATCAGTACTTAAACTGCAAATTGCAAGTTAAACTGTGAAAACTGAGAAAAACAGCGGACTGTGATACCGCTAGCAGCAGTTAAGGGTTAAGACATTTTGGGTTACTAGTCACGGGTTATAACCAATGGAATTATTGGCGGCCTTGAATGGAAATAATTGTCAATTACTAATTGGGTCGGATTGACAATTGATACTGCCATTACTAATTGATAATGCCAAAATGGATTTTTCAGTGATCAGGTGATGACCTATCCCCTACCCTAACTACTCCGGAATGTTCTGATGGACGAAATTTAAATAAACCAGGCGCTATGGCTGTCATCACATTAGCCTTCAATAAAAATGTTTGTAGTGCCAAAATTGAACTTTTATTTCGAGCACTCAACATTTAATGTTGAAAATTAAATGAAGTTAAACAAAATCATTTTTTTCGAAACACGTCGAATCTGAACGAGCAAAGTAAATCGTATTTCGATAGAACTGAAACGACGAAAATACACTTTCGAAAATTTTTAATTATAGTCATCGTCACCAAAGAAATTATTGTAGTGGATATGACTGGTAATATAGCTTGCACATGCAAATTAGTGCAGTGGACTCGCGATAATTCTAACTAATCATAATGTTCGGAAAAGTTTGCATTAGAAGTAATGTTGAAATTAGTTCGTTAATTCGAACTAAAAACTTTTTTTTTCCCTTTCAAGATACGATAATAGGGAATAATATGTAAGAGTAGATAATGATTTCAGAAAATCTGGGAAATTAAGTGATGAGGAAATCAATTAAACTATTACAGTCAAAGATTCGGAAAAGATTAATTGATTCGGGAAATATTTTTAGGTCAGATGATGAGACTCATGGCATCCTTAAACATCCTAATGAAAAATCAGTAATGTATGCAATTGATATTTTGAAAATGTTTATTCTGATGACTTCAGAAGACAAAGAACTGCAATATTTATTAGAAATTGAAACATTGACTGATAAAACAGAGTAACAAATTATAAACAGGCATTTTTCAAACTAATTTTTTCATTAAACTTTTTAATTCATAATATATTTAAATTTTTTCTGCTTTATTTCTGTTACTATGATTCTACTTACAGTAAAGGTTAGATATATTTGTCAACTTTTAAGATTAATCTGCTTCTGATAATTTTAATTTTCGATTGTAATATGTTTATTTTTTATAATTTAATACGTTAAAGATAATTTCAATTCTAGAACATGGGATTGATATATATTTTTTATAAACTCATTACTTTATGAGAAAAAAAAATGAAACGTCATTATGCTAAAATTAACTGAACAGTACGAATTTTTTCATATTTTCATTTTTTTTTTTTTTTTTTGCATTTATTCTATTGCAAAATATATACCTAATTCTACAAAATATACCATTTCTATTGTGTAAAAAACATATGTGCGATTTCTTACATACCTGTGGAAGTTTAAGCATTTTAAAAGGGTAGCAAATTGTAAAAAAAAAAAAAAAAGAAAGAGAAGAAAAGAAAAGAAAAAGAAACAAAAAAACGCAAACTGAGAAAAAAGAGTTAAATGTATCAGAGTTCCAATCTTTAAATGGATAAAATAAATTTAGTAAAGAGCCTTTTTTCACATATTTATAGGCATCGAATCTTTACCTTACTTCGACAGAAATTACTAGAAAATTACAGAAATTACTAAATACATTTTAAGCAATAAATTGGAAAATACATATTTTCGTTATTTTTCGCAAAGTCCAAGGTACAGAGTGCTTTTGAGAATGAAAAAAGAATTACTGGTAATAGAAGGGTAAACATGTAGATTAAGTTCATTGTTACTACGAATAATTCGTATTATAAATAATCTAACACTATTCAAAATTTCTAAACAATGAGATCATGGCGAAATGCCAAAAACTACGAACCACGCGAGAGGCAATGCTGTCGCTTTTCATTTTCTAAAACATTTATTTATTCTAAAGGGAATAAAGTCAATCTTATGTTAATGTGTTTTTAATCCAATACAGCTTTTGATTTATGAAATGAAAAAATAAACTTGCGCTCTTCATTAAGTTTACATTAACAAAAATTTCGGCAGTACATCATATTATTAGATTTATTAAAGTTTCAGTACTGTAATGTTCAAGGAAATAAATTTAGAACAATTTTTAATGCATATTAAATTGAATATTAAACAAGAGTAAATATTAGTCAAATTCTACTCAGCAATCCCATGTGATCGAATTATACATTTTTTTAAGAATTAACACATAATCCACAAATGAAATCATGGTTTCTTTTATACACACCTACAATATAATATAGATTCCTGTAAATGTAAAGCTTAAATGATAGAATTTAGCTTGTAAATGTAAAGTACTGATTAATGGTTAATGTTTTTTTTTCTTTAATGTTTTCCACTTCACCTGGTATGTCTTTATATTGAAATTATGTAGAAATAAGGGGCAAATTTTGCTCTGATTAATTCAAATCTATTATTGGTAATATATGTATATATATATGAACTTTTAAGAATTGTTTAGAATATTTATTTTAGTTTTGGAAAGCTAATAAATTGGAGAAATCAAACTTTTTTTTTATTTTTTATTTAACTTACTTCGAAAATATACAGGGCATCCGATTTCAAAATGCTATATTTTCATAAATAAACGACATAGAATGATAAGTAATACATGACTACAAAGGAAAAAATATTGTTTTTTTTTTGTTTTTTTTAACAAGTGTTCGATATAACTTCCTTTAGTTACACGTATAATATCAAGACGGTATGTAAATTTCTCTCAAACACGTGTAAAGTGTCACGTAGGAATCTCCCGTTCTAGACTGGCGCAAACAGTTGATTTCTTTGGGCTTCATAGAAAAGTGTCTCTCATTCTTACAATACTTTCGGTAAATATGCCTGGTCGACCTGCACTTTTCCCTTTACAAAGACATCCACAACTGACAGACACAGACATCCAACTAATGATACTACCTTCGACTCTTAGCCGTAGGTGGATTAATTCGGTACTTTTTACAAAATTCATATCGCGCAAACAACAGCACACAAAAAACTTTCTGCTTCTCGGACGCCATTTTCACATCTGCCGCTGAAAAACTACTAAAACAGCTTCAGAAAGAACACACAAGACCACATCTATTTATTCACAATATAAAACTTCCATATTTTGCCTTTGTATTCATGTATTACTTATCATTCTGTGTCATTTATTTCTGAAAATATGGAATTTTGAAATCGGATGATTCATTTTAAATAATCCTGTATATTATGCGTATGCAGTAAGAACGGCTGAACACCGCTTGTACTATGGATTCACTGTCTATTTAACAAACTGATTGTAATATAAAACAACCTATGTTTTGATTTTAATATAACTATGCATTGAGCGGGTTAAAAGCACTGGAGATTGAAAAATAAATGGTAAAAATATCAATGTACCAATTTATTTACACATTCTTATTCTTTGCGCAATTCTTCGTGTTTCATACACCTATAGCCATGAGAAATAGTGTTTTAAGATCATTATAAAACCTGAACAACCCTTATATTTCTAAAACAGAGATATGAAAATTGATTAATTCCACAGTTAAAATAAAATATGCACATATATTGCACACCTTTATTTTAAAAACGTTTATATAAAAAACGTATTTCTGGTTAGAATTTAAATTAATGCGAAATTCTTATATTCAAACATATCGAAAATCGGCTACTTATTGAAACTAATGTTCGTTAACAGAGAAAAGGATATGAAAAATCGATTATGAGGTACTGATGACAATCAATCACTTCTAATAAAATATTTGTTTTGGAAAAATTTATTATTCTAGTACGGCTGTGCGACATAGACGTAGAATATCAGTAAAATGAACCAAATTTGCTTGGGAAAGAAAGAAGGAAAATAATCCCAAAACCGTAAAGACGGATAAAATTTTCTTTCGGGATTTATACAGAACTAATTTCAAATTCTCTTCCTGGATTAAAGTGATCAGTGATTTCAAGAACTAGTCCAAGATTTAAGATATTTACGGAAACAATAAAAACTGTGCTTACACACAAATGCTAGACATTTTAAGAACTTTTCTATGCTCACTATATTTTTTAAATCTTTAGATATGTTTGTCGGTTATCGGTTATAATAATATCGGTTAATAATCGGTTTATAATATAAGAATAATAATAAAAAAAAAACTTTGAATTTATGTTGTCCTTTTGCTCAATGGGATTTAGTACCCTAAAAATGGTACATAAAATATATTAATCATATTTTTATCAGGCTTTTGACAAAACAAACATATTATTTACCTGCATCTTTAATAATAGAGAAAATTCACACAGAAAAACTTCCCTTCCGGTGTATTTTGTACAGTATATATTTCTAAATAATAATTTACAAAGAATTACTATTTTATAAGAGTAATTTTAAATCAAATATAATTACCATTTAGTACAGTATTATATAAAACCCTTAAAATAGGCATATGTGACAATATTTTCGAAAAATGTGCATTTGTAAGCAATATTTAAATTTATAACATATCCAATGGTGTACAAAATACGCCAGCGCGAGTAATTAAAGGGCTGAAGCTATGTGCATAGGTGCCAAATACTACGGATTTTGAATACAACTATTTCTAAATAGAACAACTTATTAAATCACAGAAATCTGATTAAATAATGCGAAGATTACTTTTTCAAAATAGTATTTAAAATCTGTAATACTTGGCACACATTTAGTTAGGCACATAGTCATATTCACTATCGTGTTCGATCATATTTTCTTCTTGTTCTGTTGTTTTCCACTGGAATATTATTTTAGTACTGTCATTGACTAATGCTGATTTTGCAATGAACGACTCAAAATAGAATTTTGAGTGGCGACGGATAAATAAATCAATGTAATTTTTGTCTAAACATGTGGGCATACCTTCAAGAATACGCTTGCAAAAAAAGCATTTTGAAAAAAAACTTGACTTATGTAGTTTTTGAAATCATTGATTCAATTAAAATCTGGTCACTACAATTTATCTTGTGTTTTAAATTTTTGCCTAACTTGTGACTCAACACGTTTTTTGCACGATAGTTATTCTCCAACTTAAGGTTTAATATTATTAGAGATTTAATATTATTATCATTTTCTTTAATAATCGTTAATTCTTACAGTTCTTCCACCCCTGTCTACTTCAAAAAACTATTTGTATCGATTTCAGAAACAGATTTAAGCAAGAGTTAATAATAATCAAATACAATGACTCGAGAGAGCATCATATATTGACATTTTGATAAATTCGATAATAAATGAAATATAAAATAATGAATGCTAAAGTATAGGGGAGATTAGGGAGGGATGGGACATCTGCAGTAATGCTTAAAATAAGTTTTATTTTTAATTTATGACTCTTCCACCAGATAAAGTAATCATTGCATTATGCTTGTTGCTGTAAATGTTTTTAGGTGCAAGCACCTATGAATTTGTGAATTAAAGATACTATTTTGCAATATCAAAAGTAACTAACTACTCAGATTTTTAATGTAAATTTTCAATATCATTCCTTGTTGCTAACTTAATTGTTTTTAATGTTTTGTAAACTCAACAATATATCTTATATGAATGAACAGTTAAGTTAAGCCTAAAAGCCACATGCTTGTTGTAAAAACCTATTTATTTTTTAATGTTGCTCTAAGGGAGGGATGGGGCACTATGACTCAGGGAGGGATGGGACATGTGCCATCCCTCCCAAATGATATCTCTATCTAAATAATTATGTTTAATTACAGGCAATTGTTTGGTATTTTATATTTATAAGACTATTCTTTTTATTGAATAGTGTAACAAATAAAACATTATTTTGCAAGTTAAGAGGGAATTTTAACTACTTTCATTTTTGTGCATGGCCTCTGATGAAGGTATTAATATAACTATAAATGGGCCTGAAAATATACAAGAAATAGATTGGTGTAAAGATGAACCAAATGTAGGTTTAAATGATTTTGTTATAGTTAGATTTTTAACAAAAAAAATCTGTTATTCACTATGTTGGAAGAGTTGAAAGCAAAGATGAGGAAGCTTTAAAGATACTATTTATGAGGAGAAATGAAAAAGAAAATTTTATTTTCCAGCAAGAAAATGACTGTTCCATCATTGATGAACAAGATATAATTGCAAAGCTACATCCACCAAAAATAATTGGCGGCACTAGTCGGGCACAAGCATATTTTTTATTTGATTTGGATTTTACAAAGTATAATATAAGATGAAATAAATGTTGTTATTTACAATAAACCTAAGAAATGTAAATTTCACACTGTGTTTGTCATTTTTTTCGCCACATTTAAAAAAATTAAATATGAATTTTCATTTTAAAAACATGTCCCATCCCTCCCTAACATGAGGGAAGGATGGGACAGTTTTCTTGCTAATTTAATTGGCTTATTAACCTAAAATCTGAAATATTATCATCAAATCTACATATTTTTAATATGTTAAAATGTTTCAAGATGTTATTCTGAAAATTTCAATTTTGTACTAGCAAAACATAATTTGTAACAAATATTTTTGTTAAAATTGTCCCATCCCTCCCTAATCTCCCCTACGTGCTTGCTTGAATTTAATTATACCAAAAAATTCATAATAGATTTTGACTGCACGTTTTGAAATACGACCTTTAGGTGGCCAGTTATTTAGAGGATTTTTCGCCGTTAAAATTTAATATCCCACTTCGAAACCTGTTGTACGGAGACGAAATTGCTAATTTATGTCCCCTCGTTTGCAAAATCAAGAATAAAATTTCTTCTGAGCGTGAAATGTCTCAATAGAAGAAGTTCTTCGTGGGTAATTATGACAGGCATCATTGCATTCATTTGAAAAAACATTGTTTAAACGTGAGTTATAAAATGTCACATACAATGACACAAGACAAAATCATATATTAACATTTTCTTAAATATGATAAAATAATGAATTGCAAAATATACGTGATTATTAAACTGGATTTATATTAACACAAATCATTCTCTTTTGAATGATTTGATTGCACACGGGGAATTTTGAAATATGGCTTTATTACACTTAGATTTTTAAGACTTTTTTTTTTTTGCCCATAAAAATATATTATCTTTCTTCAAAATATATTATGTGGGCATAGAAATGCTAATTTCACGTCCCGGCATAAATTACAGAACTGTAAAATAAAAAATGAGTAGCTTTCTTTTTAGAGTAAAATATCTTGAAAAAGAAAATATAAAATTTTTGAATGAGTATCAAAAACTCAACAAAAAAGACAGCATAAAATATTTTTTATTGCAATCACGAAATTTATATAATATAGAGTATCAGGAAATAAGTTAAGATACGAAAGATTTCCCCTATACATATAAGTTAAAATACATTTTCCCAATATCAAAATATAAGTTAATCATTATTACTTTTCTCTCTAAATTAATTCATAAGTTATAACAACAATAGTGGCAAATAAATTGAAAGACACAAAACTACTAACTATTTCATAGGTAGCTTTGTAGGCACATGTTTTTACATTAGTTTATCTATTATACAACAAATAGTTTCATATTTAGAATGGGCATATTGATAGTTCGATGTATTAGGTTGATGCAAAAGTTCTATCGTATTTCAATACCTAATTTTAATACGTTTAATACCGGTAAAATTTTAATACTTGATAACTTTACCTATCAGTTCAAAGCAAGCAGGTATAATAAAATTATCAGGTATAAACATTTTACTGGTATTAAATATAGTAAAATTAGGTATTAAAACACGACAGAACTTTTACCTCAATATATTACTGTTTCTAAAAATTTACAGCCAGCAAATTTGATTCTTTCTCTATGTTCTAAAAATATATCAAAAAGTCTATAAAAATAGCTGCATGTCAAAATATGTTTCATTTTACAGAAATTACAATCATCACCCCCCCCCCCAAAAAAAAAAAAAATAAAAAAAAAAAATAAATAAATAAATAAATAAATAATAAATAAATAAATAAAAAAGCTCAATCACATGAAAAAATACTGGTATATATAAAAATACAACTTACAGATATGTTTTAATTGAAAGTTATAATTACAGAAAAATTGTTTCAGTCGAAATATATGCTTTTATTGAAATGAGTAATTAGATGTTTTAATAAATCCAAGGTTTATAAATTTGTTTATTTTAAACAAAATATCATTTTCTCCAGGCTTCCTAAAATTTCCAGAAATGGTTGTTACGGATATTCTTTAAAATGAAATAGAAAAAAAATGTAAGAATTTTAATTTGAAAAAATAATAATTAAAAAAAACATCCTTTGACAATGTCAACACCAATATATTTTATAAACACTGACAAAAAAGAATTTTTTCTCGGCATTTTATCAATGACCTGCGAGCAATACATCTTCTAACCATTCTGATGTCATAGATATCTAATTATTGCGTTAGCATCTCTCAGAAAAATAATAAGAGGATGACAGGATTAAATATATTCTCCTTTTTATATTGCTTGCCTGTCAATAATTCTTATAAGTAAACTTGATATTTTCTCTATGAACTTCGTACTCCGCATTTAAAATTATTTTCTTTTAATACTTTCTAAACATTTCTGGGAACGCCACACCTCTAAAAAGAGATATAATAAAGGCTCATTTACTTAGCTGTAAAGGTAAATGAATAGTTGGATAAACAACTATCGTTCGATATTCTCAACACTGGTATTACATGTCAGAAAGATTGAGGAAAAACAAATTTTTCTCCACATTTATTCAATGACTCGCAGCAATACATCTTCTAACCATTCTGATGCCACATATATCCAATTACTGCGTTAGCACCTCTCAGATAAATAATATGAGGGTGAAAGGATTAAAACATATTCTCCCTTTTATTGTTTGCCTGTCATTAATTCTTATAAGTAAACTTGACATTTTCTCTATAAACTTCGTACTCTGCATTTAAAATTATTTTTTTAATACTTTCTAAACATTTCTGGGAACGCTATACCTCTAAAAAGAGATATAATAAAGGCTCATGTACTTAGCTGTAAAGGTAAATGAATAGTGGGATAAACAAGTACCGTTCGATATTCTCAACACTGGTATTACATGTCAGAAATATTGAGGAAAAACAATTTTTTCTCCACATTTATTCAATAACTCGCAGCAATACATCTTCTAACCATTCTGATGTCACAGATATCTAATTATTGCGTAAGCACCTTTCAGATAAATAATACGAGGATGAAAGGATTAAATATATTCTTCCCTTTATATTGCTTGCCTGTCATTGATTCTTATAAGTAAACTAAGAAAACTGACATTTTCTCTATAAACTTCGTACTCTGCATTTAAAATTATTTTCTTTTAATACTTTCTAAACATTTCTGGGAACGCTAGACCTCTAAAAAAAGATATAATAAATGCGCATATACATAGCTGTAAAGGTAAATGAATAGTTGAATAAACAAGTATCGTTCGATATTCTCAACACTGATATTACATGTCAGAAATATTGAGGAAAAACAAATTTTTCTCCACATTTAATCAATGACTCGCAGCAATACGTCTTCTAACCATTCTGATGTCACTGATTTCTAATTATTGCGTTAGCACCTCAGACATAAATAATACGAGGATGAAAGGATTAAATACATTCTCCCGATGATATTTCTTCCCTCCCCTTAAATCCTATAGTAAATTGAGTAAACTCGACTTCCTTCAACTAAGCTCCTGTCCAATGGAGAAGGCATTATCACCTACATCAGGGAAGTCTTTCATTGTGTCGGACGAAATCTGTCAGTGGCACTGCCCATTATAAACAACATTGATATGACATTACAGTAAAGATATGGTAGGGATAAAGTCTCCCAAAAAGAATAAAAATTTTCGGTAAACTTTCTGAAAATACAAGAGAAAAGAAGGCGAGAGAATATTTTTTTTTTCTGGCGGGGCAAAAGAGATCTAATAATCACGCAAGAGGCATTAATAAGTCTTAGTTTAGAATAAATTGAAGGAATTAAATGTCTAGCCAATTAATAAAGATATGTTTTAGTAATAGGATTGTCACTATTTACTAATCTTATGTTTTTCCTAATTTATTATTTTAAATGAATTTTAGCATATTGCAAAAATAAATAAAAACAAAAACAAACAAATATATATGTGTATATTTTAAGATCTTCTAAATCAATTAGGATATTGACATCTTAAAATGTAATAAAATTCTATGAAAATTAAATATATTTTTTAAATATATGATTTTTCGGCGTATAAGTCTAGGTGTTAATTTCGGTCGATAGCATATTGCACGCTTAGAAGAACACCGTCACAATTCAAAAGATAGCATTTTTAAGAGAGAAGAAATATAGAATTCTAATTATATTGTATTCTACTGGTAAATTGTTGGTATTGTTAAATTTTATTAAATGAATGGTTGACCGAAAGTAAGTAGTAACGCAAATCTATTTCTGGCATTGTTGACAAAGGCGCCTATTATGCCAGACTTAATGGACTGAGTTTAACTCGTAAACTAACTCTTTAATGTGACGATGTTCTTCAACATGTGACCGTTAAGAGAACTTCCGAATTATCAATAGTCTGAGAATAAATTTAGATTTACAAGTGCCATCCAGAAAATTATATACAATGGCAGATTCAGAATAGAGGCAATGACGATTATCTCTTAAACCATTGATGATAGAAACATACTTCCACTTACAGATCAAGTGCAGCTTTTAGATATATGGCATTTGTTGCACAAGTGATCAAATACGAAATTTACTTTTGAATACGGCCTCCCATTTTCTGCAAGTTATATTTAGAGAAATGTTGCCCTTTGTCTAAGGACGGCATTTAAAAAGTATACATTCTTCTACGACTAAAAATTACCGAGTTATGATACTAGGAATTTTATGAATTTTCAGACACTAAAAACACGTTTATACGTCCTTTATATTGAATAAAGCCCAAATGAGGATTTTGTTGTATTAGATAAGTATGTTAACTTCAAATCTTTTTAATTTATTTCTAGCCGACGTTTTTTTAAAGTGAAAGTACGATCAAGTGCCGCTTTTAGATAAGGCATTTGTTTCACACGTGGTAAAATACGAAATTTACATTTCAATACGGCCACCCATTTTCTGCAAGTTATATTTAGAAAAATGTTGCATTTTGTCTAAGGACGGCATTGAAAAACTATACATTATTTTACGACAAAAATTGCCGAGTTATGATACTATGAATTTTATGAATTTTCAGTATTTTCCGGCACTAAAAACACGTTTATGCATCTTTTATATTGAATAAAGCCCTAACGAGGATTTTGTTGCATTAGATAAGTGTGTTAAGTTCAAATCTTTTAAATTTGAACGACGTTTTTTTTTTACGTAAATGTACGATGTAGTTGAATAAATAAATATCTTTTCAGTAAAAACAAATGAAAATTTGCCGAATTTTATTCCTCTAATGTAAAGGTTTTAATTTAATAACTCATATATATACACACACATGGAGTAGAAAAATAACTTATATGCGAGCAAATTAAAAAAAAAAACCCGAAAAGACTTGTTTTTTAATAATCTGCAATATGTACTGTCGAAATTTAAATCACTATTTTTTGCAGCAACGACCAATTAAAAACAAATACAGGAAAACAACACATGAGGGTTAACAAATAATTTATTTTATTGATGAGTAAATGTACACTGATGCTGCTTTGTTTAAATATTTGACACAAACAAAATAAAACTTGCAACTTCTTCAAAACACGTTATTTTCTTATTTGAAACAGTACTATACTATGAAAAAACAAGCGAAAATACAAAATAAATATACTCATTTTCTATTTAAATTTAAATTTCGTTTTGAATATTCCTTCCTATTTTAAATCCTTACGGCTTGTTTCATTTATTACACATGTTATTTACCGTTTTAAGTTTTCAATAAAAACTTTCCTATTGGAAAATTGTCGGCATTGCAAATTTTGCCAGAAATTTATTCTTTTCGTTATATTATCATATATATTAGGGGAAATATAAAGATTCTTTGTATAGTGTAAGAAAATCAAAGATTGCTTTTCAGAAATGCGAGTATTCAATAAATTTACATTTTTTGTCAACTTTTACTTTGTTAGCCAGTAAAAATTGTTTAGAATGAATGATATTACATAAAGAAAACTATATTAATGAAGAAAGGGGATTCTTTCATTCAACTGATATATGAAATTTTCTCCAAAGAATAACGGAGTCTGGAATAACCAGAAACTCGTAAAACTTGTCGGGAACCCTTCACAATTTATTGCTTCCTCTATATTGTGTGATCCAGAAAATAATATTTTACAACGCGTGAGAGAATTTACAGCGGTTTCTTTAAACTAGAAATATTTGCATTCTTTATTGAATTTTCAAAAATGTTTTAAGTTCATGCAATGAAAGAAAGCATTTTACAAAGAATTAAATTATAAATAAATATATAAGCTTCGCAAGTAGAAAATGAAATTTTTTTAAAAATGTAATCTGTTATATATATATTTTTTCTTTCTTCAGTGGAAATACTAAAGAGATGATGAAGAATTACCCCAATATGTTAAACAGTTTTTGAGACAATTTACCTTAACTCCAGTGCACTTTTAATATGAACTTTAATGTTTTGTTGCATAAAAAAAACATTAAAATTGAAAAAAATAATTAAAATTAATTAATAAAATCAATAATTAAAATAAATAAATAATAATAATAATAAAGAAAAAATTGCTACTCACAAATTGCAGTAAAATTTACCATGATCACAGATATTTTTATGAAATACCAAAAATAAATGAACTGTACATTTTGCGATTAATATTACAGCAAAAAAAAAAAATCTTGTATTTAGTTGCCAGAACATTTAGTTGGGTTTTTTGCAGTTTTTCTGACACACAGTGCCGGAATTCACTTCCATTTCTCGGATTACTTTATTTTAATAAAACTAAAATTGCTAAGTAATTGTTACTGAACTGTAATTCAAGTGATAATTGGTAAAATTAGGCATATAGCTATAATAGAGACAGTGGATTGAATTGAAACATATATGTTGCCATTGCTAATGAAATTCAAAAGTTTATTGCTACAATGATTAAAACGCAATGTTGACATAAAGAATCTTCAAGTACCCTTTTTTTAAAGTTTTTAACATACTAATGATATTTTAGATGAATAATACTGCAATATTACTCATATTTTCTTATAGGATTGTAACTGAATTATTAAAGTTAGAATATATGTTCAGCATATGTGTTTTTCGAACAGGGCACAAGAGTGCCCTTTTTATTAAATTCCCGTCCGGAGGCCCTTTTTGTTTTCAAGTCAACACTAGAATATTATAATCTATTTATCAAAAATATTAGTACGGTGCAAAATTTTTAATAAAACGTTAGTGAGGCAGAGAATGAGTTTCGGGATCTATGGTGCATTATTTACAACGAGCAGGGAAGACCGAGCTGTGCTCGGTCAAAATTAACTTTGAGTTCAACTCGATATATTTTTCTCTCTGTATAATTACTATAATGTCTTTTATTTTATAAAAATAGCTTGACCCATAATGACCCATAATTAAAATTATCCACTAATCAAATTTTCTCGAACATGTGGCCAAGCCAAATTGTCTTCTCGTGACCGAAACCCGTGGGATATAAAATTTAGTTAAAATAGTCTGAGCCCTTTTTTAGATGAAATTAGCTTGACCCTCAGTGATCCAAAAATGGCCCACTAATCGGATTTTCTCGAGCATGTGACCTAGCCCAATGATTTTCTCGTGTCCCAAAACCGTAGGATCCAAAATCTAGTTAATCGTCTGAGCCGTTTTTAAGTAAAAAATAGCTTTACCCGTAATGACCCATGACCAAAATGACCCACTAATCGAAATTTATCGAACATGTCGCCTAGCCCAATAGTCTTCTCGTTCCATAAAACTGTAGGATACTAAATTTAGTTCAAATCCTTTGATCCGTTTTTAAGATAAAAATTGCTTGACCCATAATGACCCATGACCCACTAAATGAATTTTCTCGAACATGTGACCTAGCCCAATAGTCTTCTCGTGCCCGAAAACCATAGGATGCAAAATTTAGTTTAAATAGTCTGAGCCGTTTTTTAGATAAAATTAACATCATCCCCAATGACCCAAAAATGGCCCACTAATCGAATTTTCTCGGACATGTAACCTAGCCCAATGATTTTCTCTTGCCCGAAACTCGTAGGATACAAAATTTAATCAAAATCGTTATAGCCGTTTTTTAGATAAAATTAACTTGACCCTCGTTGACCCAAAAATGACCCACTAATCGAGAGTTCTCAAACATGTGACCCAGCCCAATAGTCTTGTCGTGCCCAAAAATGGTAGGATACAAAATTTAGTCAAAATCGTTTGAACCGTTTTTTAGATGTAATTAGCTTGACTCTCCCTGACCCATGGTGACAAAAAATGACCCACTAATCGAATTTTCTCGAACATGTGACCTAGCCCAATGGTTTTCTGGTGCCCCAATACGATAGGATAGAAAATTTCGTCAAAATCGTTAGAGCCGTTTTTAAAATAAAATTTGCATATAACATAAAGTTATATATATATATATATATATATAAGAATATATATATATGAAGAAATATATATATCTTCATATATATATATATATATATATATATATATATATATATATATATGAAGAAAATTCGTTAAATAGAAATTAACTTAAATTCATGAAATTTTTTTCTTGAGATATGCCAAACAGGTATAGGATTCAGAAGCATTTGATTCAGTTTTAATTATGAAGCCGTCTTTTACAAAACAGTTGTGTACGGTCGATGAAATCACGTAACATTCCCAAGCTTTCATCAGCTCTGATACACAGAATCTCAAACTAATGTTTTCACTATATCGGCTTTTTTCTGTCTTTTTCGATAATGTACTTCAAGATTTTTTATTATTCCTTAGACTAATGATGGAAGTTTAGCTGTATTGGCAGGAACAAAAATAACTATGATGTTCTTTGATTTGTATTTTGAAGCACGTTCTTTTGGATGTACAAAGCAATTGTCTATCAGCAATGGGAGGTCAGAATGGTACCTGTCTGACTCTAATATATATTTTTGGTTTCAATGCATCTGATGCCATTGCGACACCTCATCTTCTATATCATTGAAGGTAAAAAGGGGATTTTGACTTCCCCCAACTGTCAGCGCTGGAGTCTCGGAGTGGGAGAATAGTGATAACAAGTGTTTTTCTTAGTGTGAAAAAAAAATTGTTTTATTTAGCACCAAGAAGAATGGAAATTATTTAAATGTGTTCATTTTCATACAATCGAATCCGCTGAAATAAATTTGCATATCCTTCGAACAGCAATCGCTTAATTTGAATTCTGTACGCGTACAAAAGTGGAATAAACTTCGTTATATAGAATATATTTTTCGTAATGTGGAGATTAATATACATGCTAATGGTGTTCAAAGTCAAAGTTCTGCAGAAAATTTCGTTAAGTAGAAAACTTTGCTAAATAGGGACTTCGTTAAAGGGAAGTTCCACTGTATATATAACCACACATACACAAGATTTGCTCGCATTAGAAAATATGATATGATAAAATTGCACCCAACGACATTATTTCCAGACATCAATGAATTTTTGTTTGCAAGGTATGCATAAAATGGCTTTGACAGAATTTGAACTCAAATTATTCAACACATTCACAGTGATTCAAACTTTTCCAGATGTCAGTCTTAAGTTTCTAAAATAACCAACTAGCGTTACCGAGTTTTGATTGCAATTAATTTTTGAATGAATGACGACTACTTTGATTCTCGCAATTATCTTTGTCACAAAAATTTAGAACATTCTACGGAAATTGAAACTTGCATCATGAATGCGTAAATATCATGATGCGAGTACCTTCGAATAAAATTTAACTAAACTGTTATTTAAAGCAAAAAACTGAGAGAAAACTTACGTTACTTTTAAGGTATCTGAACACGTTAAAATATTCTAATATTAGTGATATTTCCTTAGAGGATTGTCACTGAATTTTAAAAGTTAGAATATAAATATTTGTACAAAATACAATTTCTATGTCAACATTTTAAAGTTAATTTAGAGTTAACCCATTTTCAAAAACCATATTTTCAAAAACAACGAAGAGAATAAAATATATATTTTATGAATCTGTGCCAGGTGATGAGTAGAGAAAAAAAATTAGAAAAGTATGATTATCACGGGAATAAATAAAACGTATAAAGAATGTGACTGATTATTTAGCTGTTGTTTTTATTGGAGAATCCTGTTTAGTTTAGTATTTAGGTTATTTGGATTCGGCGCAACAAATTAAAATGGTATAAACTAAAAACATTAAGAAATGGTTTATCCTTTAATATGTACAAATATTTTCGGTAAGAAAATAGGGAAGAAAGTAAAATATTTCATATTCATTTCTTTTCAATGAATTAGAAAGTTTGCGTTAGGTGTAAAATACTTTTTTTTTTTATAAATATTACTTTGTTTTTCTCGTTATGCAAATAAATATCCTCGTTGTAAAGTCTGAAAAATTATCTACGTTGAATTTCCTTGTAATTTATAACATTCATTTAAACTGATTTATCAGATTGTAGGGAAGGAGAAAAATGCGCCTTTACGATTACTATTCAGGCCATTGCTTTCAACAAATTTTAATTTCTTCTACAGTTTCTTATTAGATTGAGGCCAAATCAGTTTCTTCGAAAAGTCTTGAAGCATTCAATTAAAATAAAATTAATGGACTTACTTCTAATTGTTCTTTTTTAAACAAAAATCTTGGCGTGTTTTAAGTCTTTACTATCGCAGGCAGGATCTTAAACTTTTCTTTCTCTTAAGTAAATGATGAGAAAAGAGAGAAGAAAACTGAACTGTACTCTTAATTATATGCTTTTAAAAGTCGGCGGATAATTTCAGATCTGTTTATTGCCTTACTGTAATCTACGTTAACGTTTAAACAATGTCAGATTTCACCATTCGTTTCAAATGATCCACTTAAAGTACAACATTTTTTAATTAAAAGTTAAACTATATTAAATGAAAGTAAAAATGGCTTACTTGAAGTACGATATATATAGATATAAAAGTGTCTCGAAATAAAATATTTAGAAAAATAACTGAAAAAAAAAACACATAGTATGAAATAAAAATAAATCAAGAAGAGTTTCTTAGATATGAATTTAATAAATTTTTGGAAGACTTAAGCATGTATGCACAAGTTTTCAATATGGTATTAAATATTTGACATAATTAAACATATAAAATAAAATATTTTTTAAATAAACGTTTCTTCTTTTGCAAAGAAATATCTTATTTAATAAAAATGCATTAAGCAGCTTTTCTACGTATTATTAATTTAATGCATGTATAAGTGCAATTTTATTATCGTATATTAAATTTTAACATATTAAATAAAATACTTTTAAACGTTATTTTCTTTGCACAATCATGTAATTTCGAAGCTCAGTAAAACTTTTTTACCACAATTAAAAAACATTTAAAAATCGTATGTTATGTTACACAATAAAACCCACAATGCTTTCATTCTGTATAAATTAATGTTTGTTTTTCCTTAATAACTACTTTGATATTACAAGTTACGAAATCATGTTTCGGATTTTTCTTTTGTATGCTTAAATAAAATCAATTAGAAGTATTTTTTAATCAATTTCATAATCATTTTATTCTCATTCATTTCTTGGAAACATTATACACGGTTTTCTTTGTTTATTTTTTTGCTAATTAGCGTAAAACACATAAACAGACAATTTATTTTCATTCATAAAATTAGTCTTGTATAGATCACAAAACATGGGAAATGTGTTGGTCAATGCATCTTCATTTTTAATACTAGATTTTTCTTTTTCTTTCTCTGTTAGTCTATTACAGATTTACGCATTAAACAAGGCTATCTTCCTTTTCAGCAATCCTTTAACAGAAATCATCAGGAAGCAAATTTCGATACTTCTGTAATTTTCCGTAGACTACTTTTTACTTTAGTTACCGTAGAACCATTTCTTTAGTGTCTTAATTGTTTTGAATTATTTCCTATTACATGCAAAATACCTTACTGCAGCCTCAAAAAAACTTTTGGAGCCATCCAAGCATATTACTTTTTAATATAGATATTAGCTTGTTACAACATTTTCATTAATTTTTATCTGTTTCTAGATTAAGTATCATATCGTTCTCATTAATGCATTTTTTATGGCAAAATCCCATAGTTTTTTTTAAACTACTTCGCCGTATTTTGTTATGTAGACATTAAATCGCAAATCATTATCATTTAAGTGGAAATAAAATCAGAAAAACAGTAGTTAATTTATACTCATCATTACGAGATTAAACTGGATCATCTACAAAGTAAATGAAAATTGAATAATTACATCGCGTGTGACATGCATCACCGCAGTTGACAACAGTTGTATGTGAAATCACATTTATCCACCTGCATTAAATCACACTCTTTAGCGGCAGATTTTGTTTACCGTAAATAGTCAACGGGAAAGCACACAAATACCCAAATTTCTTATTATTTATTACATATCATTAAATTCTTATAAAATTTCCTTATTAGAGCACACGGATCCGACAAGTGTGCATAAATTTTAAAAAAGCTGCAACAGCCATACTACTAAGAAAAAGATGCTTAGCTAAATTTTACTTGCAAAATAAGAAATTATAATATTTTAAATTTACTTAAATACTCTCGGCGATGAAATGCAAAATATTTTAAAGCGCCTCATTTTGCCGTAATTCCCAAATTTATTTTTTTAAATTCGAGACTAACGTATGTTGACATTACTTTATTCCGATATAACAAAATTTTCCGTTCTCCAAAAAGCAATAAAAGGAAAGAAATAATCCGAAACTCTATGCCTATAATTCAATAAATCTCAACAGCTTCATACGTTTTTGTTTGTTTTTTTCTTCGAAGAAATAACCTTTTTTAGCGAAAGACTTTTCAAACCAAATGGTATAAAAGCATCAGGTCATGTTCACAAATATGACTCAAGGAAAAAGTTTTTAATCTATTCTCTACATCAGTTATGTAGTAGATTTGTTGAACTGCTAAGGTGTAACTCAATCTGTTGAAAACAAATAGTCAATGTGATACTTCGCTTTTAGGACCGTACGTTTCCATTTTGCTCGGAGTAAAGTATCCTTATGTCTAGTCAACAGAAAAAATAAATTTAATATGGATACAATTTTCTTCAAGAGAAGAGCTTCAAAGTAAAAAAGACCATCTACTATATCACGATTCCACTATAAATTTAATTACATACTTCTACTACTTTTCTATTCAACGAATAATGAATAAAATTTTAAACGACAAATTTTATGCTTACTACTCTAAATAAAAAAAATATATTACTTGGAATTTACGAAAATAATTCAATAGAGTAGTCAAAGAGCGAACAAATGAGAATAAAGAGAGAAGAATTAGAAAAGAGTACACACAAGAAATATTTTTTTCTGATAAATATAGTTAAAAAAAAAAAAAAGATTTAACAGACTGAAAGGTAAGGTGTTCAATTTGCAATCCATAATGACGACATGATTTATAAGTATGCATATTGCGCATAATTTTCGTAGCGCGATCTCATCAATTGTGCTTCTTACATGAAATTCAGTGTGAAAATTATAGTTCCACCAAGTAGGCAAAAATTAAAATCGGCTGATGTTATGCAATATTATTAATATTTCACACTTAACTGCTGTAACAAAAATTGTCGCATAGATATTATGAGCAATCTATGATAACAGTTGCTTGAAGGATGAATAAAAGGATCAATTAACTCATAGGATACTGTTTCTGTACTAATGTTATGTACAGCACTATTAGGATTAAAATTCACCTATTCAAAAGTCTCTAGAGATAGTACTAGGGCTTCAAACGTAACAAAATTTCACTAGTATCTATATAGTTAAACAGAAATGACAAGATAAACTGTGGAAATTGAAAAAAAGGCAGTGGTCTGTGAAACCGCTAACAGTAGTTAAGGATTAAAACGATGGGTGAATGCAAAACCTAAATGTAATGAATACAAAAAACTTTAAAGCACGGAAATATACACCATGGATAACATTTTAGCCCTAAAATTATATCCATTACCATATTTGAAGAACTTCTTTATTCTCATTTTTATACACTTCCATTAATCATTATTTTAAAACTTTAAAGAGAACTTCAGTGCAACTTGACGAAACAGCTCCATACACTGGTGTCATATGCATTTTTCAGCAAATACATTTTCGGCTTAGAATGCTTATAACGCAAAAAGAAACATTTACAATATTGTATAACTTAAAATTAAAAGCAACAATAGAAAGAAAATGAAATGCAAATATTCTATTATTCTCAAAAGGCATACGATGCGGTTTTTAGTCTATCTAAAATCTATTACGTTTTACTTTTGTCCGTAGTCTTTTTTTTCCCTGTTATTAATTGATCTAGCTTGTTACTGCTATTATTGTCTAAAAGGCGTACGATGCAGTTTTTAGTTCAAACTATCTGTAAAATCTACTACGTTTTACTTTTGTCCGTAGTTCCTTTTTTTCTATTATTAATTGATCTAGCTTGTTATTGCTATTATTGTCTAAAAGGCATACGATGTGGTTTTTAGTTCAACCTATCTGTAAAATCTACTACGTTTTACTTTTGTCCGTAGTATCTTTTTTTTTCTTTTTTTGTATTATTAATTGATCTAGCTTGTTGTTGCTATTATTAATTCATCTAGCTTGTTATTTTTTCAGATTATATGCAGTTTCCAATTTAATAGGTAATGTTCAATCATAAATAAAGTAGATCTTTTATTGATATTTTTGATTGGCAAATCTGACTAGAGATCTACACGTGCTCGGACCAATTTTCATTTATGAGACTTGGGCCGGTCCGAGTTTTCACTTTCTCTGGGCCGGGCCTGACCTGACCAGACTTTGTTTTTCCGGATCAAGCTGGGCCTAAACTTTATTTGCCTAAAGGGTTTCTACGGGCTGAAATTATCAGGCCAGTGGAAAAATCAGTAAAATGAGGATTGTCACAACAATTTTTGCAACAAATCCATAGATTTTTCAATGGACATTATTCTACAATTAAAATTATTTTTAAAGAATAGTACATACATTTCTAGGCAAAATAAATAAATAAATAAATAAATAAATAAAGTACAGTAAAAACCTGTGAAAAAGAATCTGCCGAATGACTCTTGATTTGTGCAAAAAGAATATAATACATATACAACAGACGATGTACCTGATCTTGATTTTTTTTTCTTTTACTGAAACGTCATTTGACTATAATTGTCTAGGTCAATTTTTTTAATCAGTGTTTCTGTACGTGATTGTCTAAGGTCTAAGTGGTCATTAAAAATGTTGATATTTTGCATTGAATCCATTTCGAAGATAATCTGAAAATAAAACCTATGCATAAGTAAGTGTACTTTTTGAATAATTTTAATTTTACGATAACGTTGCTTCAGAAACATCGGTATGTTTTTTAGAAATTCAGTCGGGCCGGGCCGAACTTTTATATTTTAAACCAGGTCAGGCTCGGGACGAACTGTTTGCTTTTATACCGGGCAATACTAATACAAATTTTGTACAGGCGGGGCCCGGGCATGGAAGTTTTGTCCCGTGCAGACCTCCAAGTCTGCTACGAGACTTCTTCAAACGTAATAATACTGGCAAATTTTAAATGTTTTTTCTCGAAAACCATTTAAAGAAACCATTTAAACCTTTTTTCAAATCGGCGATCAAGCTACCTCGACTACTAATATCATCAGTTTTCTTTTTGCGCACTTAACATGAAAAAAACTAGTATTGAATGAAGTGTTTTTTCATTGCTTATTTTTTATGGAGTAAAAGCAGGAAATATTTTATCAAAAATCAAAAATTTTCGTTTTAAACGTTCTCCATATTGCTAAAAATTGCTGAAATATAAAAAAAAAAGTGTTTAAAAACCAATATAAAAAAAACCAAAAAAAAACCTGTTTTTAATATGGTTTTGTTTCCTTCTTTAATCTCTTTTTAAACATGATTTCACATTGTTTTTTTGTTTATTCTCTAAATCAGAATAAGACTGCAAAAAAATTTTGAACCACTCAAAAATATTTACTATATTTTCAGGATAATTTAATTAGTTTTTTCTAAAAAAAATATTTTTCAAATACATTTTTTCCAAATACACAATTGATATTACAATAACCTTTTTATTCTTTTACAAAACAAAAACCTAATTTATTAACAATAAAATTTTCTTAATAAATTGGAGAAGAAAATGCAGTTAAATAATTGCTTTCTATATTATGCTAAATCTCATTTGAATTAAATGTAGCTGTTATTTTACAATAAACATAGTTACCTCTTGATCCATATTCTGTAAATAAGGCAGTCAAAATATTCATTTCAATGTAAAATTAAGATCGGCTTTTTTTTAAAACATATTTTATGATGCTGTTATTTTATGCAATGTATTTTTCATTATTTAAGTCACGTGCTTCTGGGGGATGTATCTATCCGTCATTCTGGTTACGAGTACAGTAAATGATGATTATCCACGATCAAGTGTCTGCTTCGCTTATCTTTCTTTGCTTTTTCAACTTCAAAAATAGCATGTTTCTTAAAAGATGGGGAGGGATAGGTATTTAAAATGTGACTGTAATCTCATCCCTCCCCCCTGAGGAAATACGGTTAACATACAAGAACAGAACAAAAGACTTCTGAGCAAAAGAAAAAAATTAATTCCCCCTTTATCATCTCTTAGGGATCACTTTTATTGAGATCGAGCAGAGCAACGTGATGCTGATGAGGGAATCTTCGAATTGAATTGATTTTTGGTGAAACGCTCACATACAACTACTGATGCTTAAATGTCTGGTTTCATCATGATTTCATCATGTCTTTTCAGCATGTGATTTAAATCAAGCATACCTTATGCTACTAATTAAATGTTTTTCTTTCCATATATGATTCTTTCGTAAAGTTTTCCGAGATTATACCTGAATTCTGAATATTCTTTCTAAAATTGACTTACAATGGTTTTGGTCTAGAAAAAACAATGCTCTTTTTTTTTCTTTTTTTTTTTTTTTTTTTTTTTTTGCGAAGATGAATTTTTGTTGCTTCTAGAAAGATGAAGAATATGAACTAGGGGCAGAGCAAAATGACCGGTATATTATAAAATATTTTAAATACTTATATATTTACCACTTAACGTGCGTAATTAATATAACTGAAACAAAGCGTTATAAATATATTTAACAAAAATATTACAATGGTTATTTGGAAGCCAACGTGCACTTGGTTTTACTTTAAAATATGTAACTACACTGTCGAGAAAAATTAAAGGGACAGGTATAAAATGGTTCCTTGTTAATTCTATTAAGTGAAGTCCGATGAAAGGTGGGAGGTTGGTAACTCAAAGTCAACGTTATGATGTAGTCCAATGATAATTAACCTTCGGTATACGGAAATTTGCAAATTTGAAAAAAAATTTCGCCTGTGGAATGTGTCGTTGACAAGGCATTTGACGGTATGTGAGAAATGGCGTTTAAATGGGAGAATGGAAGAGGGACAGTAAGCGGGTAAAACTGTAAAGCTTGCATTTTAACCAGGGGAGTACACTAACCTTATAATTTTTTCAAGTTGTAAAAAGTAACAAACATTTATCTACCCCACTTTATATTGCACTTCATATATTTTTTTGCAGAAATCAGATATTGTGCATTTTGAAGATATGTCAGGTATGACAAAATAAAGATCTTGTTCCAGTTCCACGTTTTTGTCTGCAAAATTACTCAATTTAAATGAGTTTTTTTTCTCGCCAGTGTACATTTTCACGTTAAAATTTTTCAATATATGAAACGTGGTTCATTATACTATAAAAAACAAACATTCTAGATGAGAGTGAGTACTAAAAAGGGGTACATTTTATAACAGTTGGAAAACCTAAAGTTTCCCTTCAATCTGGGGAACAACGATGATTCTACTTTTCCCTGAAAACAGAAAATCAAAATCAGAAGTAAAGGTAGAAAACGCTAACATATTTTAGCTGAACAAAATTCTGACAAAAACAAATCAAAAAGAAATAAAAAAGAAAGATGCTAGCTTGAAAATTTTTCACATTTTCCCCTCACTTCTACTTACTCACGACCCCGTGTTCAATTTTTTGTCAGCATATTCGTTTCCGATCGATTTTTTGGAAAGCTGGAAGTCATTTTATCCTGCTTCAGATTCCTTTTATACAATAGAAGTAACTTACATATTTAACTATTCTTCGCAAACTTTAGCTCGCATTTGTAAAGAACCTACGAACAATATACACTAAGATTTCGCAAAATGCATGTTACTCTTTCACCGATTGTTTTCCTTACGAATTCTACTTTGTGACAATTTATAGGTTTATTTATTTACTTAAAAGCATGCAAAAGCAGTGATATATCACATAGACATTATTTCTCTCCTGAAAAATATTTTGAAACACGGGAGAATGGATGCGAAATTATTGTATTTTTATTAAAATAATGTACTCCTTATGACAGAGACATGAATGTGCAAATTTTCACTTTTTGTGGGTTTATCAGCTGGCTGTAGAGTCCAGCAAGGTCCGGTTGTACCCGACCCGAACTCTCGAAAATTCTTCTTAAAGTCAACACGAAACACGTCGCGAATTCGACAAAAAGAAAATTCGTCAACCCAAAATCCGATACAGTTTAACCCGAACCGACCCTATACTGAAGTGAAAGATTACAATATATCTCTAAAATCTAGTCTACAATTTTATATCTAATATCAATTTTATCTTTTTTGTATAAAAATGAACACATCTACTCATTAATATTCAAATACAGGGTGATTTTTTTAAAGTTGTGAAAGTAAAACACTATAACAAAAGAACCACTGATCCAAATGACCCAAATTTTCACCAGTATGCTCCCAAAGCAATGGGAATTTTTTAGGCATGGTTAACAAAAACTTAAAATCGCACCGACAGATGGCGCTGTAAGGTAGCAGAAACAAAGAATATCGTCTGTGGGAGGAAAACAATGGACGGTACTTTGAGAAACCATCTTCCGTAGACCTTCTGTCGTCATTGGACCTTTTCTTAAATTCTTAAGTGTCCTAAATCTCCTAAGAGCAGATGTTGCGCTGTCATTATTCTGATAATACAGTTTGACTAACAACGCACGGTCCGTCAATGGCGCAGTCATTGCGAGGATTTCCGTATAGACCGGGAGGCGACCGCACAGATAATCACCTCATCGAGTTCACGGCTGAAATTCCAGAATTAGTTAAAACTCGATTCGTATATTAAAACGCAATCGGTCTGCCAAGTCATATCTTGGTGGAAAACACCCGAAAACCCAATTTTAGCGGTTGGCTCGTAGGTTTACCATTGTGTGTTCCTGCTCCCAGTCCTCCATGTTTTCATACCTATGGGTGCAGGAAAACATAATGGTAAACCTACGAGTCAACCGCTAAAATCGGGTTTTAAGGTGTTTTCCACCAAGATATGACTTGGCAGACCGATTGCGTTTTAATATGCGAATCGAGTTTTAACTATTTCCGGAATTTCAGCCATGAACTCGATGAAGTGATTGTCTGTGCTGCCGCCTCCCGGTCTAGTAGAATAATGAACACGAGATGTGTGTACTTCACGTTTTTATCGCCAATGTGCGTGTGCCGGGCGCAAGTTCGTCTCCCGACTTTACTGCATGTACAGCGCCATCTGTCGGTGCGATTTTAAGTATTTTTTAACCACGCCTAAAAAATTCCCATTGTTTTGGGGGCATACTGGTGAAATTTTAGGTCATTTGGATCAGTGGTTCTTTTGTTACAGGGTTTTACTTTCACAACTTTAAAAAAAATCACCCTGTATAAAGTTTTTCCTTTAAAAAATAATCAGGACTTTCTTTTGAAATGTCGGGTTAACGTGAACCCGACCCAAATAATTTAAAACTGAACCAGAAACCGACCTGAACCCTAAACGTTTAACGTCAACCCAGTCTTCACCGAAACAAATAAGCGTTATGGCGTCAACCCGACATCGGATAAAATCGGGAAACCAGACCTCATACAGGACAATAGCTGGCGGTATCTTTTCTTTTCTTTCTTTCTTTTTTTTTCTTTGGTATCTAAGTTTCCCCAGAAACACGAATGGGTATCTCATCCTGAAGCAACTTTACAAAATATTTTAGGAAAAGAAAACCTATGAATCACGAGGGTAAAGTAACGATTCAAACGCTGTTTCCTAAAATTTTGAAATTTGCACATTCATGTGTCTGGGCGTTAGAGGGACGATAAATAAAAAGTGATAGAGAAGAATCTGTTATAAATCAAAACCGTCCCGAAGGTATCAGATAAGGGACAATTCGGATAATACAAAACAACCCAGGAAATTTACACATTGTCAGTAACATAAAATTAAAACAATATTTTTTAATATTTGGAGGGGGATTAATAAGAATTTTTATAATGTTAAATTATTTTTCAAAACAAAGGAGTTTCAAATACTTTATTTTCTATAATAAAATAAAAACAATTTGATAAATCATAATGATTGTTGTATAAATCGTAACATTGGATAAATTCTATAAATATAGTCAATGACATTTGATACACATCTGAATATCTATGTTTTAACAATGAATAATATGAGACTATTTTAAAAAATATATAAATTGGGGAATTGGTTTAACGATATTGACATAAAAAAAACCTATAAACATAAAAAAGGATTTCCCCCCCAACAGGGGAATTAAAAAAAAAACCCTTTGTAATCACTGAGTTATATGGAAGGAAAACGGTAAATTTTCTTTTCAGAAATAAGAACTTTGAAATAATAAACTACAAAAAGCCATGTTAAACATGGATGTCTTCGTCCTTTTACTTCACATACATTCATATTAAGAAACCAAAATCGATAGTAATAAAATAATAAGTAATATATTTAAACAATGTTGTATTCTTCGTTTAATGGTTTTTATTCAAGTTTAAGCCTCATTATTCTCTGAACAAAACGAATAGACTGTCCAATGCAAGAAAAAAAATGAACATTGAGCAGTTTTTATTTAAATTTCCCGGATATTCTTTGTGCAAAAACTACATCCGTTTATCCTGCCAAACACGCTCGGACTTAGAGGAAACAGACACGAAATTTCTCTGTACTTTGAATATGAATAGATAGCTTACAAAATCGACAAAAAGTTAATGCACATGTATTGTCTATGTCTGATGGCATAACAATTTAGAGACTCACGAATGTTAAATGTTTAATTTGATCAATACACCCATCTAGCTATGTATCTATTTATACACACATATTACATATATATAACCATAATATAGACGACGTATAATTTATCATACACAAATGGGGGAAAATAAAAATGAAAGATGAAACTCATTTGAAAAAGATCCAAACAATGAAAAAGTTGTTAAACCATGGTAGAATTATAAAGCGATATAATAATATACGGAGCGATTGAAAAAAGGTTTGACATACTTTAATAGGTGGTGGTGCACACTGGAACAATTTTCGTATACGAAACCAAGATCGCAACCCATTTTTCTTCACCTAAACCTACTGGATGTTTTACTTTAATACGAAGGTGTCTATCGTTCGCATATTTAATTCGAAAAGGGTTGTATTTAAAAGAAATTTCCAACCGACTTATTTGTCTGTGAAATGCAATGGCAACATGAAAAGTTGTGGATATTACACCATTTCGTAAAGTGAAACCGTAAGAATTGATAATTAATTTCGTAAATAAAGAGTAGAGTCTCGTTCAGCACTATTTGAATAAGGTATAGGCTGGTAAGGTTCTAGCATTTTTCCTGATATCTTTACATTTCACACAGAGAAATGTCAGTCTTTTTTAAAATTTCGTTAAAATATCTTCATTGTTGTTAAAGTTATGAACAAAAATCTGACTGTTAAATTTGTGTTCTATTTATTTTATTTACTTATTGGTGAAGTTTTTTATTTCTTTGTAGAATATTAACAAATTCTGAATTATTTATATTGCTTCAAGTGCAAACATGTTAATCTTACTTATTCAACCTGCGGATAAAATAGATTTTAAAAAAAAATCATGCTTGAAAAGCATTTTAAAAACCATAAATAATCAGTAAATTGAGATAGAGTTCAGACAAATTTCATTTGAAAGTATACCTTTTTTTCCCCTATTCGACAGTGTAAAAATTGAAATTGCAGAATGGTTAGAAGTTAATTAAATTGTGAAAAATGCGAAATAGATTGACAAAGTCGATGCCACTGTCCAAATGACGTCAGCGTTACTCACGGACATGTTTTTCCTTTATAATATAAATAAAACTAATGCTGAATTATTTATATTGTTTTACGTGCAAACATGTTAATCTTATTTAATCAAGCTATGGATACAGATGGATTTTTTTTTTTTTAAATCATGCTTAAAAAGTATTTTAAAAACCATAAAAAAAATCAGTAAAATGAAATACAGTTTTCAGACAAATTGCACTTGAAAATACACCTTTTTTCCTTAGTCGACAGTGTAAAAATTGAAATTGCGCAATGGTTATCAGTACATTGTAGATAGTCAGTATCTATAATATAACCGAAAACATCGTTGATTTTATTATTATTATTATTATTATTATTATTATTATATTTCGTAATGATAAGATTTTTTTTTCAAACTGAATGGAAATTTTCTTAAAATTTATCATCACAAACCGGAGTCACAACTTGAAGGAAAATTGCAAAGGCTACTGAGTTTCCTTTGATTGCAACTTAATTGAATAGGATTGGGAAAATCCCGAGGATACATAGAACAGTAGGTGAAACAATTAAAAGCTTCGAATTTTATCTCCTTAGCTTGAAAAAAAAACGGGAAAAAGTGAATCCAGGTTCGATGCCGTTTTTTTCCCCCCTTTGGGTCACCATTTTGTTAAAAAAAATATTTTTGTGAAATTTGTTATACGTAAAAAATAAATTTTTGTAACCAAAGCTCAAATCCAAATAACAAAAACCTGAGAAAACAGTAGGTTTCAAAGATTTACGGAAAACTTTCTAAAATAAATGGGCCCCTTTGCTGCCGATAAATTACGGAAACCTATTTGTTTGTTAATGGTTCTTCTAACAAAGATTTCGAGAAACGATGGCAACTCGAGTTTACACTATCATTTTGTAAATCTTTCTTTCATATAAAGAGCAATTTTAAATTAATTTTTTTCACATTGCACTAAATATGCTCAAAATTACTTTACCTTTTAAGTTTTATATTTACAAACGTTTCACTTTTGAGACCAAAGGAATTTAATATACATTTTTAAAATATTATATAATTTTAATTTTAAATACACTATAAAAAAGGACAAATGTTCCTTAATATACGAAAATATCATATAGCCACGAACGAAAATATACGATAAGCTCTTCCGAGTCACCCACGATTCCGGAAAACGTCATTTATCTTTAGAAACCCCAGAAACCAATATATTTTCAAAATTTAAAGAAGCATTTATAAAAAAAAAAATTTTGCAGCCATAGATTTTCGGAAACGTTTCCGAACAGATTTATAGTGTATTAATCAGTTTCCACAACCCGGAATACAGGTTTTTTCGGATGCTATCCATTCTCAATTCAACATTTACAGCTACGAAGTTGAATTTATTCATGCAGGAATAACAAAAGAATATTAATTTAAATACTAACTAGCTGTTTAACCCGTTCTACGCACGGGAGTTCATGAATTTAATTCTAAAACTAAAATTAAAAATGACAACAAACAACTTTAAAAGATCTAAATAAGAATTTCCCTGTTAAAGTGTTGAGTTGTTCAACTATTCGATTTAGGAAAATATTTTTCTACTACTACTGTGCATTTTTTTTAATGAAATTTAATTTATCATGTTGTTATGGCAGCAGACGATAAAACAATATCTTTGGAATAAAGGAATAAATAGAATAAGAAGTTTTGTTGATGTTTGTGATAAAATATATATTTTTTTTTTTTTTTTTCATAAAAGGTAGTAATTAAGCGCAATTAAATAATCTCTAATTATTTGCATGCGAGGTAAATTAATTATCGCAATACTCGCTACAGGTTCTTAGTGTTGCAGTGTGGCGTACGTAATATGTATATCTCACATTACAGTAAATATTTAGAACTGGTTAGAACTCGCGCGATTACGGGTTGAACATAAAAAAGGCAAAAATTCGTCAAAAACATAAAATAAAAAAAAATATTTAAAATTTTCGATTTTTTTGCCCCAATCGTTCATGGGCCCCATACCAGCAACCCGTGTGCCAAATTTCATATCCTTGTGCCCTGTTGTTTCCGAGATTTAGAGGTTGCACAGATAGATACGCACACGGCTTTTAATAGGGTAGATGTTGTTAATTTATCATGTTTGTCTGTTAAACATGTTTGTTGAACATGAAATTGTTTATTTGAGAATGGATAGCGTCTGAAAAAAACTATATTCCGGGTTGAGAAAACTTATTAATACACTATAAAAACTACCCGGAAACGTTTCCGAAAATTAGTGGCAGAAAAATAAACTTTGTTTTTATAAATGATTCTTTAAATTTCGTAAATATATTGGTTTCTGATGTTTCTAAAGGTAAAAAGAACGCTTTTCGTAATCAGGAGTAACTTAGAAGAGGTTTTTGTTTATTTTCGTTCTTCGATATATTGTATTTTTTTAGATTAAGAAACATGTCATTTTTTACAGTGTGTGGTTTTTGAAATAATCTTATATAAATGTAAAGCCATTAGTTGAAATAAATCAAAATAGGGATTTAATAGTGCAAATTAAAGCATAAATTATTAAAGTTTATTGTCATTTCGTTAACTCTGTCTTAAAACGAGCCACATTTTGCGTCCTCATTTGAATCATACCGGATTTAAAACATGCACACAATTACATCAAAGTATCTTTTCACACGCAACTTTTCCTAACATTTTTCATTATTTCATTCTTCACCATCTTCTGTCAGCTAAAACATGAATGGTATATGCACTTTAATTACCGGAAAAAATAATTTGCATTATATTCAGAATGGGCAGATCTTCGGTTGTGTAAGAGTAATCTTACTGGCAAACTGCTAACTCCAGAAATTTAACGTCATTACCGCAGTAGTTTAAAGCTGGCTATTTCATGCATTTATGTTACATCCGTTCATGAATACCGAGGATAATTTGGATGACGTCTCATAATTTAGGGAGGTACAATTTCGATACCAGTTTTCATCTAATATATATAACGACCTAAGATTTATAATAAAACGTAATATATAACAGTATATATAAGGTATACGACTAATGTTGCTGCAAAGTCATTTAGAAAAATATGTATTTTAGAAGTAAATCTTAGTTTAAATTTTATGTTGAGAAGAATGTAGCAAATATTTCTTTCTTTCTTTTTTTTTTTTTTTTTTTTCGTAAGGAGATTTATACAACATAATTTTTTATGCGAATCAGATTACGCTAAAGATATTTGGAATATAAGACTTAAAAAACTTCTTTTACTACATATTAATGGGGGGACACCAAAACCAGTGGTTAGTGTACTAGCTACAAATATAAGAAACTATAAGCAAATATCGTAGAATTCATTTTGGTTGCTAGGATAATTCTGCTAACTCAGTTTCCATGTGAATCAAATAACTCTTACAGATTTTAATCAGTGTTTATGTACGCGATTGTCTAAGGTCTAAGTGGTCATTAAAAATGTTGATGTTTTGCATTGAATCCATTTCGAAGATAATCTGAAAATAAAACCTATGCATAAGTAAGTGTGCTTTTTGAATAATTTTAATTTTACGATAACGTTGCTTCAGAAATATCGGCATAAAAAACTTATTACTCAACCTATCAATGCGAAACCATTTAAGTCCAGTCAGTAGTGTATCAGCCAAAGTATAAGAAGTTCTATACAAAGGTCGTAGATGTAATTAAGCGTTAGAGAAAATTACGCTAAATCAATTTCCATCTGAAACAAATGACGCTGCAAATGCACTGATATAAAAAAAAGTATGAAAAAAAACTCAATTTTCTACCATGTGATGTGAGGTCACATGGCCGATAGTTGATTCAAATAATAACGAGCTCGGAGTCAAAGTTAGTGGGATAAATACTGTTCAAACACTTTGAAATTTACAGAATGTTTCTTGCATTAAAAAAAAACTAAATTGTCTTCAAAAACCTAAATTCAAAATCCCTTTTGAAAGTTACAAAATGCATAACACAGTCGAAAATTTATCTTCAGCAATTTCCACTAATACAAATGATATAGAAATGCACTCGAATAATTTTGTACAGCTCTGCATATTATCCACAGATTTTTATGCGCGCCTTATATTAAACTAAAAATTAATTCAGCACAAAAACGCACCCCACAACTGAAAATGTACTTTCAGAATTATCATCCATAGACGGCAATGTATCCGGTTCTTTGCGTGGTACAAACTTAGGCTTTTTACTTTACTAAGATTACTTATTTTTGTAGAATAAAAATAAGTAGAGTTCAGCTGAAAAATGCATAACTCAATTAAAAACACTTAAACAATTGATGTTTACATACACACAGAGTAATGCTTACTAATTATTTTTGTGTAGTCCTGCATATGATCTCTTAAATATATAACTATTTTCCTGCATACTGCGTCGTGTGTAAACATAAAAACGCATACCACATCTGGCAACGTACCTCCAACTTTTATCGTTCATAGACAGTACTGTACCTGAAATATTTTTTGTGTCCCTATAAATGAACGTTAACTGTTATGCACGTCATATTCTACTGTAAGTATCTTGTAGTGCACCTCAATAATATATGTATAAAATTTTATTATATTTGAAATAGTGTAACATTATTAAATTACTCTGCAAACAGTTTTTCTCCTTAGACCATTATACAACCGAATTCTTTAGAGTGACCCTGAATGATAAGTGCTTGACACACCATATTCTACAGAAAGCATGATTTAGCATCGAATTCCTTATGTTTGAAATAGCAAAACATCATTAAAATACACCGCAAATGATTTTTTGTCCATTGAGCATAATGGAACGGCTTCTTTTAAGTGTCCCTGTAAATGAATTACAGATGCTCTAAAACGAACAATCCATTCTCACTTATATCAAACATGCCATAGTAAACTTTAATTACATGGTAATCTGGGTATATTTAAGAGAGTTAGAGCACAGACAGGCGGCAAACAGACAAACCAAAGTTATAAACACTTTTCAACTATGCCGGAAAGTGTTAACAAAAGAAGAAGTAGACTATATCTAGCACTTGTTGAATATTTTATCCTATATGAAGGGGTTAGAATGACAGGGAGTAAGTCAAAATTTAGTGATTTCAGAAATGAAGAGTTTTGTAAAACTTGTTGTATTGCCGTTGCATTGAGTAGTCCAACTAGTTTTGCCTTTTAGCGATTCCCTAAGTGAACTATGACTTATTTGACTGGCACATTGAACAGAAATTAATGTACGTTTAGTAAAAATATGATTATCTCGATTTTCAAAATTTTTGACTTACTCCACTGTCATTCTAACCCTCCTCATATCATTAATAAAGGGAATTTATATTGGAAGAGACAAAAGATGTATAATCACTCAGGCAATCTTTTTGCTTGAATTAACATTATCAAAATTTATAATCAAATAATTCCCAAAAAATATTCAATACAATTATGGCCACTTTACTTTTACGTCCAATCAAATTCCAATAATTGGATGAGGTTTAAATTAAAATTAATGATAAATAGACTTCTTGCCAAAAGATAATTTATCATTCATCTAACGAGAATTATAAAAGATAAACACAACAGCACAGCACATCACATATAGTTATTAGTTATTTTCATTAAGACGGAGTTAAGAAAATAATTATATCAATTACTTTACTTTCTAAATTTGAGCCGTTCATGCCAAAAATGCAATTTATGATCATCGATAAAAAGCGCTAAATTAGAAATAGTTATTAATTCTAGAAATGGATTTTTTTCAAACCATACTTTCTTTTAAATGAGCCACGTTACGTTTTATTAAAAAGCTATTCGAAATCATAAGTTAAAGTTTAAATGAATTAGAATTTATTGATGAAAAGAATTTAAGACTGCATTTGCCCTAGTATTGTAATAGTGAAATTACTTTTTTATGTTTTAAATAAAACTTTTAGGTAATATCTTATTAAAATGTTACTAAAGTGTAATTAAATTAAAAAGAAAAGAAAAAACAAGTGTGCCATTCGAATAAACTCAAGTTTAAACTGAAAAATTTCTATGGCAATCAGTGTCGTCCAAGAATAGCTGTCGCATCGACGTTATCTTCCTCTATATATGGTGGTGGGAGGGGGAGGGGGGTTGGTCTCATGTCAAACAACTCTTTCTGAAAACTGTGAAATCACCCCCGCTCGAGAAGTGAGAGTCTTTAAAAATACTCATTAACTAGGAATAATTTTATTGATTGCTGCTCCTTTTTTTCTGCTTCAGACACACCTGGAAGCGATCACAGGATTCCCGGTTTAAAAATGTCGTAGTTTTTAACTCTGTGCCACGGATTCACTTTAGTGCTCGCGAATATACGTTTAATATACGTTTAAACGTATACGTAGTTAAGCCTTTTTTCCATATTATTCCTATCCAAAATCGGTACCGATTACAATACGTTTTATACGTATTATACGTATAATCGGGAGCACTAATTCACTTTCTCTTTTCCCCTTATTTCCTATGCATTTTTTTAAAATCCCGACAGGAAAAAAATTCTCAGTCGATACCGTCATATAAGATATTTTTTTTTCTTTCAAAAATAACTAAATGTGAAAAATGAAGTGCATTAAGTGTCTTTTATCACTTTATGAGAAATATTTTCGAAACACCAGACACTGAAAATTAAAAAAATAATAACTGAAAATATTATAAAATACAGAATTACTATCTTTTACCATCTATCATGTTTTAACTATCTCTCTAAACTGAACCTATACACGTCGCGAAAACTAATAAATGTACAAAGTGAGAAATAATTACAAGTCTGTTTTCATTCGTACACCAAAAATAGTTTAGCAAAAGAGTGATTGGAATTGGAGATTTTCTGGTGACGCCTTAGAAACCCAAGCAAACAAAATGCGGAGTCATCAAGATGAGAAATCGTTTCTCTGCTCTCTGTATTCGAAGAAATATGTCGAGGGAAAATTACTCTCTAGCTTAAAGTGTCACTTAGATAGAAGAAGCTGAACACAGAAGAATCCCGGAGTGGTTTAATTTAATACAGGAAAATAACACCATAGCGCATTTTAAAATGTTGAGAAGATTTTAGACTTGATAAATGGATCCTGAACTAACACAATTATACATTTACTTAATACATCAAATAGTTTACCCAAAGTCTGTACAGAGTATTATATTATTTTAAGTTAATAAGTCAGTGTTATATAGGAACTAAACGAAATAATTTGATTATCTTAATTTTTTATTTGGATGTTATGAGAAAATTTATTTACAGATACTAAATGTGTTTGCCATCTGGGTAATATGGCCATCTTTTACTTTTGAACATATTTTAAGACGCATACCTTCAGTAAGATAATTTTAATGGAATTTGTTCTGAAAGCCAGCGCATGAGAGAGCCACTATGCTAAGATCGCACAGTGGGGGTGAAATTGTAAAAATGTGCTTAAAAATCAATAACTTTTGAACGAAAGGTGCTGAAGACTTCAAATTTTGACCATAAATACATCCAACCAAACAGTTGAATGGCTTTGTTTATCAGCTTGATCAGACCTCCTTAAGGCGGTATTCAAAAAAAATATTTTTCCACGCTCAACAACTCAAAATTTTGAGACACATTTTCAGACTCATTTTTAAAAGTAAAAATATGAAACTCGGTGAGGTGATTTATGAAGAGATTTATAAGGGACCCGTGTTTTTATTTTTCGTTCAATTAATTAGAAATTGATTTACAAACAATTATTTTCACAGTACGGTCATTTTTTTCTTGTTTCCAGCGTTATCGCTTCGGGAAATTCGGTTCAAAATGTCCACTTTAACAGAATTTTTTGAAATATATTCTGCCTTTATCAAAAAATCGACCAATTTCGGACATTATAAAGTTTCTGAATAAGAGAACTTGCCAATTGAATGCATTTTAGAGCAAAAATGAATTTAAAAATGTGTCTCAAAATAAGCAGTTTGTATTTGAATACACCCTTAAGTGGTCCAAAATTTAAAAAAAAATGCAGTCCAAAATTAAAAATAAATTGAAAAGAGTAAAAAAAAAGTTATGTATTTTAGGACGCTGAGTCAAATGAGACCAACCACAGGTCAGTATGCATACATATTCGTCAGATATGGCTGCTGTTGATTGTTCGAGATGAAGGATGGAAGTTTTTGATTTCGTTCGTAACAACATCAACTTCTTCAACAAATTTAATACCAGTTTCTTTGGTTCTTTTTCCAGTTCTCTGAACTGGAGAAGTGAACTTAAAAAACAATGTGTCGACGTTGTATAAAATCCATAATCCATTACAACGGATACAGATGTTCTAAACAGCCTTAAACATACGGTTTCGCGTTTTAAATATATAGATTGCTGTTAATGGCGTTATTAATATCGCGGCATTGATACAAATTTCAAATAATTTCTTCGAATTTTTTTTTCTATTGTTGCCATTAATTTATATACAGTGTATTGTTTCATATAAAATCGATAACATTTTATAACTTTATTTTTAGGGTTCCGTACTTAAAAAGCAAAAACGGAACCATTATAAGATCACTCGTATGTCTGTCAGTCCGTCTCTACTACAGCCGTTTTCCTCAAAGCTATGGAACGTTGAATGTTAAAAGTTAGCAGATTTATAAAGGCTATTGACCCACATATTTATAGATTGTTAGCCATTCACAAATAGTTTTAGGGAAAATTTAGAAGGGCTAAGTTACTTGAGTTTTTTTTTTTTTTTTTTTTTTTTTTTTTGTGTGTGTGTGTGTACATGGTATGGAGTATTGTTCGAAAGATCTCGTAACACCGAACTCAAAAAGATATTTGTTTTAATTTCATGAATTATATTTTCAGAGATATGCACTAAAATGTACTGCCAAAATATGTCCCCTCGGCCCCGTATTTCCGAATCTACTGAAATTAAAATTATGAAAAAACAATTAGCTGTAGTAGGAGTTTTTTTATTCAAGAGTCATTGCAAGAAAACTATGGGATTATCCTAGGTCACATACTTTTTGAGAAATTCGTATTTTTCTGCTACACACAAACTTTACTTTGCAGGCGCTCGAGGTACCTAACCACGCGAAATTATCAAAGGACTGTTGATAATGATTTTCGAAAGAAATTGTTGGTAGTTAACCGAGATATTAATTAAAAACCTATCTAAAAAAATGGGGCACGGACCATACAAATTCCTTTCGAAGCCCGTTTGGCACAATGTCAAGTTTAAACTTTGTACAAGGTGTTTGTTTTAGGTAAGGCGAATCATAGCTATAAATAGTCAACGTTTTTCATTCCAACTGAATTCAATTGTTGAAAAATAATTCATAATATAGTTCCAAGTTTTATTTACAAAGTCTTATTATTATTTTAGCAATGATTTTTTGTAATATTACAGCTAGTAATTAATAAATTTATTTTACGGAACCCTTTGTATGCGAGTAAAACTCGCACTTGACCGATTTTTTAAAAATATCTTTAACAAAAGATAAAATCACTAAATGTTGAATACCGCCGCTCGAAGATTGTGGTTTGAGCAGGCTGTCTCATTGGCCAAGCATACTATGTACGTGTTTAAACATTACTTACATAATAGGTTTCGCCTGTACATAGCGCCAATTATCTTAATAAGTCGCTTTTGTGAATCAAATGACCGAGAACAAAATGCAAATATTCACAATATTATTTGCGTCTTGTATTATGATCAGTTTTTAATTGGGTCAAAATATGGTTCGCAAATACGATTCATATAAGCAGTTCCGTTTATTATAGATGCAGATATTTTAAGTATATACGTGGTTAAATTATAAATTAACAAACTAATGATTCTGCAAAATCTTCTATCTAAAGCTGTCTCCCAATATATATTATTATATATTATTGTAATTTTGAAAAATACAGAGCTTTCAAGAAATCATTAAAAGAAGCAATACTACATATTTTATTAAGTAATCAGATTCAAATATTTCCCTTTAAAATTTAATATAAGAAACATATTGTTGCCCATTCAATATATGAAACTGTTTCTTATTGCAAAATAAGGTTTAGAGATAGTCTTGAAATGCCATTTTTTCTTTAAAAAAAATCAACTTTCTCATTAAAATCATGTATTCAACAACATAACAAATCGTAATTATTTCAGATATTTCAACTACATTTGCTGATTATACTAGAAAGTGAAATCATCTTCGGGGAATTATATTCATGGAAACCACAAATAAAACATTTTTTAACATCATCAGTATGTTAAATTTAATCAACTAGTTTTTTTTTCTAACAAATTTTATTCAAGCCATAATCATTATATTAATGAGGCTCGCTAGAATGAGGCTCTTTTCTCCAGCATTTAAGTTCTGTTTGGGGATCATTTGTAAGCATCGCTAATAATAATAAAAAATATATATATACATATTAAACATACCGCCTTTGACCTAGATGCATTATAAACTCGCTCATTAGCAAGCAACTATGATGAGTTTTGAAAACAAAACTCTGAGCAAACTATGGCAGGTTACGAAAAAAGCTTGAAACGATCAGAATTTCTTATGACTAGAGATTATCAATGTTGTTTCGTGCTATAGATATATTGATTGTAGCCTGTATAATTAGGAGACGGAAGAATAAAATAAAAATATTTCAGAAACTTCTAATGAGTATTTTAAAAGCTGCATATAAAAGAGAGGCTAATAGTTCGGGAAAATGGGCATGCTTTAACGAGATCAGCATCAAGTTTTCGCTCTATAACGGCAGGCGTACTATTTTGAATGCATAATAGAATGTGTAAAAATTTGCATTTAAATGAAATTTTTCAACATGCATGATTTTGTATCTTTGTTCATTCGTTTCTTTTGCGTAACTGAAATAATGATAGACATATTCGGCAGAAAAATTGTCAATTATAATCTTAAAAAAATGTTTTTATTACAACAGTTTTTAAGAATGACAGAATAATTAAGAAATTCGTCTTATTAAAAACATTTATAGATAGCATAGTTAAAAAAAAAAATACAGAACTGAAGTTTAAGAAGTATAAAGTCATGAGAATTCTTTTAAGTAACATTTTATTGCAAAAACTTCAAATATTCCTTCAATTACAAACGTACGCTAGTGATATACTGGCTTTCTTTTAAAACATTCAGTCAATTGAATATAATTTTATACCAACGTTTGTGCGCTTGCATTTTGAAAATATATCTAATATATTTTTCACCATCACCAAATATTGAGGAAATGTTAACATAGTACTTCAAGAGTTTCGAGTAAAATATCAATATTTCTGGTATACGGTTAATGCACAGTAAATATTTTAATTATAAGGGCAATTTTGCCTCCATATTGGTGGAGGTGTTTGGATATGGCAGATAATCTGTGCGAGGGATATAGGCCGAGGGGGGGATTGCACTCTGTGAGGGGTAAGGGATCTTATCTCGAATTAACGCAAGGTTCAAAGAAAACCACGGACACTTCGAAAGGTTAGGCGAATAGACACTACATGTGTTCGATTCCTGCACCACCCTCGTCTACCAATTTTGAGACCATAATCTCTCAGCCACTGGTGGAGCTTTCTCAATATTGGAAAAATACGGAATATACTGAAAATAGTTCAATTATAAGGGCAATTTTGCTCCAATATAGGAAGTTAACTGAAAATAAACTATAAATATTTTCATTACAAAAACGAATTTTCTTCAATATTCGGCAATATTGATTTACTATACCCGGTTTCTACAGCTCTATTCTGGACATTTGAAAGATTTCATAATGCTTCTGTAATGATTTTTTTAACAGAAGAACTTACATTATGGAATTGTCAAGAATCTATGTAAATTATTCTGGGTTTGCAGTGGTCAAGCAGAAAACGTGATTGTTAAAGCATAGGATCGAAAGTTTTCTTTCTAAGTGGTTACACTAAATTCGACAGAAAAGCATGGAACCAGGAGAATTTCACTCTTTTGATAGCGATCAGAAGCTTGGTCAACATTACAGAAATTAACATAGATCGCGTATATGGTGACTCTAAACTAGAACGTTAAAGATTTACAAAAGTGTCTATTGCCAAATGGTCTTAGCTGGCAAATTCATACAAAAAGCCAAGATTACCTTCTTCTAGAATGCTAGATTACTCCTTCTAGAAAAAAATTGAGTCATATTATCATATTATGTGTAAGTCTACGTAGTTCTATGTCATAGTTCTATAAATAAGGTGATTTACATTTCAGCGGCATAAGGGCAATGCTCCAAAATAACAACCGCCTCATAATTTCATAAACAAAAAATATGTTAACATTCTCTCGTTTATAAGTAAAACCCCTTAAAGATTAAAATAAAGCATTAATAGTCCTTAGGCCTGTAAGTTACATTAGGTTACTGAAAGGGGAAATGTTGAACTAACATTCAACAACATGTTAGTATTTAGCTGAGATATTCTACGATAAATATAGATATCTGAATCGGATTAGGTTATAAATGTACCCTGATAAAATTTAAATGGGAACACCAGAATTCTTTCAGAAAAACAATATATTAGTTTATATTATTACGCGATACACTACACCAATAAAATCGGGATAAATTTGATTTTTTTTCTTTTGTAGACCTTATGCAGCAAATCACAAAATGTCATTTGGACGAATTAGAATATATCGAGTGCAATTTAATGGTGCTAAATCATCCATAAAAGTTATGCTTTGACAATATATATTGAGTAAAAACTGCGTAATTTTTTTCGTTTCTTCAATGTAATAATGTCTTTTAATGTTGAAATAAAAATTAAGCTTATTGTTATACGCAGAAATTATCATTATTTCTAAGTTGTATCTTAAAATGTTAAAATCACAGTATAGACAACATAAAGCATCAGATTAAATTATTCCTTAATTTCATATTTAATTGCGTTTACCATGAAACAGAATTTGTGACTTCTGGCAATAAAATGCTACTTGAGACTTAATACATAATTAAATCTAAATGATACAATAACAATGTCCCAAATGTATGGGTACAAAATTTACGCTGGAACATCTCGAAATGACATCATATCGCATTTACGGAAAGCCGACATACAGTGCACGCTTACCTGTCATTGTTATAATGTTCTGTGAAACATAATCACATCGCTGTCAACATCAGTGTTGTCAGACAGCAATTGAAGATGAAGAGTACATTGTCGTAAAGAGAAGAAGAATGAGAGGAAATAATAAAACCGCTACAGAAAAATGATAAATTTTTTATTTATAAGAAACACTTTCTATAATAAATTAAAAAAATATATATATATATATCATCTCAAGTGTCTAATAGCCACAGTAGTGACAGAAATTTGCGAAAACAATAGTGTTAGAAAATTATTTACGATTTTCAAAATTTGTTTTTAAACAAAGTGGAATGTTCCATTCATCACTCTTAGAAACACAATAGTGTATAATAGTATATAATTTTTTAATCATAATTTGAATGTGAATAAACTTTGTAGTTTATATTTTAAAACATTCTGAATTAAATTTTAGCAACCGTTTTATTTTTTCTACTTATCATTAAAAAAAAATCTCTTCGCGATATATTGAACCAATAAAAAATTAATTAATTTTACATTGGCACTATATCAACACTTTCACTTCCTTAGAAATATATGGCCAATTTCAATCTATTCCAAATATTGGTGTTTTATTGAGAATATTTTTAATGCTTTGCCAACATTTCAGCAATTTTAGTAAATACTGGCCATCAGTTTCAAGTATATAAGTTCGAAACTGAACAAAGAATACGGGTTAAATATTTGGTAATATTATACCCTATATTTTCAAAAGATTAAGGAAGTTTCAAATGAATATCGATTTATGTCTGTGGTTAAATTAAATATCATCTAGCAATACTATAAAAAGTTACCTTATTCATCACTGGGGAAGCAAAAACTGTCGGTGGAGTTCAAGAAATCATTTTCAAATAAATAGTATAAGGTCTTTAGAGCTGAATAATAATAAATAATTCTCTGTGGCAAACGCGACACCATTTCGTATTCATACATTTTAGACTACGGTGAATCAATTTAGGGTAGTCCTACCAGTAAGTGAACAGCCCCTAGTGAATGAACAACTAGAAAATATTTTAATAGAATAAGGTTTGAAAAACTCCCCATTAGTTAATTATCATGCTGGGTTTCAAAAACCCGTAAATAAGTAAAAACCTATTATAAGTTATATGTACAAGTTGTAAAATAAATAACATAGTATGAAACTGAAGTGTTTTTAAATTGCTGCCTGTTCATTCGCTAGACAATTTTGTGTTCATTCACTGGTAAGAACTGTTCATTTACTTGGTTTTTGTATAGTCTTTTATTAAGACACCCCTAACATCCCAAACAAATGAAACATAAACTTCCTTTTGTTATTTTTTAATTATTTGTACACCAACACATGTATTTAGACTGTCAGACACCAAAAGATACTGTTTATTAAAATATTATTAATCTTTTTTTTTTTTTTTTTTTTTTTTTAAATGTGCTTAAGTGTTCATTTACTGGTCGGACTACCCTATACAAAAAATAGTTCATATTTTCGGCACCAGGGGTTAAAGTTGCGCTACAAGCGGATTTCTGATTTATAAAGTCAACAAGTGAATTGCAATTAAGTAAAAATGAAGTGTAACTTCTAAAGAAACAAACAATTACTTGTTAAAATGTTTATTAACTAATTGTCAATGCGTACAACGTTTCATTTTTACTTTCCGAATACACAGTGTAAGAAAAGTACAGTAATCATGAATTGTATGTATGTATGTGAGTGAACACGGTGACTCCAAAACAGTACTTCATATTGAGCTACTACTTGACAAATATGTTATAGACCACTGTCGCAAGAACTGTATAAATTTTTATACGAATAGGCCGACGCATAATGTATTTAATCAGTTTTTAAACCATTTTACGAACGATTCGATAGGGAAAATCCTCAAGGAAATATGATAGAGTATAAGTGATCAAGCAATAGTGGCGCAATGGTGACGTCTTTAATTTCAAAACTGGAGGTCCAGCGTTCGAATCCAGCCGATTCCAGTGTGTCAGACATTTATATATATATTTAACTTTTTGGACAAGTACACCAGTATCTGGAAAGTCGAGTTGAGCCGCTCCAGATTTTTATAATTTTTATGCCTACTTTATTACCCAAAATCCACCTGCAGCATCACTTTTGCCCCTGGTTTCAAAAATATCTTTGTTTAGTTTTGAGAAAATATCTCGAAAGTTTCTTTATAAATCGTTTTCCCATGATTTAATGGTATTGTGTTTGGATCAGTATATTTTTATAATTGACCTCTAAACACCTAAAATTTAATTATGGTTACCGTATTTATGAGAATAAATAATCGCTTAAACTAATTATTAATGACATCATTACAAAATTAATATTTTAATTATTTAGGCACAAATTTTGAGATACTGAATTCTAGAGAGTTATGAATATCAAAGTAATGGTACAATGGTTTCCAGGTTCGCAAATGTTAAAACTCCTAAAACAATTTAGAAATACATATAACAAAGAAACTGCAGGTCGAAATATTCAAATCTTTACTAATATATAAAATCTGAGTGTCTGTATGTGACTTTCAGAATGACACCTATTTCTAAGTTCATTTGACTATTTAGACGACATAATAGCCAAGAATAACATTTAAATATTTTCTATCTGCCTGTCCAAAATATGCTCAGAAACAGTTGCCTAACAAACTTAGCAGGGTCAGATGGAAAATGTTTCTGGCTACAATCTGCCGTTCGTAGCATTCTGATTAGCTTTTGAGAAAACTCAGAAAAAAAAACGGGGGAATCAATCAATAAATCTTTCAATACTCGGGAACTTACACCAATAATAAGGAATCTTACGGCGATTGAAAGGTCTGATTAAGATTTATAAATAATTCTGGCTGCAATCTGTAGTTTGTCACATTCCGATATCTAAAATAGTTTTTCAGAAAACAAGGAAAAACCGTGAGAATCAATCAATCATCCAATCTTTCAATGCTTAAAACCTCGAGAGCTAATTGATGAATTTTATGGAATCTTTCAGCGATTGAAGGGTCGAATTAAGATTTATAAATGATAATTCAGGCTATAATCTGTAGTTTGCCGCATTCCGATATTTAAAATAGTTTATGAAAACAGGGAAAAACCTGGAAAACAACGAATCATCCAATATTTCAATGCTCAAATCTCAAGAACTAATTGATCAATTTTATAGAATGTTACGGCAATTGAAAGATCCAATTAAGATTTATAAATGAGAATAGTTACATTTTTAGCTCATGACACACATTTTAATTTAAAAACTGAATTGAAAGTAATCTCCTCCAAAAAACTCGATAGACCTTATAAAATACAAACGCAACACAACGGGTTGTTACCCAGCTAGTATATAATAATAAAGCATTAAATAAAATGAGTTTAAAATAAAATTGCAGCTTCAAAAGTTAAATTTGAGGACCGTGATCTGCATATTTCCACTTTAGAAATGTAATCAATATTTATAGCGCTTCTTATGTACAGAGTTGTTTTTTCAGCGTTATATTATCGAACATTGAAGACAGAAAATAATAGTCTTTGCGGCAGCTCATATGACTTAAAACAAGACAGAAAAAACATGCGTCAAGCATAGATCATGAAACACTTATCCAATACTTCCAGACTATTTTTTAAAAAAACTTCACAGTTTAATAAGGTAAAGAAGATACCTAAATAAATAATTTAGAAAATGCGTAGCACATTTGAAAAGCAGATTTAAGGAATTGCCATCCCCACACAGAAAGATACTCAAATTCTTGTGTGCCACCCTGTAAATAAATGATAAGTGCTTTGCACTCCATATTCTACAGAAAGCACGTTTAATGCACATGAGAAATTCCTATCAGTTTCATTGTGTTTGTAATAGTGTAACATCATTAAAATACACCGCAAGCGATTATTTCGCATAGACCATAATGTAACGAGATTCTTTTGAGTGTCTCTGTAAACGAACTATAAATGCTACACACTTCATTTTCAATAGCGAACACGACATAGTTAAATGATTAACATATATCAATTACATGACAATCGGAATATTTACGAGAGTTAGAGCACGGTCAGGCAAACTGAAATCATAAACACTTTTGAGCTAAGTTAAAAATTGTTAAAAATTGTTCATTTAATAGGAATGTGCCTCTCCTTTTACCACGTCCCTGCTATGCGGGAAATAGACAAACACTTTCTGTTGAAAATCTAAACAAAAATAAATATTACTAAATATTTCTTGAATCAAAGTATCTTAGTCAGCAGCATTTTAAGGCAACACATTCTCTGTCAAATACCCTCGAGTTCTTTTTCAGTTTTTAAAAGAACACGGATTTCCTCTGAAGTCGAGATGAAGCATTCTCCAAATTACTAATTACTCTCTACATTTGAAAAATAATGGTGATCAATAAATATAATCCCGCCAACACAGGAAGAAGCGAATTCGATTAATATATATGTATACAGATGGAGCAGTCTTAATTTCCAGTTAATCTACAGAAATGGAATTTTTAAATTTAGTTCATCAGCGACTTCTCATTTTTCAGGATTAAATTCTGCATTCATTTAGTTTATATTTAGATTATGTAAGCATTTTCTATTCAAAAGATTTTTTAAAGCGCATTTCTAGCAGAAATTGTTTTAAATTTAATGCTGCCATTTTACAATGTGTACCAATTTTTACATCAATGATTAAAAGTATAAAATGAAAGTATGTTAAAAAATGTTCGACATAGTTTTAAACAAATGAAATAACTATTGTTTCTAAATCAACAATGCTTACGAGAAGATAGAAATCAAGCATAAGATGTCAAAATTGGATTTATCTTTACAACTGCATAGAATATAACATTAAAAAAATGGTTATATAAGAAGAATGAAGTTACTGATTATTCTATTTAAATATAAAATAGCCTCTTCTGTGATTGTAGAGACAGCGCAAAATTTTATCATGTGTTACCACATGTATCAGTGTGATCGTTCGCTGGATTTTACGGCAATTTAAATTGCGTATTAGAGACAAAGGTGCATGCATATAGTATTACAAAAAAATATTTAATTGGAGAAAAATCATTATTTGATACTAATTTTATTATTTTGTTTGACAAAAGTGCCAGGTAAGCAAGAAATAAATTACACACCTCAAAGTGCTCTGGATTGTATTCTGTTGCTCCGATTGGGACGACGTTACAGCTGCAGATAATACCAATGATGCGTTTGTCATTTATTAAATAAAAAAATTTAGCACAAAGAACCTGAAAAAGGCGGCGTTGCAGAACTCAAATAAGTGTTCAACTAATTTATGCATTTTAATGTTCTATTATGCTTTATGTTACCTTATATTTTAAAATTTTATATGCTACAATAAATGCTTTATATATCTTTCTTCATTGCAGGGGCGCCATTTCAAAACATTCTGGGGGGGAGGGGGGTTCTTTGAGGAAGAGCAAACTTAAAAAAAAAAATCTTGTGCACAACGGAGAAGAGATCGATACAATTTTATTCTCACATATTTTTAAAATTAGTCAAAGTACTCAATGATAAATGTGTCTCACTTTCAAAATATTGCAGTAGCAAGTCTTCTGCAGATATTACTAATAAATATTAATTTCTGTGCTTAAAGTGTTTATTTAATTCTAATGTCAATAGTTTATTCAAATGTGACATTATTTGATTACGTTTGAATTTAGCTTTTGTGCAATTTCTGAAAAAAAAAAAGCCTGGTCTGCAATGTTCGACACATTCTGAAACATCAAATTCCTTGAGGAAGGCAACCACGTCCATGCTGCAATCGCAGAATCATATTTTCGGTCACTGAGGGCCATAGACACCGACTAAAAAGGCAATTAAGCGTACTTAAACCATTACTTTTGAAAAATTGTTGTCCTAGTTCATTACTGTGATTTATTAAGACAATAATACCATTTAAAATTTGTGGCATCCAGTCGGCGCCTATGCCGAGGGTAGTAAGTATGGACCAAAATCTCATACATTGCGACAAATACTTTCTTTCAGAGCAGGCATAGATACGAAAATATGATTTTTCAATTATAGTTAGTTGTTGAATATGAAGAGAACATAATGACCATTTATTGTATTGGGTTGTCCGGAAAGTTCGTACCGGTTGGAAAAATCAATTCGTACCGGAAAATTCTGTCCGTTAATTATTAGACATTAGATATCGGAATCAATGTCTAATAATTAAATGATAGAATTTTCCGGTACGAATTGATTTTTCCAACTGGCATGAACTTTCTGGACAACGCAATAGTTTATTAACATTTTTGTGAAAGCATATTGGGCATTAAAATATATAAAACCTGTTGAACATTTATTTGAGTGCTACGGCGCCACCCTTCGGAGAAATTCTGTACTATTTTCTTATTTAATAAATGATGAGTGCATTTGTAATAACTATCGCTTTAAAGTGGTCTAAACCGGAGCAGTAGAATGCAGCCCCGACACCTTTCAAGTGGGTTAGTTATTTATTGCTAACCCTGTATTTGCAAAACGCAAGTCGGGTTGCTTAACTATGATCTTTAAAATACACCATGTGACCGAAACATAGTTCAAATTCCCTATTTAGGGTCATGAAGTTGTTGCCCAAGAAAGTGCCATGGCACTTTTCAGTGGAAGAAGTGTTGCCAAAAGTTGGAATTTCGGTCTCGTAATTTGGATACAAGGACAGACGACGGAATCCTTGTCTGATTATGAGGTACCACGGTGACTGACAATTACTTTTCTAACGAAAGTTATTAAAAAGAATTTTTTGTTACACATTTTAAAGAGCTAGTACTATTTTATGTTTTAAAGTTTTCTTCAATTTTTACATAAGTTGTCAGTAGCAATGTAGTAAAAAAAAACAAATATCGGATTTTGTTAAATGGTATAGAAAAGTAAAAGCAGAAAAAAATGTACCACAATTAATAACGCATTTCAGTTTAAAGAAAAATGTTTAAAATATTTTAAATCTGATTTTTATATCTCTTTATGTTCATCTAGGGAAAATATTAAACAGTTTAATAAACATTTGATAAGTCTTATCAATCTGAAGCAAATAATTAAAAAAATTAATGGGTAAATGAATTAAAATATTTTATTCGCTATTGTAAACAATTAACAGGTGTTCGCAAAAACAGCTGTAGGTCTCGTTATAACAAATGTATCGCTCGAAAAAATTTTTGAGATACAACACTAGGATTAAGCTTATATTTTTTAGAAAATTATGGACTGTTAAACATGAAAATCATATTTCAAAAATGTTTACCTCAAAACTTTAATTCAAAGATACAAAAAATGTTGTATACAATATTTTCGTGCACAGTAAACAAACATACTGCATGCTATAATATTTGTAATAATTACACATTTCATTCACATGCATACACCACATTTAGAAAGGGTAATTTAATAAAAACAAATCTGAAATACATTTACAAAACATATAACAGTACTAGCAGAGTTTTCTACTTAATCTGGTTTCATTAAAATTAAAAGTAATTTATTGCAAGACACGAAATCAGATCCAGAATAAAATATTTCAATAAACATTAAAAATGCTTTGCTAAAATCTACTTCAGAAAAACGGAAACTGCGCTAGAAATATCAAATATAGAATATATTAATTAAGCAGGTTAATTTCAGTATGTTTTCTCGTCTCATAAAATAAATCTTGTTTATTAAGAAGTAAATTTTCCGCATCTCTTGAGCTTAAACTTTAAATATTCTTTTGCTTAGTAAATAATAAGCTGACAAGTACTTTTTAAAAACAATTTCCCGCTAATGTAAACAACAAATATGATTAATGAATTCTATTATAAATATTGTAAAATTAATTTTTCCCTCGTAAAATAAGTTATTTTATAAAAATTCGTGTTTGATTCTTTTCAAACAATTTAAAGCACATTGTTTTTAAAGTTAATATAAATTTTGTTTCATTTTTTTAAATTGGTATCTTATATATTATTCAATATGTGTTCCAAATATTAGCTCATATCTGGCCTATTAAAATCTCATTACTGTTATACACTGTGTTAATGCTCCCTTTGTGCATTTTCATTGTGTATTATTTGAATTATTGTTTTGTAATTTATTTATACCTACTTTTATAAGATATACAATTTACACCGCATGGATTTTTTTTATTATCCCAATGACTCAATTTTTTGTATCATAAATTATTTTCTTATTTCAGTTCTTTATATTCAATATTGTTACTTCGTTTTATTATGATATTCTGTTGTAATTTATATATCTAACATTAATACTTTTATTTACCTATGGTGTATTATAACTGCTTCTTTTGTGGTTATATACACTCTAAAATTGGGAGGAGTGAGAAGTTGACTCTTTGGAAGAGTGAGAGGCATTTTCACTCTTTTTGGAGTGAATTTTATAAGAATACACTCTTTAAAGAGTGGGATTTTCCACTCTCTAGAAAGGAGTGAAATATCTCACTCCGTTGTCGAGAGTGACTGTCTCACTCCTTTGACAAGAGTGAAATATTTCACTCCGTTGAAGAGTGAAAGCCTGGCATTATATAATTTTGTTCATATTTATTTATTGAGAGAAACGAAATGATCATTTTTCCTTTTTCTTTTTAGGTAGATTTCGTAAGAAATGTTACCTATTACATTCTCCCCTATGTTGGAATTTCTGAAAATTTTTGCAGATCTACGCCGATTATAACCCCTAAAACCCCAAACCACCCCCCCCCCAGTTCAAAACTTTATCTATCTGTCTATATAGCTATATCATTTTTTATGGACACGATAACTTCAATAATTCTGCACAAATCTCTTCCAAACTGATAACATATAATCAAAGGACATAAAATCTCGGTCAAGTTCGTTAGTGGGCAAAATCGAAATAGGGGGGGGGGGTGAAAACAGAAAAAAACCCATAACTTCTTAATTATGATACGTATCAAATCCGTTTAAAGTTATTAATATTTCTAGGAAAAGGGCCGAAAATTTATGTATGACAGATTTTTGATATCATTAAAAATGGCCTCAAGGAAGGGGGGGGGGGATAGGATTTTAGGAAGAAAAAAATTCATAACTTCGTCAATTCACAAGATAACCATCCGCTTCTTGGAAAACATGAAAAAAAATTGAATGCACTTAAAATAAAATTTAATATAACAAAGCATACCTTTTATTATACACGTGAAATACCACTGCTTCGACCGATCGATGGTGTCTTTATTTTCTTTTAAACATTTCAATATCAATTTTGCTTTTTAACCATAAATATAAAGTAAACCTATGTGGCGAATTGATATTTTATATTTTTTGTACTACTATTTATTTTTTTTTTAATCATTGTTCTGCACTATATAATGCGGTTATTTTATTTTTGTGGCAACACTAATTTGAGGAAAAATCTCGCATTTCATTTATAAAAACAATGCCGATTTAATTTTTAATTAATAGCAATATTTAATCAAAAACCATGTTTTAACGAAATGTGGTGGTGGTACTATGTCAGAAGCTGCTTCAAAAACCTTTCGAAGGAGGTTACCTCATTTATTGTTGTGTGTTTTGTAAATTCATGGAAAAAGGTATGTTGACAACAGAAATATGTATGATTTTAGAATAATAAACTAAAATACAGGATAAATAAAATTAAAAATTGACTTATACGGTGGATTCAGGGGGACAGAGCCCCACACCCCATCTCTGACGAAAAAAATCTTAGTCCCTTATTTTCGTGGTGTTTAAATATTATAAATTCACCGGGGAATAATATGTATTATCCTTTTTAAAAACAATTTAATATTATATTTTTTAAATAATAATTTTTAGCTGACATTTTAAACAGAAACGTCTTTTTAAACTTTCCATAAGCGATCGCAAAATTCCAATTACGATGTGACACTGATTGGTCTCTATAAAGTTTAACAACAGTGATTTCAAAGTTGTATATACAAATAGTGACCACTCTAGTTTTAATAACGTATGGAAATTCAGATTAAGTTATAAAGTCTTTCAAAAGTTAATGGCTGAATAATGTTTTGGATTTTCATATCTAAAGCAAAAATCTGAAATATGAAAATTGCTTTTAAATTCTTTAAAATTCGATATATTATATGCAAGTGTTACGTCAATCTTTTTTTTTTAAGCTATTTTCCCTCTGTCTGAAAATATAACAACTGTAGTAATTATATTTTGATAATTGATAAATTTAACGCCAGAAAATAAAAAGTTTCTGCCCGCTGCGCTGATAAAAAAAAAAAAAAAAAGTTTAATGAGTCAATTGGGTCAGAGATCGCACCATTAGCAATGCTGACGTAAATATTGTCTTTTTTTTTTTTAACAGACCGCTGACGAGGACCATTTTCATTCTTGGCAGACGTCTATGACGATTGGCTGACGCGTTAATACTTCGATTTAAAATGTTAGTTCAACGGTTTAGTAGTTTGAAGAGATGTTCGTAACTTTGATACTGAAAAATTATGTGCTTATAATTTTGTGTCAGTCCTTATGTGTGGATGTGGATTACAAGTAATTTACAGTAATCATGAAACGATACATAGAAATAATATACGCTGAAGAAAATGCTTGTAATTTATAAAATGTTATAATTGTTAGAACATTGGTGTGTATTTTATTAATTTTTTTTTCCGTTCATCACGAAGATTGTGCTTTTTGAATATTATTTTTATAAAATCCGACTGGTGAGTTTTTTTTTTGCAGTCGGATGTGTTTTTTTTCCCCCTTTTCAGAAGGAAAATATGTGTGATTTATTTTCAATGAATATTTTTTAGAAATCGGTTTGCAAAACAGTGCTTTTTTTTATGTTTTGCCAAAAGTGTGCAACTGCCTTAATTGAGGGAGTATGCTCTATGACTATTCCATTGACAAGTTATAAATATTATAAAATCAACATTTAATCTGAGAATTATCTATTTTCGTATTGTACTTTTTGAATATTATTTTTATAAAATCCGACTGGTGAGTTTTTTTTTGCAGTCGGATATGTTTTTTTTTCCCCTTTTCGAAAGGAAAATATGTGCGATTTATTTTCAATGAATATTTTTAACAAATCGGTTTGCAAAACAGTGCTTTTTTTTTATGTTTTGCCAAAAGTGTGCCTTAATTGAGGGAGTACGCTCTATGACTATTCCATTGACAAGTTAGAAATATTATAAAATCAACATTTAATCTGAGAATTATCTATTTTCGTATTGTACTTTTTGAATATTATTTTTATAAAATCCGATTGGTGAGTTTTTTTTTTGCAGTCGGATGTGTTTTTTTCCCCCTTTTCAGAAGGAAAATATGTGTGATTTATTTTCAATGAATATTTTTTAGAAATCGGTTTGCAAAACAGTGCTTTTTTTTTATGTTTTGCCAAAAGTGTGCAACTGCCTTAATTGAGGGAGTACGCTCTATGACTATTCCATTGACAAGTTATAAATATTATAAAATCAACATTTAATCTGAGAATTATCTATTTTCGTATTGTACTTTTTGAATATTATTTTTATAAAATCCGACTGGTGAGTTTTTTTTTGCAGTCGGATGTGTTTTTTTTCCCCCTTTTCGAAAGGAAAATATGTGCGATTTATTTTCAATGAATATTTTTAACAAATCGGTTTGCAAAACAGTGCTTTTTTTTATGTTTTGCCAGAAGTGTGCAACTACCTTAATTGAGCGAGTACGCTCAACATCTTGTTATAATATTCATTCAATTCTGACTATTCCATTGACAAGTTATAAATATTATAAAATCAACATTTAATCTCATAATTATTTATTTTCGTGTTATATTTGTTTAAAATAATTTACTATTATGGTTATGACTAACTCATCAAAGGTAGGTAGGATTATAAACAACTACTAATTTTCGTTTTCAAATAAAGCTTTTGTTGGAATATAATTGCTTATATAAGATTATTTAATTACTATTTAAATTAATTTGATAAGAATAATATGTATTTGTTATATTTGTATCTTTTTAAATCCAAATAAATATATTTTAATGTTAAAATATTTGTGTATTTTTTATGATTTTCAAATTCATATCAATTTCAAAATTAGCAAATTTGTTTAATATATCTTTAGATCTCCACTTTATCAATAAAAGTTTTTTATTGTAAAGAATCTGGATTATAACTCACAGCATTGATTTTATTGAAGTTCAGAAATATATATACATATATATTATGCAATTATATGTTATTACTATGACTGTAAAATATCAGTAATATATATATATATTTTAAATGCGTACTTTAAAATATGTATTTTTAAAAAAGCAATAACAGAAAGTTATCAAACCTTATGCTGAAAAAAAAAATGCTGTGTTTATAATTTTTTTTAACACTTTGATATGTAAAGGAATTTTTAATGTTGCTTTGATGAATATGCGGAATACTTATAACATTTTCTTTCGCGGTCAAACTCCTGTGGTGACCTATTTTTTATATTTTATAATTAGAGATGTACAATTTTCTTCGAAAAATCTTTTTACATTTTTTCTGGGGGGGGGGGGGGGAATTTATTTTTGTCAAATCTGATTTGTTAAACCTAAAAAACTTATTGGCAAACTGGCAGAACATATATTTTTTTTTAATTTGAGAATGTGAATTTAAAAAAATCTTCTAAGTTACACATAATATTACTTGGTTTTAAAGCCAATTTTAATTGTAAAACAAATATATCATTACTTACTTTGATTTATTGCTCAAAACTTTAGCTTTCGGTTTTGCAAAACTTGAGATATTGAAAACAAATTTTAATATTTTTTAAAAAATATTTTTAGTAAAAAGGTTAAAAATAGAAAATGGAAAATAAAAAAAGCTAGACATTTGCATTTTTGCATAATTTTGGTCCAAATATTTTTCTAAATGGTTTTCATTGTTGTAATAAAATTCGAGATCTAAATTTACTGGTTCTATTATTTTTCTTTCTTTATTTTTTATTTTTTTAAAACTCTAGATTGTTTAACTGTGTTGTATAAGATCTAAAATACAGGGTTTTCAGTAAATTTTAATATGTTTTTACGTTAAAAAGAAAAAATATATTTCTTCACACATATTATATATATATAAAGTTTCCCATAGCATAAACCTGGTTTTTATATATGTTAGTATTTTAAAAAATATATAAAACATTCAGAGAATGAAAAAACTATAGTTGCCATTATTATTTTTTTATTATCATTATTGAACTGTTCTATTCAAGTCTTAAAACAATTCAAAGCATACTTCATGGAAATAAACTTGTACTTTCTTCTAAGAAAACGAACTATATGGTACACTCAGAAAACGAACTATATGGTACAAAATTATTTTATATCAATTTTAATTTGATGATCCTTTAAAACAATTAATCAGAAGTATTTTTCTAAAAGAAGTATTTTCTATCTAAAATAAATAGTCAATTTTGATGAAAAGTTGCATTGTTCTTCTAAAACAACATTACAGTTTTAATCTAATATTGCAGTGTAAATTTTCATTCTAAAATGATTTTTTTTTTTTTTTTTTTTTTTTTTTTTTTTTTTTAATGGCGGCCATTTTAATGTGCGCCGCTAATGAAGTCGTTGCCGACAACAGTATTCAATGACTTAATTCGTGTAATCGGGCGGTGCAGAAAAGTTGTAATCAATATTGTACATGCTTTTAGCATAGAATGAAGTTGAATATAAAAAATATTATATAAAAACATATTTTTTATATGCTCAGTAATCGAATGAATTTAATTTTTTGCGATAGTATGTAAAGAGGGTGGGAAGGGGGGGGGGAGTAGTCATTGTCCCTCGAATTGTTTTAGTGCACATCTTCTATACTATGACAAAAAATTAAACACTTTCATGCTTTAGAATACATATTTGGCCATAAAGCAAGATTCGATTTCTACCATAAGAGCATGGGCAAACTGGGCCGTTAGCCATTGCCACTATGATTTTAGGGTTCTCAAATTTAGTATGCAATTTTCATAAAGCTGATATTTTATATCTATTTCGACGTTGCACTGACTATAATCAATATTTTGAACATTTAGAGTAGGATAAGTTTAAAAACCAAAAATATATTTATCTAAGTACAGTAAAACTTTTCAATAGCGGACACCCCAGGACGACGGAATTTGTCTGTTATTCGGAAGAGTCCGCTTTCTCCGAATAGCACACAAATTCTACGATGATGCGGTGTCCACTATTGAAAGATTTTATTGTATTTAGATAAATATATTTTTAGTTTTTAAACGTATCCTACTCTAAAAGTTCAAAATATTGATTATAATCAGTACAAAGTCGAAAGAGATTTAAAATATCAGCTTTACAAAAATTTCATACCAAACTTGGGGCCCCCTCAAATCGGGGGAGGGGGGGATGACCCAGTTTGCCCCTGCTTTAATCAGGTTCTGCTCCCGGAACAAACCCCAGCCCTGCTTTATGGTCAAATATTTTCCAATTTATCCAGGATTCACTGTGGTCAAACATGGCTGTATTTAATGCTAAAAAAAGTGTGGTCAGAAATATCTGCATATTCCTCACAAATCAGAGCACAAAAACGGCCACAATTCAGACATTTCAAGTGTCTGAAATTCAGACACATTTAAGTGTCTTAAATTTTTAAGACACTTTAAAGTGTCTCTTTTTTTAACCATCCGTCTCAGACACTTAAGTGTCTGAATTTCAGACATTTCAGTTTACAGTGTAAGTAAAACTTAATGGGTATTTGAAAAGGAAAGAAATAATATACACTGATTAAGATTTTGGTTAATTACTTGCCTTTATGGGCATTTTAAAACTATCATATCTTTATAAGGCATGCAATGAAAGAAAACACAATAGTGATAAGCTTGGAATAAAATATTTTAGTTTTTTGTCAGTAATCTAATTTAATTCATTATGTAACTCTAATTGAATTTTTCCTTAAGAGTTCAATTACTGTTACAAACTGAATTAAATAAATATTGCCAATAAAGTATTTTAGTCCAATCTTTACCACGCTTGTGTCTATTTTCATTGCATGCTCTAAAATATATGATTCTTTTAAAATGCCCAAAAAAGAAACATAAAATTTTTTTTATTCACTCCATAAAAAGTGAACATTCACTCCTATGAAAGAGTGGCTATACACTCCTGTTAGGAGTGAGAAATCCACTCCTTTTGCCAGAGTGAATAGTCACTCCTATGAAAGAGTGGATAGCCACTCCTATGAAAGAGTGACTATTCACTCCTATCAGGGTGAAAAAACCCACTCTTTTTGCAAGAGTGGATAGTCACTCCTCTGAAAGAGTGAGTATCCACCCCTGTTTAGAGTGACTATTCACTTCTCGGGAGTGAGTATTCACTCTTTCAGAGAGTGAATAATTTCACTTTTGCCTAGAGTGAATATTCACTCTAAAGAGGTTGGGCAAATTTTGACTCTGCGATAGAGTGAATATCCACTCCTCCGGAGTGAATAGTCACTCTTTCTTATTTAGAGTGTATAACTATGAATTTAAGGACGAACTGTACGGTCTTGTTTTATCTGAATTTTACGCAAAGTACATTATAAAAAAAATGTACTAATGCAATCCTGCAGCAGAAAATAAATTTGCAAAAAATTAATGACCTTGTAGCTACCCATGATTCTGGAAGTATCCCTCTTATCACGAGAAACATTTAGAATAAGAATTACTCAAAAATCTAAAGAACTAATAGGTTTCTAAAATTAACTGAAATGTCTTTTCCGAAATTTACGAATAAACAAAGGGCCTTTTTATTTTAGAAACATTTCTGTACATCTCAGAAACCTGTTATACATATCTAAAAGCTAAACATACTAAAGAATTAAGAAGCAAAATAAAGAATTATACTTTAACAAGAATTACATGATGTTGAATCGATTAAAAAAAAAAATCTAATTAGAATAATCCGTAAATAATATACAGAACAATTACCTACGTCTTACTTCAGAAACTACACTTGAGTGTCTAGCATAATTATTTTCATTAAATCAATACGTACCTGAAAAGAGAAACACTGATTAATTTCATTCAAGTGGAAGACATTTTTATAAGATTTTATAAGGTTCAGCACAATAACTTCCATAAATACATTTTGAATTCTATGAAAATGCTAATAAAATATTTTTATTTTTTACATCTACATTTCCAAAAAGAATAGAGCTTCGTTACAATTACATGTAATAAAAATTACTTCAAATGTTACAATTTATAAAATATTTCTAAAAAGAAGTGTTTAACATATTTAATTTAAAAGAAAAAGGTTGTTCTGCATAGATGCTAACTTTGCAAATACACATGAATAGCGCTTTATTTATTTATTTTTTATTAAAAGTCGTAAATATATGACAGATACATATTATCTAATAATTATCGGCTTGAAAATATCGGTATTTTCGTAACATCGGATTTCGATTCATTGTTCATTTAATAAGAGAATGCCACTATTTGAAACTCAGTAATTTTCAGTTTTGTGTTTGAAAGGTCTTGTTATGTTTTAGAACACTTTCAATATTTTGTAAAGCAATAAACAGTTTTAACTAATTATTGAGAATTAACAAATGTATGAAAGCCGCAATAATTATCTAGCAATTGAAAAGTTGAAACGCAAATATAATAAATTGGGAAAATTATTATCTGTAGAATAATTATCTTTGATCTTTAGAAGAGTTGAATTATCAATATAATCATGAGTGGAATAACCCTCTAGCGTTAAGGGGGGGGGGATGCCGGTCTAATACCGGTTAAATTAATATAGTTTTTGGAAAAAGACAGCTTATTTTTAAACAGAATTCACCATTAGATTAGACGATCTTTAAGCAACGAATCATGTTATGGTTTGCCTTGACGTTGGTTGACTATTTGGCAAATTCTAGTATAATTTTGATTTTGCCGTTTGGCAACTGTTGTATTGGTCGCATTGTTGTTATCGTAGAATGTAGACTTTTGCGTGTAATGGTCCACATTTATTTAGAATTTTCGTTAGCTAATATGACAACGGGATCATAACTTTTTAGTAATAATGGTTAATAATTAGTAATTTCAAGCATAATATCGATTATGTTTTTCCTTTAAGGGTATTGTCCACACGTTAATTCGGCTGTAGAGTCAGCAACGGACTATGGTGTCAGTCCTTCTGATTTCAACCTGATGTAAGTGTAAATATTGCATGTAAAGGCTTTTGCTTATTATTATAGATACACCATTTCGACTAATATCACATTGTTTTGAACTTTATACAGTCCATACAGAAAACGCAATTTTATAGACTCTTTACAAAATCATTTTGAGAACTCGTAACATCATTTTGAGAAAAATACATTTAAAAGTTTTGAAAGAGGTTTTGACGTTTGGCAAACAACTAAAAATCCTGTAAAAGCGTTGTTTATGTAATAAAAAGCTGAACAAGGCGGCGTTGGAAGCGGAGATAAACGTAGAACTTTATTAGGATTAAACAAGTTGGAAATTGTACGTCAAACGTTACAAACGAGGTGCGTTCGTACGCACGTTTTAGAATTAAATTCATGATATCCCGTGCGTAGAACGGGTTAAACAGCTAGTTAAGTATATATTTTATGAAACTGTTCATACAAATATCTTAACTAGTTATATAAATATTCAGATATATATGTATCAGCTAGTTATATAAATATTCAGATCTTGATGATTTTTAATTCTGTGAAATGAATTATATCGTCTGCAGATTAATTTCTGTCATAAAATAAGTGTCTCGGTCGCTTGACGATTAAACTTCGGAAGCTCCTATAACAAAAAAGCACAGATTTAAAAAAAAAAATTCAAATTTCTTAATAAATATTTTTATTTATTTTAAAGTTTTGATTCGATTTTAATAAAATTTGAAATGTCTCGACAAAATTCTGCAAAGATAATATATTTTAAATTGCAAACCATTTGGTTGGGTAGTTTTTGCGTTGTTATAGGCGGACAGACAGACAGACAGACGGACGGACAGACGGACGGACCAAACGACGACTATAGGTGCTACGTATTTATATAGTTACGAACGCACCTAAAAAAAAAAAAAACCATGAAGATTTTACAGCGGAATCCCCTTTAATCTAATGAAGTAGCTCAAAACTTCTGCACATACAGAAGCAAGATATTATTAATCATTTGTATACGTATCTGAAAAATGCTATTTTTCAAGTTACGCCATTTTATTAAAAGGAGCGCATCGTTGTTTTTCTACGACGTATGTTACTGCATGCTGGCAAATAAAAGATTTAGCTTGTTATTAAAAATTAATATAAGGAAACTAATTTTAAATTTTGAAAAAAAATAAAAATAAACACAAAGCGATTTTTTAAATGAAGAAATTTTACTTTTTTTTTCTTCTTTTTTTTTTTCTTTTTTTAAAAAATAATATTTGGAATTATTCTGTAACAGAGAGGAGGAAACTTTCTGCGAATTTTTTTTTATCAGTATGTGCAATACAAGTTAAGACAGATTCAAAACTCTTGTATATTTTAAAAGATGTTCCATTATTAGTTTATTTTCTCATCAATCATCTATTTTGCTGAATGAATAACTTTCTGCTTACATACACTTATGCATATATGCTGTCAACTAAACATGGTGAAACATCAAAATCCATGTTACGTTGTTCGGGGGTAAGAATGTGAAAAGAAAATAAGTCGACCAGATTTCAAAAATAGCATGACAGATACGCTTTCATCTACTAATTAGCAGCGTTTTTTGCATACATTCCGCGCTTTATGAAAAAAGCGTAACTTCATGACCATGTTATTAAAAAATTAATTATACGTTTTATCGAGAAAAAAAAAAAAAAGTAATGAGATCAAACGCCTAAAAATCGATGGGTATGGTACATTTTTAGAAATAAAACCTTTCAAGCATAATTGTACAGAGGGTGTTGTTACACATTTTTAGAGCGATTTAAGGGCTTTTTTTTAATGTTTAAAATGTGAAAAGACTTTTTGTAATGTTCGATACACACTCCCGGCACTTTAAACCGAAATGGATCCGAATCCAGAATGCTGGAACGTGAAGCTGACACTAAGCCCGTAATGAAAGAAAATTATAAAATCATGAACCTAGATAGATCTTCTAGGTTCATGTATAAAATACTTAAATGAACTATAGAAGAAAAACTTATGTTATTTGTAAAATATATTTCATTTTATATGAAGTATATTAAATATATTAAAACTGAATGTAAAATATGTAGTAAACCAGAAACTCACCCGGAAGAACTAAAACTCTATCCGCCCTGCCCCACCCCTAACGAAAATACATAAATAGAATAAACATGACCCAATAGAGGACGCTACTCAAAACTGCTTTTTTTTTAAATCGGTTATCAAGATATCTAGAATAAAGCCCTATTTATTTTGTGTGGGCATGTGCACATTGTATGGGTGAAAAATTATTCTTTGAATAAAGTCTTTTTACTTCGGCGATTATTTTTTTAGAAGTTTTGTTTTTCCTTTAAAAAACAAAAACAAAATTTCACTTAGAACGTTCAATATTTTGTCCAAAAACGAAAAACGATAGATTTTTCATAAATAATTCTTTCAAAGATTAAATAATTTTATTCTTAACACGAGTTCGTCTTATTTTTTTTTTTTCCATACGGTGAATATTTAAAGCGAGAATATTATAATGCAACTTTTTAACACGTAATTTAAAAAAAAATACAAAGGTTTATTTTATTATTTTTCTTACTCTTCGAGGAAAAATGTAAATTCTTACTCCCTTTACGAAAACATCGTTTAATCCAATTAAACTTTAAATTCGTGATTATAAAAATTGGAAAATATGTAAAATACGCGCATGACACGGAATAAAATATGTATTATTTTTACTGTTACATATTATTTCATAACACAGAAAAGGGTTTTTTATTTCTATTTTTATTTTTTCTTAAAACTTATACATGAAACCGAAATCGATTGCTAATGATATGTACGCTTACTTGTAATTAAAAGAAAAAAAATGAGCAGAAGTACTTGTTGGCTATAGTTAAATATGATGTGTTTAGAGCTCGATTATAGAAAATCCACTGGGCCAAACACAATAATTAAATACTCTTTATAATATGAGGATTAGATTTAACATGTAAGAAATATGTTCAGATTTTCGCTATCAGAGATAAAACTAGCGCTTGGGGATGAATTTGGGTAGCAAAATAGAACTTGAAAAAGGGAAACATTTTCATATAATTCTCATATAAGTCAGGGAATCATAAAAACCTGAATAAAATAGAAACTTTTACATTTGACTTTAACATTTATAATGTTTCTTGCACTCTACATCCCGCATAGCATGCACAGTCACAGTGACGTCATTGTGACGTCACTGTGAGTCACGTACGTCACGTCACACCTGTGACCAAAATTCCACCACTTTGTAACGTCACGCTGTGACCAAAATGTGAACGTCTTGGAGATTTTAAGAAAACTTAAAATAAACTTTAGAACAACTTATGGCATCAAGAAAATTACTATTTGAGAGCTTAAAAAAATTTTGTGACGTTGCAATGACGTCACTTCAAGTCACATAAGTCCCGTCACACCTATGACCAAAATTCCAACACTGTGACTTCACAGTGTGGTCGGAGAGGGAATTTGAAACAGAAACTCATAAAATATAGATTTGAATTATGTCATTTGCCTAAATCGTTAATAAAAACATTGTCACACATTATTTAAATAAATTGAGTATTTCCAGAATAAAATAATAAATAAATATCTGTCTACATATATGAGACAGATAACTTTTTTACAATTTTCATTACCATTTTCAAGAAATTTAACAAAATATACTATATAATACACAGGTAAAAAATCCTAAATAGAAATTTAGTAACATATGAAAGTTTTAGCGGAAAGTAATTCAGAAATAGATCTCCCTGTCTAATAAAATTGTTAGCAATTTACAGGTTTGTTAACATTTTAAATGCAAACATTATTTTTTTTTCTACTACCGCATGGAGCTCATTTGCTAATTTTGTAATGCTAAAAATATTTCTTTAAAAATCTCCAATCTTTAATTATTTTGAGAGGCCACTCAACCCAAACATCAGTTTTCTTGTCAAAAAATGAGGGCACAATTTTTGCGACGATCCAACACTTTCAGGATTTTCCTTGTACGGTATAATTAAGGTGGTTCTTAACTGACATGCTCAACAACGCGAAGCTTTCTGACATAATTTCAGACTCACTTTTAAACGCAAAGGCATAAATTGGGCAGGACGGTCTATAGAAGCAATTTAGATTCGAAATGATTTTTCATTTTTTTTAAATAAATAAACTACTTATCGAGTTATAAGCAATTCGTGTCACGTGACGACCGGTTTTTCCCCTTTCTTTTACTGTCACGTCGGCTATTCGGTTCAAAACGCCGACTTTGACATTTTTTTCTGAAATATCTTCTGCTTTTAACAAAAAATGGAAAACGTCTTTCAATTACATAGTTTCTGAATAAAAACACCAGCCAATTTAATGCATTTCCGAACAAAAACGAATTAAAAATGTCATAAAGTAAATGTCATAAACTATATGTCATTCCTATAGCAATTTATTCCAAACTGGCCAGTGCTTAGTAAGATATCACCTCTAGCCATATAAATTATAAAGCATTTGAAATATCTTTATTTAAATTATTTGTTTTATCTATCATTTGCGGTAAGCTGTAAACATCTGCGAGGTGTTACTTTCTGGTTAAACAATGCTGCGCAGATCTTAATTGCGGATATTGGAAGCAGACGACTTTTGTCATTCGAAGTTCCAATTAGAATATTTTCAATTTTATTCTTCTTCCAAAATGGCGGATGTGAACGAATTATGTGTCGAAGGATACGTTTTTGCACGTTCAAGGAGAGATATTTTTATTCAGAAAATGGAAATCATTGTGAAAAATTATTCTCCAAATTTCGACGTAATTAACATCCTTATCATACGTAGTAATATTTAAGGAACTGCTGTAAAATATGAAGAAAAGCATCTGCGTCGTTTGGCCTTGTTTTTGCTGAGTGCTAATGCAGACTGCAGACCACTAAACAGTAAAACACGACATTTAATTGTTGGAACGGAACAGACAATGAATATTATATAGAAAAAACTTTTTTTTATAAGGATTTATGTTCTGGATTTAAGAATTCCAATTAAAATATAAGTCCGAAAATAATTACAATAGCGTTGGCGTGTTATGATATGTATTCGTCAATGCATTTGTAATGTTTTTGTACCTAATTTACTTGAAAAACACTTGTATTACTCGGATTACTTCGTTGATGCCATAAAAAATTACATCTGCTAAAGAAAGGTATGTAAATTTTATTTTTTCAATCTACATGATTAAAATATTTAACATAGAAAGAACACCAACAGCAAAGCTTGAAATTTTTTTGTTGTTGTGTATACTAGTAAGAATTTAAATATTACCCTGCTAAAATATTTTAATTATCAAAATAATAATAATGATACATAATCTTTAAGTAATGAATAGCAGTAATATAATAATTTTATTTTTGATTTTCTGCTTTGAATTACACTACTCACTATTTTGATTCCTAAATGATTTTGATAAATTTCAAAGTATTCATTTAACATCTATACTTTAGTATATAAATTTAAAAGTATGTAGGATTATTTTGATCAGTATGATTAAAATAAGCTTGTTACTTACAATTACCGTATAATTCAGTAAATAAAATAATAATGATAAACCGATGTCTTATTACGCTTGGTGGTTACACTGCATTTCTACACTTGATAAACATTAAAAGATGAATAACTATTTGATATTAATATTAGATTTATTATTTTTTAATTTTATCATATAAATATGATTATCTGTATTGTTAAAACAATGCAAAATAGCATCCTTAATGCAAAATATCAGTAACGTTCACTAAACTGCATTCTAAAACTTATATAATAGATCTCAAATCCGGTTGTATTCCGGATATACTATGTATTATGGTATCAGAATCACAGCAAATGTTACTGTGGTTCTTGCCCTGGAATCAGACATCAAGCCAGATAGATATCATGTCATCGGCGTCAACATGTATTACTATTGATGAATCGTAAATCAATAGAAAATTGTACATTTTCTTCACATCATATGCTAACTAGAGTGGCTGCGGTGCAGTGGGTTATCAACAAAAAATGATCGGTGTTTCTAAAAAATAATATATTGCAAAACTTATTATTTAAAAAACATTACAATTTCATAAATATATACATAATTTATAAATCAATTAATAATGGTAAAAAAATAAGCAAAATATTGTTTTTATTTTTTTATAGTTATCATTTATATATAAAGTAATACCAGTCAAATACTGGAGTAAACGTAATTAAAACACATATAGTATTTAAAATAGAGGTCCCATGCATGATTTGTAGCATATCTTATTTTGAAGGTTAAATTTTTGCTTTTCTCTTATTAAATATATAAGATACTGTTTAAAACCTATTGGAATATTTGATAAAAGGTATATTTATAAATTTAAATGGTTAAAGGAGAGAAAGAACCCCCCCTCCCCCCCCCAAAAAAAAAATCAGGGCAAAGTATCAGTTTTTTAAAATTATGAACTCAAATTATATAATATATAATTTTTTAACGTGGTGAAAATGTAAAATCTACCACTTTAATATTACTATATGTTTAATATGTACAGAATCGTAGATCAAGCAAGCCTCCTACTCTGTCCATTTTTGAATACCGCCTTTTTTTAAAATAATCATCGTTTTATATTTTTCTTATAAATTTTGCAGACACCAACGCGGTACGTAATTTTTTCTGCAAATGTTGTAAAAACCTAGCACAAATACTAATATTGACAAAAAAAAAGAAAAAAGAAAAAAAACGAAGCAGTGGGAGTCCTGTTCAAGGGGTACTTTTTCACAAAAGAAATCTGCAAATGGCTTTTTATCAATACTATTTTTTTTCCTTCTTTTTCATACTTTAAAAATGTTAAAGTATTTTTTTTTTTTGTATTTAAGGTTGAGCTTTACAATTTTCTGCACATATTTTTTTTATTATGTATTCGATAAAACTGTACATGACATTTACTTTGACATTTTTAATTTTTTTTTAACAAATAATATCATATGAAGAAGCGTTAGATTACCCCCACTTTTCACTAGATATGACAGTTAAAAATTATTTTTAATCTAATATAATTTGTACCTAAAATTCATGCACTGCCTTGTATAGCATATAAGAAATGTAAAAAAAAAAAATTAATTAATTAATTAAAAATATCAATATATAAAAAAGTAGTAGGAATAAAAAATATTTTTTTTTAAAAATATGATCTGTTAAAAGTTTTGTTTTAAATGTGCTTTTAAATCGAAAATTAAAATGCAGTGCAGTAACAATTTTTAGAATAATTCTTAAAATTATATATTTATGTTGTTGTGGTCAGGGTCAAACTGATTCTATTATTAGGGTTTCGCTCATCTCACGAAACCCAATTTGTCTCGATTCTCTGTAAGTCCGTCACAGAGTGGGATCTCAGAAACTGTGTAAGTTAGAAACTTGATATTTTGTGTACTTACAGCTGAAAACCTACTGTCACGCTGAAAATCATAAAATTTTGAAAATGTCTTCATTAACGCAAGATATTAATTAAAACCTTTAAAACCCACTCATTAATGGATAAAAATATTCAACTAATGCGCAGAATCTATTTGAATTGTTGCCAATTTGCAAAAGTTCGCGCATAATAACATTCCCTTTCAATTAAAAAATGTATTTACATGTAACTATCAAAAATAGAAATAAAACTTTAAAAATATAATTAAATGAACACGTGTATGCATGCTTATACATGCTTATTTTTCTGTATAAGCCATAAAATAGATATGATAAATATTTTTATAGACTTCTTTTCTATAATTGTATTAAATTGTAGATATATTTTTTTATTTAGGATTTTGGGTCCGGAGGAATGTCGATCAAAACATTTATCAGGTTCGGACGGGTTATGGGTCAACGGAATTTGTTTTATTGGGTTACGGTCGGATTTTGGGTGGGCTTGAAATAAAATTTAAAAATTCAAGTCGGGTTTGAATAAATTGAAATCATCCAGCACTGGACAGGACCCAAATGGCTTCACAATATTGTCACTGTCGTCACAGATTCATCACAATGTTATGTCAAAATCGTCACAAATGACACATATTTCACAAATTGGTCATAATGTGACTTCAAAATGTTGTCGCTTTCGTCACAGATTCGGCACAAAGTTAATGGAAAATCGTCACAAATGACACACTCTTCACAAATTTGTCACACCGTGACTTCACAAAGTGGTCACAATGTGTCGTCACAAAAGAGCTCTAAAACGGCCATAACGACTTCACATTCAGGTCACCGTGACTTCACATCGACGTCACGTGACGTCACATCGACGGTCACAAAGTCACAGTGTGACTTCACACTGACGTCGCCGTGACGTCACCATGCCTTACGGGATATTTGCCTATTTTACTGACCAATTCAGCCTCAAACACCACTTTTGTCGCTGGTGCCGATCTGAATTCATTTCTTTTGCGCTAAATCTATTCTCCAGGTGCTAAATAGTTTTATACCATGTTTTGTTGCATTTGGACCAGAGGATATTTTATAATCGAACTCTAACCATCAGCTGTAATTGTGATCACCCTGTACCCATCCATAAAGCATTTATCCTCTATTTTACCTACACGCACGCACACACACACACACACACACACACACACACACACACACACACACACACTTGATTATTAGATCTGAGATTTAGGGACTAATCAACCCAATACTCAAAGATAGACCCAGAGCCTGGAATTCTTTTTTTTCCGTTTTGGCTGGCGGCGGGGAACCCTTTCTATACTCTAACAAATCGCTTAACATTTTCGATGTCTTAAAAACCAAACAGAAAGCTTTCTTGTCTGTCGCAATATCTGATGTGGTGAAGCGGTCACTTTCATCTTTTATGATTTTCTTAGCATGTCTAAAGTTCACAGGTCAAACAGGAAATCCCGTTGACAGCTCAGACACCTCCTTTTTCTTTTGTTAAGACTCCCCTTTGTTTTGTTGATAACCACAGACCGTTTGAAAAGAATGGGAAGTCGTGTAATTTATGGCTTTCCCAGCAGACTTGCTAAAGCTGCGTTTATTTTCACAGTCAAAGCAATTCTGTTGGGAGGATCATAAATCACGACTTCCCATTCTTCTACAAACGGTCTGTGGTTATCAACAAAAGAAACGGGAGTCTCAACAAAAGTAAAAGGAGTTGTATGAGCTGTCAATGGGATTCCTTGCTTGACTTCTTAACTTTATTTTTACGCATGCGAAGAAAGTCATAAAATATAAAAGGGTCCGAAAAACCAGAAGACATAAACTGCGGATAAGTCTGGTAATCTGGGCGGTGCTTTAGACTAGTGAAATAAACGCAGCTTTAAGGCTCGAACAGAGTGTAGACTTAGGTCGGTTTCTTTTTTTGTAGTATGTCGGAAACATTGTTCTTTTATGACTTTCTTAGCATGGCTGAAGTTCAGAGGTTAAAGGGGGAGCAGTTGACAGATGGCGACGGCAGTTGATACCATCCCTTTCTTTAGTCCCTGACCACAAAATGATTCGAGAAGGATGAAAAGTTGTATGAATTATTGATATCGAGACTGACATGCTCCAGAAAGCACTAAACTCTACCTTAGAATAGATACAGGATCCGTCGAAAATCCCACCCCTCTCTATCTTGATAACAAGTCGGAATTTCGGATAACTGTTAAAACATGTTTCCAATCAATTTGAAGGTGACCTCATTTGGTTAAAAACATTTGAGGCAGTGGGACATAGTATTAAAAATCTTAAAGTTGGTTCCCCTAACACTTAATTTTTACATCATATTTCGATTCTTTGGTAAATTTTACCCTAAAATACCAAACGGGAAATCATCCGGTCAGAAGCAAAAATGAGGACAAAAGTAGCACATGGAAATTTTGGAGTTCTAACTTCTTTTAGAGTTACGGATTTAGTCAGGGCATGATTTATGCCTAGGTTCACAAGGCACGAACCTCGGGTTTTCATATTTTTGGGGTGTCCTCGGATTGATATAGCTAATTTAAAAATGCACTTATTAATGAGAGTTTACTTGCAAACTGGATAGATTTAATGAATATTAATAATATTCATTAAATCTATCAGAATTAATTTGTTCCTGAAAAAATTAAGAAAAATAAATGAATATATAGAATAATTTGTAAAGAGGCCCCAAAATAAATGTGGGCTCCAGAGCCCCGCTGTGCATGAAGATTGCTTTGATTATCAGGCCCTGAAGCAGGAAGATGACCCTGTAGATTAAAGGTAAAATCCAATGTCATTCATTTTCTTTTTTGTTGATTAGCTTTAAAATGATAAGCTGTTACGGGTTATGCCTTAACAAAGTAAGTTAAAACATTTGGAAATAAAAATTAAAAATTCTCGACTAAAAGGTACATTTTTCATATTTGTAATAAAAAAAATTACATATTTTTCATAAATATTGTCAATTTTCTAATACAAAATTGCGAAGTATACGAGCTTACCTTTGTAAACAATCTTAATTTTGAACATCTCCCACGTTTTAAGTTTTACAAAATTTGCGAAGTTCGTTTTAGCCTCAGAGCAAAGATAGAAGGTCTATGGCAGGGCCGAAACTAAGGGAGGGGGGGCAGAGGGGGAATGTGCCCCTCTGGCACAATATGAAAATTTGGTCTGTCGTTTTGTACAATATACCGGGTGGTTATAATATAAGTATCTCTATTTTCACTTGTCTGTAGCTTGAAGGAATAACCGGAATGAAACCAAAATCGGTACACTTACTATTCGAGAAGGGGGAAGAAGATTGGAACAATAAAAAAAATATAATTGCAATAATCGCCGACAGATGGCGCTTTTGAATGTGAAATGTAATGTGTAATATTGTGTGCCGTGGAGTAGTCGCAAGCCACAATGCCTTTACCACATATCACAATATGTGCGAAACATCACTCCTGATGCGTTACATTCCACTGTTGAGCAGGTCGTGCACCGCCTGGATTGTGTGCTCCAGCACAATGACCATGTGAAACCTGAACATGATGGCACCGCCATGCAAAAGCGTAACCACTACCACGTTCATTGTGACATTTTCCAATAAATTAGGTGTGCCATCCGGTTTGACACCTTATTTTTTTGTTCTTGTATTAGACATTACATTTTACACACAGTAGCGCCATCTGTCGGCGATTATTGCAATTATTTTTTTTATTGTTCCATTCGTCTTCCCCTTTCTCGAATAGTAGGTGTACCGATTTTGATTTCATTCGGATCATTCCTTCAAGCTACAGACAGCTCCAGATAGAGATATTTATATTATAACCACCCTGTGTATATATATATATATATATATAAGAAATTTGAGTAAAAATATCTGGTAAGCCGAAAAGTATCTAAACATATCAGTCGATAAATAAGAAGAGCGGTATAAGAGATATTTTCACGAAACTGCTGTATATAGTACTTGAAGATATTTTACGGAATTGGAATTCAATGTTATGCTTGTAGTAAATCCTGGTTTTCGAGTTCGTAAGACAATATGACTTATATCACTATGACTTTAAATGCCTTAATTTAATTATTTTATTGTAATAATTTGTAATGCTACAACTGCAGTAAAATTTGGAAAAATGAAATTTTTCTATAATGGAATCATGTATTAAATAAAAAAATTACATGATCCCAACAGAAAGGACACCAACAATTATACGTGCTAAGACCTGTGTAAAGCTGAATTTTTTCCGGTTCCTTTTTCTTCTGTTTTCACAGGTTTGAATGAATAAATACTTGACAGAGCTAATTACGTATTTCAATATTACGTATTTTATGATTACATATTTTAAATTTTAAAATAAGTAGGCACTTAGTAAAATTATCTTTGTAAATTTACATTGCGGAGGAAGCGCCAAAATCCATATTTGCCCCGGTTGAAAATAAAGTTAGTTTCGGCCCTGGTCTATGGTTTTAGCAATATCGATGCGAAACTGCTCAAATGATAAATAAAATTTGATATGAAAAATTAACTCTGTATCGCCGTCTGTTGATAATTTTATGAACAATTTACATTAACTGCTGTGTAGTAGCAATAAATAAAATAGTCTTTTTAAGCACACTGTAAAAGTAACTTTGAATTTCGGGTATGTTCCTGATATGCAACACGGTGATACAAAGGGTTAATTACGTCCGGGAAATTTCGTGGTTTTTGCCCCCAATATCACTCACACTCGCGAAATACCCCCCCCCCCTCTCTCTCTCTCTCTTGTTGAGTTGTCACACTTTTGCAACTTATTGCTGTCTGTTATCTACTGAAATAAATATCATAATACTGCACACTTATAATATTATAAGTAATATATAATATTATAAAATTAAATTTGGATTGAAATATTTGCTTATATATATATATATATATATATAATATGTAAAATGTTACATATACTCAGGGAACCAAGTATATTCTGTAATTTATAATGTTTATTACAGTTACGGTAATTTATGAATTTGTGAACAAGTTCTATCTTTAAGCTCTCAGTTTCAGTTTTCAAAAGTTGGTTTCTCCGTTTTCATTATTGAAATGTCTTTCCTAATTAAAAAAGGCTTTGATATTTTAATTAAAATTTTAAACATGTTGTTCTAATTTATCTTAGTAATTCTAATTTAATTAAATTCAGAGTAGAGATTTAATTACTTATATTGGGTAGAATATTTTGCTTTGAAAAATTTTTAAGTATGTATATTGGTTGTATTAAATTACATACCGTACTGGAATTTAAGAAAAATTGGTTGCAAACTTTTCATAAAGTTAATTTTAAATTCGCATAATATTTATTTAAAGTTTTTTTTCTCCCTCATATTTTAGCATTTAATTCTTGCTCTGTAAATTACTTCCCTTTTTTTAATTTATCGTAGGTAATTATATTTCATATGTTTAGTTGTAGAAGTTAACAGCTAGATGGCGCACCCTGTCGATTCTTTGTCCCAGTGTTAGCCGGGAAAAAAATGAAACACTCCTTAACTATTATAATATATTCTGCGTTCACGTCTGTCTGCATAATTTGGTGATATATTTCTTTCTTTTTTACCATGTTTTATTTCACTATCCTATTCATAAAATAACAGCTTCATTGTTGATTGCATAAAAATTAAAGTTATTTAAAAATTAAGTTACATTTTCCATGAAGTCATAAGTATTTAATTGAAAGTTTATTACTTTTCCCCTAGTTAAATAAATCATTATTTCTTTCATCCGTTTATTTATTTATTTATTTTGACGAAGTCCCCAAACCAACTTGCACAGTTTGGGGCCCAAGGCACATCATAAAATTTGGCGAGGAGACTCGCATTTACTTGCGAGGCTGGGTATTAGTGGCGTCAACATTCAGGGCCGGCGCAACCATCGGGCAAATGGGGCGGCTGCCCAGGGCCCGCGTCAGTTGTTGTCTTGTTAGGGGCCTCGAGCCTCTCTATACAATTCAAAATGTTGCCGCCTCTGTGTAAAATAATGATATTTTTGCTCTAAATTTGTTTTTAAATATTTTTTTTGTGAAAAAAAGCTTTTATTAACCTCCATTCTTACACCCAGAGTTGATATAATTGTCGGGGAAATGAATAGATTTGAGCATCCTAAAAGTACCCGTGAACGCAAAAAATATTTTTTTTTAAATAAAAGTAATTATACACATTAGATATGAAAGAAGTTGCAAGGTATGTTTTATGCATTTTATAATCTCAATTATAAATTATTCTATGATGTATACAATTTAAACATAATTTTTTTAGCCCAGTATTGGAGTCAGAGACGTTGGGTCCCGCTTGGTGATTTGCCAGGACTCCGCGCTACGTAACGCCCGCCCTGTCAACATTTGTACGTAATTCAGATGATTATTAAGTATTATTCAGAATTAAAAAGTACGAAAGCGCCAGCTTAGAGATTGATCTCAGCTATCCAATGCAAAAAACATTTAAAATATTGAAATGCGGACGAGATATCGTAAAATATTTCCTCCATAGGATTAACATGAGCGAGCGGGTGTTTTCGACTGAGAGAAGTAGCCCCTTAACCCATTCGGGACCATGGGTGCATATATGCACCCTCAAAAAGAGCATACAGAATTTGTTTTAGGCACCAGTAAAAAATAAAAGTAATATTTGCTTTCTCTAATTAGAGCATTTTTGTGATAGTTTAAGTAAAAGTAGTTTTTTTATAAAAAAAATAGTGCCAACCGAATAAAATTTGTGTAAAAGCAGCCGGTCCCGAAGGGGTTAAGGATATTGAGCCTTTTATACCTCTTTTGATAAAGCGGTCTCAGAGATAGCTCATAGTAGCTATGTGACAGTATTTAAGGATTAAACATACAAATTCGAAAACCTGAGCTCGGACATTTAGCAGTTCGTCCTTTTTTGACGTCTGGTTGAAAATCAACTCTAACTTATTAAAATAGTTTAAAAAAATTTCCTACCAAAGCAAGGGAAAATGGTTTTATATGGTGCAGAACAACTATATTTATGATCAAAATAAACATACATTTAAAAAATCCTCGGTCAGTTCAAACAATTGCACAAAACTGGCCTATCGCTATTAACATCCACTCCTTTAATTTAATTTGATAAATAGAAAAAAATACTATATAAAAAAAAAAGAATACGACTTTGAGAGCAATTTCTCTTGAACAGATTCGATTCATTACAACCTAGAAAATCAAATGACCTCGAATCAAATTTGGCTAATTCACTACTGTAGATAGAAATGAAAAATCTATCCTTACTCAATTATTACGATATATTAAATCAAGTAATATTAGAAAATCCATTTTACCGGCTGTTGCAACTATATATCTTTCCCTCATTACAAATATCGGATCTTTTAATGTTCATAACAGGCATACGAAAAGTTAACTGATTCTCCTTTAATGCCATCGTGCTGGTATATCGTTTTTCCATTTCTGTAACAAATAATCCCAGGAAAACATGCTGTATACCGGGAAAAATCACTTAAAGAATATTTCTGTAATCGTTCGTGGTAGAAAAATACTTTTGACTACTCAAATGTTCCAAAATGGAGCGAATATTTATCTAGTAAACTATTTAAATTAACCTCTGCTCTGGAAATTAATTTACATTGAATTGTAACAAATTTATTCAAAGCAACTCGAGATAAGCAATTATTTGGTATCGTTTCTACTTAATTTCTATGTGGATTACATGTAAAAATGAGTTTTGCCACAGCATTTAGATAATTATGAACGGCATTAACTAATGTGTTATACAACCAGGCAATTGATATTTCTAGGCTGTTTTACTATATTTAATTGTTTGAATATATATCTCGCAGTTTCGTTAATTTTTGAAACCTCTGTTTAAATGTTATAGATGAAATATTTAAAGGAATAAGATTCTAATGTTTATAATATTGTTACCTTCACTGTCAATTTTTATTTTGTCTATAGATAGTGCAATTAACCTTTCAGCGGGCGAGCTTAATTTTTTACACGAGTAAGGGCGTGACGTATTTTTGCGTACAATAGTTACACTATTACCAATGCACGATATTTCATTATAGTAATAAAATACATGTTTGAAAAGCAATTATACATATAAGTAGTAAAATATATAATTTTAATTTAAGTGCCATTTCTGACAGCAAACGAACAAAGGTTCGGAAAAACGGCGTGTATCGTAAAATTTGCGTCAGGGAAGTTAGAATTGTGTATGTAATGTTCTTCTGACGATTCTACATAATATTCACGCATCATTTTTATTTTTGTTCTTTTCCGTTTTACTTATTGTTTTATGGTTATTGAAATATTTTTAGCTTACAGGCTATCAAAGCCTGAGAGCTAATGTGTCCGCCCGTTCTGTATGTATGTATGTACGTATCTCAATAACTCGATAGAAATATCCGTTTTGCTTCAAATTTTGTTTATAGGTTCATTGTGATAAGGCGCTTCCCTGATTTGTTTTGGGATTTCGTTGGTTAAGTATAAAGGGGGGAACGGGGGGCTAACTCCCCCCGTTAATTTAGATAAATGGGTTTTTCATGCAGAATTATTCTATTTGCTTCAAACTTTGTATATAAGTTCGTTGTGATAAGGCGCTTTCCTGATTAGCTTTGGGGTTCATTGGTTAACTATAAAGGGGGGTACGGGGGGGGCTGATCCCCTCCCTTAAGTTAGATAAGTTGGTTTTCCCATGTAGAATTATCTGATTTGCTTCAAATTTTGTATATAGGTTTATTGTGATAAGGCGCTTCCCTGGTTAGTTTTGGGGGTTCACTGGTTAAGTATAAAGAGGGGGAACCGGGGGGTTAATCCCCCCTTAATTTATTATCGATTTCTTTATTTTTCGAGGGCATTATTCTTTGAAATAAGAGTATAATATACAATTAATGTGAATAGCCTGTGAGCTCAATGCCATCAGTTTAACTGGACACTTTTTTATTTTAATTTTGCGTATCCATTTAATTTTCAGTGGTTACGAGCTAAATTTTTCTATATCCAATATTCATTTTCTAATATTTTCATCATGTAGACAATTGTAAATTTATTTATTTCAATTTGGTTTATTATGGTTATATATTTAGATAGTATACTTTTACTAATATTATAACTTCTTTTACATATAATTTTATAAGATAGAAAAAAAGGGCTTAAAAAAAAAGAAAATTGAATGAGATTTGGTATGAATTTAGTACAGAATCTTATCAATTTTATAACATGTATGTATGTGTGTGAGTATAACTAAATGTATTATCCATAGTGCAATCTCGATTATCGAGCATTCAGTCATTCGAAACAAATCATGGTAAACCGTTTTTGTTGGGAAGAGGGGGAGAAGGAAGTGTACATGTTTGTTTTTTAGACTTTACTGAAAATTTGGTGCTCTAAGCACCAATTTTTGTTGGTAGTTTAAGGATTGTACATATTGAGAATCTTTTGGAACGATGAAAAGTAGAAATCCATAAAAAAGGATTGTCCAAACTGCAGGCCGCAGTTACCACCATTTTCGTCTCTATTTGCTGTATTGTAATCTATGTGCTATTCTCCCTGGAATAATTCACTCTATTTAATAACAGAAATGTTCGATTAAATGATTGGATGCCCAACATTTTTGTATGACATTCGTTTGCCACCACTTTTTTCGAGTAAAAATATTCGCCTCATTTAATCGAACATTTTTGTTATTAAATAAAGTCGAGCGAGAATAGCAAATAGATTACAATACAGCAAATAGTGACGAAAATAGTGCTAACTGCGACCTGCAGTTTGGACAACCCTTTTTTATAGCTTTCTGTTTATCATCGTTCCAAAAGATTCTGGCTAAGTAAAAACCTTAAACTACCAACCTCTTCATTCCTTTTGCGCATAATGTCATGCCTAAATAAGGATGTTTTTAATTTCAATATTGCTTTCATTTTTTAAATTATTCATCCTATGCTGACAACATACCCAGTGGTTTTCCAAATTGTAGATACGTGGGCGTAGCTTAAAAGAAATTAATGCCATTGGAGAATTTTAATTTTTGAGTGTTAAGTCAAATGACATTAATTTCTTTTGATTGACATCAGATAAGGAGGCGTTGCTCAAAAGAAATTAATGTCATTCGTGAAATTAATTTCATTTGAGTTATTGCTAGAAAATTAAATCGCTTGTTTGTTTTAGTCAATTTGTTAAATTAACTAACTAAGTCATCAGAAAACGTTTGGACTTTTGCGTTGATTAAACGTAAATATAGCAATCGTTTGATGTTAATTACATAGGAATTTCTTGTCAATAGTAATCATGAGTATATTACGTTTTAGGATTAAAGAAAAAAATTCATATCATTAAAACTGATTATCTTTATTTTAATTAAAACAATAAAATATGTTTAAAATACACAATAGACATATTTAAACGGATATACAGGATGTCCCAAGAAGGTTGAAACGCGTTTTAATTCTTGTATCTGCTAAAGATAAACAGGTAATGTTAGTTGCAAAAAGTGTGCAAAATAAGGTAGGAAATAAGATTATGCTAATCCTTAACTGCAGTGACCGAAATTGTTGTATAGCTACTATGAGCGGTCTCTGAGATCGAATGATCGAAACGTGAATAAAAGGTTAAGTTAACTCCTAGGATACTGTTTCTAATGTTACACATAAATCTAGTGAACGAAAGTAAAGATGATTAGTGATTAACATTGTACAAGATACAACGAAGAATTAGATGATGAAAATGGTGCTCTTTACCGATGAAGAACTATAAAAAAGTAATGTTGCGAGTTGTGCTATAGGGACTTTTTTCATTTAATTTCCGACTATTTCGGAAGGAGGGGACTGCAACGTCATCATTCTTTGGTGTCAATGTGGACTAATGTGGGACTAATGAGAATGGCTAGTCCGCTGTATGATAGAAAAAAATTAATTTTTTTCAAAAAAGAAAGAAAAAAATCAGCACTTTTTCATATCACTTTCGAAAATTTCGGGGGGGGGGGGGGGAGGGGCTGTAGCCCCATCAGCCCTCTTCCCTCTTGGGTACGCCCATGACGTATGACGACTGTTCCGGCGGAACACAGAGATTGGTGTCTAAACAAAATTTGCCCATACAGGAAATTAAAAATAATATCTGTGTACAAGTGTCCAAAGGCACTGCACATAGACGTATTAAAGAATGTTTTTACATCATACGAAAGAAATTGGCTCGCAAACCGTGTCTCAAACTACACCACAAACATGCAATAATGAACTGGGATAAAAAAAAACAACATATATACGTATTGACACGAGGCTAACGAAAAAGACAGGCTACCGCGGTCCATTCCACTTATCTTTTTTTACAGACCGCCAGAGTGACGTCTTGCTCTTTTCGTACACCTGCATTGGTGCTTTCGAGCATCACGTGACTCCGGCGGTCTGTAAAAAAAGATACGCGTAAAGCACCGCGATAGCCTTTCTTTTTCGTTAGCCTCGGTATTGACATTAAACACGTATTGGCATGATCTACGAAAGGAACCGAGGGCATTTTTCACCAGGCAGCAAGGCTAGTCTGTTATCGTTTGGGGAGCGTTCGGTTTCAACTGTCTGACCTCTGGCTTTTCCAAAAGGAAGACAAAATCCCCAAAAATATCAAGAGATGCCGAACCAACATTTGCTTACATTCGGTGACATTTTGGGGGTTTCAGAATGAGTTTCTCAACAACATAATGCCCCAATCCATATATAACAGTCTACAAAACTGGCTTTCATTGAAAAATGCCAAAATTCTTTACTAGCCAGCTATATATAAGTCCAGACATAAACCAATTTGAGAATTTCTGGGGCATTTTAACCCGTCATTTTTACAGCAATAGAAAGCAGTATGACTCTCTTGAAGAACTCCAAAAGGCCATTGAGAAAGCATGGTACTCTTTGCCACCAGAAACCCTACAAAAACTAATAATTTCGATGGACACACGTTTATTTGAACTAATCCAAAATCAAGGAAAAATAAATTGTATGAAACAGTTTTGTAAAAATGATAAATGTAGGTTGTTTTTGTCATTGTGCTTAAACTTTTGAGACAGTTTCGTTTGAAGATATTTTAAATTATATTTTTTACAATTATGTCATTTATTTTTTTCTACTTTTGATATCATTTATTTAAATGAAGTTGCGAAATCAGCAAATTAAAAAATGCTATTTATTCTAACTTTTTATTATTCTTTAAAAATCGACATTTTATGCTTGTGCTTAAACTTTTGAGATGAACATTATGTAAAGAAAAATTACAACTAAAATTCACCTATTCAGAAGTCTCTAGCGATAGTACTAGCCCTCCAAAACAAATAAAAATTTCACTAGTGTCTATAGTTAAACTGGAAATTACAAGTGAAACTGTGAAAATTTAAAAAAGCAGCAGTCTGTGAAACCGCTGACAGCAGTTAACCCTTTCGCGACGGCATCCCTTACAGAAATTCTATTTGGTTGGTACCACTTTTTTTAAACAGTTCTGTACTTGTAAAATACTTGTTCTGTTGTTCCCTGTACTTGTAAAATACCAACAAATACTCTAATTAAAAAAAGACAAATATTGCAATTATTTATTAGTGTTGCGAAAAACATATTCCACATACAACTTTTGACGATGCATATGTGCATCACCCGTCCCGAAAGGGTTAAGCGTTAAACTGGTTATTCCGGCTTAAATAATGAGCGGAACAAAATATAGTTTTGAGGACTTAGTCTAGACACTTTAAGAATTCCAATAATGCAAAAAACAAAAATAATTTTCTGAAAGTTTTACGGGAGAACACTCCCTTAAGAGAGATAACATGATTGATGTTTAAAGAATTTTATTTATTATAATAATGCATCAGCCCATTACAACTCAACAAAAATATGACACCTGTAATTTGTTCTGCCATGTATGAGTGTTTTTAAAATAGTAAAGGAAAGAAAAAAAACTGGTAGTTTAAAATTGTGGAATAAAGTTTTTGACACCAGATATTCTGAATCTCAAAATTCTTAACGTATTATGGCTTATTGATTTAATAGTATTCAATACATATCTTTATTTTTGAACAGGTATAATATATATATATATATATATATATATATATATATATATATATATATATATATATATATATATATATATATATTCACTATCGCTTAAAAGTATTTGACAACCTAGTGTTTTTATTATATTTTTTAGTTTTTCTACGTTATTAAAACTATAAATAAAAAGCAATTTGATATATTTTTGAAATTGTCCTTTAATCCAAATTTAGGCTATTTCTAAGGGATAAAATGACTTTTATAATTACGCTAAACAAAGCATAAAATTTCAGATAATTCTCTTTTTTCAGATATTTTTTATTACTGAAGTTAGAATTTAATATTTTTATACATCAAATTCCCTATAAAATAAGGTGTATCTAATTATAATAAATTAGTAACTGGTGTTTGCTGATTTATCCAACTCCTGTAAATCTACTGATTTTTGAAAATATGCATTTTAATTTTACAGTTGAAAATATAAGAAAAAACATAATTGAGAGATATGATAAGTGATCTACAGTTATTAGTTTATCACATAAATAGCAGAAGTTATCATAAAATCGCAAAATATTTTATTATTACACGCCAAACTGCAGGCTATCACTTCAAAAAACTCATAATATACACTGTTTCTATTAACGTCTTCGCCGACGAGCGTTCTTTACAGAATATTTAATCCTTTATCACCGGTTTTTCAAAACATAATTTTTTTTTCCTAATTATAAGTTAATATTAATGTTATAATAATAATGTTATATGTTAATGTTATAATGTTTTATAATGTTAATAATAAATGTTATATGTTAAGTTAATATTAAGTTAATATTAATAAGTTAATGTTACTTTAATCTATTAACTACTCCAAATTTGCTCTTAATAATCATCTGTAAGAAGAAAATCACACGGGTTCTTAAAACATATTAAATTAGTTGCCAAACCTCTAATGGATGAGATAAGTCAAAATATCACAATGGAAGGGCTAATTTAAGTTTGATAGCTATTTTTAGCACTATTTTCTGATCTTCGAAATCCTTTACAAAAGCGAAAATGTATTAAAAAAAAAAACCCGTGGCGGCTCGACCTACAGGTACAGGTAGAATTTGAAGACGCAGACCGTGGGCAATTAATTAGCAGAAATGCTTCGATTAAATTAGGAAAAAATTTAAACTAAAAATTACTAGTAAGAATAATCAAAGATTCTGAACACTTTATACGTCACGTATACACGACGCTCGTCGCGAAGGGGTTAGCAAACGAAATGGAAGACCCAGTAAAACAATTATCTCCGATAGGAAAACTACAGTTATGAGTAAAAAACATATATGAAGAATTAAAATTTCAGTAACAACCGCCCATGTAAAATTAGATATGTACAGCACTATTACGATAAAAATTCACCTATTCAGGTCTCTAGCGATAGTACTAGGGCTCCAAACGCAACAAAATGTCACTAGTATATATAGTTAAAATGAAAATTACAAGCTAAACTGTAAAAATTGAAAAAAACAAGCTACGGTCCGTGAGACCGCTAACAGCAGTAAGAGTTAATGAAATAGTCCTTCCACTATTTTTCAAAGAGTTACACTTTTTAAATATTTATAGGACCCCCACTAAACAAAATTTGGCAATTAGAAAATTTTTTCCTTTTCGCTGAAACATTATCATTATAAAAAACTACATACGTGTATTTTTAAAATTTACTGAATTATATTGAAGGAAAAAAGCTGACTTATACAATGTTTTTTTGTGAAATTTAAAATGCTGTTTCATCAGTGAAAATAGAGAACATTAACAAATTGATGATGAACGGTCTTCAGATCAAAACTATATTGACATGTTTAAAATAATTGCATCACAAATACATTTAAATGAAGCATTACACAGGCAGATATAATTTTAAAGGGTGAAATGTAGTTTTAAATCCTACAAACATAATTCATAAGCATATTTAAAGTGTTTTCCCTCGTTACTAATACAGAAGTGAACACTTATAGTAGTGCTTCAGAAAATATCTGCGTCACTAATATTGTTTCAAGCATGGGTAATGTTCTGTTTAAGGTTAACTAAATATGTATTATCGTAAGTGTTCATTCTTTCTTGGAATATCTGATTTATATACTATTATTCCCAATCGAAATGGTCAATTTTCATTTAAACATAACTCATTCAATTTTAAAGATGCATAAGTATGCAGCTTTTTGTAATGATCTTGTTGCAGCAAAAGAAATTATTTTCTAATTAAAAAAATACCTGTGGGGTGGGGGGGGGGAGGAGGAGGTCATATAAAATTTATGAAGTGTAACGTTTTGAAAAGTAATGCAAGTACTATTTAATTAACGTAATCTTATTTTCTATCTCATTTTGAACACTTTTGCATTTTACATTGCCCGCGTATCTCGAAGAAGTAACAATTGGAATCGTTTTTCAACCTTTTTGGGACACCCAATACATATATATAAGAGGTACCAAAGAATAATGAAAAAGTTTTCTTAACATTTAATACCAACTTATGCATTACTTTCGGTACAACCCTCGTACATACAAATGGATTAAACGAGTTTACTCTTAGAAGTTGATTAAAGACAAATATAGCAATGTTAAAGTTAATAATTACATAATAAAGCAAATCTATTAATTCGGTTATTATATGTAGCACTTGGAAAAGCGTATTCTCACCCCATTAAGCTGGTATGAACACCGCTTAAATTAAAACACTTCTTAATTTCTCATAACTATATCGACACTGTTATATATAAACCATCAGATCAATTATTAAAAAATAATGTTTGACACGAAAATTAAAAGTAAAGGAAAATTCCAATACTTAACTTCAAATCTTAAAAGATCAAGTTACGATTAAGTAAATGATATCTTAATTTAATTAATTCTAGAAATTTCTAAAATTTCAACGAATTTTAAATGAAGACTGACATTTTAGCCATTGAATTTATTCTACGTAATCGTCACTGGAATGTGTTTCTTTTATTTGCTTAAGCAACGTTTAAAGACATTATCTTAAAATGCGGTAGTAGGAGTTGATATAACGCAGCAGGGAAATCGCAAAAGTTTGTTTGTATGAGGCATCACCTTCTTGGAGGGGCGTTGGGGGAGGGGAGGGGGGATATTATCTAGCGTAAGATACAGAAACTAGTGCATTAAACTTTTCAAAGGCAAAGTACTTCTGTTGCTAAAACGTCGAAACGATAGAACGACACCAGAATTTGCAAACAAATTTATATGAAAACAAGTAAAAGCTCGTTTTCATGCGCGTTATAAAAGAAACTTTGTATTCTAAAATTCTGGTGCAATTGTGGTATCTGGATATTAAAATTAAGCTGTTTAGACAATACAGCACCGCCCTTAAAAAGGGTTAATGTGGTACTTAATCTTAAATCTTTCAAAAAAAAAAAAAAAAAAACATTTTTTTAAACTTATTTGAATTTTTTTCTGGCTTGTAAAAAAAACATCAAAAGTATCTAAGATCAATTTTTAGTGTAGCTAAACTGTAAAATTTTAAAATTGTATTTTAACTAAGATAATGATATTTTAGCAATTGAATTTACTCTTAACTCGTCAGATTTTTCTTTCTTTCCCTTAACCTCTGACTGTTTATCCCACGATTTCCACGGGCAACACATTTGTAGAATAATTTATATACTACTAGTACACAATTTTTAAAGCAATTTTGTTTTAAAAATTCCTTAGTCAAAATTTTAAAAATGCAAATGATAAATATACTACATATTTCAAATACATGATGATTTGAAATATGTAAGAGATAAATACTGCTCGAAAGGATTTTGAAAAAAAAAAATTAAACAGTCAGTAGTTTAAGAAGGATTTAAAGATGTACAAGGTGGTCACAAAGCCTTTCCCTGATTACAATAATTTATTGCAGAAAAACTAATATAATTAGGCATATGCTTGTTTCAATATAGTGTAAAGATATTTATGAAGTTTTTAATACAAGTACTTACGTCAGTAAATTTCGATGTGAGCACCCTTGGTAGCTAGAAGAATTTCAAGGCGGTATCCCATTTCTTGCTACGTATTGGCCAACATTTGAGCCGTCACACTAGACAGAGCATAGGTGAGCCTGACCTTGAGTGTTTCAATATATTTTACTGAATTTTGCGATTGCGGGCTGTTAGTAGGCCGATTTTCTTTCATACTTGTATTTATGTAATTGCCGCAATTGTCGCGTTTAATGGCTGCGTCAGCAACGGCTGAACTCTGTATTTTTTAAGACCTTAATAAAGGGACCGGGAGGGATATTCTGCTCTACAGAACTGGTTTCCTGGTCTGAACAGTCCCTCTTAGGCAATCAAATCAAATATCTTTTACTAGTGTTGCAAATACTCTGTCATTTATGTACCCCCCCCCCCCAGAAAAAAATCTAGGAGTTCGTTTATCCCGTCCGATCCATCTTTCAGGAAATTTGTCATCAAGGAACTCACGAACGACGGTAGGGACTGGACTAAAAAATAAACTTAAGACCATGACTTTTGCATAATAAAAATTTTACAGTAATTTCGTAATATTTTATTGTAATTATTGTAATCAGGCAAAGACTTTATGACAACCCTATATCATCATACATATGTTAGTAGAAGAAAATATAAATATTCTGGGAAATCACAAATTTTTGTTTGTGAGAGGCATTGTCTCCTTTTTGGGGTGTGTTGGGGAATATTGTCTATACACTCTGGGTATGATATGTAGAAATCATTGCATTAAGGAAGTATTTAATTTAAAAATAAGAGGAAAGTTTTTTTTAAGCCCATTTGGAAATATTTTGCGATTTATTTTTCAAGGGAAAATTATTCCGAAGATCTATATTTTGCACGGCTACAAAAGCATATTTTCTACAGAATTATATTTTCTACGCAATAATGTTTAAATCAAATTTTCTCGAAATACGTATATATGAAGATTGAAACAAGAAAACATCAAATCTACAAAAACAAATTATGATTACACACATACATGTCTTGTAATTTCTTCTTTAAGCCGAAATAAAACCAAAATTTAGCGTAAAAATTAGTTCTACGCATTCAAGTAATATGAAATATTCATAAATGCAGGCATTGATATTTTACAAACTTTAAGAATTAAATAAACTTTATAGAAGTTCCTGTCATTTTATTTAATTTTAATGAAAAGGATATATGAATCCTTTAATTAAAATTTTAGAATCTACACTTAATTTAATTATGCAAATTCACAAATAATCTATAATCGAAAATTCAGTTCGAACACTATAGTGATATCGAAAGAACAAGCATTAGCTATAAACAATCTTTTAATTTTCGGAATAATTTTATAGAGTTTTCGCATATTGTTAAAACACAATTAGTTTCACAGAAGTAGTACAAAACCGAAAAACTTTTCCTTCTTTCGAAGATTTAAGTTATCCTTTAACTCATTAGCTTTAACTTTCTATGCAATAGCGTTAAGACGATTTATTTCGTTAATAAGGAAAAAAAATAAAGTAAACGTTTAGTAGCAAATTGTGTAATGCCTCAAATTAAATTTAGTTTCAGGCTACATCATTTTACATCATTTAATCTTACCTTAAAACTCATTTTGTTAGCTGTATAAATAATTATATATAGTAAATAAATAATCATTCAAATACAGTGTTAATTTGTATTCCAAAATTTATTTTTTAATGGATGTTTTGAAACTAAAAATTAAACATTCTCTGAAAGAGGCTTGATGTTTTTACGAAATTAACATGTTTCAAACAGAAATTTATTTTTCTTCAATACGCTTTAGGTTTTTTTTTTCCTTCCAAAGAAGGTTCAATTGCGTTAAAAATTTAAATAATGAACTTTTAAAACGTGTGAATCTTACTCAGAATTTAAAAGGTTACTTCCTCGAAATTAAAAGAGCAATATTTAAAATTAAAAAATAAATTAATGAAATGTTATATATTTTTAAATTAAAGGGTAAAATAAAAGTAATTATTTTACACTGAGTAATATAAGGAATTTATTTTTAAAAATTGAAAAATAAATTTTCAAAAGAATACACAAGAATTAAAGTGAGTGAAATAGTATAAAAATTTAGTAACAAAAAAGTACATTTTGTAATTTTTGAATTTCGTTCTGTGTTCACTTTCTATCTGATTTTTATTCTTTTTGTACAGATCCAAAATTATTATAAACAAATAAGTAACGAAAAGTAACATGCAATTTTATTTTGACACTGTACTTTATTTTTTATTTAAAATGTTCCAATACTACATTCAGCATTATTGCTGAAACAGACTTGGTAGCATTATGCATTAAAGCGCTTCATAAAAGAAATATATTTCCTTTTTAAAAACTATTTTACATTTAAAATAATAACGGATTCATAAATTAAAAAATAATGTTTAGAAAGAATAATTGGAAATTAAAGAGCATTGGAAAAAAGATAAATTCTGTTGTCATCTTTTGAGAAATATTTTATTAACTTAAAAATTATTAGAAACAAATAAGAAGATGAATATTCTCATATAATTTTATTTTGCCACTGCATTTTTTTTTAAAAATTATTATTCAAATGCTCCGTTATTGCAAATTAAGTTGCATTCCGAAACAGACTTGATTGCATTATGAATTAAAACGCTTCGTAAAGAAATATATTTTCTTTTTAAATCTTTTCGGCTCTTATTTCTTTTCAGCATGCCTGAATTACACAAAAAATAAAAATGATGAACTGTTAAAATATGTCATATTCTTGCTCCTTAGAATTTAAAAGGTTAATTTTCCTTAAATTATGATTTGGAGTTCTTGTAAAGTAGTGCGCTCCCTTTTTTTTTTTCGATAAGAATTAATATACGATTCTCCCTGGAAAATCGATAAAGCTTTATTTTTCCCGACAGAAAAATACATTAAACAAGGTATCTGTCAGTTATGGCGTATCATATTTTATTGTATCTTTTCTTTTTACTTAATAAAACACTTCAGAAAAGTCGATAAGGCTCAAATGTTTATTATATGCGTTTATTTTATTATATATATATATATATATATATATATATATACTTTTTAAACTGAAAGTATAGCTATGTTAAAGTATTTTAGTAACCACAGAAAATAAAACGATTTCAAATATTTAGTTGGTCAAGATTAGTTAAGTGATAAAATAAAACAATAACAAGTATGAAATGATAATAAGAAACAAATAAAATAAAGTGATATGAAATGGAAAAGTAACATTAAGAAATGATTTAATTTTTTATTGGACCCACAAAGAATCAGCGATAGCCAGCCATTTTCAAATATTAATCAAACTACTTTCTTTATATTCCCATAATTGATACACTAATTTATGGTGGTTCAGTTAAGATTTAAAGAGAATAAGCTATTTTCTTGATTTTTTTTTGTTTTTTTACTGAAAAAAAATCTTGATACTTCCTAAATGCCAGCTTTTATTTCATTTGAAATGGAAAAGAAATTTCCTGAGAAAAGTAAGGTTAGTTTTTATATATTTATCGAATTATTTTTTAAAGATGTCAACATTTTTTTATACGAATGTATGAAATAGAGATCGATTCATCTGTATTTTTTTGTTTTTTTACTTATGCTTAATCCATAGGCAAATTTTCTTCTGAAGCAAATTATTAGCAGCTTCCTTTGCCTGGGGACGAAGAGAAAATCTATCTTAAGAGGGATCATATAGGCTTGGAATGACGAAAAAAATGTATTACTTACCCATCATACGTAGTATAGGGTAAGTCTTGTAATCTTTTTCAAAATCGAAAAAAAAAAAAAAAATTGACGGATTTACACGTTTCAGACGCTGGAGATTCCGAAAAAAATATTTTTAGAAATTTTTTTTGCCGTCCGTTCGTCTGTCTGTGTGTCTGTAAACGCTCTATCTCCCGAACAAATCGAGATAGAAACTTGAAATTTGGTGTGTACTTAGTATGTAATAGTGGGAAGAAGCTTATTGAATTTCAGAAACCTCGATTATCCGGAACTATTTTTTCGGACTCTCGAAATATGCGTTCTGATAAAAGGTATATAAAAAATTCGAAATTGTTTATTTTAAGGAAGGAATATAAAATACAATAAAAAAACATAAATTTTGCATAAAGAATAAAGTCAATCGGATAATGAGTTGCCGAGATATTTGTAATCCTATTTACCACACTCTTCGATTTTTCCTGACCCTGCATTTCATTCAAATTTATATTCAAAGATATGTTTTAATTGGAAATGAGACCCTTAATTCGACGCAATAAACCGTTAGTTAATATGATTATAAATTTTGGAGTAATAGAGCATTTAAATTTTATGACGTCATCAAGACACGATTTTATTTCAATTGCAATGCATTTTATAAATAGTTTACACATGTTTTATTTTCATATTTTATATTATGCATATCCATGATGGGTAAGTATTACGGTGGCCCCCAACGACTAGTTTATTATTATCATTATGCTTGTACCTTTGAGAATGTCGTACAGTTGGTCCAATAGGAAAATTTCGAAAATTGTAGTCGTACGAAAGATAACTAAAGTAAATGACTTTGACTATGAATAATTTTGTCTAAAACTTTTAAGTGAGTTCGGTGGTCAAAATTATCATTAAAAGATTTTTTTTTACTACTAATGAAGTACAAAATTAAATAAATTAAATAAAGCAAACCGCATAATTCTACGATGATTGCATTAGCAGATATGACAATTTTTGTGTTGCACTATCAATCATGCCCCGTCTGTAACTAAAACTTTAAATGCATTTATCTCAGAATGCATTTTTTTTCATAATTTGTGATGTTTAAAAGGATATATCTAAACTCCCTTGCAATATATGTGTATGAAATTTTGTACAAAGCTTTTATGTTATGTTTTTAATAAATTGTCTTCAGGATTTTTAATTTCATGTGAAAATTTTGAAAATATTGTCATAGAAGTAAAAACCACTTTGATCTTCTTTTTACTTTTAAATTTCTTATAAATTTTTAAAGAAATATTTTTAAAAATCCTGAAAACAAATTTACAAGAAACCATTCCTGCACACAATAGTGAAAAAAGTAATGAAATCGAGCAAGTGGTTCATGAGTTATATGAGCTTTTTAACATTTTCCAACATAGTTGAAAAGTGTTTATGAATTCGGTTTGTCTGTCCGTCCGTACTCTATTTCACGTAAATATACTCTGATTTCCATGCAATTGATATATGTTATTTATATATGTAATGACATGTTTGGTATTGAAAATGAAGTATGTAGCACTTATACTTAGTTTACAGGGGCATTCAAAATAATGCCGTTACATTACGGTCTATGGGGAAAAACCCTTTGCTTTGCAGTGTATTTTAATGATGTTAAACTATTTCAAATATATTGAAATTGATATACATTAGTGAAGTGCACTACAAGATGCTTACTATCGAATATGGTACATGTAGTACTTATTATTAGTTTACAGGGGAACTCAAAAGACTTCCATTATATTATGGTCTATGGAGAAAAATCGTTTGCGGTGCATTTTAAACATGTTAAATTATTACAAACATAAATGAAATTGATATCAATTTGCGAGATGCACTAAAACATGCTTTCTGTAGAATAGGGAGTGTAAGGCATGTATTATTCATTTCCAGGGCCACACAAAAGTATTCGGTTACATAATGGTCTACGGAGAAAATCTTTTTGCAGCGTATTTTAATTACTCGTTACGCTATTTCAAATATAATGAAAATGATATACATTACTGAGGTTTACTACAAGATACCTGTTGTATAATATGATGTGTACCGCATTTATCGGTCATTTACAGGCACAAACAAAAGATACAGTGGATATTCGGATACAGTATACTGTATCCGAAGTATTGCCCATAAGCGATAATTGCTGGAAGTGCGCTTTCAGTTAGGTATGCGTTTAACTAAATTTTTGCATTCTATTCGGTATGTATAAATGCTGTAGATCACATATACAAAAGAATTCGTAAGCATTACTGTGTATGAACATGTATTTCTTAAAGGTTTTTTTTAATTGATTTATGCATTTTCAAGCTGAACTATATTTAGTATACTAAGAGATTTTTGTAGAATATAAATAAAAACATATGCAGGTCCTCGCAAAGAACTGGACACATGGCCGGTTATGTATCTGGAAGTGCGATTTCAGCTGTTTACAGCGTGTTTTTGCCAGAACTAAACTTAAGCAAATATGTGGCGTGTATAAAAATGCTAAGGTATACCGGACTGTAAAAAAATGTTTCCGTCTATTGGCTGAAATTGCTGCAGGTGAATTTTCAACTGTGTTATGTGTTTCCTTACTAAACTAAATTGTAGTATACTATATAGAGTATATAAAAATCTACAGATTATATAGATTGTGGTGCAACAGAATCGAGTACTTTTCTGGCTATGGTCTGTAATTCGTGAAATCCGGTTTTCAAATGTGTTTCGCGTTTTCAAAAATGTTTACTTAGGTATATTATTTACCTTATTAAACAGCGAATGTTTGTTAAAGTATTCTGGAAGTGTTGGAAAGTGTTTCATAATCTATGCTTGATGCATGAGTTTACTTTCTTGTTTTTCGTGATTTTGCTGCAGCAAATTTTAGAAAAACGCCTAATTGATCAATTTTGCTTACATGGACCGTATAAAATTTTAAATAGTTTAACTTTTTGAAATTTGATGGCAGTAACAATCTTAATTCTTACCCTATTCTAAACACTTGTAATTTACATTCTCTACTCATCTCCAAAAGGTAAAATAATAAGGCACGTTTAAATTATTTTGGAGAACCCTGCAATAGGTACAATTAAAGTAGAGTTTGAATTAAGTATCATATTTTACAAAATACCTGTTAAAAAAACAATTTTGTTTATATAAAATTTTACTTGTATATTTCAGCCTGGAAATATGTACTTCACTCTAACATTCCTTCAAAAATTAGTGAATGTAAGAGGGAATGCTGAACACATACGAGATTTTACGAAAGTTTATCGGAGAGACGACCACAGATTAAAAATGATAAGGCACTAAGCCAAAACATTTGAGCTGTTTTGATTAGCATTCAGCATTATTTCTGAAAGTTTTACTCCGAAGCACTAGTTTGATTTTCGATTAGGAACTTGTTAGAATTAACCAATAACCTCCATTCAAAAAATTTCTAAGATCCGAAATCTTTAAAGGCAACTTACTCGAAATACAGATTTTGCACTTCAATGCCTTTGGCATATCGCCAAAGATTTGCCGGACGTCTGGTAATCCTAACTGCAAGTCTAATCACGTAATCAAAATCCGTAGCTGGCTTGAGCAAATTAAAGGGCGGATTTGTCGATGAATCTCGACTGAATGATTTTAAGAATAGATTGACTTACCAAATTCATTAGGAGATAAACTAATTGAAATTTCATGATGAACTAAAGCTAATTACGAATATTCAGTAGAAAGATGAAATCTAAGACTATTTCTTTTACATTGTAATAATTAGCAGAGTTTTTTTTTTTTTTTTATCTAATCCCAAATCTAATCACCTGATATCCAATATGAAATTTTGCAGAAATACAAAGACATATTCTAAAAATATGAACCTTCTATGAATTATAAAACGAACTTTTAGGGTGCATTATCACAAAACCAATGTCAGAAAAGCTGTGTTTTGCATGTTTGGGGAATTAGGGTTAATGCCTTATTAGGAATCAGCTACTTTTGGAAACATTGTCATATGAGTACTTTTAAAGAAAAAGTGACATGAATTCTCCTTAGCCTGTAAAGCCTGTTACCATTAAAAACGCTACTTGTTCCACGAATCATAAAATTCCAGTTTGAGGTTTTATCATATTTAGATCACGCTTATATTAATGAGCTGAGTACGCCGCATTCAACGTTTGTTTAAAGGCCATTACACTTTCTAAGAAATCATAGTGCTCTGGAAAATTACTTCTGTACTCCATGCGAAGAATTTCCTCACAAGACCGTGCTTTCACTGACATGTGTTGCATAGGAAAATGGATATATACAAGGTGTCCCTTCTTATCGTTGACATGTAATTAATTCCAAAACCGTTACTTTTAGAAGTATAGTGCAAATTGTAAAATGTTTCAAATGTTGTTTTTCATTACATAAAAATCCATTTACGTCAAAATAGTTATTTTTAAAATTTCCGAAATTTATGTATTTATACGGTTCCCGAGTTCTATATGTTATATTTAGAAAAAAAATTTCCCATTCTCTAATAAGTAAAACAATAAAAATTCCACTTTTCTGTGTCCAAAACTTACCGAGTTATGATATTCTAAATTTTGTGAATTTTCAGCGTTTAATGGCACTAAAAACGGAAAAATATGTTTCTTACAAACTCAAACTTTCTAACTTCTGAATAAATTTTTATTCAGAAACGCATAAAATTAACAGGTGTTAATATCCAGACACTAAAATCGAATACCAGTTTTCATTTTTCAAAAAAGCAAAGAATATTCCAGAATATGCTGACAAAGTTGGAATTTTGACGCGAACATCCTAACGCGACAGCCCGTAAAAGGTCTTGAATACAGCAATCGGTCATAACTGTAGATGTAATACATTTATCGAAAAACGAAATAAGCTATTCAATTCTAAAACGTTTTAATAGTCATGCTTATCAACTGCATGCTTTTGCGTTTAAAAATTTGGCCGAGAGTGTGTCAGAAAGTTTCTCGTTGTTGAGCTGGAAAAATATGTTTTTGAGAACCGCCTTAATTCTCATACGTTGCACACACATAGAACGCTATTAAGAGATTTTATTAACAAACTTTAATACTGAAAAATTAATATGGCCTGCACTTTTTAATTACTAAAAACCTAATAAAACGTTCTAAACAGAAGAAAATATTTATAAATATTACTTAAACACAGAGCTTCGGATATAAAATATAAACATTTATTCATTTATAGTGTGAAATGTAAGCATTTTTTAAATTTCACGTAAAATTTAATAATTAAATCAGCAAATTTCACTTGATAAACATATAACTTAAGGCATTCGTTTAACAGCAATAAACTTTTGTCACTAAAGCAAAAAATTTGCAGACGTACTCGTAAAAATACTCCAATCCGTTATGTAAGTTATAAAAATATTTGTTTAATGCTCTTAAGAAAAATAATTTCATATTTAGATTAGATTTAAAAGAAAAAGAAAACCTCTGAAAAATTAAATTATTTCTCAAAATGGACAATTTGGCGCATACTAGTTCTAATGGAATATTTTTCAAAAAACAGTTCCCATGTTACTCCAACAAACATTAAAATAATTATGTAAATAACCTTAGTTATTTTATCGGAATATATTTATGTTTATCGTAATTCCAATAAATGTGAATAAGCTTATGTTTATTGGAATTTTTATGACATATTAGCGTCCTATTATTCATCTCTGTGTAAACTTTCAAAATGAAGCTGCAATGAATTATTTTCAGTTTCTTACCTGTGCACCTTTTTAAAATGCAAAGTAATTATCCCCGTAAACAATTATCCTAGTATTATTCCCGAAAAAAAGAAGTTAGAAAAGCATATCGAAAGTATTCGAATATTACCGGAATTTAGAAAATAAAAAAATTCTTATTTAAATTAGAATGTAATTTCTTAGACATAATGGAAATTAGAGTACCAACAGAAACAGAGTGTAAAAAAATAATTCTGTTATTTAAAACTGTTTTTTGTAAAAAAGATTAAAAATATCATTAGTAGGCATACAAGTTGCACTGTAAAAAACTGCAAAAAACTTTCTAGATATAGCAGAATAATTTACACAAATTCTATGCAACACCATAGTTGCATACGATTTCGAAAATCTTTCCCTTATCTTCACAAACTATTTCACCAGAAATCTTAGAAAGGAGTAGGTTTCCCAAGTTTTTGGAAATACAAGGGACTATTTGTTGCCCCTGAAGTTTGGAAAGCCCGTTTCTTTTAAGATATTAATTTCATTGATTTTCACTTAAAAGTTTCTAAAGATAAGAGAAATGTATTCAAAATCAGGGGAAACTACAAACTTACGTTGAATTCTAAGTTTCTGCGATTTTTTAAACATGTGAAAAAACTGCTATATCGCTCATTACACGCAATTAAAAGTCTAAATGAAAGTGCTTTCTGCTAACGAGTCTTCTGTTTACAAATACAGTTAAACACAGTTTATTATTATAAAATGTATAAAATTTTTGAGTTATGACGGTGTTGTATATTATGTAAGTGATATTTGAAAGAATGATAAAGAATAACAGCTTACTATTTTCTTTAAAAAAAAACGGGTATATGTACAAATTGTGGTAGTAAAATCCTCTATTAGAAAAAAAGGCACATATAGATCATGATAAACATAATTTTTTAGAGATTTCTTAACCCATTAACTGCCAAACTATATGAGCAGAGTCTTCAATGTTTTCACTGAAATTCGTTTGCCACCAAAAATTCTGAAAGATAATATTCAGTATCTTTAATAGAAAAGTTTTTATCATTAAATGAAGTATATTTTAACGTATTAAAATAGTGGTAGATTGGCAGGATTTTTTATCCATACACTTTTATTTTGAATGTTGCGAAAGCGCACCAGTAGCAGGGAATGGGTTAAACACACGAAAAGCCCACATTGTTTTACGTAGAAATGAGTTACAAAAAAAAATGGAAATACAGTGTAAATTATTTGACTTTCATCTGCTATTGAGAATTTTACTCAATATAAGTTTCCTAAGGGAATCAGAAAGGTTTGAAACGATGAAAAATATTAACTCTGATTTTTTCCACCAGCGACAAAAATGGCACCTTAGATTGATTTTGTAATGTAAAATAGCCATAAGAAAACTAGAAAAGGAACGAGTTTCACATTATTCTCTTACATTTTATAAAATCTTTATTTATTATGCCTTGAAACGCTGCTTTTGGACCTACTGTCCAAAATCTAAGTTTATTTATTTATTTTTTTTTTTTTGGTAAAATCTATTTTCCATGGTATTTGAGTGGATCAAAAAGGTTTGAAATGACGAAAATTGGCCAAAGTTCAATCGGGGATTACATAACCTGCAATTAATTTAGACTATTACTTCTTTTTGCAGTAATTTATTTATGTTTTATAGAAATAAATAGTATCTGTTAAACTTCAAAAAATCAACAGCAAAAGTTTTAATAATATATGACAAAATTAATCTTGCAATATTGGTTTTTCAACGATTTTAAATGCAGGTTACGTATTTCTGTGTCCTTAATTTTTTCTTTATATTGTTTATTAAGTTGTCTCTCGATTATTCCTGAAACATACAAAAAAAAAATAAATAAACAAACAATTAAAAAAAATTAATAAAAGATTCAAAATCCATAAAAAATTATGATTTATGTTTTGTTATATTTATTTTTTGTTGATTTATGTTTTGTTATGCAAGTCTAAATAATTTAGATTTACATGTTTTTTTATATAAAGGAAATTAAATTATCTAAAAACTTTCCTTAAAAACAAACAAAACAATTTTTTTTTTTTAATTTTTATTTAATTTTATTATTTTTTTTTTGTTTTAGGTATAATCAAGAAACAACTTAATAAACAATATAAAGAAAAAATAACGACTCAACTGTTAATTTTTCAGTGGTTTGAACTTTTGAACAATTATTGTTCGTTCAAACCGCTGAAAAATTACGATAATTGAGTTTAAAATTTTAGACAACACTATTCATAGTCAAACGTCATTTACCTTAGTTGTCTTTAGTTCGACCGCAATTTTAGAAATTTTCCTATCGATCCAATTGTACGATATTCTGTAATGTTCAAACATTATATAAAAAACTAATAATAAATACATTTTTTCGTCATTCCAAACTTCCTGAAACAACAAGCAATTTTAACATTATAATGAAACATTCAAAATTAACAAAAATCGATCATATTTTTCTAAGATAACTTGCAAAAAAAATTGCTTATTTGTTTTCAGGTATAGTTTGTAGTGAATTTAATTTCCTCTATAAAAACAAAACAAAACATGTAAATAAACTTGTATAAAAATTATCGTTTAAAACCGCTGAAAAGCGGTTTTTTCAGATATTTGAGTTTTAAGTATTTATAACGGAGTTTACAGCTCAGTTCTTTTGGTTTAAATAAATTTCTAAGTCAGGTCTATGATGAGTTATCGTGCTCACCACTTGACCCTCTTTTTTCGAAGCACTCCCGCCATCAGCTGTCAAGTCGCTATTTTTTAATGTATCAACTAAAAAAATAATAATACAATTTTCAACTTTAACATATGTATTACAAATTAATGTAAATGGATCTTTATAAACACTTCGCATTTCTTACACACAAAAAAAAAAAAAAAAAAAAAAAAAAAAATCCGAAAAAGCTTTAAATTTCATGGCGCCAAACTGATTTTATCCATTAAACATAGTTTAATAATTAAATATACGTGCTTGTTTTTAATAGTTTTATTTTATGATTCAACGATCATAAATAGAATCATGCTAAAAATATGAATCATAGAAAATTTCGAAGCGATTGTCCAGTGCCTTAGGATTTGTGCTGTTGGTGTGGATGGAATTTAAATGCGTTCGATGAAATGAAATATTATATCGAGTTCACTTAAGACTACATTCACCTACGATAATATTTCATCCAGCTCACATTCCGAGCGTATTTTCCAAATCAAATTCCGAGTCCAAGTTGCTCTTGCAATTTAAAATTTTGAGTGGATTCCTTTTGACTTATTAGAATAAAGGTTAACTCTTAAAAATGTCTTCAAATATCTATATTATATTATGTTCCATCAGATTATCTTAAATTTCTCTCTCTGTCTTAAAAGTTCTCATAATTGTATTATAAATTTTATTACGTACTCGTGCAGTATCTAGATTATATTAATAAAATACTTTATTTCATTGAGCACATTTAAATTGTATCTGCATCTGCGATACAAAGCTAACGAACCAGTCACGGATAAATGAATTTCTTTCAGAATCATTTCAGAAAAGGAATACAGACAGACTGTAATTTCGGGCCGTTTTCTTTAAAATCAACACGTTAATATCACAGAGTATGTTAAAACGTCCTCCACCTGAGGCAACTGACACCCACGAATATGTCTTAATAAATCTGTCACCAAATTTCCACGAATCATTCACTAAATCCTGAGATTCAAAAGTACAGGGGTGACACAAATTAGTTGGGTGATTTAATAATTGAATAAATTACGAAATATTAATTATAAGGTAACAGTTCAATGGCAGATTACTAGTATTGTATCATAAGTTTGTGGATATACTTCTTATCTCGGTGCTGAAAGTGTAAGTTGTGATTGGTCAAGGAGTTTTTATTCCATGGCCACCACGATTACCAGTCCTTGCAACCCCAAATTTCAGCACATGGGGTTAATAAAAACCCTGTTGATAATCCGCTGCTTCTGAAATCTATTTCTGATTGAAATCCCGAATCAACTGCACTTGGTTTGATCGACGTGAACATGTTTAGAACCTTTTTATAGCAAGGACTGATTTACCGATAGGACATTTGGAGTGTAACGATGGGCAGCCACATCTAACATTTCTAATAAAAGTAGTCATTTTGTGTTTCGCTATCTTATAATCATGTGCACTTTCATGTTCAACTGTATAATTACACTTAATAAACATTATTTTGGTCGAACGATCTATGTCTACATTGTAACCACCGTCTTGGGGAGTGGTAAGGGCGCGAGCTACCGAAGAAGAGTTGCTGAGTTCGGTCGCTGGTTTGAACTTGTGTGTTTGCTGATTTTCAGAGTCTTCTTATATGGATAACTTTTCACTGATATTTTTTTGAAAGAATACATTAAAATGCGTATTTTAGTAGTTCTTTACTGTCGTTTTCTTCAAAGTTCGCATCGTTAAGTACTTCAAGAATAAAAATGCTTAAAAAATATATACATAAATTGATATTTTCGGTAACCCGCCATATTGACCGCTTACCTAAATCTAATGTTGCTGGAAGTCCCGGTTTGCAAAAACCAACTACGGTGTTTTTTTTTAAATCTATCCACCCAAAAATCTGATCAACTCTTATCACTTAATAATTTTAGTTAAATATCTAATACAAAATACTGTAAGGATAGAAAAGAAAATTACATACCGATGCTAGAATTAAAAGAAAGAAAACTAAATATAAGGAAGAAATATAATTTTTTTATACCAGCAAGTATAATAACTGTACATCTCAGGAAATACTCAAACCTATTTTTAGATCCCAAAAATATTTCTGGAGCAAACTGCCCGGAACAAGACGCAAAGAAATATTTTATAATAATTTCATAAACAAGGCTAAGGACATCGGGGAGGAATTTCACAAATTTATGGTGCAAGAAAAAGGGATAGGAGAAAATCGCTGATGCACATGTATGATGCGTAAGGAAATAAACTGGTGGCGCTTTACGGGAATAATAAAAAAGATAAATGAATTCTTTTGCTTTTTAAAAGCTCTTTTTTATATATGAAAAGAGCATTTTCCTTTTTGCTATTTAAAAAAAAAATCTGTTGCATTATTGACTTTTAGAAATAGAGAAAACTATAATAATAGAGAAAACTATTTCCTTCCTACGTTAAACGTTCTCTCTATATATTCTCGTAATTCTGCATTTTCAATGCTATCCATTATTTTAATGTTTGTTTAGACGACTTTTATGAAAAATACAAATACGAAAGAAAAATGCTTCACATTAACAGCGAAAAATCGCGGACAGAAATCTCCTTTCATTGTATTTTGAAATTTGATATTTAAAACAAGAAGACTATCATGCATGGTATGATAGATTAAAACACATTTTTTAACATAATGCAAATATTTTGTAAAGTAAGGCTGCTAGTTTAACTATAATGTCTGTATAAGTAACGCAATAAAATTTCTTATGCACATAATTAAATATTTTGCATATGAATTTTTTAATGTATTATTTGAAAGATGCATTATTTTTTGTCGTCAAAAAAAAAAAAAAATACATTTTAAATATTGAACGTATGCCCAGAAAATATTACCAAAGTTAGAATATGTATCACATGTAGGAAATTTTCATCCCATACTTTCACATAAAACTACATATCAAATCATTCAGCAACATTTAAAATTCAAACCAGCAATTGATATTAATGTATACTGTAATAATTTTCTGTATTTTCAAACAATAGTATTACTTTCCATTAATTTAACATAGTTATGAATTTGGTAAATAATTCTTACAAGTTGTAAATTTCCAACTGAGTGAAAGTGTGTCCAGGTTGGCATTTGTACCCAAGACGTTTCGCTTAAGCAGCCAAAGCTCTACCAACCGAACTATCCTGGACAAATATGGCGGTCACAATTAACCCAGACAACCACTTGACAACGATATCCAGGCTGTTATCTGAAACAGCACAACAGAAAAAAAAGCGCAGGTAATCGAACTCCAAGTAAATGTTGGATACGTAATAACCCTTCATTAATTCAACACAATTATTAAATTGGTAAATAATTCATACGAGTTGTAATTGTCCACCTGAGTTGTATATTAAGCCAAAGGACATGGGTTCAAATCCCTGCCTGGACACTTTTTCATTCAGTCTGAAAATTACAATTCTTAAAAATTATTACTGTTGGAACTAACGATACCTGTAGAGAATTTTCAATAACCCAAATAATTTATATGTTAATGCATTGTCTAATCTAAAAATATAACGTCATTTAAATCCATTCACTCTCTTATTTTTTTAAAAAAAGCTACTGCGAAAGTACAATGAGTTACACAACTATTAATTCCTTTGTCAGAAACCACAAAACAGAAAATAACGGGACGTTAGTTTGAGATTGAAGTCTAACCGGAGCATAATAAAAGCACGAAGCGATATGCGCGAGACATCTTGCTTCCTAGAAAACTTTACTACTAAAAATATGAAAATTTAGCAAGTGGTGGATAGACCATTTGACCAAAGTATGGAAAGTTCTACAGAATCATTCAAAATGGTATCAAGTATCACCGAATATACCGTTAAAATTTATAAAATGTAACGACGTTAGTTTGAGATTGAAATCTAACCGAAGCATAACAAAAGCACGCAGAAACATGCGTGAGACGTTTTGCGTTCTTAAAAAATTTTATTGCTAAAAATATAAAAATTTAGCAAGTGGACGATACAAAATCTCAAAAATGTATGGAAAACTCTACATAATCATTTAAAATGGTATCAAGTAAACACCGAATATGGCGTTAAAATGTATGTATTCCACCTCACCCCCATCTTCAGAAATAACTTTCAGGAACAATGTATTGTATAACGATACATCCCTTTGTTAGAAAGCATAAGGCAGAAAACAAAATGCTACGTTAGGTTCGGATTGAAAAATAACAGTTCTTCAACAGGTCAACAAAAACAAGGAAGGGACATGCGAAACATGCTAACTTGCTAACTAACATTACGAAACATGCTAACTTATGCGTCTTTATAAAACTGTACTCTTAAAAAAAAACCTGAAAATATAACAACTGAACAAACATCAGTCAATTCTATAGAAAGCTTTACAAAATCCTTTACATTGTTGCCCAATATCTTCAAATTTGATGTTAAAATTTATTAGCAATGCTTTCTTCTAAATCAGCAATATTCACCAATTTTCACAAGGTAATAGCATAAATAGCATACGTTAGTCATTATAGAAGATATGCTCATACGTGAAATTCCAAGTATGATAAATATTATAGGAATTTCCAATGAGTATGTGGACCTCGCGAGATACTATCAACGATTATTAGGTTGGAATGTTCATTCCAAAACATGATACTAAACGAGGTTGTATAGAGAAAAGTCGCTCGCTTTATGTTGATAAGTTTAAGTAAATATTAAAACATTGTATGGCAATAGAAAACAAATCATCTAATGCAAAAATATTAAGATTTAGATAAATGGGATTTTTAGATATACAATGAACTTCCGTTTGTGCGGACTTTCAAGGGTGGCCAATTTTTGAACTATGAACATTTCAAATGGTGTAAAACAATCCCTTGAGTCGGATAAATTGGATTCGGTTTTTGACAGAAATATAATAGGTTACCAATTTATGCAAAAAGAAACAACCCTTTCTTTATTTTATTAATTTTAGTGAAAAAGCAAGTTAATAAAATTTTTCTAATACCAAAAATAATAAGTTACTCAAGACAAATAAAATATGCTAAGACAAATTGCTGCACTTACATAATTTTACTTTATTTAATATCTCACTTTTCTTTGCGAAAGTTCACTAAACGAAATCTTTCACATCATTTTTCAGTGTTGCGACACGTTTGAAAATTTGTCTGTTACATCACATTTTGATTGCTACTATGTGTGAACAGCCGTTAGCAATTTTGAACTTATCCAATTTTTGATGGTGGAAGATTTTCTTTCTTTTCATCACTGTCACTGACAATTTCATTTTCTCGATCTCCCAATAACCAAAAGTGCACCAAAGTGGCTTTTGAAGAAATAATGTACAAAACTAGTTTTGATTCTGCACGGCCAATTTGTCAAAACACTGTCTGCAATATTCGATGAGTAATACACATTAAGTGATGGCCTTTACATTAATTTCAAGTAGAAAATGATGGAGAAAACTAATGAAAATGTGTTCATTAACCAGAGATAAGTGATTTAAGTCCACTGTAGTAATAGCCCCACCAGTGGCTGAGAGGTTGTGCTCTCGAAGCTGGTAGACGGGAGGTGCTGGGTTCGATCCCAATCGCGCCCGTCGGCCTAATCGTTCGGAGTTTACCTGGTTTTCTTCGAGCCGTGGATTTTTCCATGCGTAAATACGGATTAGGTTCCCTTAGAAAGACCCCCACGAAGGGCACTCCCCCCGGGCCTATATCCCTAGTGTCGATAATTGGCCGTCAATAATCAACCCAACCCAACCCACTGCAGTAATACGTATTTGGCTGTTCATAGATAATACATAAACTGCCAAGAATATGGTAGAAATTAAAATTTCTGTACAGTTTATAAAAATTATTAACAATGCTTTTGATCTTTTTAAATGAAATTAATGGAAAATGGTAGTTTTCAGCTTGGAAAAGAAGCATATTACAGTGAAAAAAATACGGCTAGGAAGAATGTAGAAATATGTAGGTTTTTGCATAAAAAATACATATTTTCAACTTTCAAGAATCAAACTAGAATTTTTTATTGAAAAATGCACCTTTTGGATTCACTTTTTCTCGATGTTCAACGTATGCAGTGTTCCACGGTGCCAAATATTTGTCTGAATGGTTTCAACCAAAAACAATGAAAGAAAAGCACGTACATAATCGTCTAGTACTTGACCAACGATTTTTCGAAATTTTTCATTTTCAACAAAATGGCGGACCGTTAGATTTAGTGCATCAGATGTGAACAAAAAATGCTATTTTGTTTTGTTTCAAACTTTTATTTTTTTTTAAATGAAATCGGTTCATCCTTTCAAAGATATTTCTTGTACAGATTAAAAAAACACTGTTTCGAGAAAATCACGTTTAAAACTTGGCAACAAGTACTCGCTCATTCACTATGCTATAAGAATCGCTATATCTCCTGTGTGTGTTTAAATTTTAAACAGGCTTAGAGAGAACCTTTATGAAATACCAAACATTCAGAAAATGCAAGAAATTAAACCAATTCTTGAAGCCAATAAATTTCCATGGCCTCTTAATCATTTTTATTGATTACTTTATCATTTTTAAAGTTATTTTACTATACTTTTATAGGAAAGGGCTGTTTATTAGATTTGTATTTTAATATCCATTCATTTCTGTACAAACTACATAATTATTAACAACGATTCAATTTTTCTCGAAATTTTGAGCTTTCTTAAATAAATTAATCTATTTTTGTTTTATTATTTAATCATTTTAAAAAGAAATTTTACTGTAATTTTATGAAAAGTGCTATTTATTAAATTTAATACTTATTCATAATGCCTACTAAATTTTTCGCAATATAAATAATTTGTTTTACAAAAGCTTGTTAATATTTATATAGTTGCATTAGAATAATATGAAATCTGGCACATTTAAAAACATAATACGGGAACAAATTCCTTTTATGCAGAATATTACAATAAATACATTTTAGGAAAAAATAAATCTTCAACATAACACCGAGATAATCAAAATTATAATAAACACTATAAATTTTTGCGTTAAATACATAAATATTAATAATATTTGATTTATTTCAAAATAATTTTTAACTTTTCCCTCCCTTAAAATAAATATTTTAATCTTTTTTTAAATGAATCTTTGCTAAAAGCCTGATAAAATATGTTTGAAATCAGTTTTAAATACAAAGAAAACTATTGTTTAATTAGATTTGTATTTGAATATTCGCTGAAAATATTTATTGAATTCTCTGGCTTATGAATAATTTTGAATAGTAGTCGAGTGGAAACAATAATTTGAATAATGTAATTTAAATGCAATTAACTTTTTAAGTATCAAAAAAGAATTATTAACCACCTTTTAAAGCTGAAACTTTTTACTAAAAATACTTTAAAGTATCGTGCTTTTTATAGAAATTATTCTGGCACAATTCACGATGAATTAAGTATTCAAAGCATCTCGAGTTCATATGTGTAACTAACATTAAAAGATGATTAATTATGTCCTTGACCCAACACAAAACTTACAAAACTTCCTTATTATACAGAAAACTTGGATTAAAATTATGAGACTACTTTTAAATTTTGTAATTAACTATGCTCATCATTAATTTTATAATTAGCTAACTGTATTTAATAGCAATTTTATTGGTAAAACTATCAAGAAAATAAATAAAATTTTTTTACTATCTACATGTTCTTAGATGAAATTTAATCTTAAATAGCATTTTTTAATATTGCTGACAGTAAAAAGGTTCTTAATATTGGAACGAAGTAATTATAATTTTAAAAAACCCACTTTAAACGTTACAATCTATGCAGTATACGTGGAAAAGGGAATATTTTGCAGTAAATTTTCAGCGTGAATTTGAGGTAAAATATATGTACATAAATTGGTTTTGGTATGAACCAGGTTTTGGTGTTCCAGTAGCTGCACATATAAGATGGTGTAACCTCGTTCCAACACCTGGGGTTCCGGTTGAACCATGAATTTGCGTAGGTTTAACTATGAACTGGAAAAATGCTGAACAATATACTGGTAAAATGCTGAATCATAAACTGGTAAAATGCTGAATCATAAACTGGTAAAATGCTGAATCATAAACTGGTAAAATGCTGAATCATAAGGTCGCTACGTGTATCCACTACAAGCAAGGACTAATCAGATAGAAATGCCCGATTAAAGTGTAATCAGACACATTATAAACATCAAAATCCATGTCGCGATTTAAACTGGACACCACTTGATTTGTATCCAGCGTTTTACTCAAAGACCTTGCGTTGCGGATACCTCGGTGCTCTAAAGCAGCGCAACCAGACTGCATAGAAGTATTCGTTATCCCTGGTTATTGAATATCTTCATTTTTAGTGAAAATTGAAATCATTTCCGAGGTTGAACCACGAAAATTTTTTGGAAAGTTAAGAAGTACGATTTTTTTTGTTTTCTAATTACCTTACACTATACAATGGTTCAATTTTGATTATATTTCTTATGGTGATGATAGATCTTGGGCTGAAATATTTTAATGCATAACGCATGAATTCGGATATAATTTGTGGGCCGTACGTCTGTACATTCACGTTGTAAGCAATTAACCAACAGTTCGAATCCAGGAAGGCAGAAATAAGAATATCCAATGAAAACGAAGTCATCTCAGCTGAAGTTATTTATTGATATATAGCAAGTATAAGATGTAAGAATGGGGTGGTCTCGGATATTAGAGGCTTAAAACAGCAGTTTACCGCACAAGAGCTAGGAGTGATCTGCCGTTTGGGTAGTAGATTGTCTCGCCAAGATTTGATATTACATTGAGCCAACAAACCGCAGACGCGCAGAAGAATTTATATGTACGTTATGGATAATTAATATAAATGTTTTGAGCGGATGTAATGAATAGGCTACCACATTTGGAGAAATCGTAATTTTTGTGAATTTTAGAGAACACATGCGGGCAACCCGGTGGGAAAGGAATTTTAGTCAAAGGAAAGAGTTAAACTTTGTATCTGGGAAATTACATTACTTGCACAATTTGTTTATGAACAGAAAAAGGTTGGGCGCCCAAGCAGCTGTCAATGAATGTCCGGAACACATAACATTACATCTGTTATAACCGCATTGGAATTAAAATAGATTTATAACGTGCATGCTGCATTTATTAAAGATAGTCTTTCATATGAGAAAAGGAAGTAACATTTGAGGTTTTAGAATAAGAGATATTTTAGCGAAGAGAAAATTAATATATTAAAAATTAAGTTAGGAAGATTAATAATTTAGAATAAAGATATGTATAAATGATTCAATATCATATTTCTAGCTGTGTTCGGTTAAAGAATCACTAGGAGTTAATTAAGGGATAAATGTGCACGATACGTAAACCAGTGAGTGTCCGCATGTATTTAAGATAACCCGATGACAATATAGGTTATTTTATACTCCGAAAAGGTCGCCGTTTTATTTATTTTTATTTTAGACAAATATCTTTGTTTTGTTGCTTTGTTAGCATTCCAGCATTTTTTTCCCATTGAATGCAAGAAAGTTTACGTTTCTTAGACTTTGATAACTTTGATAAATAAAACTTTGATAAATATTTTATGATATAGCGGAAACATTTTAGAAGTTTTATGATATTACATGAAATTTTCGGGGTTCCGAAAATCTTTCATTTATCTTCAGAAACTATAGAAGAAACGATGTTTACGAAAACGTTACCGAAATAAAATGTTCCTTTTGTTGTCCGTAAATTTCAGAAACGCTATGAAGTAGCTTTTACAGTGTAGATTCAACGTCATAAAATATTTTAATGAGGAAAATAAACCCAATAATCTGTATAATGCCAAATTCTGAAGTAAGAAATATTTAAGAAATAAATGCGATGAATAATAATATTCTTAAACGAGTCTGAAGCAATTTTGTTGCGGTAAGGGATTCAAATTAAATAAAAACTTACAACAGATAGCACGACAGTAAATCACTAGAACAGACGCAGATCACCGAAAGAGAAAAGATCGGAAACTTCCATATTAGGTCATTTAAAAGCCATTCTCAAACAATGACATTGCTTTTCGATTTCTATGCATACTAGAAATGCAAATTAATCTGAAATTCTGATTTAATGACAATGAAAACCCATCAGGACAGCATCTAGGCGCCATTAGAAAACATTTACTCAGAGTAATCACTTTGAATCGACAGAATAAATGCGACCAATCTTTTGCTACATGTTTATAATATTGTGCATATAGATAACACCACGTTTCTAAAATAATCATTCATTTTTCTAAAATAAACTTTTATTTTAATATACATTTTTCTGTGTTTTAAATTCGTAAGCAAACAGGTTAAATAAAGTTAATATAATTTAATTCGGTGATGATCAAGCATATATTTGAACATCATAATAAAATATGATAATACAGTCTGGTGATAAATCACTTAAATTATTGATAATATTTAAACTAACTGAACATGTGGCTCTTTATTTAAAAAACGAATCCAATATTAAAAGCAGTAAACTAGTATTATTAACAGTTCAGAACCTTCATAAACCTATTTTGAAACATGTGACCCGATTCAAATTAGATTGGACTATCCAGAAATATAGAGACTAATATATAAAATAAAATTTGGAAAGCGATTCGGTAAATTTATTCACACTCTAAAAAATGCATGACCGAGTTTAAAAAGGAATAAAATTTTCTTAAAGTTTGAAAATGACAAAAAAAAAAAATATCATGCAATAAAAACAAAAAGAATACATCTACTAAAGTCTTTAGTCATAGAATAATATTCTTCGGTAAAAAGTTGTAATTAAAAGTAATGAGATGATAATTTAAGCACAGACTGATCGAAAGGTCAGGTAATTAACCTCGGAGTTTTGTTTGCACTTGAGATAATAAAAAGTTGTATTTGTGTGCTTTATTTCTTTTAATTCGGAGCTGTTTAAGATGTTTGATATTTTTTGTGGGTGAAAAAAAAAAATAACTCATTTACATTTGAAACAATAACTATACCACTTGAAGCATCTTCGTAAAATTGATTGGCGATTCTAGAATCACTAATTCCAACTGATTGAAAAAAAAAAAAAAAACTTGAAAATATATTTCACATAAAATTTAATTAATAAAAAAAAAATCGGTTATAGTGTTTGAAAATAATTAAAGAACAACGTATATTATATAATTGAGGACATGAGTTTCAAAACTTGTCTTATCCAGAAAATAAAATTTTGGAAAATCGCCAAAAACCTGTACTTCCATTGGTTTTTATTGTAAACCAAGATATTATATTGCCAGAAATACATGCTAAAACTAGTTTTTTTGCGGATTGAAGTGTTTTTTTGGTGCAGATTTACGAATAGAATAGATTGATACAGAAAAAACTATTTTTTTAAATTTTGGATAAGGTGAGGTTTGAAACTCACATCCTCAAATAAAGTGTTCAAAATCTTTAATATTCGAGGGGACGCTGATGTTGCAAATTTTACCGCAAACGTAATTTTTCCGTAATTTTGTTTTTCAGATGGCATCTAAATTAAATTCAATATTTACTACTGTTATTTATAACTGATCCCTGTTATTTAAAATCTGGCATTTGTAACAGTGTAACTATTGCCCGCGAGAAAATACGTCACGCTCGTGTAAAAAAAGTAAGGGCGACCGCAGAAAGGTTACTGTTAACGAAATCGAAAATCATTATAATTGGGGGAAACCGAGGCTAACGAAAAAGAAAGGCTACCGCGGTGCTTTACGCGTATCTTTTTTTACAAACCGTGGGAGTCACGTGATGCTCGAATGCACCAATGCAGGTGTACGAAAAGAGCATCACGTCACTCTAGCGGTCTGTAAAAAAAGATAAGTGGAATGCACCCCGGAAGCCTGTCTTTTTCGTTAGCCTCGGAGGGAAGCAATGTGACGTCTACAAGTAATTTTTCAATAAAAATTAAACCGATTTCAAGGGATTTTTCTTAACTCGCGACATTTTTTTTACAGTTTTTTTAAAAACATTCATGTAAATTATTGTGACTATCCATTGCCTATTTTTTTTCTTCTTAAAAAACGGCAATTGGCATATTTTAGAGAGATTGGTATAGAAAGAAAGAGGGTTTTTTGTGACAACCCTTTGTTGTTATCCAAATTCATTTTAACGATATTGTTGCTAGAATTGCTCATGCATAGTGCACAGCAGACAATCACATATACAAATTTTTGGCGTGTCCCTATGTAAACAATTATACACGATACCATGGCTATTTTTAAAACGTTAAGTAGGACTATACACTTTAACAACATATTCAAATTTTTCGGCGATTGGCCAATTTTTACGAAAAAAAGGTAAAAATGCCTAAAAGGTGAAAAGCAAGGAAACAAAACGCACCATTTTTTATGCTAATGCAATATATACGGGATCGCCACGAGAACCGCCCAATTTTCATGAAATTAAGGTCATATATAGAGATTATTAAATTAAGGTCTATGGCTAAAGTTTGATTATAAGTAGAAAGGCTTAAAAGATAAAAAACACAAGGAAACAAACAAACAGACAAACACACCATTTATTGTCCTTTTTTTGTTGCTTAATCCCAATGCAATATATACCAGATCGCCACCAGAACCGCCCAAATATTACAAAAATAAGGTAAAAATGTCTAAATTAAAAGGTAAAAAAACCTAAAAGGTAAAAAAACAGGGAAACAAATAGGCAGAATAACACACCATTTTTTCAAAAGCCCGATGCAATGTATACGGAATCGCCACTTTCCAACAAAAAATAAAGATTTATCCAAATCAGAACATCCGTTCAAATGTTATGCGTATACATACATTAAAAAAGAAGAAAAATGAAAACATACAAACAAATTGTATAACTTACTTTGTTTGAAGTCGGTTAAAACTACAACTGATAATATATTCGTAGAAAATCTATTAACATTTTAATCAAGCGAAATTGTCTAGTTAAGTTTTATTTGAAAAATATGCAAAAGATAATCTTTATAAAATAAATCGAAAAAGTAAGATTTTAATAAATTAAGATACTGCATGTGCGTGGTATTACTTTAATGATGTACATATATAAATTGTTAAGTTCCGTTTATCTTATATGAAGGAAATAGACTAGATTCAGAATCCTTAATGCAAGTTTCATATCCTGCAATTTCAAGAGAAAATAATTGGAGTCATTCCTGAGCGAAAAGGAGAAACAACAGATCTCCAATCTATATACATTTCATGCGACATGTAATCAATCAATCGTACCTTTATCCAAATAATTGGGATACAGTCTGACAGTATCTTATTAATATAAGCAGAAATAATATTTAATAAGTGTTAGTCTGAACTTTTTATACTTTACCTAAATGTAATTTGTTTGGATGAAGATTGTTATTTCATACAAGCTTAATATGTATTGAAATATAACTTTTTGGGATGTATGATGATAAACTTTATTCTGTTAAAATGAAATATCCTAATAAACAGTCACTGTGTCATCACAAATGGCTACATACACAATGTGAAAAAAATATGACAGCTTTCGTTAATCAAATAGCAACTGAAGTGAACATTATTTGGTGGATACAATGTAGTACAATTACCGTGACAGTTTCTTCGTGACAAGTCATCTAAGTGTCGTCCCATTCTAAACATCAAAATATAACTGATTAACCTCAGCCAAGTATCCGAATTGTCGCAGAAGTTTAGTAATCGTCGTGTAGCGTTATTATATTAATTAGAAAAGCTCTGTTCACGTAGTTCAAGACCAGTATTGGCAGGAAATTGCATTAACAGGTGATTCGACTAGTTGATATGTGTTCTACAAATAATATCGGGCCGACAACATGGGGTGATGAATATCTGACCATTTCTCACTCCATTAAAATTCCTCTGCAGTGATATATATCACATGACTAAAACCTATCAATACCTATCAAGATCTTATCTCACCACACCTCAAAATTCTTTTTCACGTTTCATAGACAGAAAATTTTTAACGAAAAAAAAAAAAAAAAAGCTAAGTACCAAAAATTTCGCTGGGATTTTCTAACACTGAGCTAATTAGTAAAATATCATGTGACATCGTGATGCACTCGGCAAAAAATTAGCAAATGACCAAATAATCGAAAAGTAGTAGGAAGCTCCATAATTGTTCCAATAGGTAGTTGGAATGAAATGATCAAGAGGCGACTTGCGGAGCAGACAAGGAGAATTTCTTACCGACACCGGGTAGCGAAGGTCACGAGTACAACAATTAGTTGAGTTAGGCCATTCAGCAAGGCATTATTCGCTGATTGTAATGGAAGACAAAAATAGGCACTGTACAGTTGGGAAAAGGTTTAAAAGACTATTTAAGTAATACATTAAAACCTCGGCTTACCGCCCCAGTTGTCGAAAAATTCGGTTCTTAAACAAGAAATTTGAGCGAAATTTGATTCGGTTCTCGTACAGCAACAGTGTTGTCACTAAATGTATGGAATAAAATAAAATGTAGCTAAAGTGACCGAATAAAATTTTTTGATGCAAACCGCACATTCGTGAGATAGAGGTGATCGTATCACTAACGAAATTCGTGCATTTTGTGATTCCTGGACAACAAAATCCAACGATTTTAATCATTTTTATTTATTTAAATTCCCCATTTTTCTTTGTCTTTTTGTGTGTGTTGTTTTCACGGGCACGAAGTACATATATTTGTCGCATTTTGAAATTCAACGGTAGCAAGTTGCTTAGATATCCTAATGATCTAAAAAATAAGAATGGAAACGTCTCTCTTTCTCCCGAATGTCATCTAAAGTTTGCCCAATAAAGCTATGTACAGTACTATGCAGTGAATTCTTTGAAACAGGTAAAATTACATACTTTTTTTATGTCATATCTGTCACAAAATTGCAGGTATTTATTTCAGCGATCACATGACGACAATAACATTCTTAAATATAGACAGACAAACCACTGTTTAAAACACCAGAACTTTAACAATTGCAGACTAGTTTTGATAGCATTCAGCGTACCATCATCAGTGCAAAGTATGATGAAATTTTGCCCATATATCGGGTGTCCTAAAGGCTTAAATACTCTTTAATTTTTTACCTCTTGGAGGTACTTAGGAAATGTAAATTAAAAAAATGTTCAAAATATGATAGGAATTCAGATTATGTTTATGAAATTGTCCGGCTATTAATTACCAATTAATTTCCATTTGCTTTTAAACTTTCATACGCTCCCTAGGATTTATAAGTAATTTTTAGAAGATTTTTCTCAATGCTGTGACAAGCAAAACAGTAAAAATTCCATTCTTCAATGATTACAACTCACAGAGTTATGATACGTTAGATTTTATGAAATTTCGGAGTTTTCCGACATTAAAAATGGATAGACGAATTTTTAGAGACAGAAGGCTTCGAATTTTCATAAAACTCAATGTATCATAACTCGTCAAGTTTTGGTCGTAGAAGAATGGAGTTTTCAGTACTTTACTTGTCAGAGCATGGAGGCATTTTTTCTAAATTTACCTTATAGGACCCAGGGACGATATAAAAAATAAAAATATGAAACTTTTTGAAAATTAGTTGCAGGACATTTTCATCAACATAAACTTAATTCTTACCTTATTTTAAACATTTTTGCAATTTGAAATGCCTACGTATCTCCAACAGATAAAGCGATAAAACACGTTTCAATGTTTTTCTGTTACCCTGTACATAGAGAAGAAGCAGATTCAAGGAATAGGTTTATTAACCAATAGAATTGCAGGAAATTACAGGGAACAGCCAACAGAAAATTACATAGGAAAAGGAACTGATAATATGGAAAAATGCAAGTAGAAATTAAGAAAAGGAGGTTTTTATATAATATTTGAAACAATCGGACAATGGGGAAATAGTAAAGTCACAATTAACAACATTTTTATTATTTTTATACATATGGAATGTTTAAAAAAAATAAGTTCAAGTATAGAAGTAGATTTAGATATAATTTTAGCTGAGTTAAAGTCAAATGTGTGGTTCATCTCCCTGTAATGTTTTGCAATGGTCGGTTTGTTAGTACGCAGATTGATTGACGAAAGTATTTGCTTGTAAACATGGCTTTCCTTAAAGTTTTCACAAGAATTCGAAATCTCAATAGGGTCTTTCAGTTTGGAGAGAGTGAGTTTATTGGCAGGGATGACCACTACTTTGGAATCATATAATTTAAAAAAAATTAGCAATAGAGAGGCCAGATTTGGGAAAGTAAGATAAAAGAACGCCAATATTGAAAAAAATAAGAAAATAGAGATGAACGTGAGGAACGGGGAAGCGGCAATGTTAAAATGCTTTTAACATACTGCTAATTGAAACTACATAAAAACTACATATGATAACTACATAATGCTTTTTAATATAACAACCTACTTTGATTTCTGATTTTAATTAATTATAGAAGGGTCGTAACATCTGTCAATAGCATTGACCTTAAGATATTCAATTTCAGAATTAAGAGAGTAATAATCGGAACAAACGAGTACGGTGCGATTTTCAAAGGTATAATAAGTGGCTATTTTTTGTCTAGAAGGATGACATAAGCTGGCATGGGGGTGGTAGGGAGACAGAGAAACTTTTGTAATAAACGGAAATAAAGAAACCTTTTTTGATGCGATTGACAAGGGTATCCTGGGAAAGGAGTGAGTGAATAATTATTTTTCCTGTTTCATTATGAAATTAAATAGGGTTCATAATGTTAAGGATGTTATCACTTATCAGTACTGTAAAGAGAGATGTCCATTAAGGGGAATGTGCACCAACACGGCGAGTACAGAATGATAGAAAGACTTTATTATAAAGGGTGCATTCAAATTCTCAAATGACAACAAAGTTTGTTTGTTTTAATGAAATTCACAAACATTGGTATAAAATTGAGAAAATGAAAGCAAAACTAATGCTCAAGAGGTTTTAAAAATATAAATTCATTTAATGAGTTAAAAATATTCTGATGAATTTTAAATTATTTTATACAAAAAATATGCAAATCCAATAACCTGTAACATCATAAAAAATTTAAATACACATACGTAGCTTTTATCAAAAGACGGAAATATAGTGGGTGTTATTCTAGTTAGAAATGGTTTGAACAACCCACTCAAGAAACGGTACCGTGCTCCTGGAAAACACAATGCACTCGGGAAAAGGATTGTGGACGTAACACCGCGCTAAATATCTCTCAAATAATTATCACGTACAGCTCGTCGAAGAAATAACGCTTTATAATAAAACCAAAATTCTATGCATTACAACTTTTAGTCTAATATCTGTATACTTACAATAAAAAAAAAATTAAATCTATTTATGACAGCTAGCTCACGAAACTTCATCAATTAGGATACAGTTCAGCACTTTTAATAATTAAAATTTTTAATTAAAATGGGTTTAGCCATAAAATGAAGAATTTAAAATGATGTTGAGCCATGTACACTAAAGATAACCATAGCAACTGAAAAGAAAAATCGGTCTAAAAATTTCTTCAATTAATTGCAGCTGGGTTGGTGTTCCGAATTTTACCCATGAGAATATATCAACCTCGAACCTTCTTGTTTAATTACATTCTAGAATATGACAACATACTTTGATTTCTGAAAATTGAACAACCTGAAAAAGTGTAAATACCCTTCTTGTACCACAAATTAAAAAAAAAAAAATGAATATTTAGAAGTTAAAATTTTCAAAAGTAGACTTTACTCAAAAATTCGTATTACTGATTTGTTTAACCCTTTATAACCCGATGGTACTTTGCAGAATTCTTTCTCAACTTTTTTTATCTCACGGCACACTTAACCCCTTCGCGACGAGCGTCTTTTACAGAATTTTTAATCGTTTACCACCAGTTTTCCAAAACAGAAATTTTCGCCTAATCGAATCGCAGAAATGCTAGCATTAAATAAGGCAAATCTTACAATAAAGAATAACTGGTGGGAATAATCGAAGATTCTGAGTGTCTTATGCGTCACGTATAAGTGTCGCTCGTCCCCAAGGGGTTAACCCATGGTCAAACTTCCATAGTACATTAAATTTGTGATGAAAAAACATTATGAAAATATATGTCATTTATAGTTTATTTACTAACACAAACAAAATACTCTGAACTAAAAAAGACCAATCATTATAATTTGGAATAAAAAGAATGTTAATATTCTTATAAAAAATATGTTACATTAAATTTACGTTCACTAATTTTACGTTTCAAATAATGTTAAAATTCTTATAAATTTATATACATTAACTTTTAAGGAAATATCGGAGCGTGACTATTTTTTATTGCAAAATAGCATTTTCGAATAGTCAGTACTTACTTTTAAATCATTTTCCAACGGTCATTTCAACTGAATTTTGCATTATGACCCTTTTCCTTTAGCAGGGATAATTTTCATTGAAATTAAATTTATCCAATGAGAGTATTTTCATGTTTCCCTTTCATATTCTTATAATAAGTATACAAGCAGAGAAATATACTTCCAAATAATGCAACTTATGAAGATAAATTTCATTTCGAAATAAATCGCATACTATAAAATGGAGGATATTAAAGTATCGATATTTCTGTTAATTATTAAAATCTTGACATAACTAGACTTAAAATTTTTGTGACACACATCGGGTACTCTCACAGCGTACCATTCAGCCACGGCACATCGATTGAGAACAATTACTTTCAAGTACTATTAAAGAAGACTTATAAAATTCATTTAAGGGGACCAGAAAGGCTTGAAATGTCGAAAACTGACTAAAGTTTGATCGTGAATTAGGAAGCATTTAATTAATTTAGACTATTACTTCTCTTTAAATTTGTTTTTTATAGAAAAATAAAATATTTGTTAAAAATTCTAAAAATTAACAAAATTTGCAAAACTAGTTTTGCAACAATTTTGAAGTCCAGGTACCATATTTTCAAGTCATCATTTCTTCTTTATACTGCTTATTACGTTATCTCTCGATTCACCCAAAACAAATTAAAAAAAAAAAAAAAAAAAAAAAAATTACAAACTTCTAATAAAAAATTTTAAGTCTATAAAAATTGATCATATTTTTTTTGTAAAAATTAGAAAGAAAAATGTTCTTATATTTTGTTTGTTTTTCGGTTATAATCGAGAGACAGTGTAATAAGCAGTATAAAAAAGAAATGACTCAAAAATATAAAACCTGAACTTCAAAATTCGTGGCAAAACTAATTTTCCAAGATTAATTTTGTAGTACAATATTAAAACTTTTGTTATTCTTTTACAACTTAAAAATGTATATATTTCTACATTTCTATAAAACATAAATAAATTCAAAAATAAATAAAATTCTTAATTACAGGTTTCTTACTCCACGATGGAATTCAGTCATTTTTTGACATTTACAACTCTCCTGGTCCCCTTTACACATAGTTTGACAATAATACAATTTAGGACGAGTTCGAAATTCTGTACTTAATCCTGTTCCAAAAGCACTATTTATTGTACAATGCAAAAATATCTGTAAATGGATATATATATATATATATATATAAAATATCTTTGAATTAAAAAAATCATAAAGTTCTTGTAACAATCTAATTGAATCTCAGTAGACCTGGATGAATATACTGATCTTATCATAAATGTCAGTATATTTATGAAATACTGTATTATTTTTAAAACACGTGTGGATACATCCAGGCTGATGAGTATATTTACACGCGTTTTTTCATATCCAATTCTAATTTAAATCTCTTGTTGTCCAATATTCCATTATATTTAGTTCATATTTCATTTCAAAATCCCTTTGTATTCACTTGATATCAACTTTCAATGATTAGCTTCTATATATATATATATACAGGGTGTTCCGTTAAAGGGGTCCAATATTAATAGGGGTAATAGAGGAGATCACATGGAGCATAAATCAGTATATAAAGCCTGGTCGGATCTCAATAGTTTTCAAGTTACAGCCAATAGAATGAAAATTCGGAAAATTGTAAAAGAACCCTCATTGCTAAACTATCGATAATGCTACATAAAAACGAAGCACATATTTAGAAAGAGCAGAAAAAACCTACAAAATGACATCAATTGTATTAAAATAGCAATATTTATTGACGAGTTACAAGCCCTGAAACAGTGAAAAAAGTACGAAATCCAATATACACCAAAATAGTTAATCGTTAATTCCAAAAAGACAACTCTAGCTACAACAAGGAAAATGTAGTAAAATTTGGTCCATTCCGAAAACTTTCGAAAAAGCTTACAATGAACCATATCGGTTTAATTGTGTGAGAGAAATTAATCAGTTTCTTAGTTACAACTCCGCTTTCTTTGACACTAGCAAAGGTTAAACTCCGCCCATCACGATTGGAAACACCGCCTTTTTAATTACTCTCAACTATACATTTTCGATCATGCTTCTTCTGAGATGCAACATTTTTAATTATTCAAGAGTTGAATGAACCAAAATAACTTTACAATAATAGTCTACATTTTAAAGTGGTCTTTTATTGATATAAAGCTTAAGTTAAATTCCTTAAAATTAAACTGGTGGTGAAAATTCGGAAATAATTAAAAATATTGCAATTTGTAACTATGCAAGAAGTTTCAGTACATGTTTTACATGGACAATTATTGTATGTATATGTGCATCATAATTTATGATAGGAAATAATAATAATAAATAGCATAATAATTTTATTAATTATAAATTTAAAAAAGACACTAAATTTTAAATTAATTCATACAAACTTTGTAATTTACAATTTGAGTACACCACAGTCTGTGACTTACAAAATACTGTGCCAAAAAGTGTTGAAAATAAAAGAAAAATGACAAATAAAGAATTACATTCCACGTACTTTATGACATATGTGAAGCATAGTCTTCTGGCCTGCGCTGCACAGTTCAATGTCGGAAGGCAGACGAACGGACATTATTATAATAGGTGTTCAAAGTTGCGCCCATTAACAGAATCGCACAGCCGACAGCGACGTCGTAAAGATTGGCGAACACGCCGAAAAACTCCGACGGAGTTGGGAATGTCTCCTGCAGCGACAACGATTCGCGCTAGCAAATCCTCCGGTGTATCCACAGGCGTTTCATACACCAGCGATTTAAGGTGTCCCCAAACAAAAAAGTCTAACGGATTGAGGTCTGGAGAGCGTGCAGGCCAAGCAACAGGTCCACTGCGTCCAATCCATTTCCCAGGATATGTTGAATTGAGGTGATTGCGAACACCTATGAAAAAATGTGCCGGTGCGCCATCGTGCATAAACCACATATTGTGGCGCAATGTTGCTGGCACATTTTGCAGTAACTGCGGTAAGATATCCCGTAGGAAAACCAAGTACGTACTGCCATTGAGTACATCTGGGAGTAAATATGGTCCTATGAGATAATCGCCGAGGACACCTGCCCATATGTTCACACTGAACTTTTGTTGTGCGTTCGACGGGAAAACAGTGTGCGGATTTGTATATGACCATGTGTGCATATTGTGCGTGTTTACCACGCCCTCTCTCGTAAATGTTGCTTCATCAGTAAATAAAATATTTTCCAGAAATTGTGGATTATTTTCTGTTACATTAAGCAACCAGCGTACGAATTCTGTCCGCTGAGCACAATCTGTTACTGATAACAGTTGTACCCGCTGCACATGAAAGGGGTGCATGTTTTCTGCACGCAGAACACGCCACACACTTTGGTGAGAAACACCGACTTCAGACGCAGCAGCTCGTGTACTCGTGGAGGGGTTATCTTTAAAAATATTCAGTACATCTTCTTCCATTGCAGGTGTTCGTACATGTCGAGGTTTCCCTGCATCAATGCTTGCTGTATTAAACGATCCAGTCTCCCGTAATCGTCTATCGATTTTTATGAAGAGTTTCGAACTTGGGCAACGTCTCCTTGGAAATTGCTCACGGTACATGCGCTGTGCTAGACATGCATTTCCATGAGCTTGCCCGTACATCAGATGCATGTCCGCATATTCTTCGTTAGAGTATTCCGGCATAATTATTATACATCAACTTACTACAATCCCACTTACAACAGCCTCCCTTTAACATAACGCCCACTGATGACTGCTGTTTTATTACACTTTTCTTCCTATACACATAGAAAATTTGCATAAAAAGTACTTCTTCTTCATCATCCTGAAAGTTCATGGAGGAAACGCAGCAGTCACGGAGTTTGCTTTAAGACAAGGCGAGAGCTGCACAATATGTCATTCACTTGACCAGACTGAATAATGAAAGGGTATTGATAGAGGTTGATCAGAAATGTATAATTGAAAGATATTAAAACGGGGTGTTTACAATCGTCATGGGTGGAGTTTCGCTCTTTCCGAGCGTGCAACAGTACAGAGTTGTAACTATGGAACTGCTTGATTTCTCCCATACAATTAAACTGATATGGTTTATTGTCAGCTTCTTCGAAAGCTTTCGGAATGGACCAAATTTTATAACATTTTCCTTGATGTAGGTAGAGTTGCATTTTTGGAATTAACGATTAACTATTTTGCTAAATATTTGATTTTGTATTTTTTCACTGTTTCAGAGCTTGTAACTCGCCATTAATTCTCAATATTCTAAAACAACTTATGTCATTTCGTAGGATTTTTTCTGCTCTTTCTAAATATGTGCTTCGTTTTTATGTAGCATTATCGATAGTTTAGCAATGAGGGTTTTTTTACAAATTTCCGATTTTTCATTCTATTTGCTGTAACTTGAAAATTATTGAGATCCGGCCAGGCATTATATACTGATTTATGCTCCGTGTGATCTCCTCTATTACCCCTATTAATATTGGACCCCTTTAACGGAACACCCTGTATATATTTAATTATAACTGTTCAACTCTTTTGATGTGCAAAGGCATGGAGTAGGAAGTTTCAGTCTCTATATAATAATTTCTATATATTGGAAGGCCATAATATTTCCTCATTTTCTAATTCTATATCTACTAAATATTTTAAATGAATGATTCGAGTTGTAAATTTTCCAACGGTTCAGTTTATTATTTTTAATAGACGAAATCTTTAATAAAGTTATTGCATAAATCTTCTAACGTATTTTCGAAAATTCGGTAAAAATGCTTAGGAAGGTAAACTTTGCTTTAATTCATGATTTGAGACATAAATGGTTAAATAATTATATGAAGAAGTGTCTCTAGGGAAGTGTCAATCTCTACATGATAATTTCTATATATTGGAAGGCCATAATATTTCCTCATTTTCTAATTCTATATCTACTAAAAACAATATTTTAAATGAATGATTTGTGTGTTGTAAATTTTCCACAAAACCCCCATAAATATCGGTTTAGTTTATTATTTTTAATAGACGAATTCTTTAATAAAATTATTGCATAAATCTTCTAACGTGTTTTCGAAAATTCGGTAAAAATGCTTAGGAAGGTAAAGTTTCATTAATTCATGATTTGAGACATAAATGGCTAAATAAGTATGGGAAAAAGTGTTTCACTTATTCGTGCTGGTCTCAAGTCGGTTTTCTGTTCCATAGCAAAAAATAAAAATAAAAATAATTGAATTTCTAACATCTAATTAAGAAGCATTTTTATTAATACTACAGGGTCCTATCCAGATTTTCTGGGTTACAGAATATAGGTGCAAAACCAGTTTTCTTTATTGAAAACTCCAATCTTTTTTTTTTACATTTCATACATTTTTAGATTGCCCGCTAAGAACACTAAAAAGCATTTTTATATGGAAATATCAAAAATTTATTCAAATAAAGTTTTGAAATTTATTAAAAGCGATACTTTCATATTATCTACATGCCAATGATTAATAGCCGAAGAAATCGCCAAAGACTTCACTACTTACAGCGGACATTTTGATTTTGATAATTTTGTTGATTTAAGCACGTAGCTCAATTAAATGTCTGTTAAATGTGTATTTTATTTATATTATTATATTTAGTTATAGATGAAGTTTTAATTTAGTTATGGAATATTAACCGAAAACAAATGCTGAACTATTTATATTGTTTTAAGTGCAAACGGGTTAATCTTTTGTAATTTGACTGCACGCGATAGAGATAGACTTAATAAAAATCACGTATAAAATTATTTTAAAAACCATTAAAATTTCAGTAAATTGAGATACAGTTTTCAAACAAACAACATTTGAAAGAAATTTTTTTTTGCTCTGTTCGACAACATAAAAATTGAAATTGTGCGAGTTTAGAAGTTAAAGAAATTGCAGTAAAAGAGAAATTTATTAGTGAGGTGTTAGTGTTACCACTGTTGTTTCCCCACACACACGTTTTTGCTTTATAATATTGATATATTACTTTATTTAATATTACATAAAATACCATTTAATAACATAAAAAAAGTTGTATCGTATTGTAAAATATCAAGTTAAATAACATTAACAAAACTGCTTTGAAGAATTATTTGTTTATTATATAAGGAGAATTTTGATATTTTTGATGAAACAATATATATCTACATTAATTAAAAGATAAATATTTAATAAAAATAATAAATTCTTTCAGAAATTCTTATGAAATACTTCTGAACTTATGTAAGGAAAATAGAAAGTTTGTGTGGAAGTTATGTCCACATATTAGTTCAATACCAATCTTATTTTCTATGTCAGATTGCAGAGGAAAATATCCGAAATGAAGTTATATATAAGACAGCAAATACTGAATAAATAAAATCGATTTTGATCTATTATTTTCTCTGCTTACTCGATTGCAACTGAAGCAGCATAAAAACAAAAATCAATGCATTTCTAAAATAAATTATTTGGAATTCAATTAGATTATCTAAACAGCTTAGTATTTTCTTTTTAAAAATAACTAAAGAGATGCATATTAGAGACCCATGATGGTACATTTACTTCTGTAAACTGTCTGTTCAGAATCTATAAGAAGTTTCACTGTTTCAGTTCAATTTTACTTTCTTTTGATTCATGTTTCTCGAATATCAACAAAAATAATCCTATCTTAAAAATTAACGATTTAATTAACGATTAACGATTAACGATTTAACGATTTAACGATTAATTAACGATTTAATTTTCGTATTTTGTACTTAAAACAATATAAATAGTTAAACATATGTTTCCGGTTAATATTCCATAATTAAATTAAATCTATTTTTTCAAAATGGAAATACCTAAAGAAATATTGAATTGTTGGTGTTTATAAAAAGCCCTCTTTTATTGGCGATGTAGATAAAAATACTTTCTTTAAAAGACCTAAAAATGCGATTTACCAGTTTAATTCTATTGACACTTTACCGTTTTCTTTCACCTAACATCTTTTATTATTAATTACACAAAAGCCAGACTAGATTTACTTAAATGCATGTTTACTTCAAATACTAATTAGTATTTAGTCATTTGAGTGCTCTTTTACTTTAAAATTTAAAGGAAAGTGTAAACGCACTCATAAAGAAAATATATGTGGATGGCAGTGGTTTGACTAAAGAGTGGCTGAGTTGACAAATTTATGTATTTCATAGCTCAAGGGATCCTCGAGTCCCGGAAGATAATCTGTAAAATAGTAAAGATTAAAACTACACAGTTTTCGTATTTTAAAAGTTTATAATGACAAGACACTGTAGTGAACTTCATTGCGGTAAAATGCAAATTGATAAATTTGACAAAAGCCTTGTATCCGCATACTATATATACTTATGTCATCTCATCTAGTAGGTTGTTCGTAATATTTTTTAATTTGTATATAGAATTTTTATTTAATTATATATTAATCATCTTGATCCAATTTATTTTACTATTGTCTTATTTTTCGGCAGTTTGCTTCAAAATTAACGCCTTTATTTTGCCTTCATCTGCTTCAATTTGTTTTACAGAACATTGGTGCATCATGAAAATCGCATTTGCGAGGATGAGATTTGACAAATAAGTTTTAACACTGTTATACTTATAACATTCTCACGATACGTTTCAGGCAATTTTGCTCTCTCGTTTGAATAGTATTATTACCTTTTTAGTATAACACAACGAAATTGTTTAAAATATATCTTTTTACTTTCAGTTTGATATGAACACCCGCCAGTTAAAAAATATATCGATATAAACAAAATACTTTTATATGAACCTTGAAGTGTACGCTGCCAAAATACATGATGACAACCTAGTTTAGAATGCGGTTAGCTAGCTAAAAACACAATTGTCTATCGACAGACAAGGAAAAACGAAACTTTTTCCATGCAACCAATATGTTAAAAAGTCTAGGTGTTTCTTTTTCTACGTCATTCAAATAGTTGTTGTTTACGTAGTAAATTTTATTAAAATAAATGTTTAATAAAATAAGCTTTAGCATTATCCTCAGTCTCATTATTGCCGAAACGTCAGTTGAGGCTCCCTGTTGAGACCCGAAAAGTTTTTGGTTTCTGTCTGTTTGTCTGTTCCACGATAACTGCCGCAAAAATGACCCGATTAGGTTGATTTTTGGTAGGTATGTTGGTGAGGTACCCGGAATTAGCTGTATAGTTTTAAGTTACATTTGGTTCATTTATTCGAGAAATGTAGAACATTTCTTTTTAGGTCATAATGCTTTCCTATGGGAACGCAGACGATTTTCAAATTTCATTTTTAACTGAAATGAAAATCGCATATTTGAATAATGGATTAAACATATAGATGCTAATTTTTTTATATGGATGTTGTAAATATATCCAAAAGCTTTGAAAATTTGCCGATACATTTATTAGAATTTTGAAATTAATTGTTTAAATTATTGGAAAATTTTTTGCATCTGTTCGGGAAATATAAAACATTTTACTTTCATATTTTTTACAAATTTTAAAATGCATTTCGTTTTACTTTGGTCTTTAATTTATGAGTTGCTTAGCAACCCTATTTCAAAGAATGTCAAAATAATAAAATTCAAGTAACTCGCACTAATTTGCTGCAATAATTATGTATTTTTTTAATAAATGTATTTTTATATTATCTAAAAAATTACAAGAATAACTTCATAAGAATGTCAGAATATTAATGCATAAACCAGGTTTAATTTAACGTTTCTAATTTCTGAAACCTTCGAATTATTTTATATGCCTATAAATATATATGTAATTTAAAAGTTTTAATTTGCGGATTGGAAGATGCTAAATAATATGAAAAGTGAGATTAAAAAACAATCATTTTCATAGCTGACGTTGAAGCTCCTGATCTGAAGATTTACTAGTCTTAATCTGCTTGAAACCAAATTTATGTGCTACATGGCTAACATTTAATATACATAAATTTTAAATCATATCGTGGATCATTAGAATTACTTCCTATCCGAAATTGAACAATGAATGAACTCCGAATGGAATGCAAAAAGTAAATAAAGTATGGGAAATCAGTCAGCCGACAGAAAGATGGACAAAGCTATCAATCATCTTGCCAAAAAGATACCTTCCCTTTAGAATATTCCACAAGACTAGGAATGACAAATTTTGCGTGGGTCAATCTTTCAGAAATCTGATTGGTAGAATAGCAAAAATAGAAATGGACAGGAATTCATATAACATGGTCAGTGGTAGCTTAAGGATTCTATTTATTCTAAATAATTATGTAGCAGAAGCACTTTTAAAGGATTTCAAGTCCAAATCGGAGAACCTCTTTGTTATTTTATTAGAATAGAACAGAATAGAATAGAATGAGAATAGGTGGAAATAGAAGCGGGTTTTACACAATGCAAAATAAATTATAATAATTTGTATGTTTAGTTTTCACCATAGAAAACTATCCCCATTACACTGTAAAAAAAGTTTCCTGAAAATAACGGAAATTGTACTGGCAATAGGCCAGTACTATTTCCGTATTTTAACGGGAAAAAAATTCCGTAAATTCCAGGAAATTTTCCGTAATTTCTGAAATATCCGTTTTTAAATTTCCGTTTTATAACAGATATCTTCCGTATTTTTTAGAAATTTTTATGTCGTTAAAATAAATTTTATAGGACCAAAAAAAAAATTATCCCTCAAGGAACATATACGTCTCTCTTCCCCCCCCCCCCGTTCGTTTCTGAGCGAGTTATTAATAAACAACCACCATTTCCCACGATAAGTATCGAACCCACGACCTTCCGTTTACTAAATCAGTGCGCCAAACCACTACGCTACGGTTGGACAGGACACGTATTCAAATGTTGTAATTTATTTGAGATGTTTTTAATGATGCAAAAACTTGAAGTTCTTAGATGGATATTTTCAGAGTTCTGTTGTTTTTAATATTTTCTTTTCAAAATTGTTCTATATTCTGCTTTATTATTTGATGCTTTATAACATATAAATTTAATTTTTTTATGTATTATATGCGTAAAATATTGTATTAACAGTAATGATTGTTTCTTTTTGCAATAGTACATATACTTTAATAATTTGTGTGTTGATTTATTTATCAATTTCAGTAAAATCAATAATTATCTTAAGCAGACGTATTTATTACATGCTTTAAAGTAAATTTTTTTATCTCTTAGTTTAAAAACTTATGTGAATAAACAAATTTATAATAAATTAAATTATTATATTTAAACTTTGCTGCGAACTTTTGTGTATGGTTACATTAAAATGAATAATTTTTAAAATATCAAAACGAAAAAATAGATTTTTAGAGAAAATTTTGAAATTAATAACTTTAGGATAGGTAAGTTTAAATTTTACTTAATAATTTAGTTTAATTTATAAAAATTATAAACTAATAAAATAAATTATAAACTTTTACAAAAATGAAGTTTATAATTTTATAAAGTAAACAAAAAGTTATTATTTTTTATAAATTTAAAAAGAAAATTATGAACTTTGTAAAATTATAATTTATAAAATAATAAATTTTAGTTTAACTCACAAATTTATAAGACAAATCAGTTTAGTTTAATACCCACATACCGATAATTTGCAAAGATATTATTTTATGAAACCTTAAAAATATTAAAATAAAAAAATAGATTTTTAGAGAAAATTTTGAAATTAATGACCTTGAACGGTAAGTTTAAATTTGGACTTATTAATGTAGTCTAAATTAATTTAGTTTAATTTATAAAATCATAAACTAACGAAATAAATTATAAACTTTATAAAATCATAAACTTCATTTTTATGAAAGTAAAGAAAAAATGATTAATAACTTTTATAAATTTAAAGAAAAAAAATATATACTTTGTAAAAATTTATAATTTATAAAAAATTAAATTTTACTTTAATTCACAAATTTATAAGACAAATCAGTTTTGTTCAATACAATATACATATCGATAATTTGCAAAGATAATATTTTATGAAACCTTTAATAACCTAATATTGCCTCACGTTAATAAAATTAAAATAAAATTTTAAAACGTCTGTGAAAAAATTCACAATTTAAAGTACCATAAAGAAAAAAAAAGTAGATTTTAAAAAATATTTTTCTGTAATTTATGGAAATAAAATAAATTTTTAAAGATTTCACTAAAAAATAAAAGTATCACTATTATTTTCACTTAAAATTACCGCCCAGACACAACCCTGGTTAGAATGAGTTCCAGGATTGGCCCGAGTCTAATGACAAAAAATAGGCCCACGAGTAGGACTGGTTCAGATTTGGATCCTAGAAGAACTCTAGTAAATAAAACAATCTTAATTCGCATTTCAAACAAGGCGATTTCTGTACGCAAACCTCTGAACGTCATTTACGGAAATGGCACTAGAAATACGGACATTATACAGTTTTGTAAGAAATGCGGAAAAATCCATTAAATTTACGGAAAACTTTCTGCATATTTACGGATTTGAAATCTCCTTTACGGAATTAATGCCATTTACGGAAATTGTACTGTTGTTTTGGAAAAATGAAACTTCTCCGTAAAATTTAACGGAAAATCTCTTGTATTTTCACGGATTATTTTTTAGAGTGTACATAGAATTTTTTTTTTTTTTTTTATCGCATTTATTGAGTAATGTTTTGCCAGGTAGTAAAATGATCAGCAAGGTTATTTGTATGTTTGATTTCTACGAGTTTCAGATTTGTCATCTTCATTACTGCTCATTAAAATATTCGTCAACATATTGGAAGAGGCATTTTTCTGATTTTATTACAGTTTATAAGCGGACACTGCTCTCATTACCTCGAAAAACCTCCATTTAGAAATTATCAAGGTGCTATTTCAAGCGAAACTTCCGATCAAGAATATCTTTGCTACACAAGCAAACAGAGGCATAAAAAGTACAAACTCTCTAAATTTATTCATTACACGGTTATCTTATAAATTTCTTATCTGAATAGCATCACAAACTCCTGAATGGAGTGGAACTGCGAAGGTTCTACTGTGTAAAAACTTAGATACCACAGAGACGAAGAAAAACATTAAGTTCAAACCATCCGCATATTTCCTTTTTATGTGTGTTCGTAATTATATAAATACTTACACCTATAGTCGTCGTCTGGTCCGTCCGTCCGCATATAACAGCCCAAAAACTACCCAACCGACTGGTTTGGAATTTAATATATATAATCTTTGCAGAATTTTGTCGAGTCATTTCAAATTTTATGAAAATCGAATCAAAACATAAAAAAGATATTAATAAAAGTTTTCTTCATTCTATTAAATCCTATCATATGTAAATTTATATAATTTAAACGTAAGTCATTTGACTGAGGAAAACAAATACGGGCTGGCCACTTCTTTTTTCATATGCCAGGCGGCCATTTTTATTCAAAATTATTTTTTCGAATAAAATTGACTTAAAAGTTACATTTTTAGAAAGATCGTTTAGCCCAATATCTCAATACATTAAAGTAAATAAACACAAGAGATTCGTTCATCGTGAGTAATAAAAATATTAAACTATGGAGGTAATCATTCGCAAAGAAAGATCTCCATAGTGAATTTTGCAGCGCTGTCTCGTGTCGAAAAAAAATTCGCATCTGTAAATAGGGAATACATAATAAGAGGAAAAGCTTGCTCATTTCGCTCATAACAGACGATATAATTCACTTCACTGAAATAATAACAAGGATTTTTTTTTACATTATAAAACTAGTTATAGTACAAACGCACCTCATTTGTCACGTTTAAAGAACAATCTCCATCTTGTCCCTGTATGAAATTGAGACAATTTTTTTGCTTAATATTTAGATATGATATGTAAAATGCATAAAGACTACTTTCGAAAATATTATCCTATGGAAAAATATCACACGCAGATAAAACCTTTAAAACCTTATCTTTAAACTTTCCAATATATAATAAGTTTTTTCAGCTGTTAATTAGAATGACTAAATTCATTACAAACAAGAAATCAGAAGCGACTTGACAACGATGTGAACCGTAACATTGCACATAATAATAATGATAAACGCTATTTCAATGTCATTTGGAATATTGGAAGGAACGTGATTTCCACGTCTCTACGTTTAGAAGATTAAAATAAGCACTTTATTACAATACATATAATTTTGGAAAATGTAAAAATATGCGGGAGTACATAATTTTTCTTGCTAGTTTCTTTTTTTTTTTTTTCCTCCTCCCCGTACCAACTTAATTTTCCTACTTGTAACAGTCTTTTGTTACATATTGACGGAATAAGACCCATATAGCCAATTAAATTTAAAACCCCTCCCGTAAAATGTATGACTTTAGAATAATGCTTCATAGTATAAGAGCAATAATTGGATTCCTTATTTACCGGTTAAGCTAAAATAAGCTTAAAAATAATCGAAGCACAAACTTTTTACGTATGGGCTAGGTAAAAAAACAACAACAAAAAATTCCAATTTATTTAATCCTCTATTTAATGTACAGATATTTGCAGAAAATATATTTAAAAATACCATAAAAAAGTTAAAGTAATAAAATAAAATTCCATTAAAATAAAAGTAAAAAGAAATCTTGAAATCAAATACTAAATATATTTTTAGTAAATAACTTTTAATAACTGGGTAAAGTTATACTTTAAAATATTAAATTCTCAATGGTAATAATAAAATATCCAATAAAGATAATACATTGACTTTTGAGAATATATTTTTAGGACATAATTAGCGATTTTCCATAAAAATTACTCGATATCTTTTCCCGTGGCATATAAAACGAAAACATTTTCGAAATATTTTTTTAATCCAAACAAATGCTGAATGAATAATGATTTTCTTGTGTTTAAAATTTTCTCTTGCTATACATTTCCTTTAGAGAATTTCATCATAAATTTTGCATGTTCAACAATACGCATATTAAAATAAATACGCTTCAAAATTGTTTATATCTTCTGGAATAATTTAACTCGTATAGAACATATCTTAAGGCAAGGTAATTTGAATACAGATTTTAAAAAAAGTATTTTTTTTTTCTTATTGTGGATGCAAAATTTTGCGAGAAATACATGGTACAATTTTCTCTCAAAAAATATCATTATAAATATTCATCAAGGCTCTTTTTCTTACGGAGTTTTAATAACACTATCTCATAAACACCTAATTTAACCAGCGGGATTAAAAATAATTCTCTCGTATTAAGTAGCGTAATTCTAAGCTAAATGAAACCATACACGATAAGTCATCATTTTGCATTAAATGATGTATTTATAGAAATTATATTAGTTCCCTTACCCCACAAAGAATATTATGCATATTCATATTATTTTTTTGTTTGTTTGTTTATGGAGTACTTAATAATTAATAATTATGAATGTTTTATTCAACAATATTAAGGTGCATCTTCAGCATAAAATTAACATTCATTAAAGCTAAGCCAATTTGCTTTGACAAATGTATGTATAAAATCTGCATCAAATAATATTTTTATGTAAATGACAGCATCTTTTTCAAAAAAGAAAATTTTATGTACATTTATAATATCCTTTATCATTTCAATATGTTAGCAACTTACGAACTCTAGAGTTGAGTTGGTACAAAATTGTCTGAGATTGATCTTTTTAGGGCTCTCTGCTTCATCAAGATTTTATAAATTTACATAGAAAACAATTGTGAATGCAAAACAGATTTCTCCAGAAAGTTTTTCATTCTAAACATACCTGCTTTTGAAATAGTTAATAAGTTAAAGATAAACTCGATCAGAATGGTAAATCTGCAATTACACGTACTATCCTACCATATAGTATCAGATATTTTCTCATAAACAGGTTTTTCAGGAGAAAAACGGCCAAAAATGCACTGTGTGCGTACTTTCATAAAAGTTTGTCAAAGACAAACTTATCGCCATTTGTATCTCCTTACGACAGATATCAGCTCAATATGTTAGCAACTTACGAACTCTAGAGTTAGTACAAAAGAGTCTGAGATTGATCTTTTTAGGGCTCTCTGCTTCATCAAGATTTTATAAATTTACATAGAAAACAATATGGAATGCAAAACAGATATCCTCAGAAAGTTCTACATTCTAAACATACCTGCTTTTGAAATAGTTACTAAAAGTAATAGTTAATAAATTAAAGATAAACTTGATTAGAATGGTAAATCTGCAATTACACGTACTATCCTAGCATATAGTATCAGATATTTTCTCATAAACAGGTTTTCAGGAGGAAAACAGCCGAAAACGCACTGTGTGATACTTTCTCCTAAGACATATATCAGCTCAATATTTCAACAATCAGAGTGCTCTAAAAATAGTTGTTTTAAATTCTTGGGCGTTACAAAACTTTTATAAATGATTAAAAGCGATTATTTGCCAAATATTCCGCATGTGGCTTACATTAGCGGATTCCATCCAGTCTTTAAAGTAACTCTACTTGTAAAGCGAAATAGCCGCTCAAAGATGCGAGAGACAATAACAAATATATCAAATCGAGCAATAGTACATGTGATTGAAACTTTAGTCGATTATATAGTGTTAAATCGTCCATGTTTATGCTCTTTCTTTCTCTCCGTGGGTGTGTGCAATGTGCATGCGTGCACGCGCATGCTTGTGGAAAGACCGACAATGAGATAGATGTTGTAGAATATAGATGAAGGTAGGTTAATAAGAAACGGGCAAAACCACCTATAATATATATTAAAAAATAATAAAATGTAATATTATAAAATACAGTTTTAAACTTATTACCTATTCAATAATAATAATAGAAAAAAATATATATTTGTCTTTGAAAAATACCTTCATTTGAAACTACTTGCACTAATTAAAGACTCTTTCAGAATAAAATTTTCAAGCATAAAATGAGTTAAAATTTTAGATAATTAATATGCCAGTTTTTGACTAATAGCATAATTCACAATTTATCAATACTTTATATTTTGTGAAAAGTTTTTTTAGTATGTATTTTTAGTAATGTCTCTTATTATTTTTAATTTTGCATGAGTTCTAAGAGACCATAATCTCTTATTGTCTCTCTATATCTCTCTGTGTAACATTTTAGATTTTTTTCTTTATTTCAATCTATGAATGTGTGTCACATTCATTTTTGCATCAACCATATATCTATGAGCTGTATGTCTATTTGTAGAAAAAATGAAGAAACTTTGTTGCGTAATTCAAGAAATATGCTGTTTAGCTTTCTGTAACTAAAAAATTTTATTTTTTTAGTATGACAAGCTATGTTTTTTAAAGTTTTTTAATGTGTTTCTTTTATAGCCCGATACCGTTTAACACTTTATATGAATGATGGAAGGCCAATCTCTCTTTACCCCATAGAGGTAATAAGAGACGATTTTGGTAAAATTGAATATATTAACACTAAAAATTGGCTTAAAAAATTTTATACAAATTTGCCACAGCTTCATTAAAGTTGTGAAATGTAATGCATTTTTTGTAAAATCATTTTCTCATTAGACAAAAATACGCTTTTTCTGACTCTTATTATACCTGTGACTTATTTTTCTGTCATTCCCCTAACATATTAAAATATTGTCTTAATAAAGTTATCGTAGAATCTTAAAATAAATAGTTTTAAAATAGTCTCATTATTAAAGTCTATTAAAATCATACAAATAGCCATTTTAATACGCTCTCTAAACGGACAGAAATATTACAGACATGCTCGAAGGTACAGCACAATCTTCTTGATAGCCTTTTGTCCACATTGTAGGTAAAAGAGAATCTCAGATTTCTATATGTTATTTATCTTTCCCAATCCGTAGCACAGGCCATGAGTAACCAATAACATGACAGTGAACAATACAAATATCGATTTTATGCAAGGTGGCAACACATTTGTAGTAACATGGCCCAGATGCTAAACGATACACAGAAAAAAAGAAAATTCCATTCGGCTGCTAAAAGATCAATCAACATTTATTACGCTACATTTTAACGTAATTAAACGTACCAGCAATGAATCACTTAAAAGCATTCCGTTAATTGCTATTTTAAAATTGATAAATTATAAGTTCGGGCGCTACTAATTGTATCAGAATAAGCATACTGAAAAGTAAAATGCATAAATTATTTAAAATATTATAGCTTTAAATTTATTATAGGGTGTTACGGGTGTGAAAAATCTGGACCGGTTAACGCATTTGTATAAAAGGACAAAGAATATATATATATATATATATATATATATATATATATATAAATTACTTTTTCAAGCTCTAATGAAATTTTCCCTGTTACTAATTTTTATTGAAATTCGAAAAGAAAGTACATTATTGTTAGTTACGAAAATAAAAGTGAGTTTAACTTCAACAAAACATGGTTAATTCAAGGTCATAAAAAATGAAATGAAGACAATATTGGATATTTATTTTTGGAAAATCTTGAGTTAATAATTATTACTAAAATTGGTAAAAGAAATATATCTATATTATATAATTAGCAACCATAATAACAAAATGTTTTAACTCCAACAAAATTTGCCCAACACATTAAAAATATTTACATTTTACATGACTACATAACGTAGTACGACATTTTCAATGGAAAATTTGTATGATTTAATTGGAAAACATAGATATTCCGAGACATAGCTGAAACAATTCTAAAAGGAGACAATTTAAATACGGCCTGGGAGATGGGAAAAGTAATAGAGAATGATGGATACATCATTAACTTAATACACAATTAGCTTTTCTCATTTAGATCCGTCTGTCATAATTTCGCGTTACTTTTCCGCCATTGTAATGAAATAAATGTAAGAGAAATGATTGGATACATTATGATCCAAAAGAGAATGACAATGGGACTAAATATATCTTAAATCTTGGATGGGATAATAAATTAGCTCTTTTGGGATCAATTGTGGCATTTTCTTTATTAACATTAAACATTAGTAGACATTGCCAATGCGTATGACATATATTAAAATAACTAGAGGGCTGACCATTAAATTTTTAATGTTTGAAGGGGTAAGCACACATATCGCACTCATACTCTTAAAGTGACACAATTCAGAAAGATGAATTTTAATATATTAACACGAGTTAATCACAAAAATTGTTTTTATTTCTCCGCTAATAACTATTTGCTTACCTTTAAATTGGTCGAATTAAATCAGTTTTGTCATTTGTAATATCTGGTGATTCAAAGCTATATCTCCAACAAATCATCAAAGACAAATATAACCTGGCGGGGGAAAAAAATAACGAATTTTCGACGCTAAATTCAAAATAAATTTCTGACCCATTTAGTTTTCCGATTTTTTTCATTAAATTTTCATGACTAAAAATATTTTTCACTTATTCCGAAAGACTAATTTTTCTATTGTGTCATTTTATGTTGCATTCTGAATCCCGTAACATTTATAAACGAGAGAGACGTAGCACTATAGACCGATAGATTTGTTCATGCTTGTTGTGCGACTTAGGGAAGTAAGCATGAAAAACAGTTTTAATAAAATATATGTAACTGCCCACTTAGAGCTTATATCCCAATGTAGCGCTCCAGCCTCGTCTTCCCCCAAATGCGTGAATAAAACGTGTATTTTCGCAGTAAAGATTTCCCGGCTGCTTTCACTGCATTGCTTCGCAGTGTTTCAAGTGCGAAAATGGAATTTCAAATGCGAAATGCACATCTCTCGGTGCTGCTAGTTTGCGACAAAGAACGATTGAAACTGTCAAACGTTCTATTCGAAATATTTGTATGCCAGGATGAACAAAACTTTCAAGTAAACTTCCAAGCATTTTCCTCCAAGTGAACTGTGTTTATTACACTCTAAATTTTAAGTACAAAAAAAAAAAAATCAAATAACTTAAAATACACAAATTTGGACAGTTTTCTTAAAAAGAAATTGTTAATAAATGAATAACCATACTTATAGGGTAAAAGCAAAACTTTAACCATGTGATTCATGATGCGAGATAGTTAACCATTTATTATTAAATTCAAGTTCAGTTAGCTAATTAAATGTACAAGTCTTAACAAATATTTTTCATAACCTCTTGAGACTGTACATTCATCCTTATAGATATATTTTTTAAAGGTTTAACACTCTCGAAAATTATCATATATTCATATTTAGACACCAGAGCCAAGGTAGCAATTTCGAAAAGATTATTTAAGGGGGCTCGCTTCCCTTTTAACAATCTTTGTAGTTTGAGTATTTTAGAATACAATTTTGGCATATTATTAAATGATTTTATGAAGGAAAATGCATTTATGAATAAAGTAGACAATTTTGTTAGTACAATATGAAAAATTTATTTTTTAATTGAAATTTTAAAGCCCTTCTAACCCCTACACATGATAATAATTATTACTGAAAAATTTTATTGGATTCACTTTTAATAAAAATATTTAAAAACTGTCACTGTATTGTTAGTAAAAATTGCATTACATTATTACTGTATTAATTTCTTATTAAGAATAATAATTATAGATGCATCTTTTCTAACCTGCTCTTAGTTATTTAAAAAAGGCACAAAATCGTCTAACAACATTCGAAAATTTTTAGCAGAGATTTAAAAGCATATAAAATTCGATTAATAAACTATAAAACTTTTTTTGAATTTACTACATTATTTTTTTTTTTACATATAACAGAAAAGAACACAAGCGTTCATTGATTGAAAAGTATACTTTTCGCCAAAGATTAAAAGAAATAATCGTAATTTTGATTTCATCTTTGGTCAAAATGTTTAATCAAGAAAATGAAACATTCTCTTAAAGAAAAACTTTCGATAAATTTCTCAGTTAAAACGAATTCTTACATGTAAATTTCCTCTTCAAAATTAAAATTCATTTAATTAAAAACTGCTTTTCTGTTTATTTAAGAAAACAGAAAAGACAATCACAGATTTAAACGACACGTTAACTCGCATACTCGTTACCAGATTATTTGGCTTAAAGCCAAACATTCGAGAAATATGCAATGGCTTTTAGAGCATTTTAGAAAAGCTGTTTGAATTAAGGAGTTTGAATCTAAAAACTAAGGAGTGAAAAAGGTGAATTTTGTTCTCAGTTTATAACAATTTACAGACGCGTTGGAGTCAAGTTTTAAGCATTAAAAACTTTAATAATTACATACAATTTTTTTATACAAAATTAGAAATTTACGAAATAATTTTTCCTAAAATTAAAATATACGCAAGTATTTTAAAATACATGCGCATTAAAATATCTGTTATTTTAACTCCTCAAACTAATGAAAAAGAAAATGTTAAAAGGAACGAAAAAAGTAAAGTAAAACATGAATCAGAGATAAAATTATTCATTTAATGTATATAAACGAGAACGAAAAATCATGCGTCAAGCATAGATTATGTAACACTTTCAACACTTCTAAAATACTTTTACAAATCTTTACCGTTTAATAAGCTGAAAGATAATGTCTAAGTAAACAAGGTCAAAGTCAAACCGGACGTAAAAGCCTACCTTACGGCTTATTCTCAACTAACCCCACCCAGTCTAAGTAAACAATTTGGAAAACGCACAATAAATTTTAAAACCCAATTTCAGGAATTACCAACACTATTCTGAAAAATATCCGAATTATTTTGTGAAGCACTGTATATGGTCCATAGACATATACAGTACAGTATAGACATATGTAGTACATATACTACAAAGAATGCTAAATTTTAGTTCAGTTAGGAAACTCATAGCGCATTTTCCCCTAGTGGAATTTCCGTCAATAAAACGGAAATGTACTCGAGATATTTTGTGTTGCCCTGTATATGATGTACAAAATTTATACACGTCAAGTAATCGGCAAAAAATTTGTTAAATTTAAAAACGCGTTCCGCAACTGAAAACGCATTTCCAGCAATTATTGTTAACATACAGTACTTTAACCAAGTTCTTTTGTGTGTCCCTGTAAATAAACGATGAATTCTATGCACACAATATTCTATATTAAGCCTCTTGTAATGAACATTAGTGGTATATATCCATTTCAACATGTTTCAAATAGTGAAACATCATTAAAATAAACCGCAAACGATTTTTTCATCATACCGTATTTTTTCGAGTGTCCCTGTAAAGGAACTATATGTGCTACACACTTAATTTTCAATATCAAACATGCCGTAGTAAACCTCAATAACATAAATCAATTGCACGATAAGTCGAGTATATTTACACGAGCGCTGACAGACAGACAGAAAAACTGAACTCATAAACACTTCTCAACTATGTTGGAAAGTGTTAAAAAGATTAAGATTATAAATGCATCAATGTCATCATTCTTAGTTGTATAACTGAGGTAAAGAAAGCATGCATACTTATAAAGAATGTCATGTAGAGCATTTACAAGATGAGAAATCTTGTGTGAATGCAGCGAAAAACATATTTGTAACACATATCGGGATTATTAGCTTATTTTAGGCTTTCTTTTTCAGCTTAATTGCACCCGTTGAAATACATTTTAAATAAATAGAATTATACAAGTGTTTAGAAAGGTTTGGCTGATTATGTTAGAAGACTAACAAGGCCAAGTAGCTTAATGAATTGCCGTGTTGCCTCGAAGATTATAGAATTGTAGTTAAGTGGCAGATTTTCAACACTTCATTTAGTACAGGTTGTATGTTAAAAATAAAACCATGCCTGTAGGTTTATTTCTTTAATTGAGAAGCGAATTAAACGTTTTAATGCCATGATTAAGTTTTTTCTGCAGTTGTTCAACTCACCTACGTGAAACTGGTGTGAGATTAGTGAAACAGCAAAAGGAACGCACTGTTATTAAAAAGGAATGTTATAAATTGAAAACTCAAAAAATATTACTTTTGGAAAATATACGTGAATCTGAAAAATATTTCCCCAACCCAACACTAAAAATTTTGTTTATTTATCTTTTTCCATTCTGTAAAGATGCTCGATGCAAAGTGGGAATCCTTATATAGTTTTTTCATCTGAAAAAAAGGGTAGTTTTCAAAAACTTCCTGTTTACAAATTTAGTCAAACCCTTTTCGAGACATGTTTTATCCTGGTGGCATAAGTTTTTGTTAAATTTTTTGTTCATTTTTATCCAGAATGAATTTATGAATTATTTATTCTTACCTATTTTCTTTTTTATAAACTACGGATTTTGAGTAACTTTTGTAGGAACATCGCGTTATGTTTAAAAAAACTATTGCCAACGTTCACTAAGGCTAGATATCAACTCAAATGCCTCATAGATTTATCTGAAACTCCCCAAAATATGTAATCCCACGTTTATTAATTCTATAATGCAAGGCGCGCTGCCATGTCTTATCGTACATAAATAATCAAAAAGGTATTGTTTATATTCACCTAATATGCCCATACTTTTATTATTTGTTTAACCTTTAAAGGAATACGTTTTTTTTTAATTGTTGTTGATATTACATTGAATAGCGTGAGAACGAGATTTTTTTCAAAAAAAAAGTGCAAGTAGTGGAACAGCTTGCAATTTTGTGAATGTAATGGCCGTAAAATCTAACAACTATAAGAAAATATTTTAAAACTTTGCTAATTCAACACTACGTCCATGACAAACGTACATGTACGATTTTATTCCTCGTGCAGAAAACATATTTATGCGGGCATACTTTCCTCATCACAGAAAAAAAAAGTATGTATACGGGCATACTACTGAAAATGATAAAAGAAAATTTAATAAAAATAAAATAATTGTGAGTTGAAATTCTAAATGCTAGTTAAATTTCATTTCCCACTTAACTGAAACGACTAACAATCCCCAGCATCCATGTAAATTCTCCTCTAAATGCCGGTTGAAAATCCCCAAGTTGGCAACGCTGTCGAAAATCTTGCATAAAGAATATTAATTTATTACAAAAATCTCTCCACTTCACGTCAAGCACCTTTGTAGCTATTTTACGAAATAGAAAAAGAAATAAACACATCTTATTAATTTATTAACTTCCCGTCGATAGCAGTAACATCAATACAAGAAAGACAAACAATTTTCCAGACAATCAACTACACGAAAAATTTACCGATCGAACACAACAAATAATTCTAGAAGCCTTAATTAAACAGAATGAATTCACCTTTTTATATCGTGTTTGAAAATGCAACGGAAAATATATTTAAAAACTTTTTTTCATATCTAGTAGCAATTTATTTCAGGGTGACCTCATTTGAGATAAAAATAATACTATCCGAAATCCAACTTTCCAAAAAATACTTCGTTGTTTCCATCCAATAAAGCCATCAAGTACATTTTGTGACTTAATATTTTATTGATAATAATAAAGGAACATTAGTATTTTCTTTTCCGGAAAAGAACAAAAAGATAATTTTTCCAGAAATCATTTTTTCTATATCCTGCATTTTCTCGATAAAAAGATCGATATTTTCAAAATCTTTAAAGAGGCAAAAGTGTTTTAACTTTATTACTTTACTGATTGAGGAAAACTATTTTTTACCCCGTAGATAATAAATGAAGAATGTTCAGCATATAATATTCGTGAGTCAAATACACCTTTTTAAACATTAAAGCAATAATGCAATACAGAGGTAATGAAAATTTATTAGCCAGTATTTATATATATTTCTTTTTTTTTCGGAAATATATATATATAATAACACTTTAAGATTTTGCATCTGCCAACGGTATTAAAGTCACGTTTATGCAGCTGTTTTCGTAAAGCCAGAACAAGAGTTCTTCCTGCTTTTGGAAATAACATCATTAATACATCATGAAAATAAACCAATAAAGACAAAAGAAAATGCTCCACAGTGCAGGTATAGTAATAAATATATTACACTTCTTTTCAGAAATATATATCAATTTTTCTGGACTTTGCATATGCTAGCTACATTAAAGTTACGTTTACGCAGCTAGTTACATAAAACTCGAGCTAGGAAAATGAAAATGATGTTGAAAATTAAAGAAGGCATTAATGTTTCATTAAAACAGACAAATAAAATGAATAAAGCCAAATGGAATAAGAATGTATGTGCAGAAATAATACACGAAATCTATAATGTATGCATATACTAGGTCATGAAACATATTTAGACTTGAAGTTGTAATCTGTCATTTCATCCTTTCTATTAAATATACAAAATTAAATTGTAGTAGCAAATATCTTCCTTATACACTATTGTTTATTAGCAGATGACGCTAACACTTAATCAAATAAGTTTTAATAGGTGAAGTTCCTTGTTTATTTCAAATTAGCCTTTGGCCAGTATAGCTCAGTATTCAAAAAGTGTTAAGAAATTTGCAAAAATAGTTTTACAGAGAAATGCTGTGACCACATTTTGCATAAATCTCAGAAGAGATATACTGTTCCAATGAGAATTGTAAATTCTTCAGCAACCAAGGTGTTTTCTTTCCGGGATCGGCTTGAGAGTACATGGAGTCTCTCACTTAATTGGCTGCATCCTTTATCCAAGAAAAATTATCCAAAGAAACAGTATCATAGTGAATCATAGTAAGGCGTCCAAAACACGAAGGCCCATAAATACATCTCTAGATTGTAGGTAGTGTATGTACCTAAGCCTTACAGCCGGTCCTGGTTCTCCAAATTTGACTACATAGCATGCCCATCAATCGCTTTAGCGGCGGGCGTTTACGATCGCTTTAGAGAAGTGTAGAGCGAGTGCTCACCCCCTTAGCTACGTCACCAAAATATTAAATTGTTTTACGATTTAAATAGGTTCTATCAAAATTTAATAATTTTTTTTACTTCTTATTGACCAATAAGAAAATAGTTGTATTTAGAGACCCAATTTCATCTCAAAATTCCCCCCCATTACGTTCAAATATCATCATATAGTAATAACTATACTAATTATTATACTATTTTTTTTTACACGTCTAGCAATTACCGATCATATTCAGTCCCTTAAACGAATTCTCTTGTGCGTCTCTGTACATGAACGATAAATCCTACACACTCCATAATATATAGAAAAGTTACATTGAACCTTAGTGATCCGTTCAAAATGCTCCACAAACGATTTTTCCCCATAGATCATAATATAAAGAGATTATTTTGAACGTCCCTGTAATTAAATTATAAATGCTACCAATTGTACACTCCGAATAAGAGATGCTGTAGTCCACGCCAGTAATGCATATTAATTTCATTATGTTTGAAATATCCTAACATGAATAAAATGCACCGCAAATGATTTTTTCTCATAGACTATGTGTAATGTAATGAAATTATTTTGTGTGTCCTTGTAAATAAACTATTAATGCTGCACACTTCATTTTCAGTACCGAACACATTGTAGTAAAATCCAATAATGTGTAAAAATTTTATGACAATCTGAGTATATTAACTCATTAATGCCGGTTGGTACGAAAAGTTACCATTTAAGTGATACGAAACTTTTAAATATTAACACCAGTATCTTAGTAAAAAAAAAAAAAAAAAATATTATCTAATGTGAAACTATCAGAGATTCAATCAAAGTATGAGAAAACTGGTGTCAAATGGTATCGAAGTATTAAAAGAAGTGTAAAATAAGTCAGCGTTAATGGGTTAACAAGAGTTAGAGCACGGACAGACAGACAAACCGAATTCATAAACACTTCTCAACTATGTTGGAAAGTGTTAAAAATGAATAAAATGCATCATTTTACTACATGAAATACAGTAATGACATTAAATATCTGTAGATTCAGAAGCGAAACTAAATTGTGATAAAGTTACTGAATCATTTGGATATAACTAATTGACTTTATGACATTCTGTCGCAAGAGATTATTAATCTTCTATATATAACTCCGATAATGATATCGGTGGGAATGTAATCTTTTTTAGATGATTCGCCCAACTTATTCTAATAAGCAGGAAAAAGGCGAAATGATGGAAAAATGAAAGTTGAATATATATATGTATATTTATGATTTTTTATTTGTGTTTGATACAGATCATACAGCAAACAAGACATTTTTACATTAATAATTTTGGTTTCAATAGAATTTCCATAGTTGTTAAATTTTTAAATAATTATCGTCATAAACATTTTTGTTAAAAATGTAAAAGGTTATTGAAAAATTTGCACGGAATAAATGCACATTTTTTTATTATCAATTTCTATCTTTTGTAAAAAGGCATTTTTGAAGGAGAAATGAGTTTGCAAACATACATTTTTATTAAATACGCCGTATTTTCAAAGAAATTTTCCACTGACAATAAATAAACGAGACTCTTGAAAATTACTACTATAGAGAACCGTAATCGAGTATAACTTTTTTAATTCAGCTTTAAAAATACACATACTTGATGAATCAAAATGTTTTCTATAATAGTGAAATAAATTGATCCAAATGATATTTTTTCAGCAATTTGCAAATGCTTTTGGTCTGACAGTATAATGACCATTAAAGAAATGATGGTCCGAAATTCAGTAAACATCTTCATCTATACTCAAAATTTTATTTACACTAGCTGACCCTCCCGGCGTTGAACGGGCCCGTCGTAAAACCTTAAATAAACCCCAAATTTGTATTATTTCATATCTTTAACCCGATTTTGTTTGAATTTATAATTTTTATGACAAAATCGCGAAATCTTAAGAAAACATTTTCTTCTTTCTGCTCGTAGGATCGTTTCATAGTTTAAAAAAAAAAAAAAAAACTTTTGTTGTCCAAATCCTCTGAAATGTTTAATGGTCATAAATATAACGGTTTTACAGCCCGTGTAAAAATTACGCCAGAAATATTGTTATCTGGTTGTAAAATAAATATGTTTTCTTTTCGATTTTTTTTTGTTTCCTCGTCGGGTCCGTTAACATAAAAATAAAATGGTATTCGTTGTCCGAACTCTCTGAAATTTTAGTCGTTTATAAATATATAACTGTTTCCAAATCCTCTAAAAAATGTGAAAATTTATGCATATTAAATAATGAAAACGTTACCCGAAGGCGAGCGTGACCGCGCAGAAGGGTTTTCGCCAAAAATTTCTCAGATTTCATTTTAAAAAAATATTTATTCTCGTCCGGACGGTCCGAAATTGTTGTAGGTGATGTAAATTTGGTCTACCGAGATGCTCTAAAAAGATTGTGTCGAAATACAAACGTTTAGTAACTTTTAGCGCAAAAAAAACTTGTCTTGAGGCGCGAAATAACCTGCTTTCGCTAGTGTTTTTCAAAGGGTTAAAATTCGTATTTTTTAAAAACTAATTACACCGTCTATTAGGAAAAGGTTTCTGTTTTAAGGGAATATGTTTGGTTTGACTGTATCTCTAAAATTGCGCACTTGAGGAGCGTTGCTGTAAGGGGGAAAGATTCACCCGGGAAAACGACCCTTTTTCAAAAATGTTTTTCAAAGGGTTAACATAATTTTTTTTTCTAGAATTGATTGCGGCATTTGAGACGTAGGAGTGTAAGAGTGTCTTTCAGAGTATGTTTTTCGATTTTAAATAAACCAAACTGTTTAGTAGATAGAAGTTCAAACAGAATTGCGAAATAAACGCATTTTTCATTTAAATGGTTCTCCAATCTCGTTCGCTGCCATAAATCGGGTTTTGGGCATGCGCGAGTGCTGAAAGCCAGCTCTCAAAGAAAGATATGAGTTATTAATGCGTTTTTAATTATATTTTGCCTAATTATTAAAATATTAAAATTCTGAGTCTCAGGTGCATCAGGACAGACCTTGGACTACCCTCTCCTAAATTTTCAGATTTCTAGTTGCGCTAGATTTCTCTAGCCATTGCACACACACAGAGCAAAACTTCCTTTTATTAATATAGATTTAATCGAAGAAATAGAAAACAGATCCGATAAATAATTATCTTTAAAGTTGTGGATTTTACCTTCAATTATTTAGTATATCAGGGGAAATAAATGTCATTAGACGTTCAAGAAAATACGCGAAATTAGAGAGTTTGATTCAATTAGCGTTTCTTTCATTGCATGATTTTGTAACGTGAAAGGAAAAATTAAGTTAAATTCATGTCAATTAAGATAAAATATTCCTGAGTTATAATGCGGGAAGCAGAAAATTAAATTAATTTTTAATTAAAATTTCAAAAGAATGAGACGAGTGTCTTCAATTGAATGAAAATCACAGAAGTTGATATTCAATTGAAAATGCATCAGTAGAAAAGATTCAAAAATGGCCATAATGACATATAAGTTCGAAAAATAATTCATGACGTTTAAAAATTTAACACAAAAATAAATCAGTTGATGTATGTGAACATGCATTGCGCTATTGAATTGTGTTTTTGCAATTTCTCATGCCACTTATTTTCTCATGTCATGTTTTGAAAAAAAAACTATAAAATAAAATTTTAACGTAAAGAGTTGGCATTGTTGAACTTGTATTTTTCGTACATAGCTTGAGGAATTACACAGAATGTGCAATATATTCAGATGTGCAGGAGCGGTATGTAAAAACACTCTGTATTTTAGTATGTACATGCTGAGGATAGTGGAAGGGTATTTGTTGCTATTTATCTTTTGATAGTTAAGCGTCATTTCCGAATGAAATTATGAACAATTTTACTCGTAATTTTTTAAAGAAATCATAACCATGGTAAGTGTTTTAGTATAATTGTTTTACATAAATAATTAATTTTACCCAAATTTTTATCATGAGATCTTTTTCACCAGGGATAATGAAATCAGTTAGAGAACCTTTCCTATCTTCTTTTATGTATAGATGTAGACCCTTAAATCATCCAGATGCTTTTAATTTTAAATGTCCAACTAATAAGCAGTTTTACAAACTTTGAGACAAATTTTGCTTTAAAACTTTTCAGTTAAATTTTATCAAAGATTCTAATATACATACAGGGTGCGTCAGAAAAATGTATAGTACATACACTGTTTAACGGGTCACAACTTTCTAATTTTTATTTCTTTTCTAAGTGTAATTAATTGAAAACAATGAGTGGACCAAGATTAACTTTAAAAAAAAAGAAAATATATTTTAAAATACTATTGTAAGTATGAAATTGTAGCAGAAGTACAAAAACAATATCGCAGGGAGTTTCAGACAGATCCATCTATACGACTTACAATTCATTGATTAAGAAATAAGTTTGAAATGAATAGATGTTCATAGAGAACGTTCCGGAACCGCAGTTGAACAAGGATGAACCACAACATTAATTGAAAAGTTTGTTGAAGTTTGTGAATCAATAGTCTACAGTTATAAGCAATGTATTGACCAGAACGGTAATAATTTTGAATATCTGTGGTAAGAGGAAAAGTTATACATTTTACGTAGATTGTTTTGCAATTTATATATTAATTATATGTGAATAAAAAACTGGATTTATAATCATTCAAAGTGTGTATACATTTTTCTGACGCACCCTGTATGTATCAAATAAAAAATTGTCACTCTTTGCAGACCCACTTAAAAAAGAATAAAATAGTTCATGTTTCTAAATACCTGATTTTGAAAACAATTCATCAGATGTCTACTGTACAAATAAACAAATATTTTTTGGGAAAAAAAAGCATCCAAATACTCCGGGTTAAAATGCATAAAATAAAATATTAAAATTTGAAGTTATTTTATAAATATTTACATTCATTGAAATAAAAAAAAAAATGTCGGCATAGAACCATTTTTAAACTGTGCACACCTAATATCTTTTAATGAAATAGTTTACAATCGGCAATACTTGAGGAAAAAAGGCTTTGTAAGATGTTTAAAAGGCTTTTAACGTACTTCCAACCTATTTCGTGTCGCAATATTCTGAAGCAGTTTCAAGTAAAACCTTTCGAAATCATTTCCAATCCACGCGAAATTCGCAAATGCATTTTCTTAAAAATTGCCAGCTCTGCTTGTTCACTCGTACATGGAGTGCCATTAAAGATTTCTCGCGCTGATTAATGAGTTCTCGGGTTTAATTACTAAAGGGAGTTTCTAAATAAGCTAGGGAGATGCTTTCTCTCCAGATTTACATAGTTTAGATATTATGAAGTGATTATCTCAAATGATTGGTTTAAAGGATATGTTTATATTTAGTTTCACAGAGGAATTTTTGAAAATATTGAGTTTTTAGATAAATAGAATATGTTAGCAGTTTCGTGTTCAAGATGGACGTTCTTTGCCCACCATCGCAATTGCTTTCTTGTGACATATGCAAATGTTTAGGAATCGAAATGGAAATATAATGTAGCATACATAATTTAGCAGATGTATAAATTCTTGTACTACATCCTTCTAGGATTAAAGTAATTTTCTGGAGCCTCAATTGCTAGGCAGTGTATTCTAACTGCATAATGAAATTATGTTATAATTATTCGAACATAATTTTAAAAGACAGCAAATAGAATTGAAAAATGAACTAATTTGTATTTGTGAAATTGTTAATTTAAGGCTGTTCTAATATTCAGCCTGGCTCTTTCTTACATTTTCGTAAAGTATTTATCATTCGTAAACGCATAAAATGTGCATCTATTCTTAACAAGATAGCAATGAATGTAACTGTGTTTTCTTTTCTATAATCAAAAGTTATTCTCAAAGTTGTAATTTAAGTTGATTTTTAGAACTCGACAGTCAGAGACGTTATCATCAGGGAGCAAACAATTATAATTCAAGATATATAACACGTTTACCAGAAAATGAAAAAAATGTTTATAATAATAATGTAGTAATAATAATAGTTAATAATATCTTCAGTAATAATGCCAGCAAATTTCAACCATTTACAAAGGCAAATGACGCTACTGAACGGGGGAAAATGAAAACGAACAATTCAGAACAAACTTAATTTCTTTATAGTCAATCAAAAATAAAATTTTCTGTATTCGTGGCAACTTTTAAATTACTCATCTCTTTTTGTCTATAAACACGTGTCTATAAACTAAAGTGTATAAACTCTAAAATTAACGTAACTATACCAGTGTAAACCGCTGTACCGCTATTGGAGATGTTTAAATTTTATCTCCAATAATAAGCTTTGAAAGTCACACAGAGGTTCGTGCCCCTCATGGAGCTGCTACAGAACTCTTGTGTTAAGGGGACTCTTCAGTTACGCGAAAACAACCGATCGCTATTGTTAAACCTATGGGCAGGTTTTTTCCGAATTTCTCATTTAAATGAGTATTTTTAAACGATTTTTTTTCATAGGATAGCTGAAGTCGATCTCTAATATGGCTATTTTTTACGTTTTCAATTTTGGTTGCAGATTTTTTAAATAAATGTGCTTTCACTATCGGAACCGGTTTCGAAAGTGAAAGTAACTTTACTAAAAAAAATCTGTAACCAAAATCGAAAAATTAAAAAATAGCCATATTAGATATCGACCTCAGCTATCCTATGCAAAAAACAGTCGTTCAAAAATATTCAAATTGCATTTTGTAACACTTCATGTATCTTTCAGGCAGCTTTCACACGGTCAGATCTTTTGAATGCCACTCTCCGCTTCTCTCCACAACAAATACATTAAAATCACATGAGGCGTTCACACGGTCAACACTTTGTTACGCCACTTCCTTCCATCATTAGCAACAAGCGTTAATTTCCACTTCCAAACCACTGAGAGCAAGACCAAACACTGTCATTTCGCATATACGAATCAATATTTTGTTGATTCACTTTCTTCCACAGCCTTCAACACCAGGCGGTCATCGACAAACTTTAATTCGCTTTCACTTCCAAGCCACTTCGAGCAACACCAAGCAATGTAATTTGAATGAGACCGTTCACACAATCCAGCTTTTGTTGACCGGGTGAACGATAGAATGAATTTCATAGACTTAGAAAAAATTAATACATTAGCTGCCTACTGCTGATGATCAAATGTCATCCAGATCAAACAAGCATATTATGAATCAGAATTATTTTTAAATTCAAATGTGTACCTTTTATAAATTAGCTACATATTACTAAATAAAATTTGTGGTTTAAAATGCTTGATGGGGATCATATTTGATCGATAATTCCACTTAATACTGTTTATTTTGGAAGTAAAATTTAATATTATGTAAGTCTCATGGACAAGAACGATTTTCAATGACAATTGTTAACACTTAAGCTGCTTTCAGTCGGCAGCTAAAGTGTTAACAATTGTCACTGAAAATTCATCTTTCAATGCACGGATGACGGTTTCCTTGTTTGTGGGAGGAAATTATCGAGCAGCAGTGCGTCTCCCCAAAAGCATCCCATAGAAAAAATTAGAACGGCATACAATTTTCAACGACATTCACATCAGGGAAACATGCTGGCTACGCTATGCGATGGATATCTTCAGCCTCAAGACAATCTTGTGCAGCCTGTGTTCGATGACAAATTGCGTTATCATCCATAAAACGAAACTCTTCGCCGACAGCAGCTCTAAAAACTCGAACATGTGGGAGTAGAACGTCTTCAATGTACCGCTGACCCTTGGTCAAGCACATAGAAATCCGTGCAACCATTGGACATGATGCATGCCCACACCATTATACTGCAAGTCGCATATTGATCTCTTTACAGAACATTTTCGTGACAGTAAGCACTGCCAATCTCGCGCCATATCAGTTTACGACTACATTCAGACGACAGTCTGAATCTACTCTCATCTGAGAAAAGCTTGGTAAACCACTCGTCATCAGACTATTTGCGATGCATACGGCACCACAGTAAACAGCCGCTACGGTGACGTCCCGAAAGTAGGACGGCACAACAGGTCTTTGGGCGTATAGTCCAAACTTTTTCAAACGTCTTGCAAAAGTTTTCCGGGATATTCGATTTCCCGTGGCAGCACAAAGTTAAATTTCCAATTGAACAGCTCTGCTGCTCGATTCCTATTTGCCGAAAGAACAATATATCGATCTTCTTGGGATATCGTTCTGCTAGGAAGACCTTCTCCCATACGCCTGGCGCACATTCCACGCGTTTGAAATGTTGTCCATAGCCTAGAAACGATATTGTGCGCGATGCTAAATTTACGGCCAACATCTCTGATTTGACACCCTTCTTCCAGCTTTCCGGTTATTCTTACACGAGTAAAATAATCTAAATGATGCCTGGAAGACATGTTTAAAATTTCAATGTTCTAACTTCCCTCCTTCTCCTTCGATTTTTATATATAACGACAACTCACAGCACGCGCCGACTGCATGAAATCTCTTATCTCTGCTGTCACGTGACCGACAAATGTGGAAATACAAAATTTGCATAAGTTTCACAAAACAGAGTACATCCCGCATTCATGCAAATTTACACACGTTGCTGCGGACCTATTTATAACTGTAATTGTTGAAAATAACAGTGGTCCTTAAGTTTAGTCCACCAGTGTATAAACTTCTTTGTTGGAAATTGGTTAAATATATGAATCGATTTTTGAGAATTTCAATATCAATACCTATAAATTTTATGCACACACAAATACAAATACAAATATATTTTATAAAGTAGAGAGATGGTATCTGAGAGCCTTATTTTGAGTTACCAAAGTGCTGCAGTAAAGTATGTTCTTTTGTTTTTGTTTCTCTTTCAAATCTTTCAAACCTTTTACACAGGACAGCACAAGGGAACTCAATACTCCTAGGCAAAGTAAAATTCCAAAGGACCTTTCCAACACGTACTAAGATATTCACATGCATATAAGAAATAAATTTTAATCTACTTTTATTTACAAATGTTTAAACTCTTCGCGACGAACGTCCCATATACGTGCCGTATAGTGTGCACACGGTCCTTGAGTACTTAGTATTTCTGAATAGTAATCTTTACCTTACCAAATCATAAAATGTCTACAATTTAAGTCCAATATTACTATTCGAAAATAGTGGCACTGAAAAATTTAAAGTCGTATCGATTGTCCTCATGGAATTTAATTAATGTGTAGACGTCAAAATTAACTGCAATTACGTGCTTAATAGATATAATAGCCAAAATAGTAATTTCAGCCATGGTTTGAACCAAAACAATAACTGAGCCATGGTTCATAGAGTTCGAGCGTATGCAAACTCGAGCGTATTTGGAACACTTTTCAAATTTACATTTAATAATTTATGAAAATCGACAAGTGCATAAGCTCATTAAGAAATTTTGGTATATTTCATGTCTGAACAGCTTAGGAGAACAAAGGGCAAATTCGTTAGATGGACAAGATCGGACATGATGGTCGCCTAGGATAGCATAATTGTAGAACTGACTGTTTTTAAATAATGGAAATGACTGAAAACTAATTCTAACATATATATATATATATATACCGATTTTATGAAACATTTTCTGAAACGCTTATATGCGGGGTTTGTAGAAACGCTGACGGTAATATAATTTTACTATGTTGTGACAGTCATCTAAAACATGTTTTTTTAAAGAGGGTGTATATACCACTTAGTTATTTTATAATGCCGCACAAAATAATTCGATTACACTGCCGTCTATGGGTGGTAATTACTTAAAATGCATTTTAGTGTCATTATATTATTTGAAACTGTACAAAATTTGTATGTGTTACTAAAGCTTTTTTGCAGCATGCTCTCCATTGAAAATATGTGGTGTAATATTTATTGTTCTTTTACAGGACAACACAAAAGAATTCAGATGCATTATATTTTATTGCAAATTAGTGCTGGAAGAGTTATTTTCTATGACATTTTAACTTATGATGCTTTATGTTACTCTATATCTATAGCTGCGTCTTCGATTAACTTTTTGAACACATTTTAATCTCCCTTCCCACAAACGAATTTCACTCAAATCTTCGGAATAAGCATCCGCCATTACGAAATTTATGTATTGATAATAATTTTCTCATTATAGTTTTTTTACCCTGGTAGCGCCCCTCGTGGGAAATTGCCTAACTAAAATTTTAAAATGATTTTTTTTGTTTCCTCGTATGGAAACCACACTCGCATTTAAAATTATATAGGATAATTTTAACTCAACTTTCTTTTACTTTTGTAATGCTTCCTAGCGAGAAATATATTAACAAAATTTAATTTTTTTTATATTTCACTGCATGACGGCAGTACCCAAGATAAAAATAGGTAGTACAGATTCAATATTTTTCTTTTGGGTTTATTGCGCCCTCTTGGAGGAAATAAGGTAACACAATAAAAGTAATAGCTTTTTTTTATATTTTACTGTATGATAGCTATACTGAAGTTAAAAATAGGTAGCACAGATTCAACATAATTTTCTTTTGAGTTTATACCGTCTCCTGGCAGTAAATAGGGTAACTAAATTAAAATAAAATTCATTTTTTATGTTTTTTTTAAAAATAAATCTCCAGAATAAGCTCTTGCCAAGGTCAAATCTATGTTTTGTTAAACATTTTCTCATGATAGATCTGTTTTACGTTGGTAGCGCTCCTGGTGGGAAATTAAAACTAATATTTTAAAATAGATTGTTTTATGCTTTCTCATATGACAACCATATTCCAAAAAATTATATAGGAAAGACTGGATTCCGTGGTGAGAAAAAGATTAACCAAATTTTAATAAAATTGACTTTATGTCTCACTGCATGACAACCGTACTCAAGATAAAAATATGTTGTAAACTCAAATTTTCTTTTGCGTTTATAGCAACCCCTGGCAGGAAATAAGCTTATTACATTTAAGTAAAATCGATTTATTATGTTTTACTGTATGGAGATATTTATGGTGATTACTTTGTATTCAAACTCCTTTCTAATGCAAATAAAATTTTTAATTAAAAATATGGAAATAACTACAAATTAGCAATTCATTACTGATACCAAACAATCAACTAAGTTGTTACATAACACAACCAAACGCAAGATATATGCAATTAATCCGACAGCCGGCCGGTCCGTCCATACATAATTTAAATTTTTAATGCTCTTAAATTCAAGAGATTTAAATTTGTTATTGAGGTAGATCACGATGTTTTTTCACCATTGGATGAATTAGGAACAAGTTTGCAATGGACATATTTGCTGAATATTTCGCACGAAGAGTGCAGGGAGCAACCCTGCTAGTATGAGAATAATGCTAATTATTGAGCTATCAATTTTTGTGGTGGCAAACGATCAAGTGGCAAACGATTTTGAAATTTCTTTGATTTACTTTTCTTAGACCAATAAAAAGGGAACTTCATCGAAGCACAGAATATAGAATTTAACAAAACTATAAAAAATAGAAATTTTTGGTAAGATAATTAAGCTAAAATTAGGCTTTGTATTTGTTTATTCTCTATAATGCCACAACTAATGTAGATAATGTAAATAGTAATTAAATCAACAAATAAGATTACACTAAGATTTGCTTGATGCATTCCTAACATAGCAGGCGCATAGGCGCCTGCTATGAGTTGTACTGTGTACCTATAAATAAAATGATAACAAATATATACTCTTCCCTCAAAAATTTTCTTATTTTTTGTGTGGCTATGATTGAGATTAATCATGAAATTTTGCCTGGGTAGGGTTTTTTGATCTACAAATTAATTCGCATAGAAATTCCTAATAATGTTAATAGATCAATGGTACTGATGAGATGCCGTATGTTTAAACTAAAACCTATCACTATGCTAACAAAGTTGTGTAAAACTTCCCGGGCTTTAACAACACTTATAGCAAAGTCCAAGTCTACACTCCGAGGAATGTTGAAAACATGCCATAGATCAGACGACTAGGGAACAAAATCCTGCATACGGACAGTGTTACATCCGACCCGAATCCGAAATTTCTATTTAAAGTCAACCTAAACGCGGACACGAATCAGACAGAAAAAATAAAAATCCGACAAATTTTTTTTGTCAACTCATATCAGACGCACTTGAACCCAAAATAAAGGAAAATTAATCAATATTTTAATGAAATTATCGAAAAGTAGTTTAGAATTATATATCTGATATCAATTTTATTTTTTATAGATAAAAAATATATACACATGCACATTTCTGAGTTAAACATGTGCTTTTGCATTACAATTTATGAAACTGACTTTAAGTCATAATATTTTACTAATGAGTGCACTTGCAGATTAATAGATTAAGTGACAGATTAGTGATAATTTTTAAGATTTGTATTTTAATATCATTTAATGAGAATTGCCATTTACAGTAACAAATATCTATCGCTTGTATGAAGAATTTATGCAACAGACCAACTTGCGATTGACTTTAAAATTAAATTTCAGATGATAATAACATTTGTTCAGTTATAATTATCAATAACGGAAATTGGAAAGTATTAAGAGAACTATATGTTTTCTGCAAGTTTTGCTTTTGTTTTCTTATGTCACAACACCAGGTTCGTCAACTACAGATAACGATTTTTATTTGAAGGGTAAAATATAAAGTGATTTTAAGGAAAATCAAAGGACTTTAATAATATGAGATCTTGCTTGCACCACATGGTGGGCCATCAGTGTCGAACATATGAAAAACTTTGCAAACGTTGCTTTGAAACGGCGAATTTTTAGTTATATTTTCTTTCTCCTGTTCTATATTTATCCTTCGATTTAATCAATTTTGAATTTACTAAAAATTTTCCATAAACAAAATAGCTTTCCTTTTAAAAAAAGCTACATGGAAAAAGTAAAAATAAATACAAACATTGGGAGAAAAATGCCATTTTTTAATACTGAGTACTTATTGCAAGGAATTAAATTGCAAAAAAAAAAAAAAAGATTTCTTTAACGGTCAAAATTAATTTTTTTTAACGGAATTATCATGCACTAACCACGCTGAACTTCATTACACAGGTTATTTTAAAGATGCTGCCTCATTCCAAATATAAATTTTAGAGAAGAGAAAAAATTTCAATTAAAAGCGTGCTTCAAAGCATCGGTGAACTGTAGTAGCCAAAAATTACGCAGTCAGTAATTAGTATTCAATGTTTTAAATCAAAATACCGTCATACATTTAAAGTGAATTCTCCTTGCACAGTTTAATTAGTGGCAAAAGTTAATCAGACTCTTGTAAAACAAATTCCACAAATGTTTAGTAAGACTTCTAATGACTAAAATCTTCTAATGAAGTACAGTCAGTAACAAACTCGATATTAAGACGTTTAATATTCATTTGGTGCGAAAACTAATTAGAAATGGGTCCTTACGTGAAAATAATCTACAAAGACATGAATGGCGGTCTTTTATTAAGATTTATACAAAATAATTAACTAACGAATTTTTCAATTTAACTTGAGAAATACTTACAAACGCATTTTTTTTAATTAATGGGCGACTCTTTAATACATATTTGTTTTAAAGCTACATTGTTTACTTCTTTTATTTTAGATTTATTAGAATCTGCACTAATAATGAAATCTTGCATGAACATCCATTTATACCGTTTATTTTTGTATGCAACAATTCGCATAGAATAAATGGAGAAACATGCATTGTAGAAAAGAGTCACTAACTGTTCTGCAATATATTAAAAATCACCAAAAATTAATCCATTCCAGAATGTCAATTAAGGGATGTTATTTTAGAAATGCTGTATAAAATATAGCTAACCTACGAATTTTACTGTTTTAAGGAATTGATAATTTTACGGTACCTTTAATTTCAAGTTTTTTTTGGTACCTATTTCCATGTATCACAAGTTTTCTTTAGATTTATTTGATTTAAATCTACTCTTCAGAAATTATTTTGACAGTCTAATTATTACAGTCAAATATCCATTTTAATATCATAAAATTGAATAAAAACTTTATTATGACACAGAAAATATTCACCATTTGTTAAAAAGGGAAATTTTAATATAATTGTTTCGCACAACCATACAGCCACAAAGACTAATTATTAGTTTCAGTTTTGTGTTTTTATTATTATGGATACTTTAGATATAAACCTATAATTAAAACATTTAGATTGTATGGAAATTGTTTTAATGGAGAAAAACATAATTAAATTATAGAAAATATCACATTCAAAAATACATTCTAATCACAACAAATAAAATTTACATGACATATTTTACAAAACAATAGATCTAGGTTTATATCTAAGTATTTATATTAATGAAAACTCAAACCTGGAACAAAAATTTAGTTTTCGTGCCTGTATTGTTGCACGTGACTGTAGACTTTTAATTCGTCACATTGTGACCGTCACTTCGTGACTTCATTGAGAAGTGACCGTGACCAAATTTTGAGACACGTGTCACAAAGCAACTACCAAACGGATTTTGCAACTCTGATTTTCCACGTCAAGTTAAAGAAATATGCATAGTAAGATTTGCATTTGGACTCTAACATTTAGGTCACATTCGGATCAGGGTTTATTAAGGAAATTTAACACTCAAAATGCCTGCATTCCATACGTACTTCATGTTTATATTTTTCTCCCAAAAAGATTTGTAATGTTAATACTTTTGCAATCTATCAAAAATCACAATTATACACGTTAATGAATATTTGAGATAATTTAATACTAAATATTTTGGAGCGTTTTAGAACTGAAAAACAGAATATAAGTATTATTTATTTACACTGAAGAATTTTTTGAAAATACACCATGCGTAAAAAACACTCAAATAATAATCCATCTACTTTTCATATATATATGCTTGCTTATCTTTTCCCCCTAACTAACAAATATTTAGCATAAATTTTCCGATTTTACTTGAAGAAGCACAAATTGATTTCAATAGGTCGCATATCGTTAGTCCTCATTAATTTTAATAATTGCCAGGGATTTCAGACTAGAGGCTTTTTATATCTGAAAGTAGAAATTCTAGCTAAACTATTCATTAGTGTTCACTATTCAAGTAATTTGCGTGAAGATGCCCCAGAATGCAGACGTTCTCTCAAAATATATATCTCGTAGAAAGAATTTTTTTCAGAAAACATGTATCTTCGTCAAGTTAAAATTTGGTGAAGCAATCTTATTTCTCTTGCCTGAAAACAGCACCCAATATTTTATCAATAATAAATAACATTATTTTCAATATTTTACTTTACTGTTTAATTTCAACTTTTAATCCACAAATGCTGTCTTTAAATTCCAATAATTAAAAAATAATAATAATAGTTTTTCTCTCTCATGTTTCAACTTTCTTTCATATGATGATTTTGAATTAAGTTATTACGAAAGAAAAATCACGCGCGAAATGGAATTTGATACGTTCTGATAGTTTATTCGAGAGAAAGCTTGGTACGGTATCCCCTAGCCTCATATTTTATTGTGAAATTTATTTTTTTAACAGCAATTAAATTTTATTTGTAACTAAAAACACGTTGATATAATCCATCATTAGCTTTTTCACTTCGGAATAAAAGTGAGATAATGTTTTCACTCTTTAAAAGAAACCCAAACAAGCCTTTTTGATCGATGTGGATCTGGTTTTGTACATGAGTTAGGATTTGAATTATGTAATAGGTATGTAGACTTCAAACCATAAAACAACTCATTATAAACTCAGATTGTTCGTTAACCCTTTATATCCTGAATTAATTTTCCAGCTACTTTTTAATTGTATTTTTGCATCATTGGATAAGTTTTGGTGCAGAATAAACATAGGAAAGGGGAAAATAATTTTGTGATATTCGAACACTCTTATTAAATTTGTGTAGAAATCATAAATATTTACGGTGTTTCTCAACTGTGTAAATAAGAAACTGAAACCTTCTTTTTGTATCATATAATACAGAGACTGTTCGCACATTTTTTAGACAAATTTGATAAATTATTTTAAAAAATGGAATTCTTTTAGAGGAAAAAATTCTGACAACAACTTATTATATGTAATTTATATTATCGTCTGATACTTTCAAATTTATTCTTATTTCAAGATTGCGCATGCTAAAAAAGCTGTGAATGGGAAGATGCGTTTGCGTTTTTTTTTTTTCTTCTTCCGAACAGAAGTATGCTAATTCGACAGTCTAAAATGATTGCAAAGCGCATAATATAAAAACTTTTTAGTGCGAAATAAACATAACAATTGATTGAAAAGTGCTATTCCAAAAATCAGTACATATACATAGTAAAAAGATACCAGATGAAAAAAAAAAAAACAAGGAAAAAAAGAGCCCATTTCAAGGCGGAAAACGAAGTTTCAAGTAAGGATTTATGACTATCGCAAATTTATCTTACATCGAAAACATCCATCGATATCCATCGAAAGCATTATGCAGAATTAGAATCAAGAAACAAGATTATCATACAGATTATTTCAGAAAGCAATATTCATATTTTAAACGTTAAAAACAACAACGCCGAAATCGTCTAAAAAATGTGCGAACACCCGTCTGTACATTTCCGCTATGACAAAAATTCCGTTACAACAAAGCAGTTATTTATTTATTCATTCATTTTTTTCTTGCTAATAATGTTTCCATAATTGGAGCCCGATTAAGATTGTCCGAGGCCCAGGGCCTGTTTACCAAATAGGCCCGTGAAGCCGAATTTTACTCACTGAAATACAAAGGGGCCCTCAAATTTACTTTTCAAAACTAATTTTTAGGGGGAAAATTTCAGTCAGGGTAAATAACGTTTTTTTTTCTTAAATTATAGCTGTTAAATTTTTCCTAAGATTATTTCCGACACATTTATACTCTTTTTTTTTTCTATAATAAATGTTATAAAATCAGTGATTAAATGTAACGTTTTTCATTTCTCTTATGTTAATTTCAAACGTGCTAAAAATAACAGAAAATTTAATCTGTATAGTTATATTTTGTTTATATTCATAAAGAGGTTGGAAATGATATAAAATATGTAGAATAGGTTATTTAAATAAAGAGGAAAATAATTAGCATTCAGAGATATTAAATTTCTGTTTATAAAATAGAAGCAAAATTGTGTTGCAGCTAAGCATAAATTTACTTCAAATATTTGTTTTCCCTGCACTTTTCTTAGCATTGGCAAATCCTGCAATTTGTAAAGCATAAAATATATTTCCTATCCATAATTCTATCGATTCATTTATTATTTCAATGCCTTTTTCAGTTTTTTTTTTTTAAATCGTGCTACTATATATAAAGGATTTCATTTTAGGCGTTTCGTTTCGATAACGGAGATTACTCGGATTCTCATCCGTGAGCTGGCGCCATCTTGTGATTTTATTGGAAAAAACTATTTTTCCTCACTCTTCAACGGAGTGAAATATCTCACTCTTGTCAACGGAGTGAACAGTCACTCTCGACAACGGAGTGAGATATTTCACTCTTTTCTAGAGAGTGGAAAGTTCCACTTTTTAAAGAGTGCATATTTATAAAATTCACTCCTAAAAGAGTGAAAATGCTTCTCACTCTCCAAAGAGTCAACTTCTCACTCCTTCCAATTTTAGAGTGTGTCTGCTGTCAGACACTCTTTGTGCCATTGTGAATATCGTTAGGAAGAACGGTCATATTACGAATATATATATACCCCTTGGGGACGAGCGACACGTATACGTGACGTATAAGGTGCTCAGAATCCTCGATTAGAATAATCGAGGATTATTCTAATCTATTTTTGATTAGAATAATCTATTAATCGATTATTCTAATCAAATCTTGATTGTCATACTTACATTGTCATACAACAATGTAAGTATGACATTGTTGTATGTCATACTTACAATAAAAAGTTACACCAGTAACTTTTTATTGTAAACTTTGCCTTATTTAATGACAGCATTTCTGAGATTCAATTAGGCGAAAATTTCTGTTTTGTAAAACTGGTGGCAAAAGATTAAAAATTCTGTAAAGGACGCTCGTCGCGTAGGGGTTAAAGTGGTACCTATAAGTACCGTCAGGATAAAAAGAGTTAAACTGCTATTTCAAATGGGTACACGGACATTCGGTTACAGATTACTTTTCTAACATTTTATGACATCATTTTAGAGCATTTTAAAATAAGAATAAAATGAACAAAAGATGACCGACATTTTGATAAATCATTCCATCTGAAAAGACAGCGGTTTCCAATTAGTTAACATTTGCGTATTTAAATAAATAAATAAATAAATAACTCATGAGTCTCTTTAATGTTAGAAATTTCGATAGTGTTTATGTCATACTTGTGTAAGAGAAGGAATTAGTATGGTGTTAATGAGCAGTAAAGATACATTAAACGAGGACATGCTCTAAAAGGGATGCGTCACGTAAAACTGTGTGCTGAAATTCTTATGATCACCCTTTCCATGTTATTAAACTGAAGGAAATTTTTTTTAATATGTCAAAGAGAGTCTTATCTCATTACGCATGTCAACTAATAGTTTCATCTATTTCTTCAACAGAAAACGCATCTCCGTGTAGTGAAAGAAACTGCATGTGCTGTCTTCTCATTTCTTCACACTTTCAGGATATCCTAGAATTCATATAGCATCAGGTGCAGAAAACTACCTCAATAAAATTTCATAATATATAGTCCAATTAGTTTGCAAGTTTATTGTAGAATAGCTTTTAATAAATTAAACTAGAGGGTTGAGGGTACTATATTTAGCGCAAGGTAATGGGAATGGATTTCGTTTGTGAGATAGTCGCTTCTTGCACCATCATGAAAGGCGTCACCAACAAAGTAAACACAAAACTGGGAAGAGTTTTTATTTATTTCTTCATTTATCTAGTTTGTTTTTGTTATTTCGTTGGTGCCACGAGCCATTGGAGTGGGTTTACGTGGAACTGCGGTATGTCAACAGATTAACTCATTTAGAAACAACATATATAGGATTCGTGTTTTTTTTAGAAGTATAACTAACATATTTTCATGTCTAAAAACATATCAATAAAATAAAAGCTATTCATTTGACTATTTAACGCAAGTTAAATTTCAATAAAATTTATTAGCATTGAAGCCATATCTTTTAGTTTATGTCTTTCCATTAAATATACAGGAACTCCCGATGTGCCGTACAGGCGGTATAGCAATAAATCGGGAGGTTTCGGCCACAATTTCAACCTTGATTGTTTTGTGTTTTATGATGCACTGCTACTGTCGTGGTGTACGCAGTATGTGCAGGATTGTAAAAATAATGTCTGCTTGCAAAGAAATTTAAACTTTGTCTATTAAAACATACTATTTAAGGGAATATATTAAAATTTCAGTACACTTTATTTGAACAATTACCTCCAGAAATTAAAGATTTATTACTCTTCTTCCTGTTGCAGCTTCACATCTAACAAGTTGAATACTCCAGTTTCCCCATTAAATTGTTAATATAAAAATTATTTCAGGTTTCGAAGTAATCTTTCTGTCAAGTAGTTGAAACCACCTTGGATCAAATTAATTTAACACAATGCACACCATTGTCGATTTAGCTTTAAGGCACAAGCAAAATGTGTTCTTGTTACAATTTGCGTACAGTGCATTGCAAAAAACACTAGAATGCAAAATAAAAATAGCTGAATATACAAACCAACTTCAATACTGACCAAATTTTATAAACATGAGAGTCATAATGGAAACTTTATTGAAATGTTAAATATACAGTTGAAGATTTAGTCGATACTGATATCAGAAATTAACAGCTACTTTTTATGATACATTATATTTCCCTTAATGAGATTATAATAATTTAACAACACGAGACTAAACCAAAAAGAACATAAGCACCCGAGCTAGTTTGACCACTTGACCGGCTATTTAGCACTAGAGTTCCCATGGACAAGAAAACGGAAATGGACATTTCAGGCCACGATCCTTCTTTAATTGCGGGGCCACGGATTTCAGTTTTAGTCGTAGTAGCTGTAGTTAAATAATATAATTATATAGTGATAGGTAAAAAGCAATCAACTCACGTATGGTTGAAAATTAAATAAACAGGAGCAAAATTTTCCAGTAGATGACCGTATTTTACTCCCATAATTTACGCACATCGTATTTTTGTAAAGACATCTTGGCAAAATTTTTGTTTGAAAATCATGAGGCAATTTCTGCTTATAAAATGGGATGTCATCTTAATCTATGAGAACTGACGATATTCCTTTCACAAACTGTTTTAAAACTAGGCCTCAATTTGGTTCCGTATGCCGTGAGAAACAAATTGGCTATTTGTTTACTGCGTTATTTCTCCTCACCTGCTGCAAGAATGCAGATAGTTTTCTGATCAAGAATATTACAACGCTAAATATGTAATATATTAGATCATCTAGTTGAAAATAATCAATGTGTTATGATTTGCCTTATGATGTTTCATGCGTTAAAATTTTAATATATACTAAAATCCAGAATATCTTCAAATAGCGATACAACACTTAAAAAGAAATGTTTAAGAAAATTGAAAATGATGGTTGTATTTCTCATCTAAAATGTTACAAATAGAAGAACGTAAAATAATTCATTATCTAAACATTTCATAGTTAATGGTTAACAGATTAATTAGTTAATAAAAAAATGCATCCAACTTAAAAATGAATTATTTATGTAGTTGCTCCAAGTTCCTCTATATCGATAAATATTTAAAGAAAATAACTCCCGTATTTTTCGCATCCTCATTTTTTTTATATACAAAATAAATGGCTAAAAAAGTGCGCAAAATACGCGAGAAAATACGGCACTTTCAATAAAAATAGTTTTTTTTTAATTTCAATTTCCACGCTGAATTCAACTAGGCGTTTAAATCATTAAGCCCATTTTCACATTGTTTAAAAAGTAATGCTTACTTTTAGTTGTTACCAGTTAACAAAAAGTATAATTTTTTTTTTCTTTGTGAAAATATTCCTTTTAAATTGTCACTAATGGAAGATTTTTGTTACGCTCAATCATTTATTGACAAGTACATTTTAAAATCACTAGAAAAAAAAATTAAAAATAGTTACATATAAACCTCAATATCAATAGTTTTGTGGATTGGTAATGTTCTGCATATCGTCGCCCAATTAATCTTTCATAAAAGTAAAATACAGGGTGAGGCAAAAAGAATTCCCTAATTTCAAAGCGTTAGTGTGTAGTATAGTAGGTGGTTGCTACATTTATTTGAGAGATACACACTTCAAAAGGAAAACACTTAGGTTTTGGCTGTATAGTCAAAATTATAGGTATATGCAGATGTACTGTAAATGCATAAAGCACAAATTTCATATGTATGAAGAAAAGGAAGAAACATGTTTGCAGTTATGGCCTCATAAAATTGCAAGTAAAAAACAAACATTTTGGGCGCTTCTTATTATTTAAGCTAGGGATGCACAACATGTAGCCCGCGAGTCACTAAACTACCACTATTTTACAATAGAATAATCTGTCTTATTTAATGGCGAAAAATTTGCGATAAAATAAGGCGAAATTACCTTTCAGAAATTGGGATGACTAACAACTTTCAGGCAAAAATGAGGTGCAGCGTTAATGCAACCACATCAATTTTCAATCTTCAACAGCATTTTAATAAAAAAAACTTGAAAACAAAATTCAGGTTAAAAAAACCCATTCTTCAGAAATATAGTCGCATGTTACACCTTTAAAATGAAATTTCATTGTTATCCTTGCTAGTATTCTAAAGTTATTTGCATTACATTTTCAAAAATGTATCTCCCAATTAAATACAGAAACGACATATCGCACTGTTATGTCGTGCGGGTTGCGTTCGTGGCACAAAAACATTATTGCAAGTGAAAAGACAAAATTTTCTTTGTATATTCTTCAAATCAATCCATTTATTTTTCAGATAGCAGTGACACTCACAGTAAAAGTTTAAATTGAGCTCTTAATATATATATATATATATATATATATCAAAATGTAGAAATGCGTGCACGGTTTTGTACGTCATTTTAAATGTACAAATTTACAATTAGAAAGATAGTCAACCAAAAGATACTGTAAAAAATTACTTACCAATAATATATAATAAAAATTTCTTTTTTCACTATATTTTAATAAACAATTCACCAGAACAAAATATTTTTCTTGTTCATTACGGAAAAAAGTAACACAACGAACAACAGTAAATTATTACGTAAAATTTGTTCGTATATATAATTATTTTAGGAAATGTGTATACATATAGTATAATTATTTGATGCTTTTTTAATGAAAACACCAAAATACCAAGTAGAAAAAAAGTTTTTTTTTTTTTTTCACGCGCTAAATATTAAAACTGAACCACTGTGTGGCATGTAGAAAAACTATGAAATTGGTGAATTATTTTCAACTTGCCCTGTATACTTACACAGTTTATTTAAAAAAAATCTTTATAAACATACTTAAACAATACCGTACTTCAAAAAACATCTAAATCGTTTATTTCTCCCGACAAACGAGCAATGCCTTTCCGAGAACTCTCCAGTTTGCCGTTAAAAAGAAAGAATGTAACAGAATTAAAATGTCATTGTATAAACTCCAGAAATAAATCGGTCGGAATGCTTTGTTTCCTCACTCCCACCATTATGATAGCATTAATTACGGCGTAACACGTTCGACAGAATGTTACATTTTCGTTGTACGACCAAAATTACTTACACAATCCTCGAATCCAAAAGAGAACTCCCATTCTGGGAGCAGGAAATTGGGATCGGCAACCTCATCTTTGCTGCCTGCAATTGCAAGAAACAAAGAGATTAATTTCCGGCACCAAACACTAATATTACTCAGACAGGAGTCGGAAAGAAGGGGACTTAATAGAAAGAATATACACGTGTATCTCAGAGGCATTCTGAAATCACCTTATGACAAAACCAAAAGCTGAAATTTCTGCAATTATTAATAAGAGGAGAAGTTAGCCAAGAGAATTTTTTTTTCTCTTCCTCTCTGATCACTGATGATCAATTAAGAAGGAAGAAAATGCGATTAAGTGAATGAATTTTCAAGGGTTTGTTTATATTTAGAGGGATGATTAAATATGGAAAGTTATTTAAAAAGCATTTGCGCCGATAGGATGTGGGAGAAATACAGAGATTAATGAGATGTAGAAAATGCTGTAATCAATAAAGTCATACTTAAGAAAGCTTTTCATTGCGTTATACATAAAGAAGATGAATTATTTTTTTGCAATAGTTTTTAACTTAATTTTATGAATACCATTCGGAGATCGATAATGCAAACCTTGCTTCGGTTCAAATGCGAAATTTTAAGTAAAAATATATTTACAAAATTATTACAGCAAGAATTACAAAAATGGATAAAAATAGATTTTTTTTTTTAGTTTAGCGTTTTAAAATGTAAAAATGTAATGCGTAATGTGTATTTTTTGCATAGGGTGTAGCACAATATGTCGTACATTGTCACTTGTAAGTTCTACGATTTACCATTATTTGTTTATCAACCATTTCTCAATTTTAAAACTATTTTTCAGTTTCACTGCCATATAAATGAACGTAAAATTAGTGCTGCGATATTTCCCTTCACTGCGAGATTCGTAATTGGCATTGGCAGAATGGTACCAAGAGTACACCAACCCCCACATCCATTTCCAGTAAGTGTAACAATTGAGAGGAAACCTGTGTAGCACTAAATGCTATAAACCGAATTGGTTTTTAGTCCCATCGAGTTTCAATGCCTGTATATCCGAAATATAGGGCGAGTCTGAATTGACTGTTCACATTTGTTGGGATGTAGAAACTAGGAAAATAACACAATTTGACAAAGGAAAGTATGGTCATAAAAGTCATTTTGAAGAGTAAAATATTCCCGAAAGGTGAAGGAAAGGAAACAGGACAAGCAACTTTCTAAATAACTTATGTCTTTATCATTATTTTAAGCGACGCTCAAACTATATGTGGGAATATATGGACTGGCAGCGTCGTTGTATCGACTAGCGAACATCCTGGAAAATGTCCGGCATTTTCAGCCGGCCCGTATCAAAATTTTTCATCTTTTCTCCCCACACACATACAAAGAAATCGATGGGAAATAAATCTGCTGAGATTGATGGCTAATAGAATGGTCCACTTCGCCAAATAGTTCTAGCTCTAAATTTTCTGGCCAAATTATTGCGCATATCATTTGTGTAATGTGCTGGAGTGTCATTTTAGAGTCGGTAAAACTACCTCCTGAAACGTTATGTATTTTGTTAGGTCCAATCGGGGTGATAGTATAAGTACGTCCCTGCAAACAGTCGCTGATGATCTTAGGTCCTGACGGCGAAACGTTGTTATGCACATTTACTTCTCGTACCATACGGGTTCATAAATGCCCACAAGTGAAAGTTGTGTGTATTGTAAAAACACCTTCAGAAGTGAAAAAAGCTCCGTCTGTGAAAAAAAAAAAAGAAAAAAAACGCATGCTGGAAAATCGGGATCCAATGTAGTTTTCTGAAGGGAACATTGAAAAATTCCAAACGCTTAAGATAATAGACTGCTTGAAGTATCGGAACTTTTTGCAGGTGAAAAGGATCCAAATGTTCTTTATGCGGTATTTGCCACACAGTTGACTGATATACACCAACCATACTTTGATTACTGATCAATACTGTGGTGCTTGTATTTGGTTATACGACAGGCTGTTGAATAGATTCTTCAACTGGGACAGTCCATGTCGATCATCTGTTTCTTCTATCGTGCATGTTACTGCCAAATGATCCAGTTTCGCAAAGTTGTCAATATACACGAGAAAACATGCGATGCTACGGTGTTTGTTGGTTGGTGTAGCGTTCTTCATACAGTCGTGCAGCTCCCCTAACTGATTCTCTCCATACAGCACATGTTAGATTCATATCAGCTAATTCATAAAACGTATACCGATTTATGTTACTTCTGTGACGTCAACCTGTTGAATAACAAACGGCTAGAGTAGTCTGACAACTTTGCATATGATCAAAATTTGTAGACACACAGCGCCTTTTACTACGTCATACGTGCGTTTGAGATCGTGCCTTCCTAATTTGCAATTGTGTTATTTTGCTAATACCTGTTTTGAATGAAAGTAGATGTAATGACGATTATTAATTAAACCGATGATGATAGAACCAAGCTTTCAATTACAAAAGTATACAAAGTATAGCTTTTAGAGAATTAAAACTAAAAATGAAAGGCGCGTTTTTAGTGCTAGAAAACACTGCAAATTAATAAAATTCGAAGTATCATAACTTGGTACATTTTATTCGCAAAACAGTGGGATTTTTTAAATGACATTTTCAGAAGCAGAGCAGCATTTTCTTTCTTATTTTTAACATATTTTTTTAAAGGGAATTTTTCGGGAAAATAAAAATTAAATATGGTGTTTTATTATGTATATAAAAAATTAAATATGGTGTTTTATTATGTATACTGCCCCTTGCTAAACAAATGACTATACTTGAGCTTGACTTGTATGCTTTTCGTATTAGGAAGTATGTTTCTATATTAGGGTTTTAAGAGATAATCGCCATTAAACACATTTTGAAACACAAGGTCACACCTCACACGAAGAATCTTTTACATACTTTAATTCCGGTTAAAAATGGAAGCATCGAAACAAGGTGTGGTAGTGTTTTGTTACGGTCGATTATCTGTGCGAGAGATATAGACCGAGGGGAGAACCTAACCTGTTTTTGCGCGAAGATTGTAGAAAATCAGGGAAAACTGAACGGTTAGACCGACAAGCGTGACATGGGTTCGAACTCAATACCTCTCGTCTACCAGTTTTGAGAACCACTAATGGGCCACGGAACCACTAGTGGGCTGCATCGAAACTATACATTATATTTATCCAGTTTTTATATTTATATTTATTTTTTATTTTATAATAATCTAAAAATAGTTCCAAGAAAATAAAAAAATAACTCGACAGTCATGTTTTACAAAAAAAACAAAATGTGTCGAAATAAAACAACCTTCCCATTTTCCTCGAATTACGGCATATATTAAAGAGAAAATTTAAAGACATTTCTAAAAAAGCGCAGCTGAAAAATGTTTAACCATCACATCAACATCATTTTGCAGTTGAATATTGTAAAGCAACAAAATAATTTGAATAATATGCCACAAGTAAAAATTACCAGAAAAAAGATAAAAAGCAAGTCACGCAAATGAGCCATCTTTAAAATTATCTTTTTGAAAACTAGCATAAGAACTGAACAAGGACTTATTTTTTTACACACGCACACACACAGAAAAAGCTGCATAAAAATATATTGTATCAGTAATTTCGCTCATATTTTTTTATATTTAAGATTGCGTTTTAACGCTTTCACCCTTCACTCCATATTTATCATATCGATACATAATTATGTTTAATATATATTTAAATATTTTATATTCTACACATTCTACAGTAATACCTTTTTGCTTGTGCATACATTTTATAATAATTCGGAAACATCGTTTAATACATTAATTATTCAAATGTTAAATATTCTAAAGTAATACCTTTTGCTTATGCAGACATTTTCTTTAATTTATTCGAAAATAGCAGTTGAGGCAACTACCAATTTTTGCTGCTACTTATATACATAGACTGAAAGACATTTTTTTATTCATAAAAATGATTTTTTTTAATTTATAATTTCTCAACATATTTTTTTCGAACATTAATTTCGTAACATATAAAATTCATATTCGAAAAAAAAATGTAACCATTAAAAATTTACAGACATTGAATTTTAGAAGCTTCAAATATGAGAATTCACTGTTTAATTTCATTTCACTAAGTAGTTTTTGAGTTATGCTTAAAAAACTATCAGCTTGTTTTGCAAAAAGAAAAAAAATATTAGAAGTTCAATATTTTATATCTGCTATAGTCTCAAACTTCTTCACCGAATTACTTCGTGTTTGGTATCTGAAGGTACAATTTACCAACGAATCCAAATATGATGTCAGAATTAAGTGTTCGTATTGAAAATCTAAAAATTTGTTACAATTTCACTATACAGATGCCGCCGTGAGCTTGTTTTTTTAACTTATATTTAAAAAACACATAATTCCCGATTGAATGGGAATTTTCCCTTTTTTCTACGTCTATTTGGCGTGTATGTGGGGGAGAGGTGGAATTTATTACTTTTTTTTTTTTTTTTTTTGGACGACTGTACCAATTGACTGTGAATAATGTCTTATTTTCGATTACGAATGCATTTTCTGCATAAAGAAAAATATTAAACATTTTACCAATTTTCTTTTTGCAAATGCTAGCAGGTAGCACCTACTTTTGACAATGCTAAAAACTGATTTTTTCTTTTTGTTTTTAATGCCAGAAAATTCTGAAAATTAAATTATTATAATTCGGTGAGTTTCGGTCGTACAAAAAGGAATTTGTTATTGTTTTACTGATTACAGTACGGAGAAAGGTTTTCTATATAAGATATAGGGCACAGCGGTTGTATGATAGTTTAAGTTTCGTAAGTTTAAAGAAAAACAACGATCTTATGAAAGTTTAAAGAAAAACAACGATTTTGACCTAAATGGCTTTTAATATGTTAAAGAATAACATTTGAAACACTTTAGCGTTTGGAACCAATGCCTCTAAAAGTAATGTTTTACGAATTAACTGTTGAACTTTAAGAGTGGATATGTATTCTCATTGTATACCGTTCGGATGAAAAATGAGCGTTAATATGAGGTTGAGTTGAAATATTAAATAAATATGCTTCAAATAAACGTACTTAGTTTAAGAGGAGACAAAAATTATTTTCTCCTACACTTAATAATAGTTTCTCTAAGCTCACTTACATATAAAAATGCCTCTAAATGCCAACAAACGAACTTGTCAAATCCTTTAAATTACATTAACAGACAATTACTGTTAATACTCTACGGAGACATATTCAGTTAATCTTTTCACAGTTATCAACAGACAATTATTGTTAATGTATTCCGCAAAAATATTCTCTTAATCTTTGAAAACTTATTACAACATTTTAATCCAATAAAAAAAACTAGAAAAAGAAGTTAATAAAATAAAATAAATCTAATTAAAAAGACTCATTGTAATCCAGTAAAAAACATAACACTCATTATATACATTAATTATCTAATATTAATTTTTTTTGAAGCGGAAATATTAACGGAGAAAAAAATATAATTAAATATGAATAACTCTTTTAATCGACTTATATTTATTATGTAATAATATTGCATAGTAGAATAATGAGATGACTGGTTACAAATAATTTAGAGAAAAATGTTTGATAATCTAATAATTAAAATTGTTGGACCATTTATTTCAGAAGTACTTCTAAACATTTTTATTAATTCCGATCACTTTAGCAAATAGCAATACAACCCGTCTAGTGGGATAAAGTGATTATATAGATTACTAAACTTGCGAATTCTTTTTTTCTTGCATACTGGGAACCTTTCTTTAAACGTAGCAAAAGGATTAAAAGATTACTTGGGAATTCTTTATGCGACTCCCGCCATTAATCTCGCAAGAGAATCTCTTTTCGTCTTCTTTATTTAAACGAAGGTCAAGATATAATGTACTAATGACATAATAGTAATCCACTGACGGCTAGATTTGTTTTTTCACGCTTGGAGTTTACTTTGTTTTCTGTCATTCCGTCATTATAATTAAAGCCAAAAGATAAACGCATGTTTCTTTTAATTAGTTAAAATGTAGTTTAATATGAACGTCCATAAAAAACGAATGTTTACGCACAGCTTTGTTGTCAGTAGATTTGCTGGAAAAAGCGGTAATTAGTCAAACCAAGACGGTAATTAAAATAAGTTTTGTACTTGGAAGCAAATAGGATATGAATGAATATGAAGGAAGTTATAAAAACGCAGTTACTAAAGGGTGCTATTCTGACATCGTCATTAACGTCTTGTTTAACGCTACGTACTTCGCAGAAATTATCAGATTCGTGATACTGGGGTGGATAAAAAGAAAAAAAAATAAAAGTAAGAAATTCAAAAACAAACTGGGTATTAATAAAAAGAAAAAATAAAGAAAAGTAAGAAATTCAAGAACGAAGTGGGAATTGAAAAATAATAATCCCTAAATGAACAAGAGAGCACAACAAAAATATTTATCTTACACCTGCTATATTACAATGTAGAATAAATTAGAAGCATGGTTAAACCTAAACCACCCCCTCTATGGAACCTGCTGATCGTTACACTGAACAGAGTGATGGTAAATAAATAATGCTTAGACGAACAACAGAGCACAACAAAATATTTATCTTACAGCTGCTATATTACAATGTAGATAAAGTAAAATAATAAATAATAAAATAAATAAATAATGCCTAAAATAAGAACAGAGCCTAACAGAATATTTATCTTACAGCTGCTCTATTACAATGTGTAATAAATTAGAAGCATCATTAAACCACTCCTTATATAGAACACGCCGATCGCTACACTAAACAAGAGTGATGGTATATGAGAGTTAAGTTATTTTTAAATTGGTTAAATTTATTTTTCAATGAGCATGATATTGAAACTTATTTTTGAGCTTTTACAATAGTTTGTTTTATAATAGAGGCACTTTCTTTTACAATGTACTTAATGAGAAAATAAACATAAAAAAGAGGTATCAGCACAACACAATATTTATCTTACAGCTGCTGTTACATTACAATGTAGAATAAATTAGAAAATAAAACAAAAATTACCCGACAAAGTTATGGCAAAGAAGTCTGTAAGTTCCGTTGATTAAATTTTATTTTCTCATTTCAGTAGAACATTGCGAAATCATCTTCGGTTTTTCAGAAATATAAAAAACTATACATAATTAAGATGGAAATTGCAGTTACAGCGTTTTGGAATTTGAATGTAGTAATTCTTTTACTTCTTCAACGATTTCGATAACACTCTCACTTCAATCCTTATCACGAACTTTTGTTTCTTCCACCATTTTATAATTACCGTTTGTTAAAGAACAAAAAAGGAACGGTTTAAGGGTGTATTCAAATCCAAATTGCTTATTTTGAGACACATTTGTAAATTCATTTTTGCTCTAAAATGCATCCAATTGGCAGGTTCTCTTATTCAGAAACTTTATAATGTCCGTATTGTCTCGATTTTTTGATAAAGGCAGAATATATTTCAAAAAATACTGTCAAAGTGGACATTTTGAACCGAATTTCCCGAAGCGATAGCGCTGGAAGCAAAAAAAGTTATCGTACTGTGAAAATAATTGTCTGTAAATCAATTTCTAATTAATTGAACGAAAAATAAAAACATGGAGCCCTTATAAATGTCTTTATAATTCACGCCGCCAAGTTTCCTGTTGTTACTTTTAAAAATGAGCCTGAGAATGTGTCTCAAAATTTTGAGTTATTGAGCGTGGAAAAATATTTTTTTTAATACCGCCTTAAGGGGGGGGCTTCACACCTTCTGAAACTTTTCCACTGCCAATGAAATGTGATATGGTTCCGAGTTCTCGTAAATTTTTAAATACTTATTTAAATTAGATAAACCTCTGCAATATAGTTAAACCATATTTCAGGCTTTATAAAATATAAAAATAAACACTTATAAAAAAAACTACAATTCAGTTAATATTGCAAACTTTTCAGAAGTTTTTTCACATGGTATGTCGCGATACCTGAGATAACTTAATTTAAAATACATATATGAACTTAAACTTATGTTAAAATGACCTCTATGGAATGAATTAATGATATAAATTCTTTGACAGAAAGCATTTAAAAATTCAATTAGATTTGAATAATAGAAAAAATAAATAAAAATAATAATTAGTCATTAAAGAAATAAAGAAAATGTTTTACTATCTCAATAATATTAATTTATTCTATAGATAATACATTGATATAGCCACATGTAAATTTTGAATGTGATTCCTAGAATAGTTTTTTGTAAATCCTACGATTTACAAAAAGCTATAAGATTCACAGAAAACTATTCTAGGAATCAGCCTCAAAATTTACATGTGGCTATATCAATGTATTATCTATAGAATAAATTAATATTATTCAGATAGTAAAACATTTTCTTTATATCTTTAATGACTAATTATTTTTTTTAAATATTTTTCTGTTATTCAAATCTAATTGTACTTTTTTAAATGGTTGAATCGCTGAAAAAAATTCTGAAAATTTTGCAATATAATAACTGAATTGTATTTTTTTTTATTATATTATAAGTGTTTAATTTTACATTTTATAAAGTCTGAAAAAAAAATAGCTTAAGTATATTATAGAGGTTTGTGTAATTTTAATAAGTATTTACGAATTTGTGTGAACTCGAAACCACATCACAGCGGTGGTAAGGTTTCAATTTTTCGAGTGACGGTTTACTGAGAAATTTAACATTATTTCCTTATCTCTTTGGCCGGAACTTTATGGAACTGGCATTATGCACGGGATGACGTTTTAACAGAATAACGATTAGCAAGATTTTGCTGTACACGGTATTAAAAAAAATAGGAGTGAACTTTCAACGCTCCTGAAGATGCAAAAATAGTTAAACGCATGTAAACGTTATAATAAAAAATAACGTGCTGTAAAAAAAAGCAAGAGAGAGTTGCTACGTTTTTCGAACGAAATGAAAAAAAAAAAAGGGAAAAAAATAATCAAACCTATATGTTATGAATTAAACTCAAATAATGCGGAATTAAAACGAAAGCAGGTGAAAGAACTTGGTACATTTCTCCAACAAGATGCGAAAAACAACTAATCAAAACTGTACGTTATGAATAAAACATAAATAACGTAGTACTAAAAAATACAGCAAAAGAAAACTCACTACTTTCTTTCAACAAGATGCGCAAAAAAACTAATCAAATCTGTATGTTATGAATAAAACATTACAAAATTCATTGATTACACCTTTTTTTCTACTCCTAAAAAGTCCATGAACATCACTTTTAAAAAAAGATGACGAAATTTCAAATTTATTTTTCTATAGAAAGTCAAATTTCAAGATTAATGTATGGGATTTTGCATGTTTTTGAATTAAATTCAACTTTGAGCGGCAGGATCTGGAATGACTTTCAATACATTAAAGCATTAAGCTAATAAAAATTTCTTTTGCTAAAGCGTAATGTAATAAATTCAATTTCATGATATTTTTACAACGTTTGATCTTAAAAATTCAGTATTAATATGACTGTTCTACTTAACTGATTTGGTTTATTTTTTGTAAAAGAAATTTAAATTGGAAGCTGACATTTAAAGAAAATGATAAAACTGTTTTTAAAAAGAATACGACTAAGAAATTAAAAATTCAGCATTGTATTCTGAAGTCGATTTTGCTTTTAATTTAATACAAATCATTAAGGTGTTAGAAACATTTGAAATGCTAACTTTTAAAGCTTTCTATCTCGAAACACCTTATTAGATTTTATGCAATATTTTGTATTTAATTTTAATAAAAAATTACAGTAATGCGCAATTTAATTGGTACATTCGAACAAGATTGTTGAATTTTCGATTGCAGACATTTTTTCGAATTTTTTTAAGACCCTGCGCTAATCACCGAATTTTTTTAAAACCCTACGTTAGTCACGTGATGACACTTGCTAACAAAAGTTAAACCAATGGCAGCGTTCATTATAAATTTCTTGTTTGCATTCCAATATTTTTCAATAATTGTTTTTTTTTTTTTTTTTTTTTTTTTGCGTAGGATATCTGAGGTTGGATGTCTAACCGGGTGTTTTTGTACTCTTTCGATTTTGATTTCAGCCTTTTTTCTTTTCTGTGGATACTTTCAGTTTCTGAATCATGCAAACGAGAAATTTGCAAAGAACTCTTCCACAGGTTTAACTTTAGCATGCCAGTGTTTTCTCGTGAGTAGCGTAGACTTTAAGAAGTACCAGCATTCTTTTTCATTTTAGGGCCATGTAAAGAACCTGCTTAAACTCATAATTTCCAGTGCAAATTTAGTCTCGTACGCACTTAGTGGTTCAACAGAAAATTCAATGGGAAAATAATTTAGAAACCAAGCTACAAGCTAGTGATAACCAACAACCAATCCAGAGACAAGACTTAACTTACCAAGAAAATGACAAACACATCCCAATAGGGGGAGCCCAAATAAGCGGCAAAAAAGAGACCAGCCCATAAAAGCGGCGCAAACACGACAGTGACACACCACCATGAAAGAGACAAGCCAAAATAAATGGCCAAACTCAAATAATGAAAACAAAGAAACGGTCAGTGTGGCAAGAACGGCGATAAAAACACCAGCGATAACCTTAAAAACAAAGCAAATAGAGTCAGAAGATATTGTATAGAATAACTATAGCAGATACGAAGCCATGTACGCTAATGGCGCCTGATGCATGTAAAATTCGTCGTGGGTGCAAAGTCCTCCATGTTCCCTGTGAATTATACCTCTGGAGGTGCCTAGTCAGGTGAAGGTCTCGTTACCTGATCAAGGTTCTAAATTACGAGATAGATTCCTTTTTATTTTATTAAATTTTTGCTTTCTTTTTAAGTCTGCCAATTCAACAATGTTAAATAGAAACCATGAACCGGCAAACTAAGAAAACTGTGGCAGTGCACTGTAGCGATGCCAACAAGGCTTTTTTCAGGTGGATCATAGCCATGCTGTGATTAGGGGAATATCGCCCCGCGTCCAGATACTAGCTCGTCAAGCTAGGCACTCGTGCTCGGCAGGTAGGGGCCTGGTTAGCGGTATAAAAATAATTTAGAAAGTAACTAAAATTTATAAAAACTATATCGACGATATCTTATTGAATTTAATTATATTTCACTTGAATGCTCTAATACTGTTTACTATAACGCGAAAGAAAATAAAGCTATATTTTGTGCATGTTCAATTAGAAAAGCTTTCCTATAAATGTTGATAAATCTAATCAAATATTCAATGTATTCTTTGAAAATGCTCGAATAATGTTTATCTTGTAGGTTTTTAAGCTTTCTCAATGTGTAAAACTTTGTACGTCTAAAGCAAAACAAAACATTAAAACATTTTTAAAAAATAGAAATTTTAAAAGAAATATTTATCTATTTGTAAATATACGAGCTACTTTTACGAAAATGCATAAAAACATACAGAAGCAAGAAAAGTATTTGTTAGAGTTACAAAAAAAAAAAAAAAAAAAAAATCCAGGTTTTTATGGATACAAGGTGATAAAAATACGTTCTTTCTTGTCAAATTTATTGTTGATCCCCTAAACACATTTCGAGAAAAATATTTTGCTGCAAAGTACGAATTCAAGCATTTTCTTCTTATGGACAAATACGAGGCTAACGAAAAAGACAGGCTACCGCGGTGCATTCCACTTATGTTTTTTTTTACAGACCGCTAGAGTGGCGTGATGCTCTTTTCATACACCTGCATTGGTGCATTCGAGCATCACGTGACTCCGGCGGTCTGTAAAAAAAGATACGCGTAAAGAACCGCGGTAGGCTTTCTTTTTCGTTAGCCTCGGGACAAATATGAATGACGTCTATTGTACTTTCCTAGCAGGTGGAAAAAAAAATGTCTGGTATCAAAAGTTTAGCCACGCATTACCAATTAATTTTCACACTACTGGACAGATATCAAATTTTTTACTGATTTAAAGTAATAATCTGCTGCATTGCTTCATGTTTTGACTTACCATTTTGCAATCAGAATAACAGTCACAGAAATATGAATCTTCTTTCCCTAAACATTTAGCCACACAAGACTTACGAACAATTCTTTTGTAAATGGTGATAGATTTTAAAAAAAAAAGTAAGTCTTGTTCCGATAGAAGTTTTTGCAAACAGTAATATTTCTATTACAATGAAATCATTTAAAATTTTAAAGTGAGCACATAATTTTTTCCCTAGTTTTCTGGTCTATTTAAGGGTATCTAACTCATTAAATTTCAGTTATTGTGTGGGTTTTGATTAAAACAGACTCTGCATGAAGTTAAACTGTCTTTCCAGTGTTAATCAGGCTATTCAACTGCAAGTTCTGCAACTGACACTTTAGTCTCTTTACCGACTATTGATTATTCAATTAGGTGTAATCGCCAGCTAGCCACAAAATGTCAGCAGAGAATGTTACAGAATAGGACGTCTTAAATAAAACTATATACATTAAATCATATTATTGCTCACGTGGTTTCACTCATTAACTTCTGTCGTGTGTTTACGTACTTGGGTTATTGTACATAAAACGAAATGAACGCAGTGTGCACAGATTAACACACGTAGCTCTTTGTTGTAGATTTTTACGGGCATTCAATCATCATTAATTAAAAAGCACAAAGCTTGAGTTTTTTCCATGCGTATATATATATGTAGTTATACATACTGACGTGCAGTAGCTCAGTGGTTAGAGCATTGCGTTACCGCACTACAGATAAGAGGTTAGCTTCCGTATTTGAGCAAGTTTTTATTAATCTTTAATCCCTTTGGGGTCGGTAAAATGAATACCAAGTGTCCTTCGGGAATTAAACCCAGCGGGTAGCTTGTCAAACTGACCATATGACCGAGACATATGTCATATAGTTACGAAAGTGGAATTGACTACCGCGGACCATGATTCTATATGTATTGCGAACCTGTTGAATTTGATTTAAACATGTATCATGAAAAAACCTTTATAAATGTACATTTGATTTAGATAAACTTTATAATCAGCATTAACATTAATTTTGTAAAGTAAGTTCTTGGCTATATATTAAAAGGACTGTTCTATTTTCCCCTCCTCTTTTTTTTAATCTTTAATTTAACCCGGGATGACGGGCTTCTCTTTCTGTTACACGGAAGCGGGTACGGTTCGTACTTGCTCAAAATTTACTTTTTTTCACAAATTATGCAAGTAATTATGCATTTTTTTTGGCAAACTATTGTATGGGAGAGTTCGCGCAATCAACCTTGATATATTTTTACCCCATTTCGTAATTTTATTACTGCTAAGATAATAATCAGGAAATTCACAAATTTCCGATTAGTCACTTGGATTTAATTCCTTTTCGGAATTTTTGTTTCTTAATTTTCTTCAGTCAATGATTGCTCATCTGTTCACACTTCAATTAAGAAGGTCTATAATCACTTCATCTTTAAAATTCTAATTAAGATAAACTTCAATTTTTTACATTATATCTATACTAATAATAAAAGAAGAGTTTGTCAGAGTGTGCGTCTGCGATGGCTAAAAAAATCTACCGCACGTAGAAGTCGGAAATTTTGGATGAGGATAGTCTTAAGGCATGCACCTGATACACAGATTTTTCCTTTTCTGATAATTATGCAAATTAAAAACTATAACGAACTCTCATAAAAAATATGCCTTTCTTCTCAAAATGGCGAGCTCCGGCAGTTCCGGAGTTGGCTAGCATTAAAGAAACAAAAGTGAGGGGGGGGGGGGCATCCTGCGCAGAACGCGCCAGGTAACTATTTGAAATACGGAAAAACGAAAAACGCCAAACCACATGTACAGTCGTGGAATAAAAAAAACTACTAATTCTGCAACAAATTATTGAAGAAGAAAGTTACTGCTACCAAACGATAGGAAATAAAGTCTACTTTTAAATGATGTATATAAAATTTTCTTAGGGTACCGTCTATATATCACAACAAACCCAATTTTTTTTTTCAACAGCAAAACTCAATTTTGACAAGATGTTTTAAATATTCAGTTCAGACAATGCCTAGATACCAAATTTCATGAAATTCTTACGATTAGTTTCAGAGGAATTAATTATTTTAAAATAAACATATTTTAGGGGCTGTATCCAAATTGAAGTTCGGTATTCGATTGTTGAGATGCTACAGAATGACAAAGTCTCTTTTATCAATGTATTATTTCTTGCAAATATGACCATTTTACTCACTTAATATGTCTTGGCTATTGTTATATACGGTAACATCCTTTTCAATATTCATTCTTTTATTTTATTCATTGAGTAGAATTATTGGATTAAAAATACATATAAAATTATCTGTGATTAAAATAGTTTTCGAATATGCGAATGTAATTGGAATTTTATAGGTGTTTTTATAATGCTTTTTCTCAAATTTTGAATTCTTTTACTTGCTCTTTTCCAAATTTATATGTGAAGAATATCGGTGAACACAAGATTTATAATAGAAAAATAGTATGAAGCAGTATAAGGAAACGATGTAGAAACAACCCAGACAAATTGCTTTTTAGTCTGAATGTAAATCTTAACTAGATTGCTGATGGCATATATTTTTAAATTTTTTCAGCTAATACATAACACATACTCGTTACTTCAAACATATATACCGCAGAAAAATAAAATAGGTTTATTAGACTGGAGAAGAAGCTAGAAATTCAATTAAAGGTAACAAAAATAAGGAGTAAGATGTCTTTTTTCTAAGGTATGACTGTTCATTTTAATAAAATGAGCTTTGTTAATTTAAAAATTTAAGCGAAACTAATGCATGTATTTGAATACTCATGCAAATACGACTTACATAATTATAATAAAAAAAATTAAAAGCAGACACAGAAAAAGTAAAAATCTTATTCTAATCAACAATGAAATGAGTTAAATATTTTTCAAATTATGATTTTCTGCACATCACCGGCGGCACCTTAAACCAGCTTCTTGCATTAAACATAATTTGAAAACTAGCTGGAAGAAAATTTTGAAATTTTGAATGCGCATAAAACAGGACATAATATATAGAAATCCATCAAAAAATTGTGGGATACAATTCATAATATTTTCGAATATTAAGTGCATAATGCTTATTATAAAATTTAAAAAAATTACAAATTCGACGTATTTATGTTTGGCTTGTTTAGTATTATAACCAAACAAAAAATTAGCACATTAGGATTATAATTTCAGGTGATATTAATAAATATATGAAAATGTAATTTAACATTAAAAGCACTAAATTTTGAATGTTTACAATTCAAAAACTTATCATCCAAATGACTTGAAATTTGGTATCTTGGCATAGTTTGAACCGAAGATTTAAAATATCATGTCAAAATTGGGTGTTGCAGATTGAAAAAACAAAGTTTGTGCTGGTTTTAGGTAGATTTCGTAAGAAATACTACCTATTACATTCTCACCTAAGTTGGAAATTTTGAAAAATTTTTGCAGATCTACGCCGATCATGACTCCCAGAACCCAAAACCACCCCCAGTTCAAAACTCTATCTATCTATCTATCTATCTATCTATGTCACTTTTTTCTGACCACGATAACTGGAAAAATTCTGCATTAATCTTTTACAAACTGATACATAAAATCAAGGGGCATAAAATCTCGGTCAAGTTCGCTAATGGGCAAAATCGAACCAAGGGGGGGGGGGGGGCTTTTTGTGAAAACAGAAAAAACCCCACAATTTCTTAATTATGATACGTATCGAATCCGTTTAAAGTTATTATTACTTCTAGGAGAAGGGTCGAAAATGTATGTATGACAGATTTTTGATATAATTAAAAATGGCCCCAAGGGGGGGAAAAAGTGGGGTTTTAAGAGAAAAAAAATCATAGCTTCGTCAATTCACAAGATATCAAATTCGTGTAAATTTATTATTAATCCTCTTAATATTATCTAAAACTTTTATATTGACAAGTTTTTTATAGGACCAACCGTTATAGCAAAAAAAAAAAAAAATTAAAAACAAAAAAAAAATCCCTGCCGGCTCCGCCTGCAAACAAGTTATTTTTCGAAGTAGGCGATTCCAACTCCCGCATCTTTTCGAAACTGATACATAAAATCAAGGGGCATAAAATCTCGGTCAAGTTCGTTAATGGACAAAATCGAACCAGGGGGGGGGGGGGATGGGAGGGCTTTTTGTGAAAACAGAAAAAAACCCATAATTTCTTACTTATGATACGTATCGAATCCGTTTGAAGTTATTATTACTTCTAGGAGAAGGGCCGAAAATTTATGTATGACAGATTTTTGATATAATTAAAAATTGCCTTAAGGGGGGGGAGGGGGGTTTAGAAGAAAAAAATTCATAACTTCGCCAATTCTCAAGATTTCAAATCCGCTTAAATTTATTATTAATCCTCTTAATATTATTTCAAACTTTTATATTTACAAGTTTTTTATAGGACCAACCGTTATAGCAAAAAAAAAATTAAAAACAAAAAAATCCCTGCCGATTCCGCCTGCAAACAAGTTAGGTTTCGAAGTAGGCGGTTCCAACTGCCGCATCATCGTAAAAAGGTCATTTCTTCCGCAATTCCCGACAAACAGGCGCCCCACGGTCTGAGTCTTCGAAATCTACCTGTGCCTGTAGGCCGAGCCGTCAGGGATTTTTTTATATGTACATTGCCCTCTAAGCAAATTTCATATACATCATTTAAAAGTAGACTTTATTTCCAATCGTTTGGTACCAGTAACTTTCTTCTACGATACTTTATTGCAGAGTCAGTGAGGGGTGCTTACTTTTTCTCCATGACTGTATGTATTTTTTTCTTCTTTGTAACGGTGCAATTCATTTAAAAATAGGTTTTTTTTCTTCCTGTTTTCGAAGCCAGCAGCAACGCTACTTTTAAAGATAGGGAAAAATGAAAAATAGACCCTTAAAGTGGTTATCATCTTCTCTACGACGGTGTAATTCGTTTTAAAATTACAAATATTAACTATTTCAAAAATATTCGCTACTGGACAATATATTCGTACCTTACGGAGACACTATTTTCGGGGTTAAAAGTAAATGTCAGTATTTTAACACAAATCAAAATCTTTTTACACGTTTATTGGATAACCGATTTACACTGAGTTACATCTCGAAGCATTCAGACGATAAAAAGCATTAAAAAAATTAAATCTGTCAAAATCCTCGTTCCGAACGTAAATACGCAGAGGGCTTCTTTGGCTCATATTTTTACAACTAAATATGCATGTTTTTGCACGAAAATTATACGCAGGATTCCGAAACGTTATATTTATAACTCATAACAATTTCAGAGAGTTCGGAAATAACTATTTTATTTTTAGTATTAAACGACCCGATGTGAAAAAAAAGTGAGAAGAAAACAGTATGACAACTAAATATCAATATTTTTTAACGAATTTTGTACACATGTTTTGAAACCATTACATTTATAACTGATAATAATTTCAAAGAGGCTTGGACAGTAAAAAATATTTTTGTCAACTATTAAATGGCCTGATGTGGGAAAAAAAAGTCTCTTCTTACAAGCGCTTTTAACACTAAATATCAATATCTCTTCACGATTTTTTTTACACAGGCTTTGAAAATATTAAATATTATAACTCATAAAAAGTGCAGAGTTTGGACATTAAAAACTATTTTTTTTAATATTAAATGACCCGATGTAGAAAAAAACGTGACAAGAAAATACTTCTTAGCTGCCGGAGGCAGTGGGGTCGGTCCCCAAAGGTAAGTTCGTTTTGAAAGTTTTTTGTTTAAATATATAAATTCATTCAACACTGATTTTAGATATATTTAAGGTTATTATCTCGGGCCCCTGCTACGCCGGTCTTTCGTCGCACACCTGGTATGCGCTGCCAAAGGCAGTGGGACCCAAAAGTCTACGTTTGTTGCTTGTTTGGATGACCTTCCTTTGAAAATATAAAATGATACAAATTCGAGTGTTTGCGCTACCGAAGGCAGTGAGGTCCCCAGCATTAGGATCGTTTAGAAATACTTTCGTTTAAATATGTAAAATCATTCAACATTGATTTTAGGTATATTACAGTTTATTATCATCACCGGCGTGGGCAACGCCGGCGTTCAGCCAGTTCGAAATAGAACAAGAACACGCACACGCGGTACAATGGGCTCGATTTTTTTTTAATCCGATAACAAGAATAAAATTCGGAAATACCTATGATTGGCAAGAAGATAAACTTTAATTCAGCTAATGAGCAACTGGATCATTTTGATAAATAAGGTGGATTACGGCGGTACACTTTTGAGCATTGAGGCATGAAAGACCAATCGCGCGTGCTCGCGGGTAATTAGATTCAGTTAATATTTAAAGAATATTTCTGATGTATACTGGAAGTGCGAAGAGAAAAAATGGTACCGTCTGTTTCATTTTCACATTAGTCGCTTTAACCCCCCCCCCCCTTTCACACACACACACAGAGAGGGAGAGAGAGAGAGAGAGAGAGAGAAATCAAATTAACATAAAATATTTATATGTATTATGTACGAAAAACATTAAAATTTTATTTTAAAAACACTTATTTCATATTCATTAACAATACAGTTAGAGATACTACCTCTAAATTTACAACTTCGCTATAATTGAAAATTATCTAACTTGTATATAAGCTACGGAAAAATAATACGATATTACATATATTTTTTTTTTTCATATTTTCAGATTAAATCTTGAAAAATTTTAAACTCATTTTTAAGAAAGATGATACATATTTTCCTTCTTTTAGTTTTATACAAGTACAATAAATTATGTTCCTTTAACTCTTTCATGAAAGTATAATTTTTAAAATTACCCTCCAGAATAAATGAATATACGTTTATATTTTCTTAAAGAATAAGCTTAGAGAACAATAAAGGAGAGGCAAAATAAGTAATACTGAGCTTAAGCATTAAACAGACTAGAAGAGGAACTCAATTGGATCTTTGTATTTTTCTAAAGCACAGCCACGCATAACTTTAAACCAGGTAAGGAGATTTTCATAAATTTGCTTATTTGAAGAAGAATATTTCTCAGACAGTTAAATTTTATTTTGAAATATTAATGAATTGTCAGCTTATCCGACATTTCAGCCGCATTTTAACATAAAAATGCACATTTCTGTGATATTTTAATTTATTTATGAAAAATAACGTATAATGCGTTCCATTTTCAAATTAATCGCTATTAGTGATTTAAAATAAAAATATCTTTTTGGAAAAAAAAAAAAAAAACTTTCAAATAAATATTTTCTGAAGAATTTTAAATACAAAGGATTCGAATTATGAAAGCAATGCAATCAAAGCATCATAGTTACACGTTTCAGAATAATAATCATCAAAAGACCATTAATCATATTTCATCTCTTATAAGATTTGTCAAAAACCAGAATTATGAAAAATATCAAATTTCAGTATTTCAACATGCTTTTCCTCTCCCGCTAAACTAACAGTTTTGTTTTACACTCAATCAAAAACGTCTAAAACTGATTCATGAAAAGAAAATAGTTAATTTTAAGTATAAAAGAAGATTCATATTTCAGTTTATTTATAGATGCATTTACTTTTTTTTAAATGTTTATTTATCTAAGAATATAAAACGGATTGAATAAAAAATTTCGCCCACCGCTGTAACTTGTTTGACTCAAGTTTTATATCGTTCATACTTTTCAAAGATATATATTGATTTCAGTTCCATAGAGGAAACCGGCTGGTAAGATAAAACTCTGTTCTTTTTTAGCAACATTTATCAGCAAAATTTACCTGCCATAAGTACGGGGGGAGATAGCTGAACTTGCTGAAATTATAATGCAAAGTGAGCCTGTTATCTCCCCACCCTCCCAAAATCTCACGATAAGATCACGAGAATCAAGACGACGTAACTGTATATACAACCTTAACAGGACATAGAAAAATCGATTTTTTTTTTGTTCAGAACAACTCTGGAATGCCAGCATCAATTGAAATAGATGACTAGCCCCAATCAATATATAAGCTTACGAAAAAAAATATATAGATAGATTGCAATTAATTTTATAATTGAACATTTAATAATTCCCCAATCATTTTTCTTAAAATTTGTTAACTTTAAGTAAATAACGACTGAAAATTCTCTTTTTAGCAAGTATTGCCCACAACACTCAGTGAATTCCACTCAGTACTTTGCTATGATCAGTATTCAACGCGCGTTACGGCTTTGAAAACGGTATGCATTATTCAATACAAATGAACCATAGACGTTAATATATTCGAATTCTTTGTCATAGCTCAATTTGAAAAGAAAGAAATTTCTATGCCCGATACAAACAACATTTGCGAAAACTTCGTACGCTACTTTAAAAGCATAATGAAGTATTACAGGAATATGAGAACATAAAACTAAATAAATAAATACATAAGATCCTGAATGGACGATCAAAAAGAATATATTAGGGGTACATATAATTAAAGTCACTTTCAAATATATTATTTAAAACTATATTGAGGATTGCTTAAACTGGAATTTAAAAAAATAATAAATAAACGACGGATGGGGGGGGGGGGGGATCATAGAAATCTACGGTGATTAAGCTGATAAAATGCCGATTTATTTAAAAAATATATATTAAACATATATTTGATGAACGAAAATTGATTAATTATAGATACCCGTAATAATAAGCCACGATTAGATCCAATTACAATTTTCATGATCTGGAAGATGCATCTGTATAGGTAAAACATTTCACGAATTACAATTTCCAAAATAAGGATATCCACGAATACCAGGAATCCACATAAAGGATACCTTTTATGACACTGAAACTTTCCTGCAAATTATGTTAGTACTTTCTTTTTTTTCCAGCGGTATCTAGATGTGTGGTTTATCAGTATGTAGATATGGCCACCTCACTTGCCTGACTTGTTTCGTCCAGACTTCTTTCTTCGGGGATAGTTAAAGTACGGAGTTTACAGTCATGCATTTCAAAATGCTCATTATATTCGCGCAGATATTACTGAGGAAATCAAAATGGTCTGGATTTTAATGTGTCGTAAAATATGTGAAAATGTTAAATTACATCTTGCATTCAAGTATAACGAAGGTCATATCGAATGAAACTGAATTATGAAGAAAGCAGATAAAATCGGCATTGTGATGTCGAAGCTACTATCTCCTGATAATAAACACATGCCAAACTTACAAATGCGTTCTGATGATATATAACTGATGATCAAATGGCCATCTCAAGATCGAATTGAAATACCTTGCTTATTTTCAAGTCGATTAAAACAGATGAGAGTATATCAGTTCAGAGTTAAAATAATCTAACAAAACATAGCATATACTTATACAAATGTATATGAAATTTAGTATAACGACTGAACAACAACTTTTCTGCAGGGAAATACATTTTTAAATATTTTTTCCTCCACTGAAAATCAATGACGTTTTGATTTATTTTAATTTTAAAATTGGGGAAAAATAAATACGATTTATATGAAGCAAACAGTCCAAAATTTTCGCTTTTTATCTTGCCTTTTATGCTGTATTAGTGTTCAAGTAGCACATGGTGATGTACAAGTATTATAACACACGATTTAAACACAATTTAAAATTTCTCAGATATGTTTTCAAATTCGTATATCTAATTCACTAGTGCCTGAGTGCTACTCGTTTATGAACACTAAAGGTTTTGAGTAATAAATTTCATACCAGGATGTATATGAACTGATGGTCGGAACACTGCAAGGGGTGATAATACATAACCAGGTAAGTTATATATAGGAAACCAGGATCGCAATCCACTTATTCAATCAAAAATACAGGGTATCTCACAGGATGTCAGGGGAAGTCAAACCCGTATTTTTATTCAGAATTCTATTAACAATAAAGATATTTCAGCGAAATTTTCAACAGTATAACTTAGTATTTTGTGAAATACCATATTCAAGGAAGTGCTGGTATTGCACTAAAATTTGGTCAGTGATATCGCATGGACTGTCAGCTACTTTTTAAATTTTGAAGAGTCACCCAATACTGTATAAATACATATAATGGCCATTTCTAGCACTTCTTGTGATTATTTCAGAACATTATACATATAGTAAAATATGACTGTTGAAGATTTCTCTAAAATATCTTCATTACTGTTACAATTCAAAACAACATTCCGGATTTGATTTATTTTGTGAAACTTTATACTTTTGATTGAATAAATGTATTGCAATTCTTGTTTCCTATGCAAAAATTGTTTGCCTTAACACCAGTGTTGTAGTCCTTAAAAAAAAAAAAAAAAAAAAAAAACAAGAGTTATACGCAGTGCCGCAGCAACACTATTTGGCGTCTGGTGCATTTTTTTTCTTTTAGTCTTCCATCGATCACCGATACATCCGTAGTAATAATGACGCACGTATAACACGCCTATCAGACTTGGCACTTGGTACCGTGGCTGCAGTACCAAGTGCCACCTTTGCTGCGGCTCTTGGTATGCGCTATAGGCAGATGGTATACCCAGAAAGTATACGCTATAGCTTTATTTGAAAACACAGGGTTTACAGAGTTTCTTTTAAGAATTCAGAAGGTACGGCGTATACCACCTGTATACGTTCCATTACACCCCTGCTTGACATGTATTATTGCTCCTTACAGTTCTGAAACATCAGTTCAAATGCATCCTGTATACATATTTTTAAGAATGTCGGGAAAAACATTGTATGTAATAAATAACCAGAAACACAATATATTTTGAAGACAAATGTGTTTCACAAAAGCGTAAGTTTATTCATGCATTATGAAGATATTTAAATTCATTTTGCTTCTCCTATTTTTACGAAGATTTGTCATCCATTCTCATACCACACACACACACACACTTAAAAAAAGTAAAGAATTTCAAAAAATATGACACTTGAATTTGTGTGTGTCAAATCAAACAAAAATATTTCTCAGCAGCCAATCGTCAAAAAGGTACCTGTTACCTTTCAAAAGAATGACAGACATAGCCGGCTCATGTCATTTTCGTGTCTGGAGTAATACAGCACTAATGTCAACATAAACCTTCAGATAATAAGCTGTGTCATAGCTCTCATAGAAATAAATATATATTTGATCATCAGCGTAAGAGCATCGAATCAATTTTTGATCCATTCTATTCAGAAAATATTGTGTTTATTTCGAAAAATATTTTTCACATTTTCTAAAAAACTTCAGCTAACTCCAGCTCTTGAATTGTGTCACTTTTGAAGCAACATCGCGTTGTGAGAATATGTTGTATGATTTATCCTCGCCTGTTTAAAAATGGTCCATTATACTCATACAAATTCTACAGGCACAAGATTCTACTTCTGAATGGTACAAACATGAAATAAAGTTATGATGGCGCAGAAGAAAGAAAAGTACTATGATATGAGTGGGATAGGATAACACAAACAGAAGAGGAAAGATCGGAGAAGAAAAATGTAATGATAATATTGGAGTAGAAAATCAATAAACAGGAACCATTTTTTTCGTACAGACTATTTTACATGCATGCCGCATAAATGCATTCGGTTTTCATTATGGCTCTGAAGATTTTCTCATATATAATTCACGAAAATATTTTCGAAGGGGAATGAATCAAACTAAATATTGGTAAAATTCTTGCATATCCTATGAATCAATGTTATTCAGTTGCACCTTATTTATTCGCATAATTTTCGTTCTTGCGTATTTTTCTCAAAATCAACTTTTTTTAGGAAAGAAATTTTTGGAAGAAATTTTCAAAAAAAAAAAAAAGAAATGTGTAATTTCCGCACAGAGAATATAGAAGATAATTTAATTTTGGGTTATGTGGATCGCATGTAACAATTTGCTCCCCTTTTCCCTGCGTTATTTTCTTTTTATATGCATAAAATATGTAAAAAGGTGTAATTAATGGTTTGTAGTAGATGGTGTAATCTGCCAAAAAAGGCGCTTCAGCGAAGCAGGCTTTTGACTCACAGATCGCGAAACCTAGCCTATAGAAAAATATAAACAAGTGATTACACATTACCTAATATAATTATCAAAATTAGGTTTTCAAAATCAGAAAATTTACGACTAATAATAACTTACTGCGTTTACAAAAATCATTTTCCTAAATTTTAAGTATTTATAAACAAGCAAGAACCATTAAATTTTTTACTTGAGCAAAATTTAAAATTTTTCTCATCTACATAAAAATACGTAAAATGTAAGGAAACATTTAAAAAAAAAAAAAAAAACGAAGTAAGTATTTAGTTTCATAATTACAACCCAAGTTACGAATATTTCAATTACATTATTTATCAATAATCATTTGAAAAATCCAAGAATATGTCTTCAGAGACGTGTCAGAATTTTTGCTAAACATGATAGTTTACACAAAATGATTTTTTTTTTTTTAGATTTTGACTTGTACCCTTGTAATAACCCATTTTTAATTTAAATAATTTTCCGTGCATACATGTAAAGTTAAAAAAATATATTAAAATGCAGAATGAAATATCAGACTTCGTAAATGAGAAAAATAGATGGAGGTAGTATACATAACTAGAAACAAGACTATCTATATTCAAGTTGACTATTAACCCTTTTAGTGCGGGAGTCGACTAATCTCGACATCTAGGAGTTGGGTGCTGTACACTACATTAAGCGTTGACAAAAGTCGCCTAGGCGTTCACGGCGTGTATTGTGCTCAGTGTAGTGCGTCATGGGCTTAGCAGTGATGACGTATTACGCCTGCGTAGTGCAGTAATTTGGCTATAACCAAAACCAGTTGCATGCTTTTCGTATAACCATAAGATATGATTTTTAGTTTTGTATTGGATCTTTCGGAAAGTCCTGTCCCTTTGGGAAAATCAATTCGTACCGGAAAATTCTGCTCGGTAATCAGATAAATAAATCGCTTTTTTGGTCAAAATATTCCGCACATGGCATTATCCCCCCCCCCCCCCCCCAAAAAAAAAAAAAAAAAATTCCTCACTGAAAGGGTTAATAAAGTAGAGATTTTTAGAACTTTACTGAAAAATATTCACTGTGTAAAACGGGAAAAAGTGTAAATACTAAATAAGGAGGCCAAAAATGCTTGAAATGACGAAAAAAGGTTTTTTTTTAAATTATTTTATAATGTTTGAACTTTTAAGTATGTCGTACATTTGGTCTGATAGGAAAAATCCTAAAATTACGATCGTACGAGCCATAAACGTTAAGGCTGTTAGTCAGTGAACTCCTCAATTCCCTTCGCTAGTGTTAAATCTATGGGCGTAAAATGCATTCATATTTAAAATATCTCCTCAGGAAATTAATATTTTTAACTTCTGTGTACTCTTCTTAAAGGATGTCTCTTTTTCTTTCTTAGCTGTCAAAATATTTATAAAATATACGCCTAATTTAATATTTTATGCTTTAAAAGCTGACGAGCTGCGAGTAAGATTTTAACACCTCAAATAAAATGAAGGTTTTATTTAAATTATAATAAATAATAAAATTACAGTAAATTTATTTAAAATTAAGGTCCCCTTAGATTTATTATTAGCCAGGGGAAATGGGGCGTTAACTGACCAACAGCCTAACCGGTGACCCCCTGCAAAGTGTATCTTTAAAGTGAATTATTTGGAAACACTTGTTTTTCAGCGGTATTGCCATGATAACTTTTGAAGAAGCTAACGGATTTACATGGAGGTTTTATTTTAAACAAAGGAAATTAGATTCTCTACAAACTATATCTGAAAAACAAACTTTTTTTTTCTAGTTATAACAAAAAATATCCATTTTTATAGATTTTAATTTTTCTTATTATAATTTTTAAAATGTCGCTGGTATAATTGAGAGACAACGTAATAAGCAGCATAAAAAAGAAACTATGAATGAAAAATATGGAACATGGACTTCACATTTGGGGTAAAACTAGTTTTGCAAGATTAATTTTATCACACAATATTAAAAACTTTTTTTATTGTTCTTGACAATTAAACAACCCAAAAGATATTTCTATAAAACATAAACAAATAAATGCAAAAAGAAGTAATAGTCTAAAACAGCCGTACTGAACCTGCGCTGCGATCTTTTATGTGCGGCCCGAGACACATAATAATTAATTCATATTCATCAAATTAATCGAAATGTGCATAAAAAGTATTTAAGACCGTCACTATTGTTTTATATATTTTCGTGGGAAGACAAAATCGATCCTGTTATTTATAATTAATTTAAAATTGTGTTAAAATATCTCAAATTCCACTTTCTAAGTCAACCGTTCTTTTTACATGTAATCAGTCCGATTTTCTCTACAGTGCCCCCCCTCCCCCCCCAAAGAAAAAGATTTTACAGTATAATACTTGCATCCCAGCTGCTAGTATTATACCGTAAAACTAACAGTAATAAACAGTCCGTGGAAAAAAATTGGCACCAAAATTTTTTTTCACCATTACTTCCAAACAATATAACTTCGCACTATATTTCTACAACATTTTCAATAGAAATCTACTACACAGATTATTGTTTCTAAATAATGCTGTTAAAATGTTTTGGTAACATTTCTACCGCAAAAAACGTTCAAACCTACTGATATGAACTTTGTTATATTGCTTTGTTATAATACTTATGTATCTTACTATTTTAAATTACTCTTTTTTAGCCTTTTTAACACTTTCCAACATAGTTTAAAAGTGTTTATGAATTCGGTTTGTCTGTCTGTCGGCCGTCTGACTGTCCGCGCTCTAACTTGAGTAAATATATTCGGATTGACATGCAATTGATATATGTTATTGAAGTTTACTATCGGCATGTTCGGTATTGAAAATGAAGAGTGTAGCACTCAGTTTTTTTTTTTTTTTACAGGGACACTCAAAAAAATTAAGTTACATTACGGTCTATGGGAAAATATTATTTGCGGTTTATTTTAATAATGTTACACAATTTCAAACATATTGAAATTGATATATATCACTAAGGTACATTACAAGAGGCTTACTATAGAATATTGTGGGAATTCGCTACTGCCTCTTAACAATAATTGCTGGAAGTGCTTTTTCAGTTACTGAACGCGTTTTTAAATTTAACTCATTTTTTGTCTATTACTTGATGCGTATAAATTCTATAGATCATATATAGGGAAGCAGGAAGTTCTCGAGTATATTTCTGTTTATTGGAGAAAATTTCAAAAGGAGAATTTTAAACTGTGCTACGCTTTTCCTAACTGAACTAAAATTTAGCATTCTATTTAGTGTATATAAAAATCTATAGATCATATGCAGGACTGCACAAAAGCGTTCGGATATTTTTCCGAATAGTGTTGGTAATTCCTGAAATTGAGTTTTTAAATATGTTATGCGTTTTCTAAATTGTTTACTTAGATATCATCTTTCACCTTATTAAACGGTAATGATTTGTAAAATTATTTTGCAAGTGTTGGAAAGTGTTACATAATATATGTTCGACGCATTACTTTTCGTTCTTGATTAAGTGTGTTGCGGCCCGCGAGGAAAAAAGTTTGAGTATAGCTTGTCTAAATTAATTACAGATTTCATAATCCACGATCAAAATTCAGCGAATTTTCGTCGTGGTACCCTTATTCACACGGAAAAAAAAAAAACTCAGATTTTTTTTTACACGAAGTCCAAAAGCAGCGTTTCAAAGAATTGAGAACTAAAGTTCTCATAAAATGTTAGACACTCATGCGAAATTCGCTCCTTCTAGTTTTCCCTATGGCTATTTTACACTCCCAAATCAGTCTAAAGTGCCACTTTTGCCGCTGGTGGAAAACACTCAAGTTAATATTTTTCATATTGAAACTCCGTGATATAAATTGCATTTACACGAATTTTTATGGCGTTGTCTAGCGCACTTTTTTACATTCGATTTCTAAACACGTCTGCTTTAATTATGACCAGGATTTACTAGTGTAATTTAATTTTAAGAAAACTCCCGAATAAATACTAATGTAATTAGTATTAGTTATGAAGAGACATTAGCTTTTAACACATTGTCACAAATAATTATTAACAAGTTTTAATTTGCGGAAAATTGGAAACTCCCTCAAAGCAGTCAGTAAAGGAAAATCTCGGAACCCATGTTGAATTAAGGCTGTGCTCAAATATAAATGAGCTACTTTCTGACACATTTCTGAATTAATTTTTGTTAAGAATCGCATGAAATTGGCAAGTATTCTTATTCAGAAACTATGTAATCAAATGGTGTTTCCCATATTTTGCTAAAGACCGAAGATCTTTCAGAAAATACTGTCAAAATTGGCCTTCTGAACCGAATTTCCGACGCAGCAGAGCTAGAAAGAGGTAAAACTTGTCACGTGACAAGAATCGCTTCTAACTCTATATTTAATTTATTTATTAAAAAAATGGAAAACTCTATTCGATTCCAAATCACTTCGGTAATCAGACTTGCCAATTTTATGCCTTTACGTTAGGAAATTTTGCATTGTCGAGCAGGAAATTTGGGAACTACCTTCAATATCAACAAGAATAAAATTCTTATGAAAATTTAATGTGTGATCCGTTTCCATTAATGCGAAAATTATGGAAGTTTAAAAGATTGTTTACGATTTTATTTTAATGTCCCCAAATTAAAATATAACAATTTAAGTATAACTTGCTAAATGCCAAGCCTCCAATAAACCTTCATAAAACTTTCTTCACTAACTAAATATTACAAACAGACTTTTACTCAGCCAATACTAATATAATAAAATCAATTCTTAAAGAGTCTTGCCTGGACAAAAACGAGACGACGTTAAGTGATCGTTCAATATACAAAGAAAGTCCTCGAAGAATGTTTAAATAAAGAGATGCATACTTATCCTCTTTATGCTATAAGATGCCACCAAAGAGCATTGTGTTGAATTAACTCAAGTATGCAGGAGAGAAGCATAAATTCAACTCACCTGTGAAGAAAAATGAATTATTAGTAAACAGAAATTTAGAAATCATTTAAGTACATTTTTTATACAGAAAGTTTTAGAAAAACATTAAATTATGTTTGATATATGCTGAATATACATGAATATATCATTTAAATATATATGAAGAAAATTTAATTTCCTTAAGTCTTAAAATATCCTAAATAAAGGCATTTATCTGCAACTGAAAGAAAAAATCAAACCATTTTATAAAAGTAATTCAAAGATATATGTTTCGAAAACGCAAATCCTTTAATCCTTTGAAGTGCGGTGGGATATTTTTTTATACCACTTAATTTTAATCAAAATTTGCATTACAATGTCTTAACAAAATTTTTCTTATATATCTTCTTTTTTTGTAGGGGGGGGGGAGGGGGACTGTAAAAATGCATTAACATTTTTCGAAAAATCTTGTGTTAATTCAACATTACAAAAACACAATCACTTGCCCATAAAAAGGTTAAACCAGTGGTACGCATTACGCAGCCCATGAGTTCATTCCACGCAGCCCCAGTTTCAGGATATGTACCGAATTAAGCAACTTTTGAACCTATCTATTTCAGATGGATTTAGTTGATTAAAAGATAATTACAAGTCTCGCCTTACAAATGAAAATCTCGAAAATCATCTGAGAATCACTGTTATCAACGAACTTACAGAAGTTTAAATTACAAAAAAAGCTAACAGATTTCGGCTATCCACCTCAAAACGTGAATAACTAAAAAAAAAATGCAAGTTTAAATTTTCTATTAATTATGTATACTCCTATGAAATACTATTAATATTGAGATGAAATACAATTATTAGTAATTGTATTTAATATTAATTTCATAACATTGGTTAAAATTAATAATTACGTGTTAATAATTAGTATAAAAACTTCTGAGAATCACTGTTATCAACGAACTTACAGGCTAACAGATTTCGGCAATCCACCTCAAAACCAGAATAACTCAGAAAAAATATGCAAGTTTACTAATTCTTAGTACTAATTAGTTAAAATTTAGTTACTAATTGTTTATAATATATAGACACAATAGGTGGCGCTGTTAACTGAAAAAAAAACTACTAAATGACAATATTAGCCGGTTTGATGCAAATTGCGGAGATTTCGAAAATAATGTCATTCAGATTTTTCAGCTCACAGTTATGTTTATAAGCGAAATTTTAAACTAATTTTGAAATCGTATGTTTAAAAATTTATTATTTTCCTAATAAAGATGCAACAAACGGGGGCATTTCTATAGTTAACAGTTTTCAAAGTATTTAATTTTTAAAAGGGTTCCTACTCTTTGGGACACACGATACAAACACATTGTTTAAAAATAAATTAATGCTACATAGCTCACATTGAAATAAATAAGTTCATTTTGACTATAGCTATAAAAAAAAATTATTATCGATCCATTTTAAATAAAAGCATTTTGTTTTCATGCTTGAAAACGACTTTTACATTTTCTGAAAAACATCATTTTTAGAGTTGTGTCATTTTAGGCTATCTCCTGAATTACAAAAGAAACGTAAACTACCGTTTTAAGGGAAAAATTCTTTTTCAGGCTTAAAACAAGACAAAAATTCCTGTCGGCTCGGCCTACAGGCACAGGTAGATTTCGAAGACTCAGACCGTGGGGCGCCTGTTTGTTAGAAATTGCGGAAGAAATGACCTTTTTGCCATGATGCGGCAGTTGGAACCGCTTACTTCGAAACCTAACTTGTTTGCAGGCGGAGCCAGCAGGGATTTTTTTTTGGCTATAAGAGTTGGTCCTATAAAAAATTTGTCAGTATAAAAGTTGCAGATAATAGTAAGAAGATTTATAATAAATTTAAGCGGATTTGATATCTTGGGAATTGACGAAGTTATGAATTTTTTTCTTTTAAAACCCCCTTCCCCCCCCCCTTGGGGCCATTTTTAATTATATCAAAAATCTGTCATACATAAATTTTCGGCCCTTCTCCTAGAAGTAATAATAACTTCAAACGGATTCGATACGTATCATAATTAAGAAATTATGGGTTTTTTTTCTGTTTTCACAAAAAGCCCCCCCATCCCCCCCCTTGCTTCGATTTTGCCCATTAACGAACTTGACCGAGATTTTATGACCCAGTTTCGAAAAGATGCGGTAGTTGGAACGCCTACTTTGAAAAATAACTTGTTTGCAGGCGGAGCCGGCAGGGATTTTTTTTGTTTTTATTTTTTTTTTCGCTATAAGGGTTGGTCCTATAAAAAACTTAATATTATCTAAAACTTTTATATTGACAAGTTTTTTATAGGACCAACCCTTATAGCGAAAAAAAAAATAAAAACAAAAAAAATCCCTGCCGGCTCCGCCTGCAAACAAGTTATTTTTCAAAGTAGGCGTTCCAACTACCGCATCTTTTCGAAACTGGGTCATAAAATCTCGGTCAAGTTCGTAATTGGGCAAAATCGAAGCAAGGGGGGGGGGATGGGGGGGCTTTTTGTGAAAACAGAAAAAAAACCCATAATTTCTTAATTATGATACGTATCGAATCCGTTTGAAGTTATTATTACTTCTAGGAGAAGGGCCGAAAATGTATGTATGACAGATTTTTGATATAATTAAAAATGGTCCCAAGGGGTGGGAAGGGGGTGTTTCAGAAGAAAAAAATTCATAACTGCGTCAATTCACAAGATATCAAATCCAATTAAATTTATTATAAATCCTCTTAATATTATCTAAAACTTTTATATTGACAAGAGGATTTATAATAAATTTAATTGGATTTGATATCTTGTGAATTGACGCAGTTATGAATTTTTTTCTTCTGAAACACCCCCTTCCCACCCCTTGGGACCATTTTTAATTATATCAAAAATCTGTCATACATACATTTTCGGCCCTTCTCCTAGAAGTAATAATAACTTTAAACGGATTCAATACGTATCATAATTAAGAAATTATGGGTTTTTTTCTGTTTTCACAAAAAGCCCCCCCCCACCCTCCCCCCCTTGGTTCGATTTTGCCCATTAACGAACTTGACCGAGATTTTATGCCCCTTGATTTTATGTATCAGTTTCGAAGAGATCTCTGCAGAATTATTGCAGTTATCGTGTCCATAAAAAAGTGACATAGATAGACAGATAGATAGATAGATAGATAGATAGATAAAGTTTTGAAATTGGGGTGGTTTTGGGTTCTGGGAGTCATAATCGGCGTAGATCTGCAAAAATTTTTCAAAAATTCCAACTTAGGTGAGAATGTAATAGGTAGTATTTCTTACGAAATCTACCTAAAACGAACTAGTCGGATGTATCAATCCCAAAACTTTCTTCTGTCTCACACAGGTTTCGCATACACTAAAAAGAATCAGCAACCAATTTATGTCAAGGTCTAACTGAATCTAAAGTTTTATTGAATTCCGTGCATTAGTTCTTGAGATACGACTATTGCTAAAATCGTGTAAATACTGCAAAATGCAGCATAGCACCGCCACCTGTTGGGAGATTTAGACCAAAACCCAATCAACAATAATTTATGACAACGTCTAACTGAATCTGAAGTTTCATGAAAATCCGTGCATTAGTTCTTGAAATATAGTTATCGTGATAATAATGAAAAAAGTAGCGTTGCAGCGCCTCCTGTTGGGCTATTTACACCAAAAAGTAATCAGCATCAAGGTCTAACAGAAACTGAAGTTTGATGAAATTCCGTGCATTAGTTCTTGAGCTGTAGCTATCGTAAAAATAAAGAAAAAAGTGGTATAGCAGCGCCACCTGTTTGAATAGCTACACCAAAATGTAATCAGCGTCTATTTATGTCTAACTGAATCTGAAATTTTATAAAAATAACTGCATTAGTTCTTGAGATAGAGCTATTGCGGAAATCGCAAAAAATGCAGCATAACAGCGCCGCCTGTCGGGCGATTTTCACCAAAAAGTAATCAGCACCAATTTATATTAGGTACTAACTGAATATAAAGTTTGATTAAATTTCGTGCATTAGTTCTTGAGATAGAGCACCCACAAAATTTTTGTCACATACAGACAGACAGACAGAGTCACAGCCAGACATTTTCTAAAAACAGTCAAATCGTGATCAGGACCTTCTAAAACGTACAAATCCGTCGAAAACCGGAATCGAAAATTTTCGTGAATCTAATACTTTTATCTTGCAAAGATAGAAGAAAGTAAAAATCATGCATTAAGCATAGATTATGAAACTTTCCAACACTTCCGGAATACATTTACAAAACTTTACCGAATTAATATGGCGAAGGTTGATGTCTAAGTGAACAAATTAGAAAACGTATAACAAAATTCAAAACCCAATTCCAGCAATTACCATCAACAGTCAGAAAAATATCCAAATTCTTTTGTGGAACCCTGTATATGATCTATAGATTTCTAAATATACTACGCGGTATGCTGAAATTTAGTTCAGTTAGGAAACGCATCACACAGCCCAAAATTCCACTTCAGCAATTTCCGTCAATAAACCGAAATGTATTCGATATCTTTTGTGCTGCTCTGTATATGATCTATAGCATGTAAACATATCACGTGATATGTAAAAAAATTAGTTAAATTTAAAAACGCGTACCACAACTGAAAACGTACTTCCAGCAATTATTGGTAATAGAGAGTACTGTAACCGAATTCTTTTGTGTGTCCCTGTAAATGAACGATGCCCACCCTATTCTTCTATAGTAAGCCCCTTGTAGTGCACCTCAGTGATATATATCAATTTCATTATGTTTGAAAAAGCGTAACATCATTAAAATACACTGCAAACGATTTGCCCCCATAAAACGTAATGTAACGAAATTATTTTGTGTATCCCTGTAAATTAACGATGCCCACCCTATTCTATATTAAGCCTCTTGTAGTGCACGTCATATATATATATATCAATTTCATTATGTTTGAAACAGCGTAACATCATTAAAATACATCGCAAACAATTTTTCCCCATAAACCGTAAATATAACGGAATTCTTTTGACTGTCCCTGTAATATATCAATTGCATGGAAATCCGAGTATATTTACGCGACTTGGAGCATGGACAGACGGCAGACAGACAAACCGAATTCATAAACACTTTTCAACTATGTTGGAAAGTGTTAAAAACACTACAGGTGTACTTTCTTGTATGCAAATAGCAAGTCGATTTTATTGCTTACGAAATAATATTCACTTCCCAAAACGCACACGTTTAATTACTTTCCCTGATTACTGAGTATTTTTTCCTTTTCACTTTTTGCATTTTTTCTGCAGAAAATATTTGCTATTTACCAATAAATATACTTTAATTTCATTTATCGCAGGGAAATAACAAGATGGAGAAATGCAATCACAGAATGCAAAGCACAAAAAAATCTTTGAAAACATTGATGCGTTATTTTTATTCTCACTTAGAAAGAGTTTTTTCGTTATACAATGTGTTTACTAAATATATTTATAAACCATTTTAATTTCACCCATTTACTTAATAAAAAGAAAAGTGCCCAGTTGAACTGATGGCATTGAGTTCACAGGCTATTGCAACTAAATGTATATTATACTCTTATTTCAAAGAAGAATGCCCCTCGAAAAATAAAGAAATCAATAATAAACCTGTATACAAAATTTGAAGCAAATCGGATAATTCTGAATGAAAAACTCATTTATCTAAATTAAGGGGGCATTAGCACCCTTTTCTCCCTTTATACTTAACCAATGAACCCCCAAAACTAATCAGGGAAACGCCTTATTAGAATGCACCTATATACAAAATTTGAAGCAAATCGGATAATTCAGCATGAAAAACCCATTTATCTAAATTAAGGGGGTGGGGGGTTAGCCCCCGTTCCCCCCTTTATACTTAACCTATGAACCTCCAAAACTAATCAGGGAAGCGTCTTGTCAGGATGAAACTATATACAAAATTTGAAGCAAATCGGATAATTCAGCATGAAAAACCCATTTATCTAAATTAAGGGGGTGGGGATTAGCCCCCGTCCCCCCCCCTTTATACTTAACCTATGAACCCCCCAAAACTAATCAGGGAAGCGTCTTATCAGGATGAAACTATATACAAAATTTGAAGCAAATCGGATATTTCTATCAAGAGTTATCGCGTTACGTACATACATACGTACATAACAGAACCTGCGGGCACATTTGCACTCAGGCTTTAATAGCCTGTGAGCTTAAAAAAACTGAGAAAAAAGTTTTTCAAATAATAATATTAACAAATAAAGCGACTAAGTTTTCATGAGGCTTTCTTATACTCCTATCTTTAGCTCCAAATAAAATGAACAACAACAACAAAAAGCAAAACCAAATACATTTATGTAATAAAAGCTACATTTAATTCTTACAACCAATAATTATAAATGGTATCGCTGGAAAGTTCATATTTGTTTAAATCATCCACGAGACAAAATCGTGATATCAACATAGCTGTTAATTAAAGTTTGAAACGAGCTTGTGACATTGTAATGAATTACCATTTAGAGTGTATGGAATTGTTTTAAATATTTAGATGTAAAACAGAAAAAAAATATCGCAGTGGATATTAAATTATGTATATAATACATTATTTCAGTGAGAATATAATATATGAGAAGCTAAAAATTGTAAGAATACTAAAAGCCTTTAATGCACACTGATAATATAGGAGGGTGGTTAAAAAAGTGAGAATTCGGAAATTCTAACATATTTCAATTTTATTACTTACCCATCATACGTAGTATAGGGTAAGTCTTGTAATCGTTTTGAAAATCGAAATTCTTTTTTTGACGGATTTACACGTTTCAGACACTGGAGATTCCGAAAAACATATTTTTAGAAAAAAAAATTTGCCGTCCGTCTGTGTGTCTGTGTGTGTGTCTGTGTGTCTGTAAACGCTCTATCTCCCGAAAAATTTGAGATAGAGACTTGCAATTTGGTATGTACTTAGTATGTAATAATGGGAAGAAGCCTATTTCATTTCAATAACCTCGATTAACCGGAACAATTTTTTTCGGACTCTCGAAATATTCGTTCTGATGAAAGGTATATAAAAATTTTCGAAATTGTTTATTTTAAGAAATGCATATAAAAGACAATAAAAAAACATAAATTTTGAATAAATCATGAAGTCGATCGGATAATTAGTTGCCGAGATATTTGGAATCCTATTTTCCACACTCTTCGATTTTTCATGACCCTGTATTTCATCCAAATTTCACTTCAAAGATATATTTTAATTGGAAATTTGACGCTTAATCAGATGCAATAAACCGCTAGTTAATAGGATTATTATTTTTGGAGTTATAAGGAAAAACCTCTTTCAAACAATTCAGTAATCGAGCCTTTAAAGTTTGTGACGTCATCAAGCCACGATTTTATTTGAATTGCAATGCATTTTATAAGTAGTTTACACATTTTTATTTTAATATTTTACATTATGCATATCCATGATGGGTAAGTATTACGGTGGCCCCCAACGACTAGTTTAGGGGACATTGTACTGTTAAATCTTCAGAAAATTAAATTTTTCGAAAAAATTTATATGAAAGAGCAATTTTTCGGAACATTTTAAAAACAAACCACACATAAAAATTCCTATAATTATGAATAAAAATGTGTTAGGTGTTCTCAATGTAGGCAATGTTTAAAACAATACTTCAAAGTTGTTAATGCTAAAAAGGTGCATTTTTTAAATTGAGCGAAATTAAATACTTAATATTTGTACATGCAATCTTCACAGAATCATAGATTATTCATCTATATTTTAAGATTGAACCCAAAGTTATTCACTATTCCAACCACAGAATATTATATAATATTTAAAAAAAAAAAAAAAAAAAAAAAAAAAAAATCCGAAAAAACATGTAATATTTCACAACTTAATTTTAAAAAAAGATAAATTTTGTTAAAATATAACACAAATTTGGGTTTAGTCTTCAGATATAGATGTAATCTATAAATTCGTGAATATTGCATGTAAAAATATTAAGTAGTTCAAGACAAATCCTGCACGCAATCAAAACAAAAAAATATTTTAAAACAAATCGTTTTAAAACGTCCGTTTAATCATTGTTTACATTGCTAATACCCGGCATATTTTCTTTCATATATTTCTTTCTCGAAAAATCGAATTTTTCCAATATTTAGTAGTAGTATGCCCCCTACAGGGCCTGACCACTTTGGAAGCTTTTAAAATATAATTCAAGCTCTGAATATTTATATTTGCTTTTGAAACAATCCCTGAGATAAAGAGAGAAATAAAATAACAGTTTGAAGCCTTACTTTTATTTTATAGTCATAAGTAAGTTAAATTAAGAAAAATAAAGGCTGTATTTTCAACAAAAGATAAAAGAAACATCAATTAATAAAAAAAAATATGTAAACAATATTATTTTCATTTGCGAAATCCATTAAAATGATCATTTTCTAAACAAGAAGAAATATTTCCATCCTGAATGAATTTTTTTTTACATGCTTTAATTAATTTATAGTGGAACAATTTCAAACTTTTTTTTTTTTTTTTTTTTTTACAGATTAATGGGCTGTAATTAACTTACAGTGGAAATTTTTTAAACAACAATTAATATATCTTTAACTATATATAAACTAATAACTATTGACGAAATGAATCGATAAACATAATGTGTAACCGTAACCGTGTCTTACGCTCTCCATTTAATCATCTCGCAAAAGTTTTACACATATTGAAACAACAATGTTTAAATGTTTGTTGCAATCGAAACAAAAATCATAACTGAGAAAAATGTGTTGGATCTCTCTTCGGATGTGAATTTGGAGAATGAATTCTCATATTAATTATATCGCTCGTTCAAATGAACACAAAAACAAAAATTAAAACAATTTTATGAAAACTGAACAACAGCATTTCCTTCTGAAAGAGTTCAGAAGGTGGAAATGTAAATATCAATATAAAATGCATCTTTTTAGAAAGAGAGGAAATTTAAGGGAATGGATGGACTTTTAAAATAGTTACTTTTAATTATTAATGTTATTCCAACAAGAGATTTTTCAAAGAAATTTTCTATATCATGAATTTAACAAATAGTTAATATATAATTTAATTTACTGAACATTTATTTTTTTTAAATAAATTAGTTTTATTTTTAATATTTTAAATGATCCATGCGTTCCAATTTTCAAAATATTTTCTTCATTTCCTCATTAACACCTTCGAAAGTGTTTATGAATTTGGTTTGTCAGGTCTATCCGTGCTCTAACTCGGGTAAATATAGTCGGATTGCTATGTAATTGATATATGTTATTGATATTTATCGTTCGTTTAGTATTGAAAATGAAGTGTGTAGCACTTAAAATGTACAAGGACGCTAAAGAATTTTATGAAATTATGGTCAATGGGGAAAAATTATTTGCAATGTATTTTAATGATGTTACATTGTTTCAAACATATTGAAATTGATACACGTCCCTTATGTGCATTACAAGATTCTTACTGTAGAATATGGTGTCCATTGCATTTATTGTTCATTCACGCTGACACACAAAAGAATCTGGTTCGTAAATACAAATCGTTAGATCATATACAGGGCTTCAGAAAAGAATTTGAATAATTTTCGATTATAGATAGTAGGGTTTTCAAATGTCTTATACGTTTTCCAAATTGTTTACATAGATATTATCTTTCACCGTATTAAATGGGGGGGGGGGGGAGTGTTACAGTCTTCTGAATGTGTTTCAAAATCTACCCTTGACACATGATTTTTCTTTTTTGTTTAATTATTTAAAAGGACTTTATTAAAAACTCGCGCATACTTTAAAAAAAAAAATACTACAAACAGTTATAAAAAAAAAGCATGATACTGAACTTTCATTAAACATTCACCTGTTAATATACTAATTTGAAAATCTTAATAAACCAACAGTCCAAAACGGATGCACAGATTTATTGCAATTTGTACCAAGATTGCACCACTTTAGATATATTGAGAGCTTAGAACAAAATTTAAAGTGCATTGAGCATTTAAAAAATGTATGGACTAAGAAAAATTTGTTTCGAGAAAAAGCATTTCAAGTACACTATGTTATTTTCATTACTTAACTTTAAAAAGTATGAAAAAATACTTTCTGCCACGGATATGGACATATTGATATTTTGTAATTTTTAACAAGAAATTTTAACAGAAAAACAATACAAACAGAAAAGAAATACATTTATTTCTTAAACTTTAGTGTTATCAAGTAGAGAAATTTTGTATAATTTATAATTAATTCCTTGTTATCACTATCCCTCTTCCCCCAAACTTCCTGTGAAATTCATAAATTTATTAAGAGTATATGAGGGTCCATTTTCTTGATTTGAAAATTTCCTTTTCGATAACCATGCTCTCTATTCTACATATTTGCATACCATATTAACTTACAATTGAAAATACAGCACAAGGTTTTTAAAATAGAGCGGGAAAAAATAGTTTTTCGATTTAAATAAGTCTGTTGGATTTGTATATTTTATTAATAACTTTTATTTCACCGTGACCGGAAGTGTGTAAAAAAAATCGATTTTTTTTTTCTAGCTGAATGAGAGTTTAAATCTTCGGTTATTATTATTTTTTTTATTTATTAGCTTTCTAAACAGAATATCATTTTAAAAGCATAGTTTTGTTTTGTTTTAATAACTTATTTACTTCATTTTTATTTTTTGTTTCGCCACATACAAAACCAAAAAATGCACGATACAAATAAAGGGAAGTGAATGCGAAACAAAGTTACAATTCCAAGCTTCAATAGAAGAAGTGAGGAAATATTTTATTAAAACAACAGAAAAAAAATCCTCGCAAAACTCGTTTTTATTACTTCCGCCCGCAAATATAGCATGGAAGAAAAAATTCTTTTAAGAAACTGGCAATACTCCAAACAGCGACATCTAGAGAACGAAGTAAAAGGGCCGCGGGCCAAAGCTTTTCGGGAACATGGCGGAGAATTGGCGGAGTGCCAAAATTTTGGCACCCATTCTTTCTCACGTTTCCAAAACGGCCAGGCTCCATTGAGGAGGTCCCCCATATTGATTAGTTATCAAACGGATAGGTTACTCAAGATCACACAAATAATTGAACTACCTTCAAAGACGGGCTTAATTAAGAGAAACCCTATTACACATAAAGGACAGGAAAAGTCTATTATTACCCTTGTTGGAATGCAGAAAGAAGTTAGGAAAATTTAGAACTTGCATGTGTTCATTTATCTTGAAGAAAAGATGCGTGAGTAGGATTGATTACATTTGTTGATTAAGAAAAATATTTATACTATCCCAAGCGCATTCGGTAGATTTTTCTACTGGCTCTAAGTCATTAGAAGCCCTCCCCCTCCCCCTCTCCCATCTCTCTTCTTGATATAAAGATTAGAAAATAAAATAAAAACAGAATACGTGTGAAAGTCACTGTGTTAATTCATACATATTAAGATACACACACACAAAAAAAAAGTGCGGTCGAAAATTCAACATGTGCAGCCATAAAACTATTTTTTTCTTTTCATTCAACAATGAATAAATTCAACCGCATACTTTAGGCATTTTTACTTGAAAAATCGATAATTATCAAAGACTGAAGCAGAAATTTTTATTTTTTCTTTAAAACGACATTGACACACATGACAATTGATGTCTTCGGTGCATGTTTTTTCATATATTATATCCAGAGATATATAGAAAGACATTACCGTCTTTGTATATAACACCTTTAATATAATGTCATTCTATATACATATATATCTCTATATAATATCGCTTTAGAACTTGCATGTAATATTCATTTATCTCAAAAAATAAATAAATAAATAAATAAATAAAAGAATGCGTTAGTCGGATTGATTACATTTGTTGATTGAGAAAAATATTTATATTTTCCCAGGTGGATTCTGTAATTTTTCTATCGACTATAAATCTTTGTAAGGTTTGCTATCCCTCGGTATAAAGAGAGTAACATAAAAATAGCGTACATCCGAAGTAAGTTCCATCTGTCAATTCATACATATTAAGGTAATACAGGAACTAAATTTTTTGTAAAAGAGAAACACTGTATTAAATATGGTACTTTTAATAGCTAGTGAAAAATTATTTAATTGATGATAATTTTACTGTAAATTCAGTATAAGATTAATTGGAATGTTAGCATTATCCAGATATTTTCCATAGCCAATTAAAAGCATAGAAAATTAAAACATTAATTCCTTGTATAAATGAAAATTTTATATAACAGAAGAAAGATAAAAAATGCAGGTTCATATGCAGAGACTTTTTCAAAAGTAAACTAGCCCTAATGTTCTCGAATACCGTAAGAGCCTACACTAGCTTGCGTGCTTCTTCGCATGACTAATCTTAAGTCTATGGGAAAGTTATTTTCAAATTTCTCGCTTGCATTTTATTTTTATTTTTATTGCTTAGGATAGCTTAGATCGACCTCTAATGTTGTGCGTTTTTACTTTTTCGATTTTGGTTCCAGTTTTTTTTTATATAAAGGTACTGTCACTTTCAGAGCCGGTTCCAAAATTGAAAATGTCCGCTTATAAAAAAACTAACCAAAATCAAAAAGTAAACACGTACAACGTTAGAGATCGACCTCAGCTGTCCTATGCAAAAGAAAAAAAATCATTTAAAAATATTAAAATACGAGCGAGAAATTTGAAAATAACCTTACCATAGACTTAACAATAGCTTGATAGAGTAGGTTCTTAAAGACAGTTGTAGCAATAAATACGAATTGAACAGATATAGTTCATTCGAGTTGTAATTCTAATCCTCCGATAAAGTTTTTCTTCCGATTATGTTTTTTACCAACAATAGAAATTGCCAGATTCTACTTTTTAAATAATTTTATCTTTTACTCTGAAAAAATTACATTGGATATCATATATTGAAATGACATTTATTTGGAAAAAAATCCCAAACATTGGACGACGCGTATCAAATTTATGGTCATGCAAAAACAGAAATATTTTTTAAATCGTCTGCTGAACAATTAAAATCGTATTACAACGAAATTTTTTTTCTAATTTCTAACCTCACCTAACACAGAATGATGTAGTTGGAAGTTGGAGTGAATAGTTAGAGCCAATTGCAGGACTTGAAAAATTTACCGGCAAATCGGAAAGAAGAAAATATAACCTTTCATTCAGAACAGAGCCCTTAGGGATTACTACTGAGCGACGGCCGTACTTGATATAGAAAAAAATAACCAAACGAAAAAAATAATACCTTTATTATTTTTTGTATTATATACTTGTATTAAAAAAACTCAATTCTTTCATTTCTTCATTATTTTTCTTGCTGTCTTTCATCAGTTTCAGATATGAACTGCTTAATTCGAAATCGTTTGGGCAAAAATTCAGAAACGATATAGATTTTATTCAAACTTCTTCACATTTATATGCAATTTAAAGTTCACACGTTAACACAAGAATAAGTTTTCATGAATAGAATTTTTTTTTTAGTATATGTAAATATAACCATTGATAACGCAAAACTTAAAATAGCTTAGAAAAAATGGATGAATGAATGGAGAGATTTTCATTTTTTAGATGTGTGTGTGCTTGTATACGTATTTGCATGTAATAAAAGTAACATTTAATGATAATTGTTGAAGACTTATTTTTGTGAAACGATATTTTTATGTAACTACAGCAACGTGGACTTTTCATTATTATATGATATATTTTTGTGGCAACATTAGTCAAATACTTGTTCTTTAGAAGAACAAGTAAAATGGCGATTTAAAGTGAAAGCGTTTGTCGTGTGTATCTTACCTACATAAATGAATGTGTTTATTATTTACAACTTAAGGCTAAACATTCACATATTACAGCTAAATATTCATAGGTAAGAAAATTTTTATGTCCATGTTACTAGGAGTTGATTTATGGTATTTATTTTTAAAATTTATTATTACCGTAGTAGAACACTTTTTTACAATATTTTGCTTTTTGGTGTTCAACAATTTTAAAAAATCTATTTTATTTTTGTTCTGTCTATTAAAAATTACTGTTTTTCGGTAATATTACCAGAAAAAGTTAGGACAATCTAATAAAATATTAAAAAGTTATTAATTAGCTTAAAAATTGGAGTCTTTTAAAAGAAATTGTAAAGGGTATTTTAAATGCATTTTCCCCTGAACTATACTTTATTTAAAACTATAATCAAGATAACTCGAACACTATTGTATCAATTTATTTAAATTTCTTGTACATATACAAAATACTCAGAATGACCAAAACTAAGTCCATTTAAAGTAATCATGCAATATTTTCTTTGCTGTAAGAAAATTCAGAATTCTCATTCTGAATACCAACCATTTTGTAAATGATAAAAAAAAAAAAAATTAAACTTGCATAATTAAACTAAATATCAAAATAATAAGAAAATATTATATGAACACCGTGAAATTTCTTTTCGGTTTATTTTGTCGAGCAAAAAAAAAAATAATAATAATAATAAATAAATAAATAAGTAAGTAAATAAAATAACGATTTCTCCAATATGTATATACACTATTTCAAAGGTATCTGGAAACTTTCAGACATTTTGTCAAAAATATAGAGAAATGTTTAACAAATTGTTCTTGAACTTTAGGGATATAAAGAACATGTATGACATATTTTCCAGTGTAAATTTAGTCACGAGGGCAATTAGGGGACCAATAACAAATTGATTAAAATAATATTTGCGTCCACCCATAGAAATGCGTTCAACCATTTCAAAAACCTTCGGAATGATCTGTAGTTCTAACAGATGATTAGATAGGTCCTCCACAACGCATGAATTCACTTATTAAGAATGGTAGAATATGTATGAAGAAGATATAAACATAAATTTAAAAACTCAAAAAATTCCGCATTTTTTTTGTTTATAACATGCAGGATTTTCAACCTAATTTAATGCCACTTTCAGAGAACTTGAGAAAAAGCAGGAGAAATATTAAACTTTAATTGAAAAATGAATATATTGAATATTTCATAAAATATGAACATTTGTATGAAGTAATTTTTAATTGCGCATGCTTGAAAGATGAAGCAATTTTTCTTTCATAATTTACTAGTCAACTATTTAGGTCAATTTATATAAAATGTCCAGCGAAAAATCATAAACATTGCGGAAGTTATCGACGATGAATCTGCTGTATTTTAATTACTTTCTAAAATTGACTGGGCGATAAGGGATTTTTCAATAGTTGAAATTTTCATCATAAATCACAGGTTAATTACATCGTATTACGCAAAAATTGTTAATATTCTTAAAACATATACATACTTATAAATGTAGAAAAATACATCACATTTATTGTACCAAGTTGTATTTGATAAATCGCAATATTTTATATTGTATAAATTACAGATTGTGAAGAATCCCTTATCATAAAAAAAAATTACTTTTGGAAAACAACTGAAATATAACAACTCACTATAACTTCACTCGCCTACAACTTCCTGAATTTTCACGATATTTGTCTGGCCGTTTTACACATGTTGCCATATATGGTTGATTTCTAAATTCTAAAAGAAAAATGGATCTTTAATTCGCGCGTGTGCAGTTAATTATTTCATATCAATCATTTTATTTCGCAAACGATTTTTCCTCATAGACCATAATGTAACAGAATTCTTTTGTGTGCCCTTGTAACCAAACTATAAATACCACACACCTTCATTCGCAATAGTGAACATTCTATAGCGAACCTCATTAACATATACACTCAAGAGCAGTTGCACTAGAGACAGGTGGCGTTAGGTAAATGTGGCTCAGTAGGCGGCCATGTAACTGGACAGGACATGATGTAAGCCGAGATCTAACAGTATAAGGGGTGAGGCTCACGGTATCAGTAATATAGACAAAGGATAGACGAGCCACAGTGTAACAGATCACTGAGCAATTTAACGCTGATACAAAACAACGTGAAAGCCAGCCACATGATTCATAACCATCTCTGCACTATGGAGTACAAAAGCCATCGTCCTACGACCTACGAGCACACATCACAGGGCGCAACGCTCAACATGGTCGAGGGAATATCGCCACTGGACCCTAGAAATATGGAACATTTTTTGTCTGGCTTGATGACTCGAGATTCACATTGTTAGATGACGATGGCAGGGTACGAGAACGACACAAACCCTATAACGGTATGGATCAGTCTTGCCAGGAGAATGCTCTTCAAACTGGTTGGTGGAAGTGTCATTTTCGACTGGGGACTGTTTACATGGACTGAAATGGGACCCGTGGTACGTGGGATATCGTCCGTCACAAGTCAATGTTACCAGGATATGTTTGAGGACTGTGGGCTCACGTTTGTTCGTCTGCAACATTCCACTGGAGATCTCTTCCTTCAACAACACCGTGTCATCGGTTCCGAATTGTATCCGAATGGTTGGATGAACACTCCTACAGACGTCAACTTGCTTCCCTGTCCAGTGCGGTCACCTGGCCTCAATCCCATTAAGCACATCTAGGATACCATCTGAAGAGCTATTCGAGTCTCTGATCCCGCTACATCAAATCTTCGTGAACTGTAGGGAAATGTTCAGGGGTGTGGATTGATATCCCTTCCTAACGCTTCCGGTGTAGAGTAATAGCCACGACGAATTGCCGCCGTCTTCAAGGCGGAAAGTGGAGCTACACAATAATAGACAGGTGTCTCTAATTCAACTGTACTTCAGTGTAAAAATTACACTGAAATCCGAGTATAGCTACACGAGTTACCGCACGGCCAGACAGACAGTCAAACCGAGTTCATAAATACTTCTCCACTATGTTGAAATGTGTTAAAAAAATCACTGGGGTACCTACAACATGTTATGAAGTGCGAACATTTATGGTTCATTTATAGAGACGCACAAAACAATTCGGTTAGAGGACGCACTATAATAATCAATAATTGCTGGACGTGCGTTTTCCACTGTGGTATGAATTTTAAAACTTATCCAGTTTTTGGTGTATTACGTAGTTTCTATAAATTCTATACAGAGATGGCCGAAAGAATTCGCAGTCATTACCGGATATGGACAGCAATGGCTGAAAATTGAATTTTACTACCTTATGTCTTTTTTAAATTTTTTATTTAGCTATCTCATTTCATTGTATGAAAAATGAAATTTCTTTATATTCTGTTAGTGTTGGAAAATGTTTTATAATCTATACCGGATGTGTAATTTTTCGTTAATATTATTATTTTGTTTTGCAGTTGTTTAAGATTTATTGAAAAATTTGGGGCTTCTTTTCCAATGTCCCCCTGTCTTATTCTGGCCGTGGGAGTTCTAATTTTTACCGTTCATTATGATTCCCTTGAGTTATAACTATAAGTTGAGTTATAACTTGAGTTATAGCTTGAGTTCAGGGATCGGAAGTAGCGTGCTACAAGTAGCGAAACTACTGTAGTCACTACTTTTTACAGTAGTTTGTAGTGTAGCGCGCTACATTTTGAATAATGTAGTGTAGCGAGTAGCGCGATACAAAAAATCAGTAGTTTGTAGCGATAACCGACGCTACTTTTAACGCTACTTCATTTTGGGAAAAGTGCCATTCTGCAAATCACAAGGTCGGAATTGCTTCTTTTGTGCAGAATTTGTTCTGCTCAACAATTTCCGAATTGCAGTGGCAAATCTCAGCTACAGTGTATAGCAACGCATCGCATGAAGTCATAGATTTTTTCCATTGACACTTGCTGCTGAAATCAAGTATTAACCTACCAAAAGAATTAATTTTCTTGTTCAACACTTGTCTATTTATTCTTTATTGAGCCTTCATGTTTTAACGCCGAGCTTCTTATTACTCGGAATTGCTCTATTTGCAGATTTATTTATTGTTTGCATTTAGGGTTGTTCTTCTGCAATTTTCTAGATTAAAACATCTTTCTTAATTTTGCTACGAAATTTATTAAGTGTGTATAAACTAACGTTTTGGAGACAAACACAAAACATTTTCTTATATGTTATCTTTCTTAATTTTTTAATACTCGGTTATGTCGCATTTATTTAATTGTATCCTGGCAGACGCGATATCACGAGAGGTCACTTTTTATTATTTCATCCGTATCTTCAATTTCTTGTGTAAATTGAACACTTTGACAAAATTTGAAAGTAGCGAAGTAGTGACTACTTTTGAAAAGTAGTTTGTAGTCGCTACTTCTTAAATGAAGTAGTTGTAGTTAACTACATTTTCGACAAAGTAGTTGTAGTTCGCTACAATAAAAAAGTAGTTTTTCCGACCCCTGCTTGAGTTATAACTATATGGTAATCCGGGCCCTCGATTGAATCGGAACACTGGGCTTGGGACTCGTTGGCCCACCCGCTAAGACAGTCTAGCTCGAAATTATATGTGTGTGTGTATATATATATATATATATATATATATATATATATATATATGTGTGTGTGTGCGTGTGTGTGTACATATTAATACCCACACGACACATGCATGGGACATATGCATAATCCGTGACACACTAAATAGGATTAAATACGCGTCATTAAAACAGTTTTCTTTAAAGCAAATTTTCTATTTCCAATATTGTCTTAATTTTTAAAAAAATATTCTGCATATTTAAGCATTTAGAAGATTGTGCAACTACTTCATTTATTCTCAATTCTGTAATTCTTTTTCAATGAGAATCACGATGTCGGATATATTTATGACGGAATTTACTCAAATAATTTTATCACGATATTCGGAAAAATAACATGACAGAATATCTGACAGACTTTCTACTATATCTAATGATGTATGATAACCCAGATCTCGGTAATCCGAGGTCTCTGACTGAGGTGGAACACTGGGCTTAGGAATTGTTGCCCCCCCCCCCCCCCGTTTAAGACAGTCTAGCTCAAATTTATATATATATATATATATATATATATATATATATTATGCCCATATCTGTATAGTTCATGACACACTACATACGATTAAATTCACGTCATTAAAACAAAGAGTTTGCTTTAAAGTAAATTTTCTATTTCCAATATTATCTTAATTTTATTTAATTCACTCTACATATATAAGCGTTCAAAAGATTGTCCAACTAACACATTTATTTTCAAGAAATAATTCTGTATTTCTCTTTGAATGAGAATCACATTTTATCACGGTTTTCGGACATATAACATGACTGAATAGCTGACAGACATTCTAATAATATATCTAATGAAAAGAGATTTATCAGATTATGAATCAAAAGACTCCAAGCAAAGAAATTCTTTTCAAAGAGAGAATGCAAATGGAGTCGAACTCACATATTTCTCATCAATGTACAAACAAATCTGTTTAATCTTTCGTAAAGAAATAAATATAATCAAGGATTCCAATTGTTTTTACTGAAAATGAACCAGTTTCACGGCACCGAGATATCAAATAAAGGAGAGTACACTTGCAAAAATTTTGACTTTATTTAATATTATTAAAACATTGTCGAGATCTCATATCAACAGCCATATTGACAAGATAAATTTTTCTAATAAGCGTGATATTAGATTATTCAGGATCATATTGCGATGGATTTCGATAAATATATCATTGATAAAATTGCCAATTACTTTTAGCAATAGTTATTTGCAATAAATGAGTTTCGAAATTTTTGTGATTCACTCAGTATACGAGTATCTTAAACTTTCAGAAAGTGATCCAAATCACTCATTCAGACCAATAATTTATTTTTCATTCATTTTTAATAAGAAACACATTTTATTACGTTTACATTGTAAGACAACACAAAAAAAAGCTCATATACCTAATAATACATCTTAACTGGGGAGCATACATTTTTTTTATTCCCTATTTTTTTGCAAAAGATAGTGTTATGAATTTTGTAATATTTTTACGAAGAATACAATTTTTTAATAAAAAGATCCAAATAAGTTACTCGAGTCCAAATTAAGCATTTATTAATACTAACATTTTCAAGTCCTTCTGATAAAGTTTTTCTTTGTGATGTGGTTGTTTCGTTAGAAAATTACACATGCTTACACTGTTAGAAAATTACTGCTTTTACTAATGGTTGCTTACAGAAGTGTTTTTCTTATGTTACCCCGATATTTGCTATTTTTGTTACTACGAAGGCCAGTACTTAAGTTTTTAGAATCTGACAACGTAAAAAACAGCTGATTTCAGCGCAGACGATTTTATTAAAATTCGAACAGTTTCGTGAATGTCTGCGTTTACAGAATATCAAAAGCTGTGAAATTCTATTTACTGTGATTTTTCGAAAATCAGAAGTGGTAAATAATTATGGAGTTATATCGAAGGGACTTCAGAGCCATGATTTTTTATGACGTTCGACAAGGTTTGACACAGAAACAGCGTAGCGATAGAATGAAATCGACGTTTGGTAACGAAGCACCATCTAAGGCCACGATTTTCAATTGGTTTAAAGAATTCTCCTGCGGTCGTAAGAATCTCAGTGACGATGTTCGGGAAAGTCGACCAAAAAGTGCTTCGACTTCCGAAAACATTGATGCTGTGAGAAAAATTATCACTTCCGATCGTCATGTGACATATGATGAAATAGAAGCATCTTTGAGCATTTCATGGATCGATTTTACATGATCATTTAAAAGTGAAAAAAGGTGTGTTTCCGATGGATCCCCCTACATTTATGTCAAGCTGAAAAGGACGCTCCTGTGAAATGGTGGCAGGAAAATCTAACAAAATTCATATCCGGTGCCTCAAAACTTGTGTACGACATCATAACGTATGACGAAACCTGGATTTATTCCTATGAACCCGAAACAAAACAAAAATCGACTGTTTGGGTGTTTCCAGATGACTCTAGACAGACTCTAGTTCATGCAAGAAGTGCTTGAAGCTTACAAATACCATGTTTCTGCTATACCACTTTCAGAGTGGCACAGATGTTTTGATGATTGGTTTACTCAAATGCAAAAATGTATCGATGCTGCTTAAGAGAATTTTGAGAAGCAATAAAACATGTATTCTTGGTAAGAAATTATTTTTGTATTTTTAGTACTACCCCTCGTACATGGTTTACCTACGTTTTTGTCGCAATTGTAAGGAATTAGCAAATATGATGGATAATTTTTAATTTATGTACTTAAAGTGTTTATTTAGTGATAATGTTTCTATTTTAGTAAAATATGATAAGTTAGCTTTTGTGCAATTTCTGAAAACAAAATTGAGCCTGACCTGTAATCTGATGCATTTTTGAAGATCAAACTCCTTGGGGTGAGCAACTGCGTGACGGCTACGGGTATTTCAACCAGCAGTGCGAAAGGGTGTGTCAACGAGTACCTTTGACAGCATAAATTCCCCTTTCTTTTCCCCCGATATTTCCATCCCCTCCCGTAAAGCTGACACCAAGCCCTCTAGCTTTCAGTAAACGGAGACCCTGGGAGGGTTGCCATAGTTTAGAAAAAAATCTTCCAGTTCGAGCATGCACCTATGCGTATGACGCGACTCTTATTTATACAGACACTCTACTGGCAACATCGTAAATAAAATTAAATGTAGATAACAATAAATATTTTTTGTACATTTGCAAATAAGTTCTGGATTAAGAAACAGTTGTTTGAACTTGCTTTCATTTTTTTCTTTAAAAAATATATGTTAATTAGTTGACTATTCTTTCATTGCGTTTCACTCATTTCTGGTCCCAGCTCAAATTTTTAACTTACTATTTCTCTCTATGAGAAGAATTCCATTACAGACAAAAAACAAGCTTAAATGTTTAACCTACTATTTCTCTCTCTGAGAAGAATTTCATTACAGAGAACAAAACAGTTTCATTACAGACAATAAATTAAAGAGATTACACATACAACAATTTATATTTAACTTTATGTTATTAAAATATAGTCGAGATTTCTTATAAGAATAGCCATTTTTGACAAATTATGCTATTAAACGTGATATTAGATGTTGCCAGGTCATAATGCAATACGTTTTTAAAATAATTCATTGTTAAAATTTCGAATTATAGTAATAATTATAAAAGTGGAATTGAAAATATTTCTAGTACCACTCAGTATATTTAACTATTCAGAAGGTGGTTCAAATTCTCAAGAAATTATTCTGAAACACACTTTCAATAAGAAATACCTTTTATCACGGTATTCGGTAATACAAAGCTCACAGTCTTTCTAATAATATATATAATGAGTTTTATCAGCTTACGAATCGAAAGTCTTCGGGCAAAGAAAATCTTTTCAATGAAAGGATGCAAATCGAGTCGTGAATTCGCATATTTCTCATTAAAATATAGTCAACAATTGTGTTTACTCTTTTGTAACGATCTAAATATAGTCAATGATTCAGATTTTTATTATTGAAAATGAACCAGTTTCATTATACTGTGATAATAATTGAAAAGAGACTTCTTTTATCTATTTAATATTAAATACATTAGATCCTGCTTATTTGAATCTCAATTCTGCTAAGGCGCAATTTTAAATTATTCTAATAAAGAATGTATTAGATTATCAGGAATCATATTTTCATGCGTTTTAGAAATAATTGAAATACCTAAAACATTGAATGTTAATTTAAAAATTCAGGCATAATTTTTAATTAATAAATTATAAATAATACATAAAAAATCATTCATAAAAAGGTATTCTATTGTGAATTTTAATATAGAAAATGGTTTTAATTAAAGAGTTGATGTTTGGAATTGCAGCTCGTGGAACCAGTTTTAGTTAAAAGTACGTTTACAGAGAGTCACTATATCACAAAACACCTAACGCACTAAATTAAAAAGTTCTTTACTAATAAAAATGTCCAAGTAACATCAGGAGCGTGTTCAGTGCAACTTACCGAATTGACCAATCTCACCGGTCATTTGACATCACGGTAAGTTGCCGGTATATCTAAACATCGACAGACTCAGTGTAAGTATTTACCAGCGTATAACGCAGCTCCATCCGTTTTTGCGTTGTAGTAGTAACGTTAATGTTTTGTTATTGTAAATTTCATCACAAGACTTAAGTAACCAATTACGTAACTCAAAACTATATGTTAACAGAGAAATACTTTCGACAAGTTCGGTCGCTTGCCTGTGACATCGGTCACTTCCACTAGCAGAGATTGGTTATAGATCAGTTAGCAGCACTGGTTCGCGTTGGTAAATAACCGACCTCGCCGGCGACTTCGGTAAGGTTGCATTGAAGATACCCCAGATGACTTAATTTGGAATCAACATGCAACTTCCAGTTAGGTACTTTTAACACTGACTATAAACCCATAGGTTCCTTTTATATTAATACTGTTATCCATCAACGCCTCTGAGATAAAACCTTAAACGAATTAAGAAAATTCCACAATTTTCATCATTTCATTGACAGCTTTATTAAACATTTCCACATAATTATAGTTTACAGTTTACACTATTTTACTGAAATACTAACTCCATTATCTGTCCAAACAAAGTTCGCATATTTTTTTATCTTATGCCGAGATGGTGAACATATTGAAGACGTAAAAACAGATATATATTTAAGAGAGAGACACAGGAAATTGATCCTCGACCTCTATGAAATATCTTGGCGCAGCATGTCCCTAAAAGGATTTTGTGCCAATTAACTATATTGAACTAATCAACCATGAAATATGACACTTTTGGAAGGTATTTCTTTTATAAAAAGACAACTTTGCATAAAAGAATGCCAGATAATTTCGATTTTTTTTCAATACAAATTTTTTGTTTTTCAAGTTATACGTAATACCTTTTACGCGATAGTCACACAATGTACCTTTCAGTAAAAGACGGTAATTGAAAAATCCTGAATATTTATAATCTCACTCATTCAAGCGACGGCGCACGTATGAATTGACGCTATTATTCTGTCTACGAATATTAGCGATTCGAACGAAAATTTGTTATGTCTAACAATAAGTAATTAAATATAAATCACTGCAGTGTATGTATAAGTAGAGGTTATCACTTCGTCGCTATTACAAAACCTCCGCAACTGTACTGTGCAGGCCTATGCAAAGCGGTTACACTATTAGTGTCTGCAACACATTGCAATTCCATATTATCTGGAATTAGAAAACAAGAACCCTCCTTCAACTTTTATTGGCATTTTAAAAAGTATCTCACCATCGTCCTCCTCATAAAGTCATCAAGTATAGTCTTATCACAACGTCTTCTCTTATGTACTTAATTTTTTTTCTTAAAATAGAATGTATAAATTATACATGTTGTTTAAATGAGATGTATTTACTTGAAGAATATAGCATGGTGATGTAATATATGTATTCGCATAAGCAAACTAGCTCACTTTTATTAAAAGTATCGAATCAAGTCGGCCAAAAATTCCCAGATAACACGAAATGACAGTAAAAATTTCCGGTTTTAACAATGTTATTTCTCACCAGTTCATGAATTAACTTTATATTAAATCCTTTTCATTATTTAGAAATAGGTAATTACTGCTAAACATTCTTTAGAAACATTCTTTTCACATGAATTACCTCTTTGAGATTGTGGCATATGTGACATCTACTTATGAAATCTAGCAACACTGTCACGCAATCTTAATTTCAATGCGTTGTAAAAAAACGCCAATTAAACTAACAAAAGTTATATTTAATAGTGTATAATGTTGGTTGCGTGACTTTTCGATGTCTATGTACATGCGTATGTTAATAAACACTAAATTTTCTATTTTAGTACTGCAGAGAACCAGTACAGCCAAACAAGATTCTCCCTTCTAGAAAACGTGCTCACTCAAGTTCTTCAGCAAATAAAAATTGTTCTTGCATGGTTAACTTCTGTACCTCTTTAATAACAAGAGCACGTGCCAGCGGTATTTGAGAAGTTGAGAGTCTCTGTTTTTCCAACAAAAACAGTAGAACAAACGCAAACATATTTGCTGAGATCTCTTTTCATTATTTACAACGCGAGGACTTGTTTTATGAAGAGATGCTAATGAGATTCGGCAGCGGCATTTAAAAATAAATAACACCCTGTCACAAACTGGGCTTCAGATAAATTGCAAATATCTTTAAACCCAATGAAAAACTTTTTTTTTCTTTTTTTCTTTGAAAATGTGATCTTTTTTAATTAAATCATATTATCAAATTTCATAAGGAATTATAGGCAAGCCGGCAATATAATACTTTTATAATATTTTCTGCGCCATTTTAGGTGTTAATCTTTTGGGTCTAATATTTGTTTGGATATGCTGACTTAAAGAAACTGAGCATTTTCTTCTACTAATGTAAAGATTTTCAAAGTGAAGATGAAAACATAGGAAAAATACACAATCTAACAGAGTCAAAAACTTTATTGAAAAAACGCAAAATAAGCCACACCTTGCTTTTCATTATTACGTTTCTCATAGCTGCCTTTAAACCCTTGTGCAATAATCACGAGTGTGACACGTGTAAAGTAAACTTTTTGCCTTGTGAATCAATACCGAGTAGAAGTCGTGAAGCAAGGTTGCCAGTTTTTTTTATTCATATATTCCGAATTCATACCAGAAATTCTGAATGTAATTTTTTCTTTATTCAATGACAAACATTTCGTGATTATATAAATTAAAAATTCTTTCGAAACTTCCGGTATGATTTCGTAATTTTTTAATTTAAAAAAGACTAAACTTTGTGATCAATGCACAAGGGATGGGGTTAAATAATCATTTCAGGCGCATAATTATTTTAAGTAAATAAAAACACAAGGGTTTAAGTCAAAAATCATTATAATTCAATATACCCGCCCCACTACCACTTTTAAAAATATTTGTCTCAATTCTTGTGGACGCATACTATATATCAACTAGCGGGATTTTATTAAGTTTATTGTATCCGGCGTCTTTATTACTAAACTTATAATTTACCAATTGTAAATTCTGTTGTATTTATAATTAAGTAAGCATAGAAGTAAGCAAGCATAAATTCTTGAATTATGTCAAAACTGTGCGACATAGAAAGATTTTGAGTAGCTTTAACAAAATCAGAATAGAAAAAAATACTACATAATAAATACCCTCCACTTTTAAGAAAAACATTTCGCCGTAGACTCGTGTTGTTGAATAATATATATATATATATATACGAAATTTATTTTGAGAGTACTCACTAGTTCATGATTTCAGCCATGGACAAGAATTACAGACTTGAAACCAAGAAATATATTTATCATAAATTATTTCCAACATCAATTAATTTTTTTAACTCCTCAGTTATCGCTGAAATTTAATATTTTCTTAAAAATTATTTGCTTATATTAAAGATAATAAATTACATTTTATGAAATCGCAGTGAAATTACGCTTTTTTTTTTTTTATCTACGAATAACTAAAACGTGTTACAGAGTCCAGAAAACACAGCGTGCAAAGAAATTCAATTAAATTCTTTGCCCGTGTGAGACACGGGTGAGATTTTTTAAAGATTTACATTAAGTTTATTTTTTTTTAAGTTCATAAATTTAAATTTATAAAATTTCAATGAAATTTAGCATTTATTTTACTACAAACTAATGAAAATTTGGTACGAGTTTAGCCCAAAGAAACGCAGGCGGGATGAAATTCAATAAAAGACTTTACTCGTGCGAGAGTCATGCAAGAAGAAGTCGTGCAAACGAGAAATTTGTAAAGAAATTTGCCATTGGTTTAGCATTAGCTTGCAACTGTCTTCACACGACTAACATAGGCTTTTATGATTATTTTTTCACACATTAAAAATGCTCGATACATATGTGTAACTTCGGCGAAGTAAACATTTATTCTAAAGCTATAAAATTTATATTCTATTCATTATCATTAATTTTTAAATGAGTTCATTAAATTTGTCAATTATTAACATGTTAATTATTAATTTAGTTAATTGTTTATTCTCAGTATAATTGATAAGTATTCAAATATATGCAAATAAGTGAATTTTAGACGAACATGGCGAGATTAAAACAAAGCATATTTCATCTTTGAACAAAAGAAATAATCTGAATTGAGTCCTGACACCTATCAACTTTTGTTTGTACGTTTAGTCTTGTGTGTATTGACACAGAAAAAGAGAGACAAGGATGGAAACATGCAACCTTTTATGTTTTTTTCTCAGTTTTGAACACTTGAAGTGATATGGCGTTCTATTTCCGATTTCATATAAAATTGACGTTAAACTGCACTCAGAGATTAAATCTATTGCAAAAAATTCTTTACGTTATTCAGATCTAAAGGACTATCCCTCTGAGACATTTAGAAGAAAAGAAAAAAAAAATCATTTTATCTTCTGGTGAAATGTGCAAAAGCATCCAACCGTGACGTGATTCCGAAAAGTTGCTATTGATCGCAATCAGGAGTCACTAGCTCCAATTTCTTGAAGTGGAAGATTTACTGTGATTTGTTAGAAAAAGGGAATAGTATGTATGGAAGTATAGCCTCACGGAATTCTGCCAACGTATAGTTTAGAAGGAATAACTGCATCATGGAACAAAGTAGCCTGCAATTTATTTTTTTCAAAAGGACCGACATTAACGTTGGAGTTAAGTTTTTGTATCATTATAGAAAAGTCATAGATAATTTATTTTTGTTGATCTCTAATCAATAGGGGGTTTCTTTATCAAGTTTATAATTTGTTGAGAAATTATTATATTAGATAACTTAAAATAAAGTTTAACCTTGCACTTTTTGAGGAATTATAACTATAACCTAGGAAACAAGAGTGATGAACTTTATATGCATGTGACAAAACAAAATTGGATATGTTCAAAATGCCAGAAATGAACAGCAATGAAACCATCAATATATACAACAGCAAGGGAGTCTTCAATGTATACAACAGCAACAGAAACGTTTTTTACACATTGTACATGCGTATTACATTAGTGAAAGCTTAAAATCCTAATGAGCGTTGCTGATATTAAGAACGGACACTCAAAATACAATTTTCGATAGTCAACAGTTTAAATAAATACACACATCTATCATTATCGTCAATCTGTCAGTTTGTTTTATAAAAGAAATTTCAGAGTATTAGAGGCGAACTTGACTTTGTATGAAATTGCACCAGTTACTATACAGCCTTCCATTTTGTTTTGAAAAAAAAAAAATTGACCTTTATCGTGTTCACACTTAATTTTCCAAACGATAAATATTAAGGCTGCTCCAAAGTGAAAGCATTCAAGTTATTAATTTATTTCCACACCTATTCTTATGACATTAAAACAATCCTTTAATATCTCAAATTACCTTTCATATCAAAAATGAATCATCATATAATAACACGTCTTAGCATGAAATTAGCATAAAACATATTTCAGGAAAGCAATTAGGGAAAACTAGGAAAACTATTTCCTAATTTCGATTTAAAACACAATGAATAAATCGGCTTAAACACATAATTTATTTCTTAATTTTATGTTTATTTATAATTTATTAATCATACACTTACAATTTAAGCATACTGCCTATACTCAAAAATGATCTCCTGAATGCTTTCGAAAGTACTTTAACGGGAATTAGTACAGAAAAAGCATTCTCATGAACCATTATCTTTTTAACCGTTAAGTACATTTTCGTGATTAATAAATTTTGGCTGTGAAATTCAGAGGAAAATTCATTAAAAGCAATTTTACTAGGCATTTAAAAAAAAACGCTAAGTAAATATGAAATTGTTTTAACATGATAAACAAGCTCGCTTTCTTACGCAGAATATGAAATTATATTTACTCTGCTCTGTTCTTTTTCTGGAGTGTGTTTCCCCCAGAAATGTAAACCTCGGCTTTTAAATTTACTATGTGCTTTTAATGTTATTTTTAATGTCTCAGTGTAAAAAGACATTTATTCGATCTTCCGAGGCGTTTTAAATACAGTGGGCGTTAGATAAGATCATGCAGGACTAATGAATATACATTAATTTGAATGAATTTCGTAGTTAACAGTCATGTGTTAAGGTAAAGATTAATAACAGAAGACATGACACTTTACAGGTATTTTTCGGATATTTAAATTTTAAGATGGAGATTTGCGCCTAATATAAAAGGGTTGTTCACATCGATACTGACTTAGTTTAGGGAACAAAAAAAAAGAGTAACACAGTTTTGTAAGCAATACATTTGAGGAAAATTCATAAATTTATTAAACTTTATTACAATTACATCCAATAAAACAAATATTAAGAATAGCTAAATACATGCTAGGCAATGTTTTTTAACTAAGCCGTTATTTTTTTAAGTATTGCGTGAAAATTTAATGTTTTTACTGAAATACAAGTGTAATATTCATTTACATGCTATATAAAAGTCTTTGTGCATTATATTTGGGAACATACAATCGACTTTTGTAATCAACTCACATTTCAGTCGTATTTGAAACCCAAAGTGTATAATTCAATTCTCAAACAAAATATTTAAACATTTTTTAAGAGCAAAAGTCTTAAACAAAAGTCTGAAATAAAATCAATTTTAAAACCGTAATTTTGTCATATATTTTTATCCATTTTTTAATTTCAAAAATTAATTTTATTCAAAACCCTCAAAAGGAAAAAGAAAAGGTTTATAAGCGATGAAACCAATAAAAGATTCTTCATTAAAGCTTTTACTCACTGATAATGTAGAACAGAGCTATCCAACCTGACGACCACGGAATACCAGTATTTTCGTACAATAATCTTAATGTTATTTTTACTCCGAATTTCTGCGATTAAATAAGGTGAATATTACTTAACGATAATACGGGCATTTCGCGGGTGCCAAGTTGGATACTGAATAAGAATTAAAAAAAATCAGTTTCAAAATATAACCGAGATATATAATGCAAAACTAATGTGTGAAACGTTTACGCTATGTTGCTGACATAGGGGATCGTCTGTTTCTTCCAAATTTACACAACTCCATGATTAGTGGTGAATCAGGTATATTACACCATAGTTTTATTTTGATAAATATTCATTTTGTGTAAAATTTTTTTCAACTTCTGAAATACTTGCACTTATTGTGAAGTTGGCGAATAAAACCTTGCGCATACACGGTGCGTATACAAATAAAACCACAAGTGTAAATGCACCTACCATCTACGTCAGTCGAACGTTAAAATGGTATTCACCATTAATTTGATCGGATTTTCGGACTCGATCAGATCTAGTCAGGTTAATGGTGAATACCATTAAGTTAATGGTGAATACTATTTGAAAGCTCGACCGAGATTTTCGCGCTAAACCGCCAGTCGAGATATATAGTGAATACTAGCGTTAGAGTTTAGATATACAATCTAAGAGATACTATTATAAAAAAAAAAGCCAATCTGGCTTTTAAACAGCAATCACAAAAAGCCAATCTGGCTTTTAAACAGAAATCACAAAAAGCCAATCTGGCTTTTAAACAGAAATCACAATAAGCAAATCTGGCTTTTAAACAGAAATCACAATAAGCAAATCTGGCTTTTAAACATAAATCACACTGTTTGCATAGAGTTAATCTTCGCTTAATGTTTCTCATTCGGAAATCTAAGGTTCTAAATTTCTCTTATTTAGTGGACAGAAAAACATTACATCTCTCTTAATAAAAGCATCCATTTGCAAAATCGCATAGTGAGAAAAGGGTAAAAATACTTTTCCTCTAAGGCCGACAAAAGATGAAAGCAACTCCCGAAAAAAAAAAAAAAAAAAAAAAAAAAAAAAAAAAAACTGCGACAAAGTCGAAATCTAATATTGCTTTTAGTGAAATAAGGCTGTAAATATGGACCAAGTTTCCTTTCTTTTTGTAGCTATACTCGGGAAAATGTAACATAACCGAGTAATATAAATATTTTCCGTGTCTTAGAAAGTACAAGCAAATGGGAAAGTCCCGCTTAGCACTTTCGCTTAGAAAATATGCGATTTCGTATACTTCTGTATTAGTCAAGATATCAGAATTTTACTTTCCGGTACGCAAAAATTTAAATAAACCGTATGTTAAGTGCGATAAACAAATGAAATGAGGTTATATTTCCGTATTTTTAGCAAAATTGAAAAATTTTGTGCAGAAGATGAAATTTTTTAGTCAGCACAGATTTATTTGCATTTTGGAGATTTTAGTTTACTTTGCATTCCGACTTATTGAAAAGATTTGAACCGAAATACATATTTTAATTTTCCAACTCCTACTTGATACATTTTTCACAGCATATAGCAAAAAAACTTAGATAGTAAGATTATGACCCTTATACGAATAATAGTGTAGTAAATCTGATTTTGCAAGCTTTGAAACAAAAAAAAAATGTAAATTAAATTAAATCTGTCTTCTAATAAAAATGACGGCCCAATTGCAGATTCAAAACAAGTTGGAAATTGTACGTTAAACGTGACATAGGAGGTGCGCGTTCGTTCTATAACTAGTTTCACAATGTAAAAAAATAATCATTATTTCAGTGAAATGAATTATATCGTCTGCTATAAGCGAAATGATCATGCCTTTTGTTTTTCTTATTACGTATGCCACGTTTACAAATGCGAATTTTTTTTCTACACCAGACAACACTGTAAAATTCACCATGGAGATCTTGCTTTGCAAGTGATTACGTCCATGGTTTAATATTTTTATGACTCATAATGAGCGAATCTCCTGTGTTTATTGACTCTAATGGATTGAGATATTCGGCTGTTAACGTAATTTCCACTGAAGTTATCTCGGAATCTATACATTTTTCAATGTAACTCATCTCTCAAACAAACCATTTTTTTCAACCATCTTTCTAAAAATGTAACTTTAATGCAATTTTATTCGAAAAAATAATTTTGAAAAAATGTCCGCTTGGCATATGAAAAAAGAAGTGGTTTGCCCGTATTTGTTTTCCTTAGTCACATGACTTGCGTTTTTATTATATAGATTACGTACGATAGGGTTTAACAGAATAAAGAAAACTTTTATTAATATATTTTTAAGTTTTGGTTCGATTTTCATAAAATTTGAAATGACTCGACAATTTTCTACAACGATAATATATATTCAAATTCAAATCATTCGCTTGAGTAGTTTTTGCGCTGTTATATGTGGAGAGACGGACGGACGGACAGACAGACAGACCAGACGACGACTATAGGTGCTACGTATTTATATAATTATGAACGCACCTAATTATCTCCAGTTTTGAGTAAAAGGGACTTCGTATCCAAAACAATTTTCTATGCGTATGAATGAAGAATAAGTGTTTCGTAGCCAGATAGAGGTGTATTTCACCAGCTCGTGCCTATGGAATAGAGGAAACTCATTAATACTATTCGTTAGTACTTTGTTATCACCGGTATGTAGCGAGAAATTTTCGTTTGTAACGCATCCGTTACGGAGTTTCAGCCGATTGTATAGTGCAGCGCGCAGAGTAGGGAAATATGGTATTTTCTATAGAGAAAAAGAATGTTCACCGATCTCGCTCTAATTATGCATGTCGTTAGTACCGTAAAGTACTCAGATAATTTTAACCACTATGCATACATTCATTTTAACCACTTCCACCAAATATGAAGGGTGAATAAGTGCATCCGTCACGTTAAAAAATTTGCTACCTATAAAACTTATGCTAAATATGGAATAAAAGTTATGTTTACATCCATTCGTTGTTTTAAATTCTTTTATTCATGATTCGTAAACGTATGAAATAATGGGTGCGCTAAGCACGCGTATTTCTTCAATGGGGACATGTAACAAAAGTTTGAAGACCACTGTCCTAGTACATACATTTGGTCCAGGGCACCGGCAAAAGGAAATACAGGGAGGGACAAGAATTTCAAACAGATGTGCCTCTGAGGTTCGCAAACAAGGCTGCGTTATAAGAAATGAAAAATATAAAATAAGCTAAACTAAGAATATTTTTATCAAAATCCCCATGCAAGACAATCTTTAAACATATCAATGTAAAAAAATAAAAATAAAAAATACATCACAGAAATGTAATAAAGAAGAAATAACTAAAAATAAAAAAGGAAGTTTTTTTTTTTCCAAATAGGACATTTAAAAGTTTTTTCTTTCGTCAGAGAGGGAGGGGGGACTCTTTCCTCTGATCTAGAGGTCTGCACGAGCAAAGTTCTGCAGCCCACCGGTCCCGGCCCGTATAAAATCTTTATTGGCCCAACCCGTGATGAAATCTAAAAATTCAACACTTGTCCGTCTCAACCCGAAAAGAAGTTTATTGGCCCATCCCGGTATAAAAGCTAAAAATTCCCCCTGAGTCCAGTCTGGCCCGTTATGAAATCCAAAAATCTGCCCGGGCCCTGCCCAACTCAATTTCTATAAAATATGCCGATATTACTGAAACATTATCGCACAATTAAACTTATTCAAAAAGCACACTTTATGCTTAGATTTTATTTTCATATTATATATCTGCAATTCATAAAATACGGAATAACAATAATATTAATGACCATTTAGACAATTCAAACATAAACATTCATTACAAAAAATGACTTAGACAATTACATTCGAATTCTTAGACAATTACTTTCAATAATTCAGTAAGAAATCTAACAGTTTAGAATGAAACGAAAATGTGATAAATAAAAATTGCAACTTAAAAAGATCTACAAAAAAAAAAAAAAAATGTAGGTTCTTAAAATTATTTCTCTGTAATTTATTAAACAAAATTAAATTTATAAAGATTTCGTTAAACAAATGTACAACATTACTTTATTTTTACAAACATAAATAAATATTATGTCAACCTACCATGGGCTCGGGGAGTGGGGGATGGTGGGGGGGGGAGAAGACCATGCCCGAGAAAGGTTGGCTTGCGCAACCCCCCCCCCCTCCTACCCAATCTAAGACAAATTTGAAACGCTTGATCCCAAATACAAAAATATAATTAAAAATTATCTTCGACGGGGGCAGAGCCTCCTGGCGGCGAAAGATCCTTATTTACTTACTTTTTCTGTTAGTATTTAATTATTTTACCACATTTGCAAAAAAAAAGAAAAAAAAATTCCCATAAATCATTCGAACAAAAAAAAAAAAAAAAAAAAAAAAAAAAATTAAATTTTCCACTACAGCGAGGGGGTCGGGGCAAGAAAGTGCCAAGCCACATTTTTGGTGAAATAAATCTAACACTGTAATCTGTTGCTTAATATTGTAAATTATAATATCCTACATAGAATTTGTTTCTAATGTCACTTGGTGGCTGCATATGTCCCAAGTTTTGTTGCCCCCAATGAAGATAGCTAATTTACAAAGAGAAAGAACTTAATAGTAATATCATTAAAGTAATGCCATATTGTTACTCAGAATATCACAAATGTTACTAAGACATTAGCGAAAAAAAAATTATGTTATATATCTTGATTTGAGTGTTTAATTAAATTTTCAAATTGAAATATCTCAGAAGTTCAAAAATGTGACTTAGCACTCTTTTGTCCCGACTCCCTCAATCTGCCAGACTGGTTATTTCTATAATAGTAACGCTGTGCAGCATTATGTTTTCTAGTGCTGCCATCTATTCTGTTTTATAATAGTTAAAAAAATATGAAATATCAAGTTACAGTTTAAGATCATATCATATGTATAGAAATATAAGAAAATTTCAAGCAATAAATGCAGGTAACATCAAACTGATTGAAACTAAGATGAAATCTAAATAGTTGAAATAATTCGCTTAAAAGAAGGTTATTTAATTCTTATCTGTATGTACAATACATTTAGTCGAAATGTTAAAGTTAACAGGGAAGGTATTTAGTAATATATTAACATCTAATCTTCGCATCTACAATTTACTTACACTGAAATGAAATTATACTGAGAAATTTTATTTTTGTATGAGAGAGTATAGAACGCACTGGGTGTCTGCTCGGGCTGGACTCGGGCCAATTTTCATTTACGTGTCTCGGGCCGGACCTACTCATCAATCTTTCTAAACTGGGTCGAGCCAAGCCGGTCCAGACTTCTTTTTTCCGGGCAAAACCGAACATGGACTTCATGGTTCCTAGAGGTCTTCGTTAAACAAATGTACAACATCACTTTATTTTTACAAAGATTAATAAATATAATGTCAACCTATCATGGGCTCGGGGAGTGGGCGAGGGGGGAGGGTGAGAAGTCCAGGCCCAAGAAAGTTGGCTTGCTCATCCCCCACCCCCTCCTCCTGCATCTAAGATAAATTTGAAAGACTTGATCCCAACCACAAGAATATAATTAAAAATTATCCTCGACGGGACCAGAGACCCCTGGCGGCGAAAAATCCTTATTTATTTTTATGTTTCCCCCACGGAGGGCACTCCCCCTTAGGGTCTATATCCCTCGAGTAGATAATCGGTCCTCATACATCAACCAACCAACCAACTTTTTTCTGTTTAGTACTTAATTATTTTACGACATTTGTAAAGAATAAAATTTGTTTTATTTTTCCCCATAAGTCATTAGAATTAAAAAAAATAATTAAATTTTCCAATACAGGAAGGGCATTGGCCGTACCCTGCCGGCGCTCGTGTATTTAGTAATATTTTTTTAAATTCTAACATTTCAAAATTCTGCCACACTGGTTATTTCAATAATAGTAACGCTGTGCAGCATTACGTTCTCTAGTGCTGCCATCTATTCCATTTTATAATTGTTAAAAAAATATGAAATATCAAGTTTCACTTTAAGATGGTTGTAGTTTGAGAACATATGTGGGCACGACAGGCCTCGCGGGCTGGGTTCGGGCCAACTTTTATTTACGAGACTCGGGCCGGATCTAGTCACCAATCTTTTTAAACCGGGCCGGGCCCGGGCTTAACCTTTTTCTGCAGACTCGGGCCAGACTTCTTTTTTCCGGGCCAAACCGAGCATGGTTCCTAGAGGTCTTCACGGGCCGAAACTTTCATGTCCGGTCCCGACCCGGCCTGGTCCGTACAAAAATGAGTAAAATGACGCACGACACAATAATTTTTGGAAAAATGCATATATTTTTAAATAACCATTATTCTACAATTAAAATTATTTTTAAAGAATTGCACATAAATTTCTAAGGCAGAAAAAAAAAAAAAAAAAAATAGTACAAAATAAGTAGAGTAAAACCTGTAAAATACATCCGAACCTGTCTTGATCTGTGTAAAATGAATAAACATTGCGAAAAAAATATAATACATTTACAACAGACGATGTACCTGCTAAGAATGTAACCTGTCTATAACGGATATTTTTCTCACGTTTTGTCTTTGACAATTACATTCAAATGAAGATTTAGTATTAGTCAATTTTTAAGTGGTATTTTGGTATTTATATACATAATTGTCTAAGTGGTCATTAATATTGTCGATATTTTGTATCCCATGCATTTCACACATAATCTGAAAATAAAATCTATGCAGAAGTAAGTGTGCTTTTTGAATAATTGTACGATAAAGTGGCTTTACAAATATCGGCATGTATTGTAAAAATTCAGTCGAGCTGGACTTGGGCCGAACTTTTAGCTTTTATACCGGGCAGGACTCGGGCCGAGATTTTAAGTTTTTGACGGGACGGGCAAAAAGTATTTTGCACGGACCGGACGGGGATCGGGCCTAACTTTTTCTTTTATATCGGGCCAATAAAATTTTTGTATGGGCATAGCCGGGCTCCAGTCGAACTTTTTGCTTTTATATCGGGCCAAAATTTTTTGTACGGGCATGGTCGGGCTGGAGCCGAACCTTTTTGCTTTTATATCGGGCCAATAAAATTTTTGTACGGGCATAGCCGGGCTCGGGCCGAACTTTTAACTTTTATACTGGGTCGGGCCAAAAAAATTGTACGAGTCGGACCTGAAAATTTCGGTTCGTGCAGACCTCTATAACACATAGTCAGCACAACAAGAACAACAACAAAAGGAAAGAGCGAATACCCCATACAATCATTACGTGTTATGAATGGAAGTTGTCTTCTTTTAGTTTATCGTTAAAAATAATCTTAGGAAGTCGTCTTCATATTGAAATTATACCGAAGTCTTATTTTCAATTACGAACATCTAATTTTGACATCATATTTGGCTTTTCGTTAATTTTTACCTTAGGATACTAAACGTCAATTAGTACAAAAATTAAGAAGATTTGAAGTTTGGAAGTACATTTGTAATAGTTTCGAAACAGATTGCAAATGAGGGTAGTTTTTTAAGCATAACTCAAAAACTACTTGGCGGAATGAGCTGTAATTTTTAACTCGCTCGTTTGAAAGTTTCAAGAAACTGATATGTTATAAAAAAATTGTATGTTATATAATTTATATTTTTTCGAAACTATATATATATTTTTAATTAATTAAATATATATATATATGAATTGTAACCTATAAATTTTTTAACAGAAGTAAAATTTTAGAAGCTTGAAATATCAGAATCGAAAATTACAGCTCATTAAGCCAAGAAGCTTTGTGTTATGCTTAAAAAACTAAACTCATTTACAATCTGTTTTGCAACAATTACAAATGAATTAAATGAAGGGTGTAGATGCAAAATTCACACTCTCCACTTAACCTAGTTTTTAGAAAATGCAAAAAAACTATTATTATGAATAAACATGATATATTGGAACAATTTTTTGTGATATATTTGTTGCCATAAGAGTTTTCTTATTTTATTGCTGCCATTAGAGTTTTCTTGTTACTTTCAGAGTTTAGTACAATTTCAATATGAAGAATACCACTAAGATTATTTTTTTTAATAAATTGAAAGAAGAGACAATTTCCAATCGAATGAATATTTTCTTTTTTTCCTGTGACAATTCGGAAATTAAATTCTGGATTTGTGGAAAATGTATGGTGAGTTTTATTTTTTTTTTTCCTTAAGGCTGCTCGCCAGTAAACTTCCCGATTCCCCTCGCTAATGTTATTCCTATGGGCGTAGGATGCATTCGTATTTTGAAAATATCTCCCCAGGAAATTAATATTTTTAACTTCTGTTTTCTGTGTACTGTTCTTAAAGAATGTCTCTTTTTTTCTTAGTTAACAAAATATTTCTAAACTATGCGCTTAATTTATATTTTTATGTGTTAAAATCTTAGCGAAACTGAATAAGATTTTAACATTTCATATAAAATTCAGTATATATTTTAGAAAAAAATTGACAACTAAGAAAAAAAAGAGACATTCTTTAAGAACAGTACAAAGAAAACAGAAGTTAAAAATATTAATTTCCCGGGGAGATATTTTAAAAATACGAATGCATCCTACGCCCATAGGAATAACATTAGCTCGGGGAATCGGGAAGTTTACTGACGAGCTGCTTAACGACTGTACAAGTTCCATTTATTTCTGTCAATAAAAATTTTTGGTACTTTTGTTTAAAAGTGTAGATTACATTTCATAGTGAACACAGTGAAACAGAATAATGGAAGAGCGGTTTCAGGCTGAAATTTAACCCATTCGCTGCCCACCACGAGTATACTCGTGGTTGGCAACATTCAAAATTTAAGTGTATGATAAAAAACAAAAAACCTGCCCAGCCACCACTATTTTAATATGTTAAAAAACACTTTATTTAATGACAAAAACTTTGCTATTAAAGTTACCAAATATTATCTTTCAGAATTTTTGGTGGGAAACGAATTTCAGTAAAACTATCGAAGACTCCGCTCATATAATTTTGGCAGTTAATAGGGTTAAAAAGTCTCAATTCCGGCACAGCTTTTGTGAAAAGTACAAAAACAATATCATATATTAGCATTGATTTTTAAACTATATTTTTATAATATATTCATTAATAAATGTATTTGTTGTTATTTACGTAGTAAATTGTTTTGATAACACAAGCTTCGCATTAGTATTAACTATTCTCGAGATGCTTTTTGCCAAAGTTAATCTTTTCCTTAGGATAAATCATACAAAAAACTACCTACATGGTGGGTCTAAAAAATTTCGAAACTTTAAAGTGAGTTGCATAACTATAAAGTTTGGGAACCGCTGGTCTCCATGCTATTAACTACATATAAAATAACTTTTGAATTTCTTTTGGAAGTATGGTCTCTATTCTGGTAATTGCATTAAAATAACTTTTGAATTTCTTTTGATAATATTTACCGCAAATATTTTATCACTCAATCCAGACTTCGAAACACGCAAAGTTACGAAGAAATAAGTTTTAATTTAATTAGCTTAAAATTTCGAACAGGAAAACTTTCTATTTTTTGGAACGGACGAGGGGGAAGAGGGGAGTATCAAGAAGCGCAAAAAGAAAAATAAAAGCTCTAGTAATCATTTGGTAAGAAAATTGCTGCTAGATACACAAAAACAATACTTAACTTTTTGTTTCACGAACAAATGTGTTGTGTGTGCGAGAGAACATACTTCATCTAAAATTTATATAGAAAGCAGTGTCACTTTTCTCTATATTGTTTAACTGTGTTTAATTTAGAACATACATATATTATATATATGTAATATACATAAAAAAATACATATATTCAGTGACATCTGTACCTTCATTTTCTTCCTGTATAATAATTGACACTATGCTAATATCCATGACCCCGCATACCGTCCTCCCCCCTCATTCCTCCACTTCCGAAATAACAGCCTGTCTTCACTCCTAAAAATCTACTTCTAAACCTACATACAGTGAGGTTGGTAATCGAAAACATGGAAAAACCATTATTTTTGACAGCGATCAAAATTTTGGCATACCTGATAGGATCTCTCGCAGATTGTCGATGAGATGACTACATTGTAAAACGGACATCGTTACCAGAAGCTACAGAGTGATTCAGTCGTAATAGGCCACAAATATTTTCGAATAACTCTCGCTAGGATAAAGAAATATGAAAAAAAAAATAAGCTACATACCTGAAAGCAGGGGTCGGAAAAACTACTTTTTTATTGTAGCGAACTACAACTACTTTATCGAAAATGTAGTTAACTACAACTACAACTACTTGTTTTAAAAAGTAGTGACTACAGATTACTTTTCAAAAGTAGTCACTACTTCGCTACTTTCTGATTTTGTGGAAGGATCCAATTTACACTCGAAATGGAAGACATATTAAAAAATACAGTGACTCCTCGTTATATCGCGTCTGCCCGGATACATTTAAATAAGTGTAACATAACCGAGGTCATTAAACAATTAAGAAAGATAACATACAAGAAAATGTTTTGTGTGTCTCAAAAATGTTAGTTTATACACACATTATAAATTCCGTAGCAAAATTAAGAGAGATATTAAAATCTAGAAAATTACAGAAAAACAACTCTAAATGTAAACAATAAACATATGTGTAAATGAAACAATTCCGAATAATAAGAAATTTGGCGTTAAAACATGAAGACCTAATAACGAGTAAATAGACAAGTGTTGCCAGCAAGAAAATTGATTGTTTTGGAGTGTTAGTACTTGATTTTAGCAGTAAGTGTCAATTGGTAAATGGACTTCATGCGATGCATTGCAATTCACTGCAGCTGAGATTGCCAGCTGAGATTCGTAAGTTTTTAAGCAGAACAAACTTTGTACAAAAGAAGAAAGTTTTGTCCACGTGATTTGAAGATTGACACATATTTTTTCTCCTGAAGTAGCGGTAAAAGTAGCGTCGGTTCTCGCTACAAACTACTGTTTTTTGTATCGCGCTACTCGCTACACTACATTGTTCAAAATGTAGCGCGCTACACTACAAACTACTGTAAAATGTTGTGACTACTGTAGTTTCGCTACTTGTAGCGCGCTACTTCCGACCCCTGCCTGAAAGTATGTGTAATCGAAGGCATTACATTCGATGCAGGCAATGATCTCAGTTTGCTACCCGACACATTTCGAGGCGGCACTCCATGTTCTCCAAATCTCATGCTTTGAGCCCCTGAACGGCAATGATACAATACACATGGAAGTTTGCCCTTTTTTCATCTTTCTAGCAAGTTGCATAAGATTTCCCAGTCTCTAGTTTCAGGGAATTCGTGAGTAATACCCACTATTATACATACTTCCAGCTATGTAGGGCATTATTTTGGTTTATATTACTTCATCCGAGCGGGAGTTATTCAAGAATTTTCGTGCCCTATTATGATTGAATCACACTGTACATAAAGCTTTTATATGTTAACAGTAACAGATTTCAAAATAATCAACAATTTTTTTAGTTCCCGAATAGTTGTACATAAAAGTTTCTTCTTTGCATCTAGTGCAAAAAGACTTGCTTCTAATGGTTCTATGCTTACATACTCATACTCGAAAAATCTTTTAGTTACTATTATTCTTTTTTTCTGGCAATTCCGGAGCATCTTCCAGACTTTCTGAAGTTAAAATAACATCTACGACATAAAAAGTTTGAGTTTAAATTCACCCCCTCCTTTTTTTCCCTCTATTGGCATAAAGAAAGAGCAAGAAACATTCATTTTATCATTCGACAAAGCCGATACTAAAACTAGCATTTCAAACTTTTTTGACACGTTAAGTTTAACTGCAGAAGTTACGTAAAGTAGGAAATGGGGTATTCCCTATTGCGGATGCTTCTGCACACGTTTCAAAAAAGAAGTACAGAAACATTTCCTGAAACAAGTCTATCTTCTAAAAAAAAAAAAAAACGCTAACGAGGGACATCGACTTGGCAATTTTTTCCAAAATAGTGTTCTTTATGGCCATTGCTTTTGTTCCGTACGAATTAAGTAAGAATTTAGTTCGAACAGCAACATGCTGGAAAAAGACAATTACAACAAAAAATAGATATATATATATTGTCAGAACTAATAAGCATGATGCATTCATTTATTAATTGTCATTGCTATTACCAATATTTGAAACTAGTTTTTCTATTAAATTAATTTTATTATTTGTATATGACTGTTTATATGTTTCCTATATCTAAAAGGCATATTATTACTTCTGATATTGTATATTTCGACACTATGAGTGATTTTCTGATGGGAGAATTAGAGGATTTTTGATAACGTGAATTGATAAGATCATTGAAGTCAAAACATGACATTAAAATCAATAGACAACGAATGAAATTTACAACCTGATTTATGACACCTTAAAGCACCCAGATGCAAGGTCCAGAACCATCAAAACATCCTCGCAGTTTACATTGGCTATGAAGCTAGATTAATCAGAGAACAACAAAACCAGGGATTATACAACAAACGATACTAACATTTGAAGGAGTGTTGTTTTGAGACCTATAGCTACACAGGCTGTTGTCTCGAATGATTCATATATTTTTATTTGCAGAAACACATATATGACTTCTACAATTACATAAATATTCTTGATGAGGACGGAATAGACACAAGAAAATAACATCACTGAAGAATTACAGCCCGGACCTCCACAATGAGTATGCAATTGAGGTGACGGGAGTTGAACCCGCCGCCCTGACTCCTACACTCTCAAGCGATTAGGGAAGTGGTGCCTTAACCACTCGGCCACGGAGGGCCCAAAAATGATACTTACTTATACATAGATGGAGCTACTCCAAGTCAATTAGAAAAACGGTGCCAAAATGTTCATTGGGGTAGATTGGAGTTTCAGTAGATAAAAAAAAGGTATCTTCCGATCTTGCTTAGCCCTTCGCCTTAGAAGGTTACATTTGCTCTCATAAAAAATGACGAGTCCGTTCGGATTTAAGTTCTTTTGACCAAAATGGGTCACCACGGATATTCCTATATATTTTATATATGTGTGATCACAAAGGTAGACCTCTTCGTTCACAATCTCCCGGAGATGTCTACAGAAATGCTGGTAAAATCTTTTATTTACATGATTATATATAGCACATAAAAATGATTTTCGAGTTATTGTCTTGGCACTTCCACATGTCATTGATTCGAGTGCTGTCCAGGACTTTTTTGAATACCCATTTTTAATATTTTAATTACCCATTTTTAATATTTTATGTCAGTAAATAAATTGACTAGATCTCATTTAATTATAATTTCATTTATTAAGCAATAGAGAAATTACTGATTTTTATAATAATCTAGAATTAATCGTTTACGTTAAATTAAGGATTTAAAAATATATTTTTATTTCTTTTCTTTAATTTTTTATTACATAAATTTTGTACGTATTATTTAAATAAATTATGTTATTTAATTTAATTTCTAGCATGCAGTCATTCTTTGAAATTAATAATTATTATCTTACAGCTTAATTAACTTCACCTGTTGAAACAGTTTAATGCTTTAGTATTACACAAACTTTGTCGATTTTGGCAGCCACCACTTATGATTACGAAGGTAAAGTTACTAATATGTGGAAATTTGAGTATATCAAGTGTTTTATTGTTTTAACACAATCATACTGATTGGCAAGGTTATACAAATTGAAATTTTTCCAACTGAATGAAAAGTGTCCAGGCCGGGAATCGAACACAGAACCTTTGGTTTAAATTGCCAATGTTCTTCCAATAAAGCTAACTGGAACGACAACAGGTGACACAATTTACTCAAGCAACCGTTTGGCAATACCATACAGTCTACCATGTAGACAGCTCAAGAGAAAAAGCTGCAGGCAAGGGAACTCCATTAAACGATGGAAATATAGATGAACTTTATTGTTTTAACAGAATCATACTGATTGGTAAATTTATCATACAAGTTTAAAAATTTCCAAATAAATGAAAAAGTGTCCGCGCTAGGTCCCTTGGCTTAATTTGCCAATGCTCTTCCAAATGAGCTCAGTTGGAACTTTAACAATCCGTATAGTATGATTGTGTTAAATGAATAAATTGCATCTTCGTTTCCATCGCTTAATGAAGTTCCATTAACTGCGGCTTATTCTATTGAGATGTCTACATGGCAGACCAAAAGGTTGAGTGAATTGTGTGCCCGGTTGTCAATGAAGGCAGCTCAATTGGAAGAGAATTGACTATTTAAGTGAAAGGTTGTGTGCCGATTCCCGGCCTGGGCGCTTTTTCACTCAGTTGGGAAAAGGATCAGGGTCCATAAGCCGTGTTTTTGGCCCATGAAATAAGACTAAAATTAGACTTTGTTATACTGACTTAATTATTTCACTTTTTAATATTAGAAGGTTTATCCTGTACGATTTCAACAATATTTTTTGCATTTTGTTCGGATTTATATAACTTACACAAGCTCAAAGTTCGTATTATTCGTAGTTTTTAATGAGAAATACACAATTTCGCCTATTTTACCTCAATTTTTAATATATTTTTTTAATATTTTACTATGAGCGCAGCTTTGCAACACTTTTAATTTTACATATATTGTACATTTTTATGTATTTTATAATATATGTAAAGAAGAAAGTGTTGCACGATTGCGCTCATATAAGTAATTGAGGTAAAATTAGGAGAAATTGCGTATTTTTCATCAAAAACTACGATTAATACGAACTTTGAGCTTGTATAAGAAGAAGAAAAATATTAAAAAGTGAAATTATTAAGTCAGTATAACAAAATCGAGTTTAGGCTTATTTCCTGGGCCAAAAGAGAATGCTTATGGACCCTGATCCTTTCAACTTATATTATAACAAATATATTAATATTAATAAACACCAACTGATTAGATAATATATTATATGGGATAATTTAATCCACAACAGTTTTAAATAAAACTAAATCATGGAATATTTTACATTTTTTTTGGACTACCCTCTACTACTAGCTACAATAAAATATTGATACTGAAAAGACTTTAATTGCTTTCATTTGCAAGACCCAAAACATGAGGATGAGGCATTTGTGACAATTGCCATTTTTCTCCGAAACAAAAATTACAATTCAAGAGAAAAATAATGAAATGCAATAAAGAAAAAATATTCCGCCTTTGAAAACTTAAAATTTTAAACTAGGAAGATAAACTTGATTAAAAAATGAAAATGAATTGTAAACAAATGAACGTCCCACTTAACAAACAGAGATAGCAATTCAGACATCATGTACATCCCAAGACAGGTGAAAAAAAAACAGTCACTTTAAAATAAAGAACAGAATTAATTTAAAACAAACAGAACTATTAACGAAAAAAGAAATTAGGAAAACGATAAATGTTTGAATATAACGGTAGTGAGATTTTTGGCGACTTCTGAAAAAATAAAATATATCCATTTATTATTTTTCGAATATAAAAAGTATATATTACAGACGTTATGTTTAAGCAGGATAGTAAATATTAATTTAAAAGGTTATATTAGTAAAAGCTAAATTTTTCTCTGGCAATAAAAATGCCAGGGGATGAGATACATGAGAGTGACATATTTTTGCATAAATTTTAATTAAATACGTAGGGCAGAGTAAAATGTACTTTAAATAGTGAAATATTGATAAGTTTATTCATTTATTTACCATCTGCAAACAGAAAAGAAGGGTATTGTTTTTGACCGCGGACTGGACAAATTAAGATATTTTATTCCCTGAGAAAACGTGAATAGATTTTAATAAATGTTGTACCAAAATTTTTGTCTTCGCTTTACGAGTGTCATAACATATTTATATAGCCTATGTTTCCTGGAATTACCAGATCTCTCTAAAATACTTATATCTGATTGTTGCATTAAAAAGTATATTGCCGCTAAATGAATAAGCCTCTGTGGTTATGCGGTAGTCTCTCCAGATTCCATGCGAAATGTTTCACGTTCAAACCCAGTCGATTCTAAAATAACAGAAGTGAAAGTTGCACTCATGAAATTTATGTACATTTTCCATTCGTAAATTCATGTTCTGGAAGTTTCGAGAATAATCTTCAGTTGTTCCAGAAAAGGTTTCTGGAGCATTCGACCTGAGAGTATACAAACTCATTTCCCTTCTGTCACAGGGTGTTCTGCTGTGCAACACGTTTCGAAGAGCATAGGTTAATGATCACTTGCGCTATTTCTTGTTAAGCCGCGTCCACTGCAGCACACAGCTAAACTACGGTATGTTTCGGTGGTGCCACGGTGGTGTCCGGTGCAACTGAAGTACGATCAGGTCCCATACGTGCTCTATGGGATAGAGTTAGGAAAAAGCTGCTGGCCGGGGAATCGTGTCGATCCCATTCACGATATTGATAGTTCGACGTGCGATGCTGGTACCACGAGAAATCTGCTCCGCTTGCCAAACTACATCCAAAATAACTTGTCTGACATACTGCTCCGCTCTCAATATACTGGTATGTGCACAAGAGTTGTTCATTGTCCGATCATGATGCTTTTCTAAACTATTATGCCCGGTGTGGGCGCAATATGACGCTCCCCAGCGTAGTAAGACGCTGCCACGTCACGTCGCACTAGAAGCCGCCACACACGACCACGGTCGTCATTCGTCCATAATTAAAAGCGGGAGTCGTTCTGTGAACAATAACCGATGCCTTTCGTTGGTCCAGATGCAACAGCGGCGACACCAAGCCAGGCGTGCAGCCCTATGTCTAGAACTTAACGGAACCTGAGTGCTAGCTGCAGTGCGCGGAGCCGCACCTCATGCAACCTTTTGCGGATGGTTTGGATGGAACTTTTTGTGAATTTGATTTGATTTGATTTGATTTGATAGCCTAAGAGGGACTTTCTCAGACTAGTAGAAGTTTGTAGAGCATAGTGGGCCTCCCGGTCCCCTTTATTAAGTTCTTACAAAAAATTACAATCTACAGCCGAAGCTGGACCCGTCGTTAAACGCGACAAGGAGCGGGATTGAATGTTAAATACAAATACAAACTTTGGTCAACGACCAGATCATATAAGCCGGCCCTGCTATGGAAGGACCCTTTTCGTGACAGTTAGCAGGGACTGAATAGGAGTTGTGCATTGAGAGTTGCAGCTGACGACTACTAGGTAAGGTTAGAGAGTTCTGTCAGAAAAATATAGATCTTATGTAGCTTTTTGTTAAGGGTGTGCCTCTTTAGAATATTAGGAAGCCATTCCTTGGGAGGGATTGCAGGCTACCTAATAATCCACAGTGCTGTTAATGGGCAGGTGAAATAATAATGGGGAGCCGACGCCTCCGCGCCACACTCGCAAAGGAATGTGTCTGCACATTTAAATTTGTAGAGGTATGTTCAAAATGGACCGTGCCCCGTGAGAAATGCTGTTGTGTGTGCGGAGAGGTTGTAGTGTGTTATTGAGATTTTCGGTATTAAATTATATGTGTGTCGGCCTTTGCTGCTGTTATCCCAGATTGATTGCCATTCCGTGAGTATATTAACTTTTTTGTGGATGCTATGCTATGAATCCATCAAATTGATGCCACTATTTAATGGTGGCAGGGGCTTCAGATGTCACGTGAGATGGCGTAAAGATCTCGATGAGCCGTTCTATGAATCTGCCGGTCAATGGGCTCTGTTGTGCACCTGTGCAATCTTCTTCTGCGGCGTATTCGCCGACGACTGCAGGACAAACGCTTCAGTTTGTCCTGCATCCATCTTGCCACACGTTGCTCGTTGGTACTTACGTCGCTTCCAACACCAATGGCAATTGCACGTATCGACAAAACCAAGGTCACGCATTTTCAGTAGTATTCGGTTTCATTTTCTATCTGTTAACTGCTAGTATGCAGCTCTCTGACGTCTCCGAGGCATTTCTTTAGTTTCTTCAATCGTTCTTCTGCTGTAATCGGTCACTGATACCACATACGAGACCATAAACTGGGTAACATGTGGTATAACCATAAACTGAGCAACTTTAATCATTTTCAAATTTTTCTCATTACTACCAGTCTCGTGATTTGTATATGAATATGCGTATTCCTTCACGGTGTTGCAATTTCACTTTTAATGAGTATATTGAAAAATACTCTGTGTAAGAACAGTAGTCTCAATATATCTACCTATCAATATATATTTTAGTCCTTTACACTTTACAGTACACTATACATTGGTAGTCAACGAACTTTCCTAGTTCAGATAACCACAGTACAGTTCCATTGAATTTATTTAATAATATGATTTTGATATTTACTTACATGGGCTTTTTGTTTATAGGGTAGTATATCTGCCTTTCGATTCTAGATAATGTGGGCATCTTCAGTGGAAATATAACAATCTCTATTCCTGAACAATAAACTGCAAAGGATTATCCAGATAATTCAGATGCTACATCTATCAATCAGTATGACTCCCGAAAATGCTGCTCAATATCAACAAACGAATATAAAGAACACCACTTATCTGTAAAATTTGATGAAACTGTATATTAATGCATTTAAAAAATAAAATTGTTGACTGTCTATGTATGGAGTTAAAATTAATTTATTATTATAATTTTATATTAATTTTAATATTATATTTTAATTAAAAAATTATAATATCACAACAGAATGTTACAATTTTACTGCAGAATAAACATTCCAGTGACGATAAGTGTTGAAATTACATATAACCATGTACATCAGCGATTGATTTCATGAGGAACTTTGCTTATATATGTATTTTCCAGGATATATATCAGAAGCCCTCCCTCCAATTGAGTCAAATATTGCTTAATTTTTTCTATATACTTGTTTTGGTCATCTTCTGCAGGAAAAAGTCATATGGAGTAAAAATAGGCTTTTGCGGATATTCAAGCACACCACGACGAGACACAGCCAATGCCCTAACGTGCACGTGATGTCACTGTATACAGAATTTTATACAGTGTATGCAAAAAGTGGATAGCTTGTAGGCCAATTTGCACAACTGCTATGCGCGACGATTAGCAGCAGGCCAGAATATTATACTCGCAAACAATGCCTGCAAAATAAGAAAGGGCAAGATCCCTTCCTCTTTTGCACTTTTATTCTAAATAAAAGTCCATTGTCACTCTGAATAAGCATACATATTTAAAATATATATATATATATACACATGACTGAAAATAGAAATGGACTATTAAGTTAAATAAACATCTCATACCTCACAAATACATCTACAAAGCTAAAGTAAAGTATAGTTATAGCATCAAATAGGACATATCTAAAAAAAAGCTTTAGAACTACAAATATTACAACATGATTTTTAACAAAAGTCTAATAGGAAAACAAACTAAAAATCAAACCATTATTATTTCGCGCCTATATTATAAAATTAAAACTAATCTAGGAACCGATGAACTGTTTTCTTTTTTTTCCCGTCGTATAGAAGCATTATTAGCGAAAGTTAAATCCACTATCTTATAAAATAAAACTTTTCTTCCTAGTATCTCAATTTACACGCTAACTCCTTAAATATAATGTAATGAGACTAACTTTCTGGCCCATCTATCAACGAAACAAATTCGTAATTACATAGAATGTGCTGCGAAAATCCTTAAAGAATTGAGCATTTTTTTAAAACATTTGAAACGGCAAGACAGACTTTTTCTTTAATTTTAAAGTGTAATGTTCCAGAGCGAATGCGAAAGAGATAGGCTGAAAAGGGGAAAAAAAGCTTTTTCAAGACTAAGTGAGAGTTAATTTGCAGTCTCCTTTCTGCTTCTTAGAATTTTTTTTTCTTAATCTAATCATCTACTTTTTTTCATCTCTGTAAGCTTTAAGGCGGCAAAGAAACATTTTTAGTACCTCGTGACTCTGGACATAAGAGAAAAGTTTAATGCTATGCAATAATGTGAAAAAAGCAGTGTCCGGTCCAATTTTGTACATATCCTAAATTTATTTTTGAAACTCTAAAAACGCAAATTTTGGATTATTAATATGAGTGAAGTACAAACAAAAACTTTCCTTAAGGGAACGGTCAAATTTGAAAAGGAAAACATCGACCAATAGTACAAATTTATCTTTGTGTTAACGCTTCTTATTAAAGTTTTAAAATTGGTATATACTTGATAGAAAGTGTCTTAAGATAAGTAATGAAAATAATATATGATACTATATTTTAAATGGAATTTTCGCAAAACAAATGTTTCGAAGTCAATATATAAAAGTTCGAATTTTTCATGACGCATAAATTCTTTTAAATTTCTTTTAGTACAGTACCATTCATCAGTCTGCATCAAATGGAACTTAATACAGTATACAACCTGTAAAAAGAGAACCTGTCTATACCGGAAAACTTTTATGATTTCGAAAAAAGGAATACCGCAGAAATCTACCTGATAAGACGGAATATTTGACGGCTCCTAAGATATTCTGTTTTTACTCTTTTATTGTACTTTGTAAAATAAAACCTATGGAAACGGAACCTGTTTATAACAGAATCTTCTCTTTAATTTCCATGCGTTTTAATTCCTGTTCAAATTTCTCAATGTTTCTAATGGTTAATCTAATGGTCAATAGTCTAATGGTCAACTAACCATTCCATACATTTTGCAATATGCGTTTATTAATGACTTCAAATCAGTAATAAAAGTTTATTAATGCGTTAATTTTCAATGCAAATTCTGTTTCGTGCTGTCTTTGAACTATGTGCTGGAGTAAAATATAGATGCACATTCTTTTTGATCAAATAATTGAATTTTTAAATTTCTATCAAGTCATAAAATGAAGTAAAAAAAATAGAGCACACAATTTGAAAATAAAAAAATTTACTAATACTTTAAATTTTTTTTAAATTTTCAGTAAAAAGAGGCATTTTATTAACAAACATTTATCAAATCCTAGGTAACGAACACTTCTTTGAAGAAAATTTTCATTAGAGTAACATAAATGAACATATTTTTTTAATTCCACCGTCCTTTTAATTATGAAGAACAACTGACCAAATATCTTATTGACAATCTGTTTAAACTGCATCATATTGCAACAAGATGCTTTTTTATCTTGAGAGAACATGGATATAATAAAATTGAATCGTTTTCTGATGCAATACTAATAAAAAAAATTTATTTCATGCTTAAAAATCTTGTAAGCTTTTTCAAAAAAAAAAAAAAAAAAAAAAAAAATCTAAGTTTTGTCCTTTACAATAAAGTGTGCGATATCAATTAGGGAAACATTTTTATATTCTTAAAATTAGGTGTTATATAGAGTTACGGTGACCTCTGATTTTTTTATTTATTTTTATTTTAATAAAATCATTAGCTTTACACACAGATCCTTAAAAAATGTTTCAGATAAGGTTATGAGATTATTTCATTAATATTTTTAACAGCTGACCTCTGAAACATCTGTACTATTTTGAATTGAATAACCTAAATTTCCACTATAATATTGTGTAGAGCTGACTTGTGTTCCATGACCCGTCCCGCGGCTCCGGACGCAAAAAGTCCCAATTTTTCATAACGCACAAAAAGTCCCAATTTTTCATAACGCACAAAAAGTCCCAATTTTTCATGACGCATAAATTCTTTTAAATTGCTTTTAGTACCATACCATTCGTCAATCTGCATAAAATGGAACTTAATACAGTACAACCTGTAAAAACAGAACCTGTTTACACCGGAAAATTTTTATGATTCCGAAAAAAAGAATACCGCACAAATCTACCCGATAAGACGGAATATTTTACGGCTTCTTAGCTATTCTGGTTTTACTGTTTTATTGTACTTTGTTTAATAAAACCTGTAAAAACGGAACGTGTTTATAACGGAATCTTGTCTTAAACATAAAATTTTCAGAGTCCATACCGAAGGAATACCATACAATTACAACTCCTCAATTGGAAAACTCTCTAAAACGGAATTTTGTTTCGGTCCTTAGCGTTTCCATTTTCGCAGATTTTTACTGTATAAGATTATTGTGTTTATTTTGTAGATAAAAACCTACTAAGAAGGAATATCAAGTGACAGGAAAAATATTACGTTTTAGGCAGATGTTCGTCTTAACAGGTAAAATTGCATAGTATTCCTTCCGTATGGATCATGACTTTTTAATTTTGAAATAGGATTCCGTTACAGACAGCTTTAGTTCTCATAGGAATTACTGCATTTTTATGTCTTGATTTAGAAGCCACTTTACTTTTTTTTTTGTCTCCGATTCCCGCTTTTTTGCGACAATGGACCTGTCAACACTAATTTCTATTTTTGATTCTAGATATAAAAAATTCGTACTATTTCTCGATCCATTTTAATTAAAAAATAATTAGTTTTAATGCTTGGAAACATTTTTCGACTTTTGTGAAAAACTGCATTTTTCACGTTGTGTCACTTTAGAAATGAACGTCCAATGTGGTGAATCACTATGCTCGCCGCATCTAAATCCACTTTAATCTGACGCTGCGTACTTTATATATTTGTCATTCTTTAAGTGAAATTATCTTAAGTCTTTTGTTGTATTTTTATTACAGCTACAGCAACATCTATTTACACTGGACAAACACAGCAAATATAACACTTATACGAACATTTTAAACTGAACATAATTCAAATATTTCAGAGAACCCCTTGTTTATTGTGTACTTTTGAAATCTTTTTAAAATAGCAAAGTTTTAAGCATTAGTATTTAAATATTTCTTCTCAATTGTAAGAATTCATATTGTATAAAAAAATTGTTGAAATTATCAATATTTTGCTTAACAATGACAAATTTACCAAAAATAATTATACAACGTATAGATCGCACAATGCGTCTAATTTTTACATCTAACGACAACAATAGAAAATATACTCTCAAACACAGACGATATTAAAAACCTTTCGAAACCAGACACAGCAAGTATAATAAAACGTCAAATTTGTACATTTAGTGACGTCATCTACCATGGAAATAACCTATGGTGGCACCTTTATGTGAGAATTATCCCTGTCATCAAGTTTTATCACGAAAGAAAAATAAATAATCACTTTACTCGCGTATTTTCTGTTTTCCAAATGCAGCCTTTCTAGACAAAAACCAAATACCAATCTTCGTCCATTCATTCTAAAAAAATAAAGAGACCCATTAACATGCAACAATTTTCTTTCTGAAAATAGTCTACCAAACGTTTCTCTGATGCTTCATATTAGAAAATTATAAACAATCGCATATCAATCATAGAATGATTAGCAGCGAGCGACATGCAACTGCTTCCCTTTAAATAAAATCATTTTTATTGAAAATAAGGTCAATGTTTCTAGATTAACTAAATGAATAATAACAAAAAGAATATATTGCGACTCCTTCAAATTACATTGATAGTTTTCGTGAAAGACAATGGGAATTCATAGTTATAGGAAATAAGTCTTTTAGAACTTTGGTATTAGCTCTCAGATGGGTTCTTTACAGAATCTTAATTGGATAACGTATTAACTTTTGTTAGCTGTTTATCAATCAAAACAACACATGTGCAGGTTTATTGAGTCGTGAAATAAAATGTATTTTATGAGCTGGTGATAAAACGTAAGTAGTTTCTCATGAGAGAATAAAAAAATATGTACTTTTATCGTTACATATTTTATCAAAATATTTCATATTGTTGAGCAATTTTTTTATTAAAAAAATAATCTATATATTTTATTGATAAACGGCCTATGAATCAATTTTATACGGTAAAATAGACGTGCTGAAATTATATCAGTTGAAATCTCAAAAACACATTTTCCTCTTTTTATTTATTTTTTTTTTTTCTTTTTGAGAATATAAATTTGGAATGCTACATCAGTATGAAGATCTTGAGATTTAAACTTTTATAGCAATTCCATCATGATAAACAAATACTGTTCAATAAAGCATATATTATTTTAATATAATAAAATACTTTATAGGCATACAAAAAATGCAGTTTCAACAACTTTACTACAGAAATATTTTGGAAAGTATTACGACTGAATGTTTCCTCTCATGAGAAAGAAAAAAAAAACATTACTTCCCAAAGTATTTCTTATTGTTGGATATTTTTTCTGACAATATAGCTTAATAATAATTTACATATTTCATTGCTAAACGGCCTGTAAATCAATTTAACGGTAAAATAGACGTGCTAAAGTTACATCACTTCAAATCTCGAAAACAGATTTTTGTTCTCAATTTTCCTCTGAGAATCCAAATTTGGAGTTTTGAAGCACTAAAAAAAACTTGAGATTTAAACTTTTATAGCGATTCCATTATGGTATAAAATACTGTTCAAAACAGGATAAATTATTTTATTATAATAAAATACTTTATGGGTACAGAAGAAATACCGTTTCAACAACTTTACTACATAAATATTTTCGAAAGTATTACGACTGAACATTTTTTCTGTGTATGAGTCAAAACAATTGAGTACTGCGTTGTCAAACACAGAAAAAAATTAGGTTAGAAATAGAAAGAGCTCCGTTTTCCTATAAAAGAAAAAAAACAGTCTTTTGCCGACCCAATGGCACGCACACATCTAACAATCCTATTGTTTCTCCCACGAACATGGTTTACATCCCAATCAATAAAACAAAGGTTTGCGAAAAAAGGAAACGGCCTTTCATAATAGAGGATTTCTATACAAGAAAAAGAGAGAAAAATCAAATTGGACCACAGCAGATGGTTGAATATCGATAGAAAGAGAATGCGCTTCACATCCATACTAAAAAATTTTATTGGAGAAAAAACATTTGAAGATTCAAGGGAAAAATATTATATAAAGATCATTTTATCAATTTGTGTCGAAGAAATTATCTTAAAACGCCTAAAAGGAAAAAGCCTTGAAAGCTCTAAAAGTATAATCCTGCATCTAACTTAGAATAACTCTTGTTAAAAGATATTTTGAAATCAGTAACATTGATTTGGAATATAATTTGGTTATTGGAACATTTAAATAACTTATAAAGCGACAACCGTTTGGACGTTCCACGTTTGTATAGAAGAACTTCATACAATAAATCAACTGATTCAATTCAAATGCACGGCTTATGATTTTCGTTTTGTAATCGGTGTTATGTTGGTTGATTATATTGACGAATGATTTATAATACTGATGGCTGCTGTACATATTAAACAAAACAAATAATTCATTTTAGGTTATTCTGAAATTAAAATCATGTTATTGTAATCGCAACTATAAAGTTATTTTCGTTCATAAAATCAAAACATTTAAGAGAACCTAATTTGTATTACAAACATCATATCAGAATAGATTTAACAATAAAATAAATGCATATTTTAACCCATCGTCAAAAATGTATTTTTTAACACATTTTTAGGCGTATGAATGTGATAATATAATCAACTAAAATTTAAAAAAAAATGTTTATTTTATAAGTAAACTCAACTCAGATATACAGAAGCTATTTTAAATTACCAGAATATTTTGTCATTAATTGGAATCAACAGCTTTTCTTTTGCTACTTTCCGACAATTATAATTCATTTTACAAGGGTAAGTCATTAAGTAAGTTATAAAAGATAATTGAATAATAACTTACAATGGTATTCACTTCAAAATTATCTTATTTCTCAACATATTCTCAACCAATATTTATGCACTTATATCACCGTTTTATCAGTGCCCCAACACAAGCTGCATAGTCCCATGAGAAAAAAATACTGCATCAATTTCCTTAATTTTGGTCTTGAATGAGAGACTTTAATCTATAGATACACCAAATTTTGTTTTTTTGCCGTAATTTTTAATTAATAGTGACTCAAAATTGATTTCTGCGCATGCGTAGTGATATGCTCGAAACTGGCTTTAGGTACGTATGCGGGATTTTACTGAGAGGGGGCAATGGTACCCAATTGGTACATTATCTAAATATTTTGCTTATATTTTACTATTTTCAAAGATATAGGGAGGCGCGGCTCTCCTCTGCAACAACTGCGTACGCCCATGGATGCATACTCTTAGCTCATGTTCAATATATTCCGATTTGTTTTTAAACTAATCCAAGCAAGCATGTTGATTCGCTTGCTCCAAGACTTCATCGAGAAATATAGCGTGCTCGCGAATTTATTATTATTCTTATATTTATATTTGCAAGGTTGAAATAAGTATTATACCTATCAAAGGAATGAAAATATTTCGTATTATTTTCGCGCTATTTCATATTGTATTTGTATTACCAAAAATAACCATCTCGAAATCGGATTAGAAACTGTTACTGAATTTGAACTAGCGAGAGTTTCATAAAGCATTTGCCGTGTTTCTAACTTACAGATCAGTAATTAGCAGCGATAACGGTAAAGAAAGAAATTAGCAGATCAGGCCGTCAAGTTTTGACTGGTACCAAATAGTTGTAACTTAAAGTTATAACCTTAAAGTTATAACCAGTGTTACAACTTTTTTTTTCGTAGTATAAGTTCAAATGAGATTTTTTTTCATAAAATCTGCCTAAACAGCAAACATAACATCGCAGTTACACCAAATACTCAGTAAAACAAGTTACACACACAAAGAAAAATGTAACCTACTGCAGCTGAAAGCTAAAGAGTAAACAGATAGAATTCAGATTTCAAACTTAACAGTTTGCTATAGAAACTCAAGTTATTTCCGACAAAGGATTGAGCAATACCCATACTACACATGCTATTTAGGAATTCATGCCAGGTGTTCTGAATCATTGCACACCTTGTCATATGTCATTCATTTTAAATATAAAATAACTCAATACAAATATAAATAGACGTAGGCGTTTAATGAAAGGAAAAAAAAAAAACTAAAGTTTTAAATTATGCTTTTTAATGAAATAAATGTATGCAAAGAAAAATCAATTGTCTGTTTTCTGTTAAGCTCACAGGGCTTTCTTAATAATCAAATAAAGCCATGAGACTAATAATTTAAAAATATTTTAAATTCTTTCGCTAAAGAATAAATAATAAAATGTTATTTTTGTATTAGAGAAAAATGTTCTGCGAAAATCAAAATTCAATTAAATTTCGTGGAAATAAAAATATTTTGAATCGAAATGATTAAGTTATGAATGTAAAAAAGTTAATTTTATTATCAGCAAATAAAAGCAAATATTTTGTCTGGCATCAAACCTAAAGAAAAAAAAAGAGATTTAATTCAATTTCAATATAGAGTTTTCTTTCACGGATTTTTTTCCTTAAGCAAATTCCGAATTTATTTATCCAATTAAATTTGTTGATCAAGGAATTGATACGAACATATTGGTTGCAAATTAAAAAAAACATTTTTTTGTTTGTTTGTTTCTCTTAAGAATTCTAATAAAAATATCCAGCTACTTGTTTTACTGGAAAATCCATGTTTTACAGCTATAAAATCAGAGTTTAAATACCGAATTGTTTAATGAAATTAGCGACATTTTGAATGAAAATACGGTCCCTCAAACTGTAGTGTTAAAGGTTTTTTAAGCATAGTAAAAACTATTTAGATAAGAGAACTGACATTTTGAATATGCATATTGGAAGCTTAAAGAAATAGATTTTCGTTTAAATATTTGTAAGTACAATTTTTTTTCTCCTTTTTAAATCAAAATTTAATTTCACAATTCATATTTCATAATAAATTTTAAAAACGCACGATAATCAAATAATTATATTTAGGACATATTTAATAATTACACAACTGAATATAATTATTGCGAAAAAATATTTAGGAAATATTAATTAAAATATTAAAAAATACGATGAGATAAATTTAAAATCTAAATAATTCCTAACTTCCTTATCCTCATTGAATGACTTCAAATATAGTACCTGAAGCTAGTAAATATTATTCTAGAATTGACATAATATGTTAAATTTGTATATTCGTAGTTTGTTACTATTTTAATATGAAGATCCCCTTTCGTCACCATTTTACTCATATATAGTTATAGAAAACTCAATTTCCAATCGTATAGTAAGTACATTTCGAGTCTTTCAGCGACTTTTAGAAATGAAAAAATCCCTGACGGCTCGGCCTTCAGGCACAGGTAGATTTCGAAGACGCAGACCGTGGGGTGTCTGTTTGTTGGGAATTGCGGAAGAAATGACCTTTTTGCCATGATGCTGTAGTCTGAACCGCCCACTTTGAAACCTAACTTGTTTGCAAGCGGAGCCGGCAGGGATTTTTTTTTTGTTTTTATTTTATTTTCTTTTTTTGCTGTAAAGGTTGGTCCTATAAAAAACATGTCAATTTAACAGTTTTAGATAATATTAAGAGGATTTATAATAAATTTAAGCGGATTTGATATCTTTTGAATTGACGAAGTTATCATTTTTTTTCTTCTAAACCCACCTTCCCCCCTCCCCCCCCCCTTGGGGCCGTTTTTAATGATATCAAAAATCTGTCATACATAAATTTTCGGCCCTTTTTCTAGAAGTAATAATAACTATAACAGATACGATACGCATCATAATTAAGAAATTATGGGTTTTTTCTGTTTTCACAAAAAAGCCCCCTCATTTCCTCCCCCCCCCTGGTTCGATTTTGCCCATTAACGAACTTGACCGAGATTTTCTGCCCCTTGATTTTATGTATCAGTTTGGAAGAGATTTGTGCAGAAGTATTGCAGTTATCGTGTCCATAAAAAAGTGACATAGATAGATAGATAGATAAAGTTTTGAACTGGGGGTGGTTTTGGGTTCTGGGAGTCATGATCGGCGTAGATCTGCAAAAATTTTTCAAAAATTCCAACTTAGGTGAGAATGTAATAGGTAGTATTTCTTACGAAATCTACCTAAAAAAAAAAAATGATATATTCTCTTTAGTGTTTTTCCACAGAAATGTTACTTACATCAATATAAATTAGGGGTATGCATTTTTAAATGAGTAATTAATTGTGAGAGAACAATTTATTTTCTCAGTCGCATTATCTATTTTATTTTTAAGATATAAAGTGATACAAAAAACACATAAAATGTTTCCGGTAAATTATCGGAGGTCCTGCATTTTTAAACACCGAGAAAGGATGATGAAAAAGTTTAAAGAATTAAGAAGTGCGTTTCGTGACACTAAGACTAAAGTGTAAAAGTGTGACTAAGTAATTCACCTCTGCTTGCTCTCTATGGCAAAATTCCAGAATGAATGCGTGAGAGTAAGTAATATGGCACAATTATTACAGGAGCAATAACCATTGCTTCTGTAGAATCAGGCCCCGCCTAAAACTGCTTCTCTCGTGCATTTCATTATTTGAATTTAAAAATTCTGCATATCAAAATTTGCAAAATATACAACAATAAGCACTGTTTAAGTTATGCACGTTTTGCGAACCAGAATTTGATTCACAAATTCGACCGATTTTGTGAATCAAATATTTTGAATGCTAAAACAGGCAGTATTGATTAACCCTTTGATTATGGGCAGAACTGGCGACTATTTTATATTCAATAATACCACAATTTACAAAAAATTCTCTTTGTGGTAGGTTACTCTTGAAACTATCTTAGTATAAGTGTTTGGCAGAGGTTATTTTTCAAAAAGTGGTACGAAAATAATGGTCCACGTGGAGATTATGTTCCGTCCCGTTTTCAAAGGAATTTGTGTAAGCATGAGCTACAACAAATATTACACAATTGTTTTTTCGGGAATTATAGTTCTCTCTCTCATAAAACTTTTGTAAATAAATTGACGATTATATCAAAAAATAAAATTGACGCGCTAAAAAAAATCACGTAATAGAATACATTAGAAATTTGATAAACATAAAGGAAATGAACTTAATAATTCCAGTAATTTTCAATGAAGATGCGGTTTTCATATTTGAATGAAATGGAATACCATATCCGATATTCTTCCTTCTCCCTTTCCTTTTTTCCTTTCAAATTAAATAAAACCAGAAATTTTCTTTAATAAAAAATAATTAAATAATTACATAGAAACAAGAAAATTCTCATTAAATAATTTTTCTGGTTCAAATTATACTTTTATGACTTGAAAATTACCAGATGTTTGAGTCATTGTTTTTGTGGTGTGAAATACAATATCATAATCAATAAAATTTATATAATTTCTTCGGCTATTCGAACACTTATTACTTCAGAAAATACAGTAACCGGTATTTTGATTAATCATTTTGTTCAGTAAAATTAGATTGAATAAAGCATTTTTGATCCTAAGAAATAATAAAAATAACACTGATTCCCGATTTTCATTTTTTTTTTTCAAAATGACGACTCAAATTATTATTATGATTTTTATGAATGTTTGTAGGTTTAACTTATACATTGTTTAATATAAGAATGCGTTAAGAGATACCTTCCCGTGTGTGTATTTCCTAAACCATATGCTAAAACTGGAATAATATTACAAAATTTTCAAAACAAATTGTCGAATATCCAATTTCTTTTTTAAAATATTTCCACTGTTGACCAACAGTGTTGCTAAATTATTATTTTTTTAATCAAAATATTTACCAGAAATTTCGAACAGTAATTTTATTTATTTAGACAGTCCCTGCCTAAATAAACCAAATAATACTATTCAAAGTTTTTTATACATGTCTTGAATAAAAAAAAGGGGTGCTAAAATCTTTAGCGAGTGTACATGTCACCAGTCAATAAAGTTTTACTGAAGTGTTAATAAAAGTTTAGTTCATCCTCAAAAATAGATATGTACACATATGTAAGTTTTTTATTGTTATTTCTTTCATTTAGTTGTTTTTAATAGCACTTTTTATATTTAACTAGCTAATCCGCCCGGCGTTGCCCGGGCCCGAAATATTAATAATCTGTTCTATACGAATATGACTGAAATCTGTAAGGCTATCGAAATCAAGTCGAATGAGGCAAACCCCGTCGTAATCGGGCTCATAAAACCCAAGATCGGAAAGCGCATCCTGGCGGTCAAAAGTGCAGCTAAAATATTTAAGGCTATAGATATCAAGTCGAATGAGCCTAACCCCGTCGTAATTGGGTCCATAGAACCAGATATACTCCTATAGTTCTACTTTCTACCGCCAGGGGGGCGCAGTCTGCTCTGGAAGAGGCCTTTTCAGAACACTTGACCCAACCAAATTTCCTAGTAGAATTGAAATTTAACTACGGGTAAACATTGCCAAAATAGCGGAAATCGCGAAACTGGGTTACGTAATCGATCGGTTTCTAAAGGGTTAATGTAGATATTTTTAAAAACCCAATCGTGCATTTTGAAGAAAATGAACGTGTCTATAATCTGGAGTCTACTGTTTGTCCGTACTTGCATTTCCCGAGTCGATGCCGATTTTTAAATCTGGACCAAAAAAATAAAATTCGCGTGAATGAGTTTTGGAAAGGATTTTTTTTATCAGAGGGTTAGAATTAATTTTTTTCAAAACGGATACCAGATTTTAAAAAACAAAGGGATATAGATTAGGCACGGTATTTTTAGTTTTTCGTATCTTGTTTATAAACGCCAATTCGGATTTTTAAAGATAGGAGAAATAGTTAAAAAAGCGAAATTGACTTACGGTTAAAAGCGTTTTCGAAAGGGTTAACGTGATTTATTTTTTAAACTAAAGGTTTCTGCCTAAACCCGATAGAACGTAGATATCTTTAGGTGTGTTTACTTTTTGTTTGGTTATTTTAGAAAGCCGATGCCAGATTTAATATATAGCAGAAAATCGGAATTCGCAAAAGAGAGTCCTGTGCACGAATTTTTTTGAAGGGTTAATATTCGTATTTTTCAAAAACAAATACAGATGTCGAAAAAGGAATAAATGTAGATATTGTCTGGTATTTTTAGTTTTTCGTACCTGTCTCTGAATCGCCGATGCAAAATTTTAAAAATTGCCAAAATCGCAAAACGGTATACAGAAAATATACTTTTCCGAAGGGTTAATTTTTGTATTTTTTAAAACCAAAGGTAGCTCTGAAAAGGACAAAAACAGTTCTTTAATTCGATGACCTTCGTTTTTCCGTATCTTTTGTATTCTGGTAGATGCAAGGCTCGGAAAACGGGAGAAAATAAAAAACACGAATTCGATGCTTTTTGATTATTTTTTTTGAAAGGGTTAAATGTAAAATTTTTTCAAACCAACCAGACCGTTCGAGACGTAAAAGTACGTTCTTTTAGAATATGTAGACGGTTTTTCCGTATTTTTAGCCGTTTGTCTATGGCGAATTTAGAAATACTTTAAACAAAAACGGAATGTCTTCTGCTTTCTTTGTTCTGTTCCGGAAGATACGGAAATTGGTTTCTGCACATGCGCCAGCTCGCTTCAGAATAATGACTTTTTTATTTGTGATCTTTGATCAGTTTTTAATTGATAACTACTTTAATTTTCAAAATTTTAAAATTCTGAGGCTCAGGTATACCAGGAGAGGGTTTGGACTACCTAAAATCTAAATTTACAGACTTCTAGGTGCGCTAAATTTTCCTAGCCATCGCCAACAGACACACACACACAGAGCGAAACTTTCTTTTATTAGTATAGATAGCACTTTGACAAATGCTATGCATATTAATTTTTTGAAAACAGGAAAATTACAGGATTAAATATTAATAATCAAATTATAATGAGGTCATGTCAGCGATCCTCAGACACCGAAAAATTCTATGTAAACCTGTGTAAACCCATGTTAGACTAACTCAACACATTTTTCAAACTTCACTTTTCAACATGAGAAAGTTGATGTCCGATTTCAATGTACTGCGTTTTTAAAGAATTTAAAGTATGTTTATAAAACATGCAATTAACTAATTTTTCGAATTACGTGGTATTTTATTGCCTTTTAAAAATATTTAAAGTTTGCATACTTAAGCTTAGAATGTTGATAACATTCGTCATCATTTTTCCGTTGGAAACTGAACTTATTTCTTGGAAACTTGGAAACTGGAAATTTAAACTTAAGCTTAAGTATATACGCTGAGTTTGTTTTATTCGTAGCAATAGATAATACATTCTTTTAATGAGGGTATACTGATATTTGATTTATATCTGTGTAAGATTCCATAATTATTTTCCTTTAAGCTTTTTAAAAATTAAAACTGGACACTTTTGATGCATTCACAAAAAACATTTCCTCCAAAATGCCTAAAAATTGTAGATATCCCGAATCAGATTTCACGGAACTTGTTAGTAACGTGAAATTTCCACATTTACAGTGCCGGAACTTACGTTTTCCCGCATTTTGCACTTTTCTGTTACCTCCCTTAAAAAGTGTAAAAGCGAGGTTTTACTGGTTGTATTTATTAAAATAACAAATAAATACAGATTAAAAAATAAAATTGGTATATTAAGAGATATAACTTTAGACTACTTTTCACATTGCAGTAAAATACGAATTAATTTCCTTTCATTTAGTATTCGGGTTGAAGCATTTCGGGTAGGGTTGCAGTTTGACGGGGAAAAAAATTGTCGGGTTCAGATCGGGTTGCGAATCGATAGAGTTTTTTGTTGGGTTCGGCTCGGGCTGCAAGTTCCCTTCAAATAGAATTTTCTGGTTCGGATTGGGTCCGTGTAGGGCTCTAGACGGGATATTTGGACAAACAGCCGGTCATTTAAAACTGCATAGGCGCATTGCAATAAGCCCGGAAAAAAATTAGGCAGATTGAGAAACAACTAGTCATTTTTCAATTAGCCTAATGCTATTTGCAATAAACCTAAAAAATATCAGGATTATTAGAAAAAAGTCCTTCCGGCCTGTACCGGGAGGAAAAGGTAGCTTTCATAGTCCATGTTTTTAAAAATTCAACTCATTTTACTCAAACACCCGAAACTAAATTGCTTGGAACCCAATTATAGAAGATTCAATCCCGGTTGTCGTTAATACTAAATTTGAATACGAATTTCAGCATGACAGTTACAGCATAACAAAAAATCAGATTGTTTCAAAATGTCAGCCACTCTAGAATTTCAAACTGCTATATCTCTGCAATTTTTTAACATAAAGCCAAAACATAAAATGCTCCGGAATTCTTGTATCACGATCTAAGTCTTAACGGAAACAAATTTTCAATTTATAATTTTCTATACATTTTTTTTTTTAATAATAATAAAAAAATTTAACTTGCAGCCATTTTTAAACAAAATGGCGCATGAAGCTGGCCAATGAACTCGGTCGAGATCTTGGTATGTTCTGTACACATGATCAATCACATTCATATCGAGACGAGAGTTACGAGAGTTACGAGTTTACATCAACGAGAGTTACAGCATAACAAACATCAGATTGTTTCAAAATCTCAGCCACGCTAGATTTTCAAAGTGTCACATCTCAGCCATTTTGTAAGATATAGCAAAAACAAAAAATGTTCCAGAATCCTTATATCACGTTCTAACACTTAACAGAAATCTTTTTGAATTTTTAAAAATATTTTTTTTTTTTTAAGTAGCCGCCAGTGTGAAACAAGATGGCAGATGAAGCTGGCAAACGAACGCGGTCGAGACCTTTTTATGTCCTATATGCATGCTCAGTTACATCCAAATCGGTTCATAAATAAGAGAGTTACAGCATGACATATGTATATATATATAAAACAACATTTGAACGGAGGGTGGTTTGGGGGTCTGGGGGTCATGAACGGTGAAAATATACCAAAATTTTTTGGAATGGCTTTCCTCCGAACGGCTGCAATAGGTAGCTTTTTGTAATGGAAGCTACTTAAAAGGATATGATTCTCCAATAAGGCCGGCTTTTTGCAAAGAACCGGATTTCTCAATTGACCTGCGACATATCAATTTATAAAGAAAATAGGAAACGTTGTTTGATTTTTTACCACCCAGAATAAGAATGTTTGGAAATGTGGTCGCATACACACGGTAAAAATAAATTCGATGATTTAAATCGTTTATTTTAGATTCTAATAAAATCGTTTATTTTAGGGGAAAATAAATCTGTAAGTTGTTTATATATGTGTAAAATGTCAAAATTACAAAGTTTGTAACAAATACAGATTTCTTTTCTTCTTTCTTAAATTTTTTTTTAAAAATCTGTAAACTGTTTATTTTACGAGCAAAATCTTTTAAGGGGGTTCCGGGAAACATTTTTTTTTAAATTTATTTATAGAGTTAAAATTTTGAATTTTTTTGCAATGGTTAACCATATCATTTGTAAAGAAAATCACAGGATAAAACTTCTCACAACTTAAAAAAAAATATTTAAAATTTATTAAAAAAGTAGGGTAATTTAAAATCGTTATAACTCGAAATATTATTTGTAGAATTTCAATTATTTTTTATTTAAATAAACAGAAGTATATAAATTTTAATTTTGATTTAGCATTTAAAAAAATATTAATTAAAAAAATTAAAAATATTTAAAGTTAAAACTTAAAAAAAAATGATGTAACTTTTTAAAAAAAAGTCATATTTTCAAAAGTAAATATTTTTCTCAAATTTGCTGAATCAAAATTAAAGTAAAATAAATGAAAAAGACATGTTCCAAGTTTAAACCATTTATCTTTAACTGTTTTTGACTTATAACGATTTAAAGACGAGAATGCGTGAAAGAACCCATCATGCAGAAAAACGGAAAAACGTTTTCATGACAACCACTACTTCAAAGCTAGATTTTTAAAACAAAAAAATAATATATCCTGTGTTATTTAGGATAGAAACATGATTTAAACGTCGTTTTAAGCGGATAAAAACAGAATTTTTTAATACAATAAAACATTTTTCAAAAATTTGAAGATTTTTGTGTCCCGGACCCCCTTAAATGAACAGAAAATTTGTAATAAATATTTTACAGTTAAAAAATAAACAGTTTGCGTCCAATACTGGCGTCCTGGACGACAGTTTTTTTTCTGTAAAATTAACAGATTTTTATACTGTTAACAAAAGGAACAAATCATTTATTTACTTTCTTTTTATCCAGTAGAGAAAAAAGAACATAAATGTTTTTAAAAACAAATGTTCTTTCGGAAAATGAACGACTCCACCTAAAACAAATTCAGAAAATTTAAGATTCGGTTGGATTTTAAGTACTGACGTCCTGGCTGAGAGATTTTTTCCCCAATAAATTCAACATTTTTTTAAAAATAGTGCAGGAATAATAATAAATTTGTACGTGTGCGAGAAAGCCCCGCGTTCTCAAGCGGAAAAAAAATGAACATCCTTAATTTGAAATAAATGGAATTATAAAATGTTATCTATAAAATGTCTTGGGGAGAAAAAAGGTGCTTCGGGCGTGTTCGGATATTTTAATGCAATTCGTTTCAAGAAGGTTCATACATTTTGAAAGTTAAACTATTTCTATTCATGAACATAGAAAAATATCTGATAGTTATCTCCTTATTAAATTCCACAAAAAGTTTCATTCGCAGAGTTTTGCTTATAGAAACTGGTTTTTTAATGCGTTAAGGTTTTTTATTATATTTTGATTCCGGCTTTTAGACTAGTTTTGAATGCCACCTGTCAAATTTACATACCAGTGTGTAATTTAGATCACCAGCAAGAATTTCAGTTTCTTCATCTGCGCATGACCAAGTTCTAAAATGGAGATTTACATTGCTATTAAAATTTTATTTGTATTGAATACATTTATATATATCCCATGCAAATTTTTATTATTGACTAATAAATAACCAGATTAAGCTCGCACAAATAAGCAAATATCCTACACATAACTGTCTACTACTAGTATTTAGTGTCAGTTCTATTTCTGAATAGTAATCTTCAAATTATTTCATCGAAGATTTTCAAAATAGTAATTAAATCCCAGATTTCTGCTATTAAATAAAGCAAAATTTTACTATTCCAAAATAGTTGTTAAAAAATCGTAGTATCTGGCCGCTATGTGTATGCCTATGAATCTTAGATACCTTGCGAACTATCCGTTTGATATCATAATTTATTTATAAATTGACTTATTACTGAACTCAATTAATATTTCAGTTATAGAAGTTAACAGCATGAAAACAGTTGAAAAAATCGGTTGAAAGATTTTTTGGTATACCCAATTTAAGTCGTGACTCATGCCTGTTTTGGTTACCACTGTGTATCCATTTTGAGCACTGTTAAATACCAGTTTTGGGTGGTAAGATACATAAAATGGGTATTTAACATTGTCCAAAATAGATACACAGTGATAACCAAAACAGTCATGGGTCATGATCCAATGGTTTCGTATGAACTCAAATTGGGTAACCTCATACCCAAGAATCTTTCAACCCTTTTTTTTTTTTACCCATTTTAGATTTTTTTTTTTTTTTTTTTTTTTTTTTGTGTGTGAAAGTTTTGTTTTGCCCTAGACTTTTTGTCCCCAATGAAGATAACTAAATTGCAAAGGACGTAATAGTAATGTTATTAAAGTAATACCATGTTGTTATTCAGAATATCTCAACTAAGAAATTGGTAAAACTAGGCTGCGCCACCAGGCGCCTGAGCGCCCGGTGATTCTTGGACCACCGAACCCAAATCCTGAGGGACTTTTAACACACAAGACCGGATTTGTGTCTCCGTATGCGCTTCGGCCGGTCGGAGGACTGCCACCTGCGGACCCTCCAACCCTTACACACATGTGTCAACGACGTATTTCGTTGCGATACGCGGTTGAACCCATTATTAATGAGAACCACCATAAGACCCTTGGGAAGGGGCCGGCGTCCCCCAACTGCTTCGGGGCTGGACATCCAAAAGGGAACCAGGCCCTAGGCCTTAAGTCGGGTTTTTCGACCCGAACTTTATGTTATATATTTTAATTTGAGTATTTGATATAACTTTCAAATTGATACATCTCAGATGTTTACATATGTGACTTAGCACTCTCTTGCCCCGATCCCTTCAATTATACACTGGAAAATGGATTTCGCAGAAATGTGCTGCATATTATTCCTATTAAACTGAATATAAAAAAAATAGAAATATGCGAGTGATGCAACTTGTCGAGAACACAGAAAAGAAGATTTCACTTGTTTATTCCCCCAATTGGTGTCTTATACGTTTAAAAAAAATTACACTTTTAATTCCTAAAAAAAAATTTTTTTTCCTATTGCTTTCTTTAATTTTAGGCTGTACACGCATTACTTTTTTCTTTAAAGTAATCCAAATAAATTTTCCAAGGCATGAATATTTATAAGAATTTTCTGCAGAAGTCTAACTGTGACAGACGTACTTACCAAAGTCTCCCTCAGTCAGAATTCCTTAAACAGATAAAGGATTTTCTTTGTCCTTCAGTTTCACTTTGAAATAAGTTTCCAAATTTCATCTGCATTTAAAATCCTTTGGCGGAAGTCGAAGGGAATCTCCCAGAAAATGTTTAAGGTTATACATTTGAATTCTAATTTGTTGTTTCTTTGTCAGTGTATTTGTGACTTAACTTAAAATTACATTAATTTTTACGACTGAAAAAAAAAAAGAAACTTGTTGAAAACTTTACAGCTGTTAAGTTCGTTACAAATAAAATATTTGTTTCATAATGATTAAAATATTACATGATTACAAGAACACTGCTTATATGTTTTATAAAATAACTTAAATAATAAAAATAATAATAAACGACTTCAAGGGATTTGTTTCTTACCTTCATATTTTATGGGAACCTTTTATTGCTTCGCACGTTAACCCTTTCAGGGGCAAAGAACTTCCATTGGTAAAATGTTGAAATGAATGTTTGACACCAGAATTTAAGCACATACTTATTCGGAAAAAAAAAAAAAAAAAACTATATTTCACATACATAATAAACGGAAAATTTTATACCAAAATTTTGGTGCCATTGTGACATGTGGGAATTAAAATTAAGTGGTTTCATAAACGTACAACCGTCCTTGAAAGGGTTAAGAGTTTTGGACGTGTCGGGTTATACCGGATCTGGACACAAAATCCGACCCGACCCCAACACACTTCAACCCGAAACAAAAAACAAAAGACAATCCATATTTTAATGCAATTATGGAAAACAGCACTGTAATTGCATGTGTAATATCAATTTTATTTTTCATGTTGAAAAATGAACATATGCCAACTAAAGTTATTTAAATCCCCATTAAATTCAGAACGGCGATTGCTATAGTCAAGAGCATATAGTGTCTAGTTATAGTAAAGTAGCTATGTGCTACACGGTGAGGCAGAATCGGTGCAACATAGTGACAAACTGCGGTGAGAACGGTGCTAGACACGAGAAAAATGTCAATCACTTAGTTACAGAGCGTACTCAATGTATTATGCAATTATCTCTTATAGTAAAAAGAACTTTGTGAGAAGTTCTGAAAGGTAATTTCTTAATATGCAATCACCAGCTTAAATACATCACTAATTGCATACAAAATTGTGGTATTATAAGGCAAATGCACATTTACTAATAAAAAAAAACACACGTAAGCAAGATACAGTTTATTTTATTAAGAAAATGAAGTTCTTGTGTGTCCACCACCGGCAGCAAATTATGCATTCTACATGTGTTCCGATGGTCGGCACATTGAGCCTGTCTAGCATGATTTAAAAAATATATAAACTGCACCTTCCTTACATGTGTTAGTTTTATTAGTAAATGTGCGACATATAATGTCACACTTCTGCATGCGATTGGTGGTGCATTTAAACTGATGACAGAATACAAAATGTTTACATTTCAGGTCTTCCAAACAAAATTATTTTTTCATGTAAGACATCATTTAATACTAAATCAAGGGCGCTGTACAATTTTGCATTTAATTTTTTCCACGTGTCTAGTACCGTTTTCGAGATAGAGCGGCTCACTCCACAGTTTCGCCGCTAGATGGCACTGCCAACGGCCTCATCACCATACACTATACCTAGACACGACACTCATCACTGTAGCCATTCTAAAGTTAATGGGAGTGGACATGACTTTTGTGGGCACCCTATATGCCCATTTATATTGAATTAGACAGTTTTTTCCATCTTTATCAATTTTGTGGAATTTTTTTTTTCTTTTTTTTTTTTTTTTTTTTTTTTTTTTTTTTTTTTTTTTTTTCAGGCATTACATGCCTGATCCGCAAAAGAGTTGAAATCCAACCCGCAAAAAAGTTGAAATCCAACCCGAAACAATTAGAGTTAACCCTACCCACAACGAAACAAAATATTGCTAACCCGAATAGGTGCGACTCGCGGTCAGGTCCGGTTCGGGTAAAATCGGCTTAATGCAGGGCTGTAAATCCACATCCATTTTAAATTCTATTATTGCCAATAGCACTTATTTTGACGCGCAGTAGACGATTATATATTAAATACTTTGAGGTGTCCCTATAAAAAAACTGCATATTTTTAAAATAGTCGTCTTGTCGCGTCGTATCGTATAAAGTGTTAGTGTATACCTTAACAATTTTACTCACAATTCGTGGCGATTGGCCAAATGGTACGGAATTTAAGCCTATAAAATAAAACAGACATGAAAACTTACAGACATACAAGTATCACATTTTTAGATCCTAATAATATTAAAACGGAACCATCTCTAGAAAGAGATCTTTCCAATAAAAAGTTATGAAAATAAAACCACCCGTTTAAAAGTTACACGTGGGCATCATAGAAAGTAAAAAAACTACATTAAATTTAAATAAAACATACAAATTACTTAAATAAAAAAACATATAAATGAATAGAGTCAGTTAAAACGCATGTCTCTCGATACTGTAAACATTTTCCGAAACGTTTATCACAATTTGATGCAATATCCTAAAATTTTAGATTTATCTATGATTCCGTAAACATTTTTCCCCCCCAAAATCATAAGAGAAAATACTCTAGGCAACAATAGATTTCTGAGATTTATACAAAAGTTTCTGAAATAAAATTGCCCCTTATGCTGCCCTTATTTTTTGGAAACGTTGCGAAATAATTTTTGCAGTGAAGAGTTACTATAAATAATTCAATAAATTGCAAGAAATCGTGAAACCTGATAACCTCAAAGAAATTCCAACGAAAAAATATTCCCTTTTAAACAAGTTAGTTGGTCTAATAATAAACGTTTTTTTTTCTCTTTAACTGATCGGTCTATTAAAGATTACAAAAAGTATTAAATGTCAAATCAAAGTATTTCTGTAATAGTAGAGTAAGTAATAAAAAGTAAAACACAAAAATTTAGTATAAAAATAGTTTTACTTGAAGATAATCTGCCGATCTTTCATTTCTAATTATGTATTACTACATCAATATTCTTCAGGGGGAAAAAAAGTCTAAAAACAAGTCTTTGTAAAAAAGTCCATTTTTTACAGCTGTTATTGACTTTAGTCTTTTAGCACGTATCGCTTCTTTTTTTTCTTATTTGATCCAAATATTTTTCCACGACATGAATATTTATAAGGGTTTTTCGCAGAAGTCTAATTGTTACAGAAGTACTTAATGATTCTCTTTCAGTTAGGATTTCTCAAAATGATAAAGGGCTCTACTATTTCCTTAATTTTATCTTCAAATAAATTTCCGAAGTTCATCTGAACTGAAATATTTTTTTTTTACAGAAGACAAAGTGAAAAGATGTCAATAATATTTCTCCTGTATGTATGTGTTTAAATATGTATATAAATATATATTTGTAGATATGCATGCGTGTATTGTACCAACTACTTATATATGAGTAATTTAGTTGCCTTAAATTAAAATATGAAAAAAACAATAAAATTATTTAAAAACGGGTTTCTTTTAAAATGCATAGCCATATTAGTTGCCCCACTTTTATAAATCCAACTATGGAGAAAAAAAATGGTAAATCTTAACTTATTTGTGTCTATAAAAGATTAAAAAACTTCTTAATAACACCATAAAAATAAGGATTGCGCTAGGCCTTTCGAAAGAACTTTGTCTTTCTTCGTCAGGCGAAAAGACAGAGTTCCCAGCAAAACATGTCAGGCAATTTTCCTGACTTTCCATGATTTTCCCTGACCGAATCCAAAAAAATTCCATGACCAAACAGGCATACACATAATCTGTTTTAAATAACACAAAATAACAAGCAGGCATTAAAAAAAAAATCAGAAATTTGTACCGCAATAAAATTTTAATACTCTTTTCCAGGAGAAAATTCATGCACCTTTCAAGAAAATTGCAAAATGAAACTCTATAAAATACTATAATGCAAAAAAACTTCACCTTTGCCAGTTTTCAAATGAATGCCATACAACAAAGTCTAGAATGTGAAATGTCATGGAAAAAGTCTGAAAAAAATGTAGAAAACTTCTGTCCATATTATGGTTTTTCTGCATTGCATTTGGAGTAATTTCTCTATCTTTAAACCGACAAGAGTCTAGAGATTTTTCAGAGGCGCCATGTAGCGAAAAATATAGCAACACTTTTCTAAAAAAGAAATGATTTCAAATTCATATTCCTCCCCCCCCCCCCCCAAGACCTTTCCATGACTTTTTAGGAAATCTTTGTAAATTCCCTGACTTTTCCTATATATTTTAAAATTTCCATGACTTTCCCTGACTACTTTGAAATTCCCTGACTTTCCAAATTTTCCATGTCGCTGGGAACCCTGAAAGAAGACTTGCAACACCACTTCTTTGCGCCTGACGAAGAAAGACAAAGTTATTTGGAAAGGCCTAGCGTATTCCTTATTTTTATTGTGTTATTAAGAAGTTTATGTTTTTATAGTATCATACAAATTTATTCCAGACTTTAATGTTGTGTCTGTCTGCCCTCCCTCACCCCCACCCTCCCGCTCTGTCTGTGAGCATAAGGGCGTTTCCACCGTTACGTGTGTGACTTTAGAGAGTGTTTTCTTGCAAATTGAGACAAATTTGGAAGTGAAATTATTTAGATAACGTTTTACTATTTTTATTACTATTACAGGGCACATACTGAATCATTTTTGTAGTGACATCTTTCGTCTAAAGTAATAACAATTAAAAAAAAAAAAAAATAGTAAAGTCGTTGTTACGTGTGTGATTTTTCTGAGTCACACACGTAACAACGACTTTACTATTTTTTTTTTTAAAATTGTTACTACTTTAGACTAAAGGTGTCACTACAAAAATGATTCTGTATGTGTCCTGTAATAGCAATAAAAAAAGTAAAACGTTATCTAAATAATTTCACTTCCAAATTTGTCTCAATTTGCAAAAAAAAAAACACTCTCTAAAAGTCACACACGTAACAGTGGCATCATCCATAAGCGTTTATAAGTCATCTCATCAGTTGGTGTTGTCCATACTTCCATGGGTGGGAATGCGAAATCTTACTGTTGTACCAGTTTGGACCAGTTGTTTTATTATGTTAAATTCTGGTGTAAACATGTAAATCATTTAATCATTTTAGGGGAAAAATACTTCTATTCGTAAAATGCTAATATGATTGAATAACAGCAGAATTTACAAAAAAAAAAATAAATAAATAAATAAATAAAAAAAATAAAGTAGTAAAAGCTTTCCTTCACGTACCTAATAAAAGTAAAAATTTCATTCCAAAATTCTGATGCCAATGTGGCATTTAGAGATTAAAATTAAGCGCCCCAAAAATGAACCACTGCCCTTAAAGGGGTAAAATGGCAATTTTTACAGATAAAAGAATAACTATTACAACTATTTTTATGAATGGTCCTTTTAAATTTTCATGCGTACCTTTTTGAAAAGGCCTAAAAATAAATGAAAAAAAAAAAAAAAAAACGGAAGGCAAATTAATATTTGGAATGTGTCACAATCAATCATCGTGACTGATTATAAATAGGATATTCGTGACATTGACGGATATAAAGTTCGACGCTTGTAAAGCACGTTTTCTCCGTTAACATTTTTATGAATTAAATTTAACAGATTTTTTTCTGTCTCAAAGTTTTGCTGAAAATTCGCAAAATGTCTAGATAAATATTACGTATTTTTAAAGAAGCTATTTTAAATTTTATTTTCTTGGATCGAAATGCTTTTATACGAAAACAAATTTTCTTATAACTATTAATGACAAATTTCCTGATATTGTAGAATTTCTATATTCAACATACAAAAATTCACAATTATAATAATAATAGTAATGCACGAGAGAAAACAGCACACGACGGAAATAAATGAATACAAAAAGAATCTAATTAAAAGCGGAACATTTAAAACAAACAGTTTTTCTTCCGACAGATGGAGTTACTAGCAGAAATGTCACTCTAAAAAAGGACAAACGCTGCGGGAGAACTGCGAGGATTATTTATTTTTATTTATTTATTATTGTTATTTTTTTTTTCTTTTGCAGTGACGGGAATCAAAATATTTTCAATTTCTTTACTTTAGGTAGACTATTGTTAGGAATATTTTTAGCAGAAGTTTTAGCTTAGCTATTTTAATCATCTACAAAACAATGCTGTCTCCTTCTCCCATTTTTAGGTGCGTTCTTAATTATATAAATACGTAGCACCTATGTCGTCGTCTGGTCCTTTCGCCCGTCCGTCTGTCTGTCCGCATATAATAACGCAAAAACTACCCCCAACCATATTCAACCATTTTTTTTTCGCGGGCCGCAAACATATGTTTGCGACGGTAGGCGGACCGCACCACACTTATAAAAGGATAAAAAAAGGTATAATTAAAATAGTAAAATAACACAGTAGTATAAAATAGCAGTATAACTAAGTTAATATCAATTGCGTTGGAAGTTTATCGCGGAAGAAATATTACCAAAAAATTTGAAACACCCTATTTCCAAATGATAAACTTCGTGTCAGATTTCTATTGCAAATGCTGTAGAAATATGCCACAAAGTTTTTTTTGTTTGGAAATAGTGGTACCAATTTTTTCCGCGACAAACGTTCAATCCTAAAAAGAAGCTTTAGCTACATAAGTATAAAATGTAATAATTTGAGCAGGATTTAATAAAAATTCCTCAATACAGAACTTCCAAGTTCTAAAGTAAAAGAATCCGGAGATTTTTTTCTAATAAATCAGTCTTTTGCTAAATGGAAAAACTTTGTTTTTTAATTGTAGAAATATATAGCGCAAATTTAATTTGGGATAATGTTTGCTTAGTGTTGAATATTAAGAATGATACACACCACTGTAGCACAAATAAGGAATACATGTAAAAGAACTTTTGACTAAGCGAACGGCATTTAAGATATTTTAACACAATTTTTAATTAGAAATAACAGGGCAGATTTTGTCTTTCGATGAAAATTTATGAAACAACTGTGAATATCTTAAATATTTTTTTTTATGCACATATCAATTAATTTGATAAATATTGATTAATGATTATGTGTCTCGGGCCGCACATAAAAGGTCGCCGGGCCACGTGAGGCCCGCGGGCCGCAGGTTCAGTACGGCTGACCCAAAAGGATGGTTTGAAATTTAAGATAATGGTTTGAAATCTTCGCAGAATTTTGTCGAAACATTTCAAAATTTATGAAAATCGAATAAAAAATTTAGAAGATTTTAATAAAAGTATTTATTAAGAAATTTGAATTTAAAAAAAATCGAGGCTTTCTTGTTACAGGAACTTCCGAGGTTTAATCGTCAAGCGACCGACATACTTATTTTATTACAGAAATTAATCTGCAGAAGATATAATTCTTTTCACAGAATTAAAAATCATCAAGATCTGAATATTTATATAACTAGCTACAGTACGAACGCACCTCATTTGTCACGTTTGACGTAATATTTCCAACTTGTGGATTTCTGTAAAAGACAGATTGTGAAAAAAGGTGATGACATTGCATGCTCATGCATTCTCAAATGTACGTGGGCAGGGCAGAAACAACGGAAGAGAACGAGCGGTGCATATACCCTGACCGCTAGAGTCGAAGGGGGCGCCAAAAGAAGTTTCTTTCGTCGTTTGGTATAAAGAAGAAATAACGAAATTTAGGCAAAAATGTCATGGAAGTGGACAACCCAATGTAAAGATGTATTCCTTAAATTTATACAGATTGCCTTGAACAGGGACAGTTTTTCCATTCTGTGACCACCTAGGGACGTCATAACAATAATTTAACGAATCTATCCAAGATACTTGCAAGATCAATACACCGCTTCAATTAGCTTTAAATTGGTTCAATATTTCGGGCATTATATCGAGATGACAATTTTGGCATGTTTTGCTTCTGTATGTCCCTGTAAACAAACTATTATAAGATCTATTCACTTAATTAACGAACTCATGCAAGATACTTGCAATTACTTTCCCAGTTAGGTTCGAATTCGTTCTGTATTTCGGACGTTGTCGTGATGACAAGATTTGCGTTTTAGAGATAGATAAACAAAGTGACTACAATTAAAAACTAATTGATTGCAAATGATCGATTTCTAAAGAAAACCACCTAAAAATCTTAAGATTAATTATTTCATATTTAAAATAAAAATTAGGGGGATGGATTGAAAAATTATCTTTAGAAATATATTTTGGAAAGGGCGGGGGGGGGGGGGAGAAATTAATGTTTGTTCTGGCTGAAAATAATTTTTTTTCGTTATTTTTGTTGTTTTGTAATTTGTAACGGTTAAAACCGGCAGTGCGTATGGCGACCCCACGTTCCTCAGTTTCTGCCTATAACTTTAATGACAAAAAAGCCTAAGTGCTAAAACAGCTTTATATACTTTCCCCTTTTTAACACTTTCCAACATAGTTGAAAAGTGTTTATGAATTCGGTTTGTCCGTCTGTCTATGCTCTACCTCGCGTAAATATACTCGGATTGCCATGCAATTGATATATGTTATTAAGGTATACTATGGCATGTTCAGTATTGAAAATGAAATTTGTAGAACTAATACTCCGTGTACACGAGCACTCAAAAGAATGCCGTTACATTATCGTCTATGGAAGAAAATATTTTGCAGTGCATTTTAGTGATGTTACACTACTTCAAAAATACTGAAATTGATATACATCGCTGAAGTGCACTACAAGATGCCTACTATCGAATATGGTACATGTAGCACTTATAGTTAGTTTACAGGGAAACTCAAAAGAATTTCCTTATATTATGGTCTATGGGGAAAAGTCGTTTGCGGAGCATTTTAAATCAAGTTATACTAATACAAACATAATGAAATTGATATCAATTTGTGAGGTGCACTAAAACATGCTTTCTGTAGAATATGAAGCGTAAGGCATTTCTCATTCATTTATTGGGCCACACAAAAGTATTCGGTTGCATAATGGTTTATGGAGAAAAACTGTTTGCAGAGTATTTTAATTACCTTACACTATTTCATAAATGCAACTGATACACATTACCGAGGTTTACTACAAGATATCTGTAGTAAATATGATGTGCATAGTATTTGTCGTTCATTTACAGGGACACACAAAAGATTTCGGATGTAGTATTATATCCGAAGTATTGTATGTAAGCGATAAGCGCTGGAAGTGCGCTTTCAGTTAGGTATGCGTTAAACTAAATTTTGCATAATATGTTGTATCTACAAATGTTATAGATCATATACAGGGCTACACAAAAGAATTCGTAAGCATTACTGTGTATCAGCGTAAATTGCTCTAGTTTTTTTTTTTTTTTTTCTCTTTAATCGAGTTATGCATTTTGAACGTGAAATATATTTAGTACACTAAGAGATGCTAGTTAAAAACAAATAAAATCCTATACAGGGTTACACAAAGAACTGGATACATGGCCTTGTGAACTCAGACTGCCACTGTTCATAACAAATCTAATTTATTCATCAAAATGATCTATTTACTTAGCATTTTGATCGTGTTTATACTGTTTTGCAAGATATATGTAGAATAAATTGAAATATATATGTATTGGGTTATTCCATGTCAACTGGCCTAGAGCAGGTCCCTGTTCGACCCCCTTAAATTTTTATGTAATCGCTACAGGACATACATATATATCTAAAATGGACATCTACAAACTGTAAGAGTCAGACGTAGTATAGTAGGGGAACCAGGAATAGTAGTTTAACAAGCTATAACTATTGAACAAAATACTTTGAAAGTTTCTCACTTTATCCATTAATTTCCTGCGAGCCCGAGAAAAGGCTATTGTCAAAGTCCTTTTCTGCCAAAGTCCTTTCTGCCTGCTTAAATATTTATTATTTTTCTTTTAAGTCCCCTCTTAAAGTCAATACCATTTTCAGAAGCCTATATCTCAAAAGAGAACGCTTCTGATGCAGAAAACTTCTGATTTGATTACCGTTAAAATCACTGGAAAGAGCACGCTTTAATTGATTGAAAACTCTTATTTCATTTTGAACCTAATCAGTATAAGGTAAAAAGGCAAGATTCAAAACACCTAGTTTGTACGAGACATTCACAAGTGTATCCAGATGCAAAGTAAAGTCCGGGTGCAATCAAATATCTCTTAAACGGATAAAGAGAAATGTAATAGGTGTTTACCTATAGCAGGGCCCGCTATTCACCCCGCGCCTTGGCTCCCGCTATTCACCAGAAAATTCTTACAGAAATATTTACCTTATTTAATCGAATGTATGTCCTACATCAATATTTAAGAGTTTCGAGCAGGGATGATATCCAAATTTAGGCTACTTCACATAGAATGATCCTATTATTTCAAAACAAGGGAACTTCTAAACTTGTTATAACTACTGACAATTTTTTACAAAATAAGATTTTAATAATTAAATTTGAAGTATTTACGAAGAGTATTTTCTAAAAGATACCGGTTTTGGATTCAACCGAACTAACATTTTAAAGTCTGAATAATTTGTAATTAAATCAAACAAAAATGCTTAAAGGTGTACATTTTATTAACTATTTTAAAGATCAATGTAATTTACTGTTTCTATCTCAGAAGAAAGAAATTCTGTATTTTCTTTGAAACACATAGTTTAATTGCTTGAAAATTTTTGCTCTTCTAATTACATTGTTTAATTACTTTGAAATTTATCTCAGCCGTCTCTCTTCTTTTGCTCTTCCTTTTTCTCCATTATCAGTTTTCAACGATCTATCCAGTAATCCTTAAATTTCTTTCGGACACAAGACTGCAAAGTTTCTTCATACTTTTCAAACACAGTTTATCCATCAAAGTAAATCTTCAAAAATGTTTCTTTACCCTTACCAGACGTGTTTGTATTGTTTACAAAATATATGTAACATAGTTTGAAAAATACTTTTTAACAATTGAGGAAAAGTTGGGGAAGCTTTTAAAAAGCGAGTAAATATTTAATATTAGAACAGCTACTTTCGAAGCATAAAAAATATCGGTAATTTTGTCAATTTTTTTTTTTTTTTAAACCGAACGAAGTGAACATCATTTTAAACAAATTTGTTAAGAACATCTGTGCATCTAGTTGAGAAGAATAACCAAGGTTACGGAATGAATGAGTAGAATAAAATTACTTCTTTTGGTTTAGATGTTAATTAGTACATTTGGCACAAGGAGGGTCCCATCAATCATTGTTTTTTTTTTTGTTGTTGTTAGTGTAACAAGATATTAGATAAAACTCATTTAAAGAATTCACGTTTTTTATTCAATAAGCTTTTTTCAAGCTGCTTTGGCTATTTGATCCTGAAGACATATTGCAGCTATTTTTGCTTCATTTTAAACGCTAATTCTTTTTATTTGTATCTAAAGCATTCAATTTTATGTCAAATGCAACATTTCCATTTAAATTTAACCCTTTATGCCCTGTAGGAACTTTGGAGTCCTTTAAAGAAAATCTTATATAAAATTTATTTAATACGTCTCTTAATAAAAGAAAATTTCATATTTCACGAAAACTCTTTGTTTTACCATATTTAGAAAGCGCAGCGAATTTTATGAAGCTAAATAATTTTTTAAATGAATATTTTCTCAACATTTCATGTATGGATAGTTTTAATTTATTGAAAGATGTGTAGTGGAAAGTTGTACATTCAAATATCTATCTCATTCACACACACACAAAAACAGTTAACTTATTAGAATTGAGAGACTTCGAAAATAAGATTATTTGTTTATTAATTAATATATATTAATCAGTATCACGACTTTAATAATTACTGTTGTAAATAATTTTACAGAAAAGCTTATAACTATCGACTTAATAAGTTAGTTTTTATGAACGAATCCTTATTCTAAAATTTCATATTATATAAATTTCCTGAACAATCTTAAAGAATTAAAGAGGGAAATTTATAATAGCTAGAATTTTTAGGTTAAAGTCCTTTTAAACAATGATTATGCGTTAGTATCAACAATTGGAATTTATATTTATTTTTTACAATACATTTTTTTTGGAATAGGGGAGGATCTTCAATCTCTATCTGTGAAAGATATCTCAGCATAATACATTTAACCCCTGCGGAACCATGAGTGCAGATACGAATCTCCAAAAGGTGCATACAGAAATTGTTTTTAGTACCAATAATAAAGAAAAATAACTTTTTCCGTATTTAATAAGGGCATTTTCGCCCAACCTAACAAAATTAGCGTATGAAACGCTGGTCTCGAAACAGTTGACTTAAAATTTTCATCATTTCTATTCTATATAGAGATAAAGTGACGTTATTAATATTTAAAAAATATTTAAAATATTGCTTTTTCTGGAATAAAAACAGAAAAAAGCGAATCGATTAACACAATAATTAACCACATGCGACAATAGACTTTAAATTCTTAATCATGATCTGTAAATAAATTAAGTTACTATGATTATTTTTGAAATTTTATTAAACTAAATTTAATTTACATTGGATTATTTGATAGTCGTCTACGTACGGTGGAGTAATGTAATCAATTTTTAATGCGGTGACTGAAATTATGTCTCCTTTTCGTGATTAAATTTAAGGTGAAATTTTTTAGTATCAAAAAGGTTTTCGAATTCTGCCTTTTTTTTAAATTCAGCATCGAAAAAAATATATTGACATTACCAGATGTTATTTTATTTTTTTAATTGAGGCATTGACATGGAAAATGTAGTAAGTCAAGAAAAATCGATTTTGAGAGTTTTAATAGAAGAAGTGGTAAAAAGTTTTGACAATGGCAGGAAAAGAGCCATTAAGTCAGTGTTTAAAGTAGTTTATGGATACATGGATCTCATATGCTTATTTTTTGTGAATAAAACTTTGTAATTTAGCAGTGTAAAACAGTTTTTTGCTTCCCCTGTAAAATTAGGTTTTCTGGAATTACTACTTTTTCCATGTCAATGCCTCAATTATAATCTTAAAAACGTGAAATTTCAAAACGTGTCCACAATTCCCGTACACAAACACAATAACAAAGCAATTCCAGGCATATAGACAAGATAAACTGTTCAGCGAAAACTCATAAATCATACATTTTTTTAAAAAAGAAAAAAGTTTCCGCTATGTAAAAATAATTATGATGGATGATTAAACTAAATTTGATTAGAAACTGGTGGGCACATCTTGCGTTTCGTTCTCAAATTCAAAAATGGTTCGGGTTCTTTGTAATTACGCGATAAATGGAATTCCTTTGAAAAATAATGAAAATAAAAAAATATGGTGCAGGCCGATTCAAAAGTTTTGCGTGAGCATATATTCAAAAGTAAATGAACGTTAAGAGAAGGAGATCACCGAGTTGATAACATCTATTTTCCGAGGTCTGTAAACAACTCATAAAAGATATTAAATGAGAAAAAATTCATTTCTTGCGTGGTCTCCTTGGGTCTGCGGTTTCAGAAATCCACGTTAAGATCTATTTTTGTGCCCATTTGGGTTTGTCGTAATCTTCCCCGCAGTTTTCCAAATCCGGTGTATTCTTTGGCGGCGTGACTGGATTAAAAAATTTTTCGATGTAAATAAGATATAAATATGTAATTTGTGATTACGTATGTCATCATGTCTTGATACGAGAAATTTAATTTGGTAATCATAATATTTCACTTCTACTCTAGCTGTCAGCTTGAGAAGACGATGTCTGTAATAGGATCAACACCTCAATACATTAACTCCTCTCTTTTAATAAAATATTTCTATAGAGAACTAAGATTTTTACACTTACTTTATAAAAGCTGCACGAAATGATGAGGTCTTGTTCGCATTGATAATTTAAGGGGTTTAAGGGCGTTACTTAAATTGAAGAATTATCTGAAGAGCTATATCCCATTCCACATAAATTGATACCGTGTCTTCTGAAGCTAAAAAAAATGAGGTATTCCCCCAATTCTTTTCAAGAAATTAAATTCACACAATAAAAAATTGTTGCTCAAACATGAAATGCACGTATGCGCTATTTTTCTTTTTCAATAGGATTTTAACACATTTGCATGATTATCTTTACATGCAAATGAACACTGTTCTTGCAATAGTCCATCTGGCCTTGTCACCTTATAATTTTGATTATTCTTCTACTCTCCAAGTATCCCTCAACATCGGTTTTTCCGAGATTCCGGTGCAGCACCGCAACAACTCTATTTGGCGTCTGGTGCGAAACCCCTTGTAAGTTTTTCTACATATGGTAGATGCAGGAGTAGTGACCCAGTAGTGACCCAGTTACCAGACTTATCATTAGAAATTAATGTACATTTATACAATTTTTACGTACTTTTATAAGTTGGAGAATTACCAAATATTTAAAATTAGTTTGTTTGAACAAAAATTATAATGCTGATTATTTTTTGAAAGTCTACACATTGTTGGTGATCACCAAGTAAATTCAATCTTGTTTTGTCACTGAATTGTCAGTATCACTTTTCTATGATAATTTTATGCACTCTAAAATTATAATATTTTTTGAATATATGTTTGCATGTATGCATGGACTAATCAATTAATTTTCTAGCGAAAGTTAGAATCCAGTCACTACAGGATATTTTTGTACAGGAGCAAATTTTTATCACATACCCCATCAACTAGTCATTAAACACCGTCCAAACGGCCTGTTAATTTAACAGACAAAAATTAACACTAACAGTTCGAAATTCACTGAAAATGATTAAAAATGACCCAGATTTTAAACGATTTTTTTTTTTAATTCTATATAAAACATGAGAAAAAAATTTAAAGCTCGACACACATTTCATGCACCTGCCCGTTATCAAAATTAGAGAGGAAAAATATAACAATCTTTGTCAGCTTTGCAACTATTTCGGAATCGTTGCTACATCTTGCTTTAAATGGCAGCATGCAAACACAAAATTTTCGCCAATTAAAAAACTAGCAGAATACACAAAACAACCCTAGTAAACTACCCCTATTAACTCTCAATTTAAAAAATATAAACTGGTAGAAAGATACATTAGAGCTTGTGATTCTGTGTCTAGTGGCACGAAATTTAACGCGAGCAGCAACACTGCAGAATATATTTGAAATAAGAGAAAATCTTCCTAAACTCTCTTGCTTTTAGGCTTGTTAATTTTGTTGCTTCCCAAATTTGTTCAAAAAACACACTATCTGACAATTGTGCCACACAAGCTGATAATACACAATATTTTTAATGTGAATAAAACTTCCCCTAAAATTCACGACGGGTGTCATTTAGCGATATTTTACTTTTTAATGCAAGTAATTCCGTATAGTATTTTTGCCTTATTTATTCTAAGAATTCAACGGTTAGACATATCAAAGATTTAAAATATTTTGCTACTACATTCAGACTTGAAAGAATGCTAAATGTAATGATTCAAAGTTTATCTTATCCATTCCCGAAAACCCAAACAATTATTCCAAATCTTTCAAAGTTCAATACTTCACTTATCGTGATTTCCAACAAGCATCACACTAACTTGACATCCCTAAACAATTTCAAGATCAAATTACATTTAGTAGTATGTTAAGAAATAATAAATTTAAGAGATTATGCCAGTTCTTACTTTCAAGTTTTAATGGACATGCTAGTTGATGAAAGTGAAACAGAGGGTATTTATGTGTACCAGGATTACCTTATTTTTGGCTTCAATTCGTTTGAGGAAACGTGTGGAAAATTATAGAAATTTCTCCAAATCAGCAAAATGCAATCTCACATTGTCTCAGAATAATAGTTCATTTATTAACTCTGCAGTAGATTATCCGAGTCAAAACCATATCATTTCACCAGTTAAAGCAAACAATATGAAAATTAATTCATTTTCTGCTTCAACAACTAAATAACAGGTCGAAAGATTCGTTGGATTAGCGACTTTCTATTTCCAATCTTTTCCGAACATATACAATCACTGATTGATCTTATTAAGCCTAAAACTAATTTTAAATTGATTATCATCACAAAGTATTCCATAATAGACAAAAAAAAAATTCTTTTCCACCTCCCATGGCCACATTACCCGACTGGAACAAAATATTTTATGTTATTTCTGGTATTGAAATTTCTGGTGCGCTTCTCCGAAAATATGACAATCAATAATTACCTGTCACCTATTTCTCTAAATTACTCAAGCCATCTGAAAAGAAGTATTTTGTCCTTTAGCTAGAGCTCATGGTAATTTATAAATCAATTAACTCTTCTAATTATTTTTTTGTATAAATCAAAATTTTGTCATATTTCTGGTACAGGAAAAATAATGAAACACTATTAGTGATTTATGTTTCAAAATCTTTTTATTTAACTAGTTTTGATACTTAAAATGAAATTCTGTATTTTGTTAATGAGTACAAAGAGCAAATTATCTATTAGTTTTTAAATATTTCTGTGTTATATTTGTTGTTGCTTTTATTAAATTCAACAATGGGTTTAAAATATTTCAAATTATACATTTATATCAAGATTGAATATTTGTAACTATACATTGATTTATTCTATCAAAAGTATCCGATATCTTTTATATTTTCGAAAATATATTTACAAACCCTGGATAAGGATAGTGGTTACTCTACATGGGGCAGTTCTGTGCCGTTTCCGGATTGTACTGAACCATTTTTCCAAGACATTTCTGAGTCATTCTCAAAGTCATTATTAGTGTACGCCGTGCTATTTTTTTAAATGTACCTTGCTGTTTGTTGATTGAAGCTTTCCGAGAACAATTGTACCATTTAAAAAAATAAAAATACTATGAGGGGATCTCCTATTTCATAATACCTCTGATATTTATCAGCTACCCCGCAAGTATAAAAAATGACTTAAATAATTTAGTGCAAGTGTACGTTTTTTACACTTTGACATTCAAAGAAAAAAATTCCTGCTATAAATACAATAATATAAATGTTCGACAATCTCGGCTGTTCTACTTTAAGATTGTTTAATTACATGACTCTGCAATAAAGTCAAAAGAGATTGTTCACATCATAACGTTTTATTATTATTAATATTATTATTATTTGAAAAAAAGGGACAATTTCAGATTATTCTTAACGCAAAACTTTTATTTTGTATCTCTTTATTCTTATATCCGACAAGTTACGGAAAGCCAGCAGTTTCATTATGTTGCAATGGCTAAGAATAAAATAAATTTGAAGTTGAAGAAAACAATAGTTTAATTTTTCAATCACAATTACAGTTGAAAATAACCCCATGATTTATTATAAAATGCATTATGTTAACACTCAATGCTATTACTCAAATCTAGAAAAATAAAAACTTGAAAACAATGAAAGAGTTTTGATGTTAAGGCATTCTTCCTAAGTCTTTCTTCTCAACTGTAAAGATATGGAAAAAAAAAACAGCGTAGGTTAAGGCCGTTTTATACATTTCCATGCAATTCCTGTAATGCTCAGTTCGAAAACATATTTACAATAGGTTAAAAGAAAAGATGGGGCCTTCCTCAATATCACAGTAGTATTCTTTTCCTCGAAAATAGTCGAGTGATATTCGTGTAAATGAATCATGGGATAAACAGTTCTCCATTGAGAAGCGATATGAAGGTCAGTCTATTATATGGAAGAAAAAACGCCAAGGATAAAAAATGGATTTCCTGCTTCAGGGATTCAGACAAACTGTCAACACTAGCCGATCGTTGAATAAGACTTTTCCCAAGGGATAAAATGCAATTCACTAAAACGGGTGGAAATATCGAATAGAATACTGTGACATGACACCGACGAATATTTCAATGTATCGAAAACATTCGAACTGACATAAAATATGTAATACCAAATAATTCAGCAACGATTTTTAGTTAAATATTTAATCGGTTTTACTGTGTTCCCGCAAACTGTGTCAGCAAAAGGTAGGTTTGAAAATTTGGAATTTGAATTTTTTTTTTATTATTTCTAAATTGGGAAAATAAGAGACATGACATCGACGAATATTTCACAGCATCTATAAACATTTGGACCGACAATAATATATAGTACAAAATAATTCAGCAACGGTTATTAGTTAAATATTTAATAAAATTAATTATATTCCCACAAATGGCGTTATCAAATGCCAAGCTGTCAACACTCTGGATTTTGAGTACAAGAATTTTCGAATACTAATCTTTGTGTTATTTAATCCGAAATTTTTTGTATTAAAATAAAGTTACTATTTCTATTAGAAAATAGTGGCACTCAAACATCCGAAGTGTTGGCTGCTCTGCAAATGGTGCGTTTGAAGATTTGGAATTTGAATTATTTTTATTTTACTTGCAACTTTTTTTTTTGAAAATATAGAAAAAAAAGCGACATGACATCGACGAATGTTTAAATGCAACTACAACATTCCAATTAACATAAAATATGCAATACCAAATAATTAAACTACGATTATTCCTTAATTATTTAACTATTTCCGCCAACAGTGTCATTAAATGGTAAATTTGAAAATTTTGAATTTATTTTCATGCTATCTTATTTGTAATTTATAAACTTAAAAAAAAGTGCTGGTAATATTTTAATACAACGTACAGTTATTTAAAAGATTAATCTGTTTCGAAAGCGAAGAGTTAAGTAAAAACTATCTTTTGGTAAAAAAAAAATAAGTATTAAAAAAAAAGGTGGTCGATATGTTAATGAGGAGAATCGTAAAATATTTTTGTATGTCTTTTTTCTCTTATTGTTATAAAATCTTATAGATACGGTATTTTACAGATATATTTTTTTCAAATTATGGTCTAAAATTCCATAAAAAATATTTTACACACCATCTTTTTTACGCATTATGATAAAAAATCTTAAAAAATCTTATACATGCATACTTTTTTCCACATTACAATTAATTTTTAAAATATACACCTTTTTTTTTCTTCACGTGATGCTTAAGAGAATTAAATATTTCACACACAGGAATTTAGTTTTAACAAAATACACACTTTTATTTTCCTATTATGAGTAAAATGATTCACATTTTTTTTTCCACAAAATTTTTTTAAAATGTCGCAATTTTCCACATTGTTTAAAATATATTTTTAACAACTTTATAAGATAGACAAAACCTATCACACTCGCTTCTACCTTAAAGATTGTGCACATTCAGCTTGGTCTGACAAAGTATTTTTTTAAGTAATCACACACGAAGCTGTGTTTAGTATTACCAGGTGTCCCGCTTTTCAAGGTCTTCAGGACCCGTCCCGCAAAACCAGTACGCGGAACGCTAAAAGTGCCGATTTTTCATAATGTACAAATTATTTTAAATTTCTCTTAGTATCATGCCATTAGTTAGTCTATACAGAGTGGAATTTGATGCAGTAAAAAACTGTTAAGGCTCCCGTTGACTCACTGGAAAACACCCGCTCGCTAATGTTATTTGTATGCGACAGATATTTTACAATATCTCGTTTGCATTTAAATAGTTTTTGTTAGGGGAACCGTCGGTAGCATGATTAATTTTCTATCTTAATAAATTGTTATATCAGTCTTCATATTTTAATATACATTTTCATCTTTCGATAATGGTAAAGAATATTGTTTCGGCTTACCTGAGATTTTCCTTTAGCGCACAGAATATCCACAGTGTATCCAAATATTTATCCCTTTGAATGATCGTCGTGTCACTGTATTTGAATAATAAGAAACATTATTATTAGAAAATAACATTGTGTGAAATAAGAAGTAGATCCATTTTCCTTTGAATATAATAGTATAATTCTTGGCTAGATATGTACATTTTTATCGCGTTTTGAAGACTGCATATAGGTGCTCCAATTTTACATTATATTTGAGATATATTTACATCATATATATACAAGAGCGTCTTAACTGCTTGGATACATTTTGGAAACTGAGGGAGAATTGTTATTAAGTTCAGTGCACGCGCGCGGGATATCAGCTGTAGGTTGAAGTAGGGAGGTCTGCAGAATTTCACAGTTAATTTGTTTCGACAGTCTCTGGTTTTATTCACTATGTTTTGCATCTGCGGTTATCACTTAAAGTACTTATAGTTAATTGGGGTCTGGTTTTTAACATGTTCTTTCGATCGTTCACTGCACGTGGAGATTATTAACTGCATAAAAAGGTTTCTCCGTCAGTTTTAAACAATTTTTTAGCATCGGATAGCTGAGATTAATCTCTAAGAAGCATCTTTTTTACATTTTTTTTTCTTTTTTTTTTTTTGGTATGACGATAGTTTCACTTTCGACAGCAGCGGTTCCGAAAAGTGGAAGTATCCTCATTAAAAAAAACTCTGCAAACAAAATGAAAAAAAGTAAAGAAAAAAGTGCTTCGTTGAGATTGAACTTAGCTATGTAATGCAAAAAAACAATCGTTTAAAAATATTGAACTGCGAACGAGATATTGTAAAATAACTGTCCCATAGGATTAACATTAGCGAGTGGGTGTTTTCTAGTAAGTCAACATAACCACAGCCTATCTATAACTAAAAATTTTTACGTTCTCACCGAAAGGAACCTATCCGCTCAGACGGAAACCTGCCTAAAATGGATTTTTTTTTAGGTCCCTGGCGATTCTGTTTTTACAGGCTGTATTTTTAGTTCAGTAAATCCTGTAAAAAGGGAATCTGCCTTTAATATATCCCGTCTTATGCGTAAAACATTTATTTTCTCTACGAAAGAATACCATACAATTAATTCATAACTGAATTCAATAGGAATTCGGTTTTGGTCTCTAGCGATTCCGCTTTCCCAGATTTTACTCCCTATGATTATTGTGCTTATTTAATACAGTAAAACTTACTAAGACGAAATCTGAAGTGATCAGAAAATATTCCGTTTTAGACAGGTTACCGTCTTAGGAGTTAAATTGGAATGTTCTTTCAGTTGGAACCATTGACGAATTGGGACCATTTACGTTCAAGACAGGATTACGTTATAGACAAGTTCCGTTTTCATAGCTACTGTATTTTTATGTCCCGATATAGAAGTCACCGTCCCACTTTTTCTGACTCTTTATCCCACTTTTTTGTGACAGTGAATGTGACAACACTGGCTGTGCTCATGTTTCCTGGGGTCTTAATAGGCTTTTATTTTCATGCTATCTTTTATTTGAGAAAGTTCGGAAAAAATGCATCATTAAACGAATTCAAGTTAAGCATTAGATAATTTAATTCCAATAATTTGGTAAAAATATTTTTTCAAAGTAGAAAAAAAAAACGAAAATAAAATACCAAGAAATGTTTTATTGAAAAAATGGGAAATTTCCAGGAAATATACAGGAGAAAAACATTAGTAGATTCAGGGAGTCGCAGCGGTCGAAACTTAATGATGAAAAATTATCCATGGGCTTCATCGATTATAAATCATCTAGGGAAGAGGGACATCTAATCGTTTTTAAACATTTCAGAGATAGAATTCGTCGAAAAATAATGGAAATTTCAGTTATTGTAAATAACTTGTCTATTCACTCCAAAAGAAAAATATCTTTATGCGTTTCTTTTAAATGCAAATATGCCCAAAATTGGAAAGTAATTTTGTTGACAAACTGTCAAATCAAAATTATAATGAGATTTAATTAAGCTTGAGTGAAGTTACTATTTCATTTTAAAAAGTGGGAAATAATTTAACAATCTTGAAAATGTTGTCTGTGGAGAAAACATGCATATCCGGTCTCCGGTACATTGTCGGTCACTTGGCGTAAAATCTGAAGAGGTTATTAGCGCCAAACACATAGCAAATAGTTTCGTTAAGAGCCTACGCTAGTCACGCGAAGAAACGCTCCAGCTAATGTTAAGTCTATGGGAAGGTTATCGCGCGATTTCTCGCTCGCATTTTAATATTTTTAAATGATTTTTTTTTGCATAGGATAGCTGAGGTCGATCTCTAACGTTGTTAGTTTTTACTTTTTCGATTTTTGTTACTTTTTTTTTTTTTTTAATAAGCGGACATTTTCAATTTTGGAACCGGTTCTGAAAGAGAAAGTACCCTTATATAAAAATACTGGAACCAAAATCGAAAAAGTAAAAATTAACAACGTTAGAGATTGACCTCAGCCATCCTATGCACAAAAAAAAAATCATTTAAAAATATTAAAATGCGAGCGAGAAATCGCGCGATAACCTTCCCATGGATCTTTTCTGGTTCAAGGAGAAAATTTATGAATTTATGAAAAGTAACAATGTGAACATTCACGGTTAATAACTGAAATTAAATAAAAGATGTCTCCTGCCTCTGAACATTTTTACTGGGCCAGAAATGCTACTATATTATGGAAATTATTACACAGAATTATAATAATATGATGGATACAAGAAAGGCTTGTGACATTAATTCAAAACATAATTTTGAAAAAATAATGAACTTTTATTTTTTTTACAAAATTTAATTTACACATAATTTTTTTTAGAAAAGATAACTGTTTTATTGAATAAATAATGTATTTATTATATTCACAAAATGTAAAAATGTTAATAAAGGAAAGAATTGTGACAGGTAACAATATACAAGTAAGCTTCCGTTTATTAAAATCCCAAATCATCAATTTTCAGAAGAAAAAAAAAAAAGAAAAAAAATTAAAGTGTTATATTATGTTAATCCACTAAAACTTTTTTTTTAAATACTCTACTAAAAATATCTACCAACAACCGTAAAGGTAACATTTTCTGTAGAATGACTAGATACGAATGTTCTGCGTGAATGTGACAGTGTTTTCGTCATAACTATGTGTAGGGTGGGCCGACCAGTAAGTGAACAGCCCCAGTGAATGAACAATTAGTAAATATTTTAATAGAATAAGGTTTGAAAAACGCCCCGCTAGTTAATTATCATGCTGGGTTTAAAAATTACATAATTCAGTAAAAATATGTTATACGTTATTTGTACAGGTAAATAACATAGTATGAAACTTAAGTGTTTTTAAATTGGTGCCGGTTCATTCACTGGAAAATTTTGCGTTCATTCACTGGCAAAAACTGTTCATTTACTGGTTTTTGTATAGCTGACACCCCTAACATCACAAACGAATGAAATATAAAACTTCCTTTTATTATTTTTTAATCCTTTGTATACCAACACATGTATTTGCACTATCAGTCACTAAAAGATACTGTTTATTAGAATATATCAATCTTTGAAAAAAAAAATGTGCTTACGTGTTCATTTTTTGTGGTCGGACTACCCTACCTAGTTGAGTTTCTTTTCTATATCAAGGCAATCTAATTTTTTAAAGTATCGATTAAGTACTGAAGAAAAGTAAATTTTAAATTAACACATTTTTTGCAACTATGCATTTAGTTCGTAGCTATTTGGATGGTATTTAAGAAGGTGAAATGAATGAGATTCGGTGTCTTCAGCGGATGCTTTGCTCGCTTTCCAGAGTCTAGAAGCAGCGATTTATTCCAAGTGGTAAGAGTATTTATTAAAAGTTAATCTTCCTCTAAGAACCTCTTATTAAATCTCATTTGTATTCATGGAACCCAAATGAATAGAGTTTAATACTACACTGCTGTCCAAAAATTAAGAGGCAGTGACCGGACGCTTTCGATTTTACACGGTATGTCGAATATCGAGTCGAATTCTTGATGAATCGTAATTGAACTTCGAGGATGCAAAGAACATATTTGACTATTTTTAAGTAGAGATTTGGTGGTGAGGACAATTAGGGGGCCAATAATAAATTTAATAATCAAATATTTGCGATCACCCAAGTAACAGAAATGCTCAAAATGATCTGTCACTGAAGAACATAACTGACTCCTGTTAAACGTTAGTGTGCATTTGTGTAAGCATAGCACGCATATTCGTGAAGATGTTAACGTGTCTGCGAAAATTGAATTTTCCTTTGTTTATAGCATACAGAGTTTTCTACCGAATGTAACACCACTTACCAAAAACTTGACAAAAAACCGTAAAAATAGTATACTACAATTAAAAGAAGAATATATTGAATAGTTCATCAACATATGGTCATTTGTACGAAATAATTTTCAACTGCGCATGTGTGAAAGATACAAAATTTTTTTTTCATATTTTGGCAGTCAGCTATTTAGAATAATTTATGCAATAAGTCCATTCAAATATTGCAAAAATTCCGAAAGATAGTAGCGATATGGTAAGTTGCTTTCTAAAAATAGCTGGATAATAATGGATTTTTCTCCCAATTTGTCAATCAGCTCATTGTATCGCCGATAACATTTCTGAGTTTTCCTGATATTTGACTGGTCTTTTTATATAAATTGCTCTATAGAATTGACTACCAAACCATGAAAAATAAAGTCTTTGGTGTAGTTCGCGCATGCGCAGTTACAATTTATTTCATACAAATACTCTTATCTCATCAAATATTCAATATATTCTTCTAATTGCTTTGTATTGTTTCTATTGTGCTCTGTCAAGGTTTTAGAAAGTGGTGTTAAATTCGGGTGAAAACTTCATGCTATAAACAAAAAACATTTGAAATTTTCACATAAACGTTACCCACTTCATGAATATGCGTGCTACGCTCACACAAATGAACACAAACGTAGAACAGGACCCACATATAGTCATGTGATACAGTGACAGACCATTTTGAGCATTTTCTGTTATTTGGGTGATCGCAAACATTATTAAACTTATTATTGCCCCCCCCCCCCCACACACACACACCTAATTACTCTCGCGACTAAATCTTCATTGAAAAATATGAAGTCCAACATGTTCTTTACATCCTCGAAGTTCAAGGACAATTCGTCAAGAATTTCAGTAGCTATTCGATAAACTGTAAAATCAAAAGTGTCCAGTCACTGCCCCTAAATTTTTGGACATGAGTGTACTTTTATCGGTGTCAAAAAACACCTCAAAAGCTTTTGATTTATTGTAATTTTATTTGTATTGTTATTGCAATTGATGAATGAATGTAATGTAGCTTTTTTAATCTTTCTTTGTTTTAATAATTTGATTTAGATTGATAGGAAAACCGAAACCCTGTTGAAAAACCGGTGTCAAAAGGCGCCTCCAAAGATTTCGATTTATTTTAATTTAATTTGTATTTTTATTACAACTGATGGATGAATGTAACGTAGCTTTTTTAATGTGTCCTTGATCTATTGTTTGGATTTTGATTGATTGGAAAACTGAATTTTATTTGTATTTTTTAAGTTACAACTGTTACAGATCCTTTTTAATACATTAGACTCTTACTTCCATGCCTTTTAGTTAAAAAAATTACAAATAAAATAACTATAAATCAAAATCTTAAATGGTATCTTTTTACACCGGTAGAAATAAGAGTTAAATAGTGTATACTGTGTCTATTGCTTCCGGTAAATAAGATCGCACGCAATAAGCTGAATTTAGCTTACTTTAGTTGAGCAATACAACTAATTCTTGCGCGAGACAAATTTTAGAATTAAGTTTAGTAAAAGGATAACCACGTTACTTCCTCATCCTACTTTTACTGAATTTCAATAAACAGATTTTTTTTTTTTAGTTTAATCTGTTTTTCCAATAATTTAAAATAGAATCATGAGTCATAATGACAAGTGCGAAGCAAATATGAATACCAGAAATGTACACTAGTTATAACATAAGGTAAAAAAGCATTTATGAGTTTTCCAATTCAAATCCATTTAATAAAACAAAGATTAAAAAAGCTACATTACATTCATTGATCAATTGTAATCCCATACATGATGCTAATACAGCATTTAGTATTACAAGATTTGAATGGGTGCATTAAATATATTTTTAGAGTTGGATATATAACATAATTACATTATTTTATATGTAGAACATAACTTGTAGAACTTAAAGAATGCACATCGCTTATGCTCTCGCAATTTTTTTTATATATTTTTTTCTTGTTCTTAGAATTAAAATGAAGAAATTCTGATAGGTACCTATATATAAGTCGTATTTTACAATAATAATAAATAAATAAATAAAAACAGAAAATACGTAAAACGTAGATTTTAATATGTATAATGAAATAGTAATATAATATATATTTCATTAAACAAAACACGCTACATATTGAAATATATCATGAACTTTATATTATATTCCTATTTTTTTGGCACAGGAAGCTCATATCTCAGTCATTAATGTAACATGTAGTGCAACATGTGAATTAAAATAATAAGTTCCGTTTTTACTAATATTTATTTCCATTCTACAATCATAAAAATGTGAAGTTTGTTGCGGAAGTAATCTTGATTTATGTGTTTGTGAAACAGGAGCTTTTCAAAATCAAACAAAGAAAATTTAGCAGACGGGCTGACCCCATATCCAGATATCTGACCACTTTATATTTAGATTAAACTATAGAAAAAAAATATAATTTTTTTATTTACAGAGTATTTCCGTATGCTTGGTCAAATCAGGAAAATAATAATCTGCATATGCAAGGTATCACTCATATTATCTGATATGAAGCAATATTCGCTGACGTCATATTACTCTGAAATCCTTTACGCATGCAATGAATTCAAACAATGGAGTAATAAAAGTGCAACAATAGACTATCAAGGACTATTCCGTGGCTTACACATATCAAGAATCTCTTTCATAGATTTTTATAAGAATATGTTTTTGAGCAACAAAATTATAAACATTTTAAAAAGGTATATTATTAAAGTTTACGAATTATATTCTGCGAAATAAAGCAAAAACAATTAACTTAGATATAAATACATAAATAAAAATAACGCAAAAATTTTATTCGGTTAATAACACCAGAACCAACATCTTATGTTTTTTTTAGATAAAACATTCGTAAATTCTGCACGAGTTAATCAAGTACTAGGATACGCGTCTTCCATCTTTTTGTTTGAAATTCGTCAAAAAATCCGAAAGGTAATTTTCGCGTAATTAATCCCAAATTTTATGTCATGAAATAAGGCAAATTGTTCTATTCAGAATTAATGATAGCTTGGTGGTTCTCGGGCCACAGGTTGGAGATCCCTAAATCTAGGACAACTCGGCGGCTAAAGACATTCAAAATCTCTTTCGTAGATTTTGAATAAAAATGTTTTTGAGTTATAGATATTATACGCACCACGTAGTATACAAAAATTTAGCTAAACTTAAAGTATATCACAACTTAATATGCACTTCCAGCATTTATCGCTCACAGACAGTACTATAACCCAAATAATTTGTGTGTCACTGTAAATGTAAATGAACGATAATTGTTATGCACGTCATAATCTACAGTAGAGATCTGCACGGGTCAAAATTTCTAGGTCCGGCCCGAACGAAAGCTATCTTGACGTGGCTCGGTCCAATGTAAAATCTAAAAGTTCAGCCCGGGCCCGCCCGGTCCATTTATATTTTTGCAGTTTACGGCCCGACCCGGCCCATGCAAAAATTAATAAAATCAGGCCTGGTCCAATCCGTGCAAAAATCAAAGAAATCAGGCCCGGCCAGAATCATTTTTTACAAAAAATTCTGATTTTTCTTAAAATACAATTAAGATTCTTTTGAGGAATACTGCATACAAATTTATGCGAAAATTTTGCCGTATATTTCAAACTATATCTCCACAAGCTATATAATACAGAATAGCAACATTAATGATCACTTAGATTCTTATAATATTCCATTCAAATAAAATCATTAAAAAAAATTCATTAAAAACATAATATTTGAATCTGTATAGTTAAAAAAATGTAGATTAATATATATATATATATATATATATATATATATTTCTCTGTAATTGATTAAAGTATATTTCCAAAGATCCCGTTTGCAAAAGTTCATTATTTTTATTATGTAAAAAACATTGCCTTTCCGACATGTCCTTGGAACAATTAAGTCCCGGCTCGGCTCGAGAATTTAAAAAGAAAAAAATGTAATTTTCTCCACTTTGTCAGACCTTTAAAATTTTTTATATTGTGCAAGCCGACCGCTTATTATTATTTCACGGCCCGTCGTGACCCGGTAAAAAAGTTGTCTTTATTCTGCCTGCCAGTTTAAAAATTTTCCTTGATTTTGCCGGGCCAGGCCCGGGCAGACCTCTTTTCTACAGTAAGCAGCTTGTAGTGCCCTTCACTATTGTATATAAATTTCATTATGCTTGAAATAGTGTAACGTCATTAAAATACGTTAATCAATCTTTCCCTGTAGACTATTATATTAGAGAATTTTTATGTATGACCCTGTAAATGAATGACAAATTCTTTTCACTCCATATTCTACAAAAATAAGTTTTAGTGCCCCATAGAAATGCATTCCATTTCACTACGTTTGGAATAGTGCAACATCATTAAAATACATCGCAAACTATTTTTTCCCATAGACCATAATGTAACGGGATTCTATACTCCATTTTCAATAGTGAACATGCCATAGAAAACATGGCGATTACATGGTAATCAACGCATATTTACAAGAGTTAGAGCACGGAGAGACGACAGGCAGACAAACTGAAGTCAAACACTTTTCAACTACGTCGAAAAATGTTAAAATGGGTTTAAAAAAATACTGTTTCAACGGTGTTGAGAATATTGAAGTGATTCACCAATTGTTGTTGAATTATGTCAATATTCCCAACACAGTAGAAGCAGGGCTGATTTAAATCTTGTATGTGTGTTAGAGAAACCCCAGTTTACGGTATATCATTGAAATATTGTATCCAATAATTGAGATTGCAACGTTTTTATACCTTTTAAAATAAATTTTTAAAAAATGTCTGATACTGCATGGGCTCTCAAACTATAATTACGATTTTTAAACATTAACTTGTGTATTTATTGTTCCCCTGAAGATTCTAGAAACACATTTGTAACTAATTATTTTGTCGGTTTCCTCATCTATTGTTTTATGGATTTTGATATTTCAAATCTTTATAAATGCTGAGTCTCAATTTCCTGTTCATTGAATGCTCGACAAGAGTATTCCCAGTATTATTAGTCTTTACACGATAATAAATTCATATAATTTTCACATGCAATGTCATATATATAAATTGTTATTATATATATATTATCAAAATAGAAAAACACAATATATATAGAAAAGTTATTTCCGCACAAAGCACAAACATACATTTCTTAAGGTGTACCAGAACATATTCCTAATATAAAATAGCATCAATCCCCGTTTTCCTTTATTCTTCTCACAAATATAATTCGTAAAAAGAATCGCAGAAATCTGCGATTAAATAAGGAGAAAATAGCAATTCAGAAATACTGGTAACAAAATATCGTATAATTATGCAGCTATGCTGTATGTAAAGGTATAGTTTTGATTATATGTTACTTTATTCATAAAGGTTTCATCAACGTACATCAACCACAGAAGATTAATATGCTATTTAGGAAACGGATTCTTGTGTTTTTTACCTGAAAAATTTCCTTGTAACCGTACCTTTTTAACACTTTCCAACCTAGTTAAAAAGTGTTTATGACTTCGGTTTGTTGGGCCGTATGCCGTCTGACCGTGCTCTAACTCCCGTAAATATACTCGGATTGCCTTGCAATTTGTATATGTTATTGTCGTTATTTATAGCACGTTCCCTATTTCAACTGAAGTGTGTAGCACTTATAGTTTTTTACAGGGACACTCAAAAGAATTCCGTTACATGACGGTCTGTGGGGAAAAATCATTTGCGGTTTATTTTAATGATGTTACACAATTGCAAACACATTGTAATTGATATATATCACTAAAGTGTATAACAAGAAGCTTAATATGGAATAGGGTGTGTATAGCACTTACAGTTAATTTACAGTGACAGTCAAAAGAATTCCGTTATATTACGTCTATGGAGAAAAATCGTCTGCGGTTTATTTAAATAATGTTTCACTATTTTAAACGCATTGAAATTTATATATATCACTAAGGTGCATTACAATAGGCTTACTACAGAATATTGTGTGTATAGCAGTCATCGTTCATTTACAGGGACACACAAAAGAATTCTCTACTGTCTGTTAACAATAATTCCTGGAAGTGCGTTTTAAGTTACTGAACGCGATTTTAAATTTAACTCACTTTTTGTTTATTACGTAGAGTGTATAAATTCTGTAGATCATATACAGGGAAGCACAAAAGTTCGCGAACACATTTCCGTTTATTGACAGAAACTCCAAAAGGAGAATTTGTTTCTTAACTGAACTAAAATTTAGCATCCTATGTAGTATATATACAAATCTATAGATCATATACAGGGCTGAATAAAAGTATTCGTATATTTTTCCGAATATTGTATACGTTGGAAATTCTTGAAATTATGTTTTTAAATATGTTATGCGTTTTCCAAATTGTTTACTTAGATGTTATTTTTCAGCTTATTAAACGGTATGATTTGTAAAATTATTTTGGAAGCGTTGGAAAGTGTTACATAATCTATGCTTGACGCATGATTTTTCGTTCTTTTTTTTTTTTCAGAAAACGCATTAACCCGAGAGCAGTCGAGTCGGGTATGACATACTTAGGATGCTTACGATTTTTACAATTGTCACCACTCTTTTTCGAAAAGTAATCATCAACTTATACTTTATCGCAGAATTTCTAAAAATTGTCTCCGAATAAGTAAGGTGACGATTATTATTTGTATTAATTGCTGACAAAGTAAAAACCATCTATACTCTTGGGCATGCGTGCCTTCTCCCAGGTTAACTATGCAATACTTTTAGAGATTTTTCTTAAGCATTCTAAAAATTAAAAAGAAAATTTTTAGAGAAATTTTAAGTATCTGTTCCCTAAATGCATTTCGCAAAGTTCTCTATATTTAAGCATGTACTGAATATTTTAAAAAGCAAAATATATATTACTGGTAGTTACTTTTATTATTAATATTATTATAATTATTATTTGCGGAACTGACTACTTAAAAAAAATCAATATATTTTTATGTTAGCCCAAAATAAAGAAATGTGCAATATCATTACCAAAGCAAGATTTGCGCATAACTTTGGAAAACGCAATTATAATACACCGTTGTATCATTTACTGCAGAAAATTCAGAAATTTCGAAACATCAACAAGAAAAATGTTTTCTACAGTATTTCCTCAAATAAACAAAAGATTCAATTTCACACGTGAAATTATGTTTTTGCAATAAAATGCGTTGAAAGTGAAAATATTTCTGCGTCTACTTACTTTAAAATTTCTTTTCATTACAGATGCTGTTTGAAAATGAAAGTGAAAGAAAGTAGTTTTACTTTTTTATGTTATTTTACCTAAAACCGTAAAAAGTAAAAAATTAATAGGAAAAACAAATCCTCTAAACGCGTTGTTTAACAGAACATTCAATCATCACTTTGATTGTCAAAACTTGCTTTCGTTTTCATAATAGTATATTTGGTAATCAAAATGAAAATTGTATTTTCCTCGGAAGGTCACCGAAAAAGAAGAAAAAGTTTCACGGCCATTCATTGAATGTAGGACAGAAGAGAAAATTGAGGTTTTTCATTGATAATTGATTTAACTCGGTAGTATCAATCTATTTATTCGAATTTAAATATTTTATTGTTTTGTAATATTCAAAGCATTTCAAAGTTATCGAAATTTCAAAGAGTAATTTTGAATACATTCCAAACGCATTTCACAAACTTCTTTATGTTTAATATATTAAAAGGGAAAAATCATAATTCGCGTGAATTATTTGGAAAAATGTATCGATACGTGGTTCATTTTAGCTGTTTATAAACTACGTAAAATTACCTGAAATATATTTAATTTATTTTTTATTTTTATCAAAACAGTTAAAATGTCCTTGCGTACTTTTCCTCAAATAAATATGCAAACAATTTTAATGTATTGCATATTTATTTTATTGTATTAAAAATGTGGAATCAAAATGTTAAAGTAAATACCCTTCAAATCAAAATATTCCTGCGTCTACTCACTTTAATATGAATTTTATTACAGCTGCTATATGAAATTTAACATAAAAGAAAGTATTTATTCTTTCTAATTTACCTAAAGGCCATTAAATTGAAAAAAATGTATTACAAAAGAAACTTTCCAAACGTGTTATGATATAGAACACTAAATCATTAATTTGATTACCAAAAACTTGCTTTTAGGTAGATTTCGTAAGAAATAGTACCTATTATATTCTCACCTAAGTTGGAATTTTTCAAAAATTTTTGCAGATCTACGCCGATTATGACTCCCAGAACCCGAAACCACCCCCAGTTCAAAACTTTATCCATCTATCTATGTCACTTTTTTATGGACACGATAACTGCAATAATTCTTCACAAATCTCTTCCAAACTCATACATAAAATCAAGGGGCATAAAATCTCGGTCATGTTCGTTAATGGGCAAAATCGAACCAAGGGGGGGGGGAATGGGGGGGCTTTTTGTGAAAACAGAAAAACCCCCATAATTTCTTAATTATGATAAGTATCGAATCCAATTTAAGTTATTATTACTTCTAGGAAAAGGGCCGAAAATTTATGTATGACAGATTTTTTATATCATTAAAAACGGCCCCAAGGGGGGGAGGGGGGGGGGGGTTAGAAGAAAAAAAAATGATAACCTATTACATTCTCCCCTAAGTTGGAATTTTTGAAACATTTTTGCATATCTACACAGAACATGACTGCTAGATCCCAAAACCACCCCCATTTTAAAACTTTATCTATCTATGTCACTTTTTTATGGACGCGATAACTTCCATAATTCTGCACAAATCTCTTCCAAACTGATACATAAAATAAAGGGTCATAAAATCTCGGTCAAGTTCGTTAATGGACAAAATCGAACCAAGGGGGGGTGGGGGGGAGAGGGCAAATGGGTAGGTTTTTTGTGAAAACAGAAAAAAAAACCATAACTTCTTAATTTTGATACATACCGAATCCGTTTAAAGTTATTACTTCTAGGAAAAGGGCCGAAAATTTATGTATGACAGATTTTTGATATCATTAAAAATGGCCCCAAGGGGGGGGGGGGGGGGAGGGGGTTTTAGAAGAAAAAAATTCGTAAATTCACAAAGATATCAAATCCGCTTAAATTTATTATAAATCCTCTTAATATTATCTAAAACTTTTATATTGACAAGTTTTTTTATTGGACCAACCCTTATAGCAAAAAAAAAAAAAATCCCTGCCAGTTCCGCCTACAAATAAGTTAAGTTTTGAAGTGGGCGGTTCCAGCTACCGCATCATGGCAAAAAGGTAATTTCTTCTGCAATTCCCAACAAACAGGCGCCCCACGGTCTGCGTCTTCGAAATCTACCTGTGCCTGTAGGCCGAACAGTCAGGGATTTTGTTTTTATAATAGCTCGTTCTTTAAAATAAAAGTTATGTCTTGCACGGATAAAGAAGAGAAAACGGTTTCACAGGCATTGATCGGATTTAGAAAAGAGAAAATTTAAGCTCCTCTTCGATAATTTTTTTAACTCTGTATTATAATAATCTATTTACTCGAAGTTAAATTTTTTTACGGTTTTTTTGTAATATTCAAAAGAATTAAAAAGTTGAAAATCAAAATTTTAAAGGGATATTTTGAACAATACATCCCAAACGTATTTCACAAATCTCTCTATATTTAAGCCTATCAACGCTTCCATTTTTTTGCACTGCATACCTGCCAACTTGCAACCAAACTTCCGTACAATGAGAGTTAATTTGATCCAGGATAAAGACGTTTCTAACCAGAAAATATCTGAAAACATGATGTATATTTAGTTCCATGTTCTTACGTAGAACATATCTGATTGCATTTCTTAAAAAAAATCTGGTTTGAAACATATTTAACCTCGGTTAAATTAACTTGCATTGTACGGAAGTTTGGTGCAATGTTGGCAGGTATGGTATAAAACTAAGCTGCGCCGCCAGACGCCCTGACGGTCCCGACCGTCGCGCCCAAGTCCTGAGGGACTTATATCGCACCAGTAGCTTTGTCTCGCTATGGCGCTGCGACCGGTCAAGGGCCGCTCCACTGCGGACCCCCAAGCCCACTTACCCGAGTGATCGACGACATTGGTCGCTACGATACGGCGGAGGATCCCATAACTTACAGGAGACCTCCACACAGACACTCGATGAACCGTCGAGAACACCCAGTGACTTCGTTGCCGAAACCCCATTAAAGGGAGTTCCTAGGTCACAAGCTAAGCTTCTTGGCAGGTATGGTATTGCATATTTGAAAAACAATACTAATTATTTTCAGCTGTAGTTATGGAATTTACTGCTTTCAATAATTTTATTGTTTTGAGTCCATTAGAGAAAAAAAAAGGAAAAAAAGACAACGTAATTTGAGTACATTCTTGGAAAATAGTTTCTATAAGTGATGCTTTTTAATATTTATTTTATTTTATTTTATTTTTGGCGGCTTTTAAATTACGTAAAATTACCAGAAATTTATGAGAAAGTCATAAATTTTGAATTATAAAAAAGTAAAATATCGTTGTATAAATTTCCTCAATATAAACAATTTGAATGTCTCCCTAATAACTTTAAAAATAAATACCCTTCAAACCAAAATACTACTGCGTCTAATCATTTTAAAATGACTTTCATTACAGCTATTATCTGAAATTGAACATAAAAGGAAATCTTATTTTACCTAAAGCCATTAAATAATTACAAAAAGAAAAAATAAATATTTATTAAAAAACTAAACTTTCCAAACGTGTTATGAAACACAACACTGAATCATTAGTTTGATTGTCAAAAACTTGCTTTCGCTTTTATTATAGCTCGCTCTTGAAAATAAACAGTATGTCTTCCCCTGAAGGTCATTGATAAAGAAGAGAAAATAGTTTCACAGGCATTGATTGAATTTAGGAAAAGGGGAGAAAAAGGAAGTTACTATTTCATTTCCGATAATTGATTTAACTCTATAAATATTTAATCTTTTTACTAAGTTGTACATTTTACGATCACGAAACACTCCTAATAAAATGGTGAAAATGCAAATATAGTCATATTCTACTATTTTTCGTTCTCGATAGCTTAAGGGGTCATCAGACTTTTAAACTGAAAAAAATATGAAAATAAAATAACATTTTCAACGTTTAATTTATAAAAAAATATGTGATTCAAAAACATAATTTTTGGAGGGATCAAAGATAAAAGTATGATCTTTCACTTGATATATTTTAAAAATACAATATGCAAAATTAATGTTTATAAGAGGCTTGAAACTGTCAGACATTTGTGGAGCAGAAAATTTGCATCAGAGCTTACTCGCGGGATTACAAAAGAAATTTTGCATCTAGAACAAAAAACAATTACGCTTAATTATACTTCAGATTGTAATTGTCCTGAACCTAAATAACTTTGTCTTTAAAACAATGTTATATTTTCAATACAAAGTTGTATTTAAATTGTAAAAAATTTTGAAATTTAACAGTATAACCACCAAAAACAATATTTTTTTAAAGTAAAAATGAAAATTTAGGTTCACTTTATGCAGACTTTCATAAAATATATCTTCTGAAAATTTCATGAAAATAAATTGAAAAGTTTGAAATATGCTGCGCGTTATACCCTAAAACCTCATTTTGAGAAAACTGACTTCAAAGTTTTACTTTTAAACTTGTTTACATTTGGTGCTTCGTACATTTTAAGCTATAACTCAAGTAATAGGAATATTTTAATGCGGTATGTTTTATAATGTACATAATAATAATATATTAAAAGATTATCATTTGATATATATATATATTAAAAGTCCTATAACCCATAATTAAGGCATATAGTAGTCAACTTTTGTGTTTCCATAGGATAATTTGAATTATTTCTTGACAACATGCAATAAAAATAGATTTTAATCAGTTTCAAAATATTAATAAATGCATTCAGATGATGTAGTATTATTATATGAGCAGTTGAGTTTTGCGTGGGAAAAGTTCATTTTGCGAAAAAAGTTAGTTTAAACTAAATCTTAAACTAGTCGCTGAGGGCCACCGTAATACTTACCCATCATGGATATGCATAATATAAAATATGAAAATAAAAAATGTGTAAACTATTTATAAAATGCATTGCAATTTGAATAAAATCGTGGCTTGATGACATCATAAACTTTAAACGCTCTATTACTGAATTGCGTTAAAGAAATATCTTTATAACTCAAAAACTGATAATCATATTAACTAACGGTTTACTGTATCGGATTAAGCGTCTCATTTCCAATTAAAATATATGTTTGAATTGAAATTTAAATGAATGAAATACAGGGTTTTTACAACAGATCTCGTATTTAACACCCGCCTTCCCTTATTCTAACATTTTCCGACACAGTTCAAAAGTGTTTTAAAATCTCTTCGTTTGTCTGCCATATCCACTCTAACTCTCGTAAATATACTCGGATTTCGATGTGATGGATATATGTTATTGGTGTTTACTTTGGCATGTTCGCTATTTTAAATGAAGTGTGTAGCATTTATAGTTAGTTCACACGGACACTCAAAATAATTCTTTTACACTAAGGTCTATGGATAAAAATTGTTTGTGGTGTTTATTAATATTACACAATTACAAACATAATGAAATTGATATGAATTTCTCGTGTGAACAAAAACATGCTTTCTTTAGAATATGGAGTGCAAAGCATTTAACATTCACTTAAAGGGCCACACAAAAAAATTCGATTTCATAATTATCTACGGGGAAAAACTGAGCCGTATTTTAATGATGTTACACTATTTCAAAACATAATAAAACTGATATACATTACTGATGTTTACTATATAATGCTTGCTGTAGATTAGGAAGTGCATAGCATTTATCTTTCATTTACAGGAAAATAATAATATTTTGGTTAGAATACTACCTATTAGCGGTTAAACAGTGAAGTTTCGTTAAAGTATTATGGAAGTGTTGCATAACGTATGCCTCACGCATAATTTTTATTTCTTGTTGTTAATGAACTAGCTTCCACCGATTACAACAATTTAGTATAAAAAAACAGGTTTTGCACAAACCCCTTTATAAACTCACTCAAGATATATAAAATTTTGTTTCATTTATCGTTCATTTAAAGGAAAACACAGAATATTTCGGTTACAATACTACCTATTAGAGATTAAACAGTGAAGTTTCCTTAAAGTATTATGGAAGTGTTGCATAACGTATGTCTCACGCATGATTTTTCTTTCTTGTTGTTTATGAACTAGCTTCCACCGATTACAACAATTTAGTATAAAAAACAGGCTTTGCACAAATTCCTTTATAAACTCATTTAAAAGACATAAAATTTCGTTTCATTTATCGTTCATTTACAGGAAAACACAGAATATTTCGGTTACAATACTATCTATTAGCGATTAAACAATGAAGTTCCGTTAACCCTTTAATCGTCGCGCCCACATTCACGGGCAGTGTAGACTACTTTTTTTTTTTTTAAATTCAGATTGTTTGATTCCCACCAGTTTTTTTTTAAAATAGTGTAACTGGCTTTATTCTCGCATTATTTTATCTGCCATTTAATAAGGCAAATATTTCTATTTGAAAAAAGTGGTGGCAATCAAGCAATCTGAATTTTTTAAAAAAGTAGCCTACACTTATCGGGCGCGACAATTAAGGGGTTAAAGTATTATGCAAGTGTTGCATAACGTATGTCTCAAGCATGATTTTTGTGTCTTGTTAAGGAACTAGCTTCCACGGATTACAATTTAATATAAAAGACAGGTTTCGGACAAATTTCTTTATAAACTCACTCAAGAGATATAAAATTTCGTTTCATTTATCGTTTATTTACAGGAAAACACAGAATATTTCGGTTACAATACTACCTATTAGCGATTAAACAATGAAGTTTTGTAAAAGTATTATGGAAGTGTTGCATAACGTATACCTGATGCATGATTTTTTATTGTTGTTGTTGTTAATGAACTAGCTGAAGCAGGTTTTGCACAAATCCCTTTATAAACTCACTCAAGAGGCATAAAATTTAGTTTCGTAAAATATAGCGCTCTGTGATGGAAAATAAAATACTCAAGATAGCACTGATATGGTTCAATAATACACTCTTCTAATTGATAGTCTGTAGCTCTTGTAAAACTGAAATCAACGAAAACACTTTTTTTTTTTTTTTAACAGTACACGATTAAAGAAAAACTTCTAATTATAGACAAATAGAATGCTCTTGATGCGCTTAGGAAATGAACAATTTTAATGAGCTCAAAGAAGAAATGATTTATAAAAAATAAAACAATGCTATCTTTTTATCTTTTTTTTTTTTTTTTTTCAAGAACAGATACTAATGATTTTTGAAGCAAATAAACTGAAAGTGAATTGTTTCCTTGGAGAGCTCATAAAAAATATAATAGTGTACAAATTAAAGCAGTATTTATATTTTTTTACAAAATATTTCGAAATGTACGAAAGTCAAACTTTTAGAAATTGAGTAAGGCTTAATATCTCAAGAGTACACTTTGACACAAGAGTGACAGAAATAAAACACTTGTTTTTGTTGATTTTACGGATTTTACGAGAGAAAAAAAACACAGAGCTAAAAAGCCCGATTTTTTTCGATTTATTCCTTTGAGGGTATAAAACAGAATAGAGAAAAAAAAAACTGAGCCATGTTCGTGCTCAAATATATATTTTTTTAATTATAAATACTGAATGAATCATACAGTTGTACATAAAGTATTTAACGACGCTTTTTGGAAATAGATGATATGTAAATATTATGTATTATCTATACCAGAGAGTATATATATTGTGCTGTCCTCTAAAAAAACCCCATTTTTTGAAATTTTTTCTATATAAGTCTAATAAAGAATTAAAAAAAAATTAAACATGGCTAAATTTTTATAGCTTGTTCTGACTAAGATTTTAATGTTGAGCATTTTTCATTTTATCACTTTATTACAAAATGGCAGCCAATTATGCGAGAATTAAAAAAAACCCCACTTTTCTAGAAAATAAACCTATGTTACCTGAAAAAACCCACACCTGACATAATTAGCTGAAAATGAAGCATTTTATTACATATTAATGGTTTAACATAAAAAACAAATAAAAATTTATGTAAATCATTTTAAAATTCCATTATAAAAGGAAAATCTGTAAAAATGAAGTTCATGTTTTGCCAGAATTCTGCCATCATTAGTTTAAATTATTTTAAAACTAAATAAGCACTCCTTAGGTATTTTTAACTTTTTTTATTATTCTAAATGGTGCATAAAAACAGAACAAAACAAAAAAAAATACTTTAGTGAAATATTTGATGTAGTACTAGGGTGAGTTTTTTTTAGGGAACATTTCACTGTGGGTTTTTTTTAGAGGAAAGCACAATATATATATATATATATATATATATATATAATTTCTAGGAAACGTTTCATTTCGAAGTAAAATAAATAAGGTACACCACTATTCCCATTTTTCAATTGCTTCTTCTGCATTTTTCGCGCACATAATAGCGTCTTCTAAATTGTATTAAAACAGTCAAAACAATTTCGAAGAAGGAATAAAAATTTGACCCCATCAGTGTGGGAGGGGGATATGAGCTTTATCAACCTACATTCTTTGTTAAATGCTATTATAATATAGTTACTGAAACAGATACTGCAAATCAGTTTCAGAAGAAAATCTTGGAACTGTCTTTTTTATAAGCGTCTGCACTCAAGCTGCAGTAAAAAACGAAACAGTACTAAGTATTCCCAGCTGTGTAGACATTTTTAGGAAATTTCCCGTAACTCTCATCATATTATCGACTATATTAAAGTTCTAAATATGAACTGCATCCGGTCTCCATGCCACAGCTGAGTACAAAAATATCCTAAATATCACCACAAATGCAGAAGAGAAAAAGTAAATGCTGTTCACTCTGTATGACGAACAAAAGAACAATTCTAACGAATGAATATATCTTCTTCGAAGAACCTAAAAAGCTAAGGCGTGACTTTTTTAATACCCGCATAAATATCCCTCTGTCAAACAGACAATTGTTCACTGTATTTTCTTTGGTTAATATAATTCATTTTATACTGCATCACTCAATAGTAGAAAGCTATGTACAACTCCTCAGTCCTGTATAATAAAATCAAAATAGCATTTTTGTAAAGTAAAACTATAAATTGTAGATAATGTTGTATTTAATTCAAAAGAATCAAAGTGATAATTGTGGAAATAAGCTATCACTGATTATATCATTTATGCACGAGTCATATCTCAGTCTGTTTCATACATACTTACTAGCTCATCTATCCAACGTTGTCCGGAAATCAGTAACTTTATTTTCAGTTTCGATAAAAATAGTCATTTTTGGCGCGCATTCTGTTCTAAACAAACATCTTTACAAACGTAACTCCGGCACTCGTTCCCGATGCCTACGGCATTGTATAGCAGACGTGCTACACATGCTCTGCAATGTCGTTTAGTTTCAATTTCCGCCGCCAGGGGGCGCTAAATCATCCTACTTAGTTATCTATATTAGTTCATGTTAAGTTGAATGAACCAATTCCCGTTGATAAAGATCTCAAACCATTTTTTAGAACACTTTGGTCGAAATATGAAAATGCCATACGTAGACAACTTTCATCCACCAAATCTCCCACACCCCCACAGCTACCGACATGTGCACGATAGTGACATGCGACTATAGTGCACGATGGGAGACTGGATGCTACTACCGCACACAAACACCAGTGGTTTGCGCTGGGTAGTTGTGACTGCAAAGGGAAATATAGGGGACACACACGTCTATTTATATATATAGATTGATTAATCTAATATATATATAAAATACATCAAACAAGTTCTATCATCCAAATCTGACCAAATCTTCGATTTAAAGATGGCAAGTATCTAGTTTATATTGAATAAATAATTAACAATTTCAAACAACAAATTACCGAAACACCAATTTAGAGATGGCATGTAGTAATACATATACATAACAGGTTTAGTAAAAAAAGAAAAAATAAATATGTAAAATGATAAAAGATGCCAGATAAATAAATATAACTCAATCACTATTTGAATTTTAAAAAATTAATTTAGATATCAAATTATACATAATATCACATAATATAATATAATATAATGTAACATAATTTATAATATGTTGCACTTGTTTTCCTAGCCCAACAAAAACCATTTGCAGATATTAAGTTGAAACCAACTTTAATATTAAAAGGGCAAACGTTAACGCAATTTGCAGTTGCTTGTGTTTGAAGCCTGGAGAAGCCTGGGGCCCGGAATTTTGCGGGTCTTGACCACACGTCAATCAAAAACTAATTGACCAATTAAGTTAAAGGTTCCTCCCAATTTCACACCCGCCAAAAAACTGCAAGCACTAAACAAAAAGACAATATACCCCCGCGAACAAGACAGTTTCTTGGAAGATTGGAGGTGCCTGCTTAACATACGAAAATGTAAGTATTTAAATATTATGGTTCTCGAGACCTCTATCGAACTTCCCCTCTCTTAATGTACGTACATCGAGCCGGATTAATAAAGAAGTTTTGATCTACAACCTGGTCCCGAGTAAGTTATTTTAATACATCTAAGTTTGTACATAAAGTCAATTTACTACATGAAGCATAACATTTTTAATATATTCAAATGAAGGGTTGCTTATTCTTGGGGCGTTATAACAGCTAATGCAATTATTGTTTAAAATAATTGTAAAATTTTTAAATAATTTGTAAAAATTAAAAAACAAAAGCTTTTCCCGAATTAACCAGATAAATTAAAAGTAACAATGCTCATCAGTGCAATCTTTCACACTTGCAGTCTACATGGAACCTAATTTCACGCATATTTACTCGTTTAATTCTGATACGTATTTTAATTTTTTTTCACTGGTAAAATAAAGTGAAAAGCTTGAAAAAATTATGTTATTGCTTCAATTATAACACACTATAATATACATAATTTTTAAAACCGCTTTCTTACACAAACTGCATTCATTAATTTATTTGAAATAAACTCTCAGCCTCTTAACTGGAAATAATGTAAAATGCCATCATATCTGCATTTAATGGCATTTATAATTACCAGTTAACAGTCTAAGAGACATTCTTTTTTCCAACATCGGGGCCTTCTCGAATAGCGCTGAAAGTGAAAGTATGAGAGATAATACGTAACATGACAGAGATAATTAAAAAGATCATTGCGGAACATCAATGTTCCAGAGATAGATATCCAGTTTCTAGAATTATTTTCAATACCATCAATTAACAAATTTCAGCATTTTCTAGAAACAATGTGTATTTCGCTATTTGCTGAAAGCTGTAAAGCAATACTACATACCGAAATACGAGAATTCTCTGTTAATTTAATGAAAGGAATTTTCACGGCTATCGAGATACTTTTAAACACAATATAGATAAAAATTTCAGACTGCTAAAATTCTTGTTCAAAATTTCTACTTTTCAGGAGTTAATAGTCTTATACATAGTCAAAGCTGAAACATGTAACTGCAAATATTTTACGATAGATAAAATTTTGGGAAATAATGCGATATTTTCAGCTTTCTTTCTTCAAAAAATATTTTGCAATAAATGTTATAAAAATAGAGTCGAGAGAAAGATTAAATTCAACGAAACATGTTCCATTTAAGGGTAAGTAATCCATTTTGTGTCAGGCAATCTTCTTAGTTTGATTTCTTTCAATTTCGTCAAAAAAAAATGAAGTATATAAACACTGAGTTTACAGGAAAGAAAAACAATATTGTTGATTACCAGGAATCGTAATTATTTATAATCAAGAGCATTAGCTGTTCGTATTCTTTCGCAAACACTAATACATAAGAAAAAAAGAAAAAAATGATTTCATTTGCAAAGAAAACTGCCCGTCTTTACTTGTAAGGGTTTATTAATATTATTCGCGTATTTGTAAAAAATAATGTGCTATGAGAAACAAAAATACAAGTTGAAATGCCATGCAGAATAAAAAAAAATAAATAAGGAACGAAAAATTTTTTCTCTCCTTAAAAATTGGGAAAAGCGGTAAAAAATAAGCTAGATTACTATTAGATAAGCTACACTGTGATAAACTTCTAGGAGAGGTAGGGTACACCTAGACGAGTCAGAATCGCATAGCAATGCAGGGTCGCAAATGCAATCCTAACGAGATATGGGGTTGTTAGGGTCTGAGACATCGTGACCGAAAATTGACATTTTAAGAATATAAGCTTAAAATAAGTCATGACTTTCCTGATAATGAAGTTCCCCGAAGTTTTCTGCCTACGTGCCTGGTTCTTACCATCTACTGTTTTGCACGTTTGAGAAGTCAAACTACAGCTCTGGCGAAAAGTGCCCTTACGCAGATAACCAGTGCCCTTAAACGTGAAAAACTGTTGATGGTAAGAACTAAAGCTTCTACAATCCGGGCTGACTCACGCCGCCATTTAATTGTCCGTAGCAGAAGAACGATTGGCCACGCCACGTGGTCAACAATCGCTAATTGGTCTATGTGGGCATCAAAATGTTTGATGATTCAGCCTGTATTATAGTAGCCCATGCACGTAGGCAAGAAACGTCGGGGAACTTAATTATCAGGAAATTCATGATTTGTTTTAAAGCTGATAGTCTTTAAATGTCAATTTTAGATCACAATGATTCAGCCCCTATCTCATTAAGATTGCTAATCCGACACTACATTGCTATGTGATTCAGAGTCATCTAGGTGTACACTGCCCCCCCCCCCCTAGAAGTTTGTTCCTCCAATTTTGAATCATATCGGACTCTAATCCTAAGAACTTTTGAAGCCCATTGATGTGATAATCTATATTTGTTTTTACCACAGAATTGAGTGACTGCACACGTATCTACAGTCTATAACTGCCTCCAACACTGCACATTGCCAATAAAAAAACAAATCTTTTACCTCATTCCGGATTTCACTTCATTAACTAAAACAAACAATACCACCAAGTAGCCATTTCAAATTTAAAACCAGGACATTAAAATTGATCAGGCATTACGAGTAATACTGGCTGCTGTAGAATGTAGAAGTTTGAAAAATATTGCGTAATTTCATTATTTCTTATTATTTTTTAAGGATTCTCTAAAAAGTATATAAAAGCACGAAATTTGTAAGACAGAAAAATATTTAGATTCTAACTGCGTTTTTGAGTTTCCTATAAATGTAATAATTATCGAGTTATAACTGATTACTTTCCGGTTATGTCCTTCCTGGACTGTCGCAGAGCTGCCAAGTCTCCGGCTTTTTGGATACCAGTAGTTTAGTACAGAAAATTTTGATTTTTTAATCGGAGCATTCTTCGATTTAAAAGAACAACATTTTCTTAAAGAAAATACTGCTGTACAAAAATCCGGAGTCTTGGAACCTCTGCTGTCGTGTCTGGAAATTTGATTTAAAACACCAACTTTGTCATTATTTTCTAAAAAATACTTTCCCGTTATGGAAATAAGAGAAACACTATTTTATTTTTTAGCATCACAATAAAAATACTTGCATTCATGCATTTAAATTAAAAAAAGACTTCGTGCATATAACAGAAAAAAGCCACTTGGGATTTGGAACATCTTTAAGTAAAAGTATACAATAAAATATATTTTTTGTATTTGTATTATTTATTATAAAAGACATTTTCCCTCATTCTCCTCAGATGAAACTGAAGCATTTCAACCAATGTTTTCGAAGTTCGCCGGTCATAAAATCAATTTGAATATAATCTTTTAGACCAATGTAGTAAATTTTGTCTAATTTTTAATAAAGTTCATTCGAAATTCGTACAATGATTTTTGAATTTTTAGCGATTTTTTTAATGCACCCATTTTTCCGAAACTAAGAAGTTTGTTTTTTATAAACCAATATCTATTTGATAACTTCTCCATCCAACCTTATGACCCCTATTTATATCACTGTATGTAGAAGGCTTTAGGGAATAAATTTTAAAAATATCAGAAGTATGAAAGGATTTTTTTTTAATTGATTATTAAAGAAAGTAAGACCATCAATTTTTTCTCTGAAACGCGCATAAGAAAGAGAGGAAACAAATTCCATAGTGGGTTTCCAGAGTAACACTTCATCGTCAAAAGTCGTTATCAAGACGACGCTGGTGACATCGCGGTTGGGAGTTTTTCTTCATTCTTCGCGTGATAAAAAAATGTGAGATGGGATTTTATATTTATTAATGGTCTAGAAGTGCAACTTTCTTCTCGGAACTCCACAGTGGTCCCCCCCCCCACACACACACACACACCGCAGGTTCACAAATCCCTCTCAGAGGAAAGTGAATGCACTAATTTATTTTTTTATGGTGGGCGGCGCTAAAAAATAATGAATAATAATAAAAAACTTTTCTGGTAAAATTATTACGCATGGGCACGTTTGTATTTTTCTTTTGAATAAGGACTTTTCCTTCACAATATGAAACATCAAAAGTAATTTTCGACTACCATAATCTGGAGTAAAACTTGGATTCACGAAAAAAAGGTTTAAATTAGTCTTGAGTCTACTCTGTTGACTTGATTCACCGCAATTATTGAATTAGGTAAATACTCTCAACACAGTAGAACAAGGACCGATTTATTTTTTTTGTTGTTGTGGGTTCAAGGAACCCGGTCTTCGGACCATGTAACTTCAGTTTACGATACTAAAATTATATCTCACTGTACAGAAAACTAAATTGTTCATTTTTTTAAAGTACATATATATTTTCCTACCCTTATTCTACCCATTATTAACGTTTTCAGCTTATCCAAGAGAGAAAGAGATGTATAACTCTGCTTGGGATTTCTAAGTTCTAGTCAAAGGATTTCGGTATAAATCCTGGTATATTTTGTACTGATAGACTTTAAGAATTATTTGTAAATTTTACATTTGCAAATTTTACAAATATTGTCCCGGAGAAATTAGAAACAAAGAAAAACTTATAACGTATATACTACTTATATCTAGGAAAAGGTGAATATATCCACAAAATTCGTGATTCGTAACTCTTTGGATCCATATGGAACAACCAGACAAGCACAAAGCAAGTAATTAACTATTTTTTGAACAATTGTGGTATTTAGTTGTTTCCTCACATAAAAAGAAACTGTTTCCTAAAATATATTAAGACATTTTACATTGCTTCGAGAACGGAAACAATTAGCCGCGTCCATCTGTATATATTAATCTCTACAAAATTACAGAAACTAGAAATTCCTAAATAACTTCCTCTTTCGTCCTTTATTGAATGGCCGAACACATTAGCACTAAAGCGAAGTTTAGGGCCCACAATGGTCAAATAAACACGCTTGCTTTGTAGTTATTCCTCAGTAATCACTTAAACATTTAAAACTCAATGGTAAATGATTTAAAAAGCCAGTAATTGAGAATTGTTGGTCTCGCCTATACATCCTCGCCTATTTTTTCTTTCTTTATAATAGTCCAATAAAAGCAGATGAATTAAACAATGATACGAATAATGATGCAAAAATAATATAATTTCTCCCAGCAAATGAGTATGAGTTAAAAGTTTTATTTAACAATTTAAATTAGGGTCAAATGGGGCAAATGAGAGTGCTATAATTAACACCTAATGCTGAACTGTGCTATTAACTTTTTTAAATTTGTAATTTATTATTTGTTGCTAAATGGCATGCATATGAAAGATGTTTTTATTATAAAATAATAAGTTATTGATAAAGTACTTCATATAAATGACACAAAACCTGTAAATGCATCAGTACGTTTATCTAGAAAAATTGAGCAAATGGAATTTTCCAATAACAAGGTATTGAGTGAAAAATCGATGTATAATCTGCAATAAAATGTATACTTTAACGTGTTATTTTTGTTTATTTTTCAATAAGATTTAAAAAAAAAAAAAAAAACTTTAAAAAATAGAAACTTTCGCGGATGAATCAACCTAAAAATTTAAAGCACTGGAAATTAATTAATTATCATAATTTAAAAATTATTATCAAATGATTTTAAAATTATTATACTGCGTGTAATTTTGTCATGGTTAGGCAATACTTCTAGCGATGGCAATGTCTTCAATTTGAGACAAAACAAATATTATTCCGTTGCCTTGTGCAAATGTTACTTTCTAGAAACCGTCTATTATACTTTGGATAAATCCAATGAAATACTTTACTCCAAATATTAATGTCCAGTTCGTAAATTCATCTGAACCTGCATGCGTTAATTCGGTTTATTCGATTCCTCCAAACCCCACATTATATAACCTCAATTTCTGAATCTAAACATATCTTATTTCCAGGTTTTATGTTTGTTTCTTTCGACTTTTGCACAAATTCCCAATCTAAAATACCTTATCACAGTTATCTCGTTTATGCTTATAACAACTACCCCAGCCACGATAGCTCAATCAGCACTGCAAATATAATAATTTCATTCAACACCATTTTAGTAAAATAAATGCGCAGAATACTTTCAAATTTGACAATGATTTAAATGAGGCTACAGGAATTAATATCACTTTCAAATTTCAAATTTAATGAGCTTATTCACAACATTGTTTAATCCGTAAGTCACGTAGTCCATCATTTTGTCCATTGTGAAATATACGAGTCCTTGGTACCCAACGATAGGGATTGCGAGTGGTTATTTCAGTACCGAAGTGGATTTTCCTTAGAACAGAATGTAATATATGGTGTGCACAAACGTAAAAATGTACTTTTTTTAAAATTCAATCCATGGATGGCAGAGTTAATTTGATAAATACTAAACTTTTGGTTAACAGCTGTTACTTTTACCCCGTCGTCGTTGCATTTCCCCCTATTTCATTTTATTTGGTCTACGAAGAAGCATTCAGAAAATCAGATTTATTTTTTAAACTTCCCCAATTCAAAAATTATCTCCAAGTCTTCCAAGAAAAAAAAAGAGGTGGGAGGTAAAAATGTAACGACTAAAATAGTAGTTTGCCATCTTTTGTGTCAGAGAACTCTTATTTATAATATGAATCATTACCAAATGGTCAATTGGTGTGGCCATAATAGTTTTAAATTAACTCTTCGAAGCTTTCAATGAACGGCTATAAAAATACTTATCATGGCAGGCGTTCTGCTGGGACACCAGATGCCAAAAATTTAAAAATAATAGTAATAACAATGGGGGCAGAAAATCTTCAAAGGTGAAAAAAAAAACATTTTGTCTGATTGAATGCCTTTGTATACTTAGAGACCAAGTGCGGCCCCAAATACTTTTTTTTGGCGAGGGGGGGGGGGGGGGGGTTGTTTTTCAAGGATGTAAAAAAGCCTTTTACTTTCGTTGGCTGCCTGAATAAATTCGCGGCACTCTGCTTATTGACAGTCCTGGTATGTAGCAGGAACTTACGATAGACTTAATAACTAACTATGTTTAGATATATCAAATACACAGAATTACTTAAATATAAAATCTATACTCTTCAACTGATCTCCATTTTATCTACGTTAAAATTGGATTAAGTAACCAAGATATCTCTTATAATGATTTTGGCATAAAATGTTAAGCAACCACTGATGCAGAAATTGCAGAACGCCAAGGCGCTGGAAGCAGATAGATTAATCCCGGCAAGAATATTTTGCGGGCGATATTTGACCCTACGGATTTATGTTCCATTTTATTATAACTAATATAGATACAAGACGTGATTTTTAAAAGCCATTCACCTAAGGCATTTTGGGGGGGGGGAGGGGTAAGTGACTAGATGAAGACACTTATAATACTAAAACAATCAAATGAAGGGTCAGGGGGGGGGGGGAGATGATAGTTACAAACTAGTTATTCATCGTTATTTTCCTTTACGCATGTGAACGACCTATCTTCAAGTGCATTTTACAAAACACACACTTCATTTTTGCTTAGATTCAATATTACTAAACAATAGTGCGCCTGTAAAGCTATTTAGATGGCATTGTCACCTCAAAATTCACAAAAAGGGATTATCAACGTAATTCCCATTAACCCTTCAAGTCCATTAAATATAGAATATTTATTTGATTACTGCTCGATCATAATCGGTGAAATGGGTCATGGAATTTTGATCCAAGATTCTTCATACATAAATAAATCTGATACATAAAAAGAAACAAGAAAGATAAATCATGCATCAAGCATGCATTATGAAACATTTTCCAACACATTCAGAACAGTGTAACAAAACTTCACCGTTTAATAAGATGAACGATGATGTCTAAGAAAACAATTTGGGAAAACACATAACATGTGTGAAAACCCAATTTCAGCAATTACCATCTATAGTCAGAAAGATATCCAAATACGTCTGTGCAGCCCTGTATATCGTCTATAGATCTGTATATATAATACATAATATAGAAAAATTTAGTTCAGTTACTGAACATTCTCCTTCAGCAATTTCCTTCAATAAACGGAAATGTACTCGATATATTTTGTGCAGCCCTGTATCTGATCTATTGAATTTATACACACCAAGTAGCATCCAAAAAATTAGTACCACAACTAAAAACTCATTTTCTGCAATCAATTGTTTATAGACAGTACTGTAATCGAATTCTTTTGTGTGTCCCTGTAAATGAACGATGAATTCTATGCACACCATATTCTATAAAGCATTTAGTAGCGCATCTCAGTGATATAAGTCAATTTCAATATGTTTGAGATAGCGTAACATCATTAAAATGATTTTTTCTCCTATAGATGTAACGAAATTTTTTGAGTGACCCTGTAGACGAACTTTAAATGCTACACATATCATTTTCAACTATGTTGGAAGATGCTAAAAATAATCTGTAATTCATTCATCATCACGAAAATAAAAGTGTCTAATGATCATCAAATAGTCGCAGGTAGAGCTACCCAAATGTTCTTGTTGTATTGTTTGTAATACTAAGGTGGTAAGATGGGGAGGAATATATATATAATTCATGTATCCTCCAAAATCCGTAAAAACTGTAATAGACGGATATTTTCGAAAACATCTAAAGCTTTCTTTTCAATCCTACATGAATTTTGGGGAAAAAGAATATAGAGTAGCAGGTGCATGTGTATGTTTTTATCAGAGAAAAAAAATAAAAAGGCTGGGGTAGTAAGGAAACAAGATATTTTCTATCACATTGCCGATAAATCAAATACTGATGATTCATTTTTCAATCTGAAATATTTAAAAAGGGAAAAACTTACCGCAGATGCACCCGGATAAAGGAAATTTCAACTCACCTGAAAGAGAAAAATATGTTATAAACATTTAATAAAAGAAATTCTTAATGCATTTTGAAATAGATAATCGTATATCAAGTAAAAATCCTTCTTTGACCTATCTTTCAGTTTACTTACATAACCTAGATTGTCGTATATCTTATGTTCCAGCAATACAGTATATAAAAATAGAATTTCTCCCTTTAACCTATTTTTTCAGGAATTTAAAGAAAACACGTAACATTTTAACTGAAATGTTTATATAAAAACTGACTTCTATAAGGTTGTTTTAAAAAGAATATTTTTTTTAAGATTTATCAAACAACCGATTAATAAAACTTCTGTAAACACAATATAAATGTAAAATAATAATAGTAAAGCAAATTTTTAAATGTAGTTTGAGAGTTACTGTTTCCAATGTTCAACCATGCATAAAATTTACACTATATAAATTCTATTTTCTATACATAGTACAATTCATGTTTTGGCTAGTTCAGAATAGTTTGTAGCATTTGTGAATTCCAGTGGTATTAAATTAATGATAACTTATCTACTACAAATGCTAGATAATTTGTCGAGGATTCCGACATACGCAGTGTAGATGAATTGCTGCCATGGATCAAGAAGAAACTATGACCAGTAGAATAATATTTGAGACTAGAGTATAATTAGAGAGCTACATCGGGTTAGATTGGATTGGGTTTAGGTTTTTCTGAGTCCGGTTCTAGTACATCTAAAATTAAGAAGCCTCCGATTTTAATTTTTCGAGCACATAATGTAAAGAAAACATTGCAATCATGATTTAAAGGGAAAAAAAGGCCATGAGATTTTGGTATATTTTTACGTTTTGAGGTTCCCTGAATCTACTTTTCCTATTTTTGTAACTATTCTGTTTGCACGTGCGTATGTATGTGTGTATGTTTGTGTTACACTTTTCATTTTTGGTGTTTCTTACGATGTATGTACGTGTGTGTGAATGAATACGATAACGTCAATATGGCGTTTTTGATTGAGCTCAAATTTGGCAAGTATGTTGTAGGCCACAGTTTGTTTTAAAACTATTTCGCGACAACGAGTTACCGATAAGTGAAGTTTTCTAAAGGGAAAATAACCAAGGAAATGTGACCGAGGATAACCGATAAATATTGCTGTTCAATGGCACGAATGCTATTTTTAGTATCTGTGTGCTGCCCAAGAACGGATTTGAAAAAACTTTAATTTTAAAGAGGCAAAGTGTGTAGAGAACCTTCTAAAAATGCTCCTGAAAGTCGCATTAGAAATCAAATCGACGCAATAAATGTAGCACACATAACACATAAGAGGAATAACTACTCCAATTATAAGTTTATCATAAAGCACAATATTCTATAAAGTGTTCGAAAAGTCGAGTGGAATCATTCTAGATTTTGTTTCAGACGAAAAGGGTGATCACGAAGTCATGGTACAAACTTTAATGATTGATACAGTAACAATCATTTATTTTATAGGAATCCAGGGTCAGAAATCCATTTATTTAGTCAAAATTACAGGACGTCTCACTTCAATCCGATTTCGTTCATAACTTTAATAGAAGTGAAGATACTTTAATAATAACCTTACAAGTCATACAAAAATGAGTCTGTTGCAAATTTTGTTAAAATATCTTCACTACTGTTAAAGTTGTGAACGAAAACGTGACTTCGGATGGGAGTGAGACGCCCTGTAATTTTGACTAAATAAATGGATTTCTGACCCTGGTTTCCTATACAATAAATGATTGTTACAGTGTCCTGTATCAACCCTTAAAGTTTGTACCATGAATTCGGGATCTGAATTTTTATTTTTCATATTCAGTTTACATCATACCAAATACATTTTTTTTTTTATCACAGACATGTCTGTAGAATATTCTAATATAACTGCAATTACGTATGCTATAAATTATGACTCGTTTCGAGTTAGAGTCGATCAAGTCATGTCATATTACTGGTCGACAAAAATCGTTTTTGTGTGTTTGGTTCAAGTTGCGAGTGGAATAAGATTATTCTCAAGAGTCTGATTGGGTTGTGCGTTGAAATCAAATGAAATTTTCAGGTTTTTGGTTGGGTTTAACCAGACCGTTCAGGGCAAACTCTATTTCACTTCGTATATATTGTGATCCACAACACTTTTCACCTCTACTGGAAAGTGCTAATGCTGCAGCTGATCATTCATTTGATTGACGTTGTGTCGCGCTCTAAATATGCTCGAATAGCCACGAAATTTAAATGTTATTAGATGTATAATGTAGTTATTCCGTATAAAGTGGTCTATTAAAAACTATTTATAGTTCTTTCACAACGTTGTATATAAGAATTCAAAAACCATATTTATAGAGAGTTCATATTCAAAGTGTGTTACAATTATGTTATACCTTTTCTAATTCAATAAAAGTTTAATATGCTCCGGAAAAAGTTGCAAATAATTGACTTTCCCAATTCGTCTGTCTATCCGTCATTAGTGTTTATATAATAAAATATTTAAAATGTTTAAAAATAATAAATATTGCATTATTTTTCATGTTCCAGGTAGTTTTATTTATTAAATTCGCTGCAAAAACATTGATTTTAGCAATAAAACAGTATGTGCATATTTTATATGCATACCATATTTATATCAATATTCCTTTTTTCTGTTAATTTTCAAAGACCGACAGTCGAAATTAGTAATTTTGGCTTATAAGTTGTATATTACTTGGCATTGTTACCTTTAACCAAATATTAAGGGCGAAAAACTGATTAATTTTTTGCCTCACTTAGTTGAAAATTTTGAAGTACCTGAAAAATTACTTAGTTTTTTTTTAATTATTATTATTAAATTTATTTAATTATTAAATTTATTTTTATTTTTTATTTAATCATTTAATTTTTTTTTAATTATTTAATTTTTTTAATCACTGTTTTGTAAACTAGGCTTTTGTACTAATTTAATTGTTTCTCTGCGGCTGCGACAACACACCGTCTTAGTATATGCATCAAAGTATTATAAATCAGCTTATTGTTCAAAGATTAACCAAAGTATTTTTCAAACTAAATCAAAGACTCAGATAGTACGAAAGTATGAAGGAAACGTCTTGTTATACCCAAGGCTAAAAGTAATTTCAACACATCGTAGAACTATTCGGTGAGAAACTTAAATCTTAACTGTTGTGACAAAAATTGTAGCAGAGCTATTGTGAGCGGTTTCAGAGACCGCTTGATCGAAAGAAGAATGAAACTAATTAACTAAAATAACCTAATAAACTAATTAATTAGCTCGATTAAATAATAGGATACCGTATCTTTATACTTAACTTTATGTACAGGACTATTACAATTAAAATTCTTTTATTCAAAAGACTGACGATACTAGTAGAGCTCCAAACGAAACAATATTTCACTAGTATGTATTGCTAAACTAAAAATTACAAATTAAACTGTTAAAAATTTTAAAAAAAAATCAGCGGTCTGTGAGACCGCTAACAGCAGTTAACGGTTAAAACCAGCCCACAATTGACTTGACGCATACAAAATAAAGCATGTTAATGAAATGAAAGCACAAAATACTACATTTATATAATCAAAAGTTGTCATATTTAATGCATTTTTACAAATTACGTTGAAAATGTTAAGAGTTAGCTGTAGGGATTCTCACACTTGAAAAAAGGATTGCCCACTCTCCCTGTAGGTGCATTGATGAACAATTCCAAATTGAAATTAGTAACTTCAGTAATAATAAATAAACTGAAGCGAAAAATATAGCGGCAATTAGCTGTTTCCTTTATGGGGTTTATTAACCCCTTAAGCACCACGACGTACCTGCGTACGTCATGAACACCTCTATCTGAAATACCAGGACGTATGTGAAATACCTATTTGAAATACCAGGACGTCCAGGTTGCCCCTTTTTTAAATTCAAAATTTTGAATTCATACCAGAAAGTTATAGTAGTAATTTGTATTTTATATAATGACAGACTTTTCGTGAATGCATAAATTAAAATTATTCTTTTAGAATTTCCGGTATGAATTTTGTATTTTTGAATATTTTTGTATTTTTGATGAAATTCAACATAGTTGGTATTCAGCATACTATCACTAAATTGAATATGGTGCTTAAGGGATTAAGGAGCAGTTATCTCCCTGGGTAACTACTCTCAGCCATATTTGACGAAGAGAGCCACTAATTAATTACTCACAAATTACTATGTCTGGCTAATTAGTATTTACCACTACTTTGTACACAAAAACTACAATTGTAAATTTACTGATTTTCTGAAGGAAAAGGGAGACACTTTTCTGTACCTATAATTAACAAACTATCTTTAGTACTGACTAGATATCAAATTAAAAAAAAAACTGTTACGGAGTACGCTGCATTTCTCAGTTCAACACTAATGTATATAAAATCTACAGATTAAACAAATATTTTAGGCATGACTATTTTAAGAATTATGTTTAACTCGTTTTGTAGTGTTTATATATATATATATATATATATATATATATCGTTAGGGTTTATCATTGTGATGAATAGGATAATAAGTACAACAAAACATATCAATGAAGATAGAAATAATTACAAAAAAAATCTTTATGGTCATAATACAAAGCTTTCGCTACTCATAAAGTCATTAAAAAGCTGCATTATTTTATATTCGTTATACTACATTGCTTTTTATACAGGTGGTACAAAAACGAACATTCAAGGGCATGGAATATATCAAGCATTTGTTTACAGAAATCTCTGAAATTTGAAGCTGACTACAGTGATCCTTTCTGGGATCGAATTAGATATTTTATTGTAGAAATACACAACTCTACATTAATCACAACACTTACTCCACACTTAACATAACGACACAGAATATACTGCATTGAAACGTGAACATCTTGCAATTAACAAACAATGGACTATCGGTTGCGGTAGTAACAATGACTTTGTAGTAGCAATGATTTTAGGTATACAGGCGACAGTCGTTAATAATTGCAGTTCGTACCGGTTTCAAGTTGCTCATCCTGTTGTAACAAGAAAAGTAGCATATAGCTAGCGTTAACTAATTGTAAAGTGAAATGTTGTCCTCGATCTAAAGGACGGTCATTTGAATGGTTCCTTACTCGTCTGTTTCAAAAGTTATAAGTTTTTCATGTAAAATGTTAAAGTGGTTGCACCTTTCTCTGTATAAGCTGTATTCTTTCTTTTATCTCCTTTATTGTTATTTTTTAGAAAAAAATATGTTTCAATTCTTATTTCATTGTGTGATTCTCAATGTTTAAAGATAAATTTTATGAAAATATATAACAGAATCTATTTTATTTTACTATAAGAATATTATAGATTTATGACAAGACAATTAGATATATTTTGACTTCGACTTTTGAGTCATAGTTCAAAGAGACACCTGAAACATTTTCTGGATAAGTTTAGACTATCCACAACCTTTTTGAAACAGATATTCGCCTTATCTACCAGTATTTATGTTAAAGATTCATTCTTTTATGACTTAATTCATTTAATTTGAACGGAAAACATCTTATGTGTCTGACGGTAAATGCAGAAAAAATAACTGCATTGGAATTCAAAACAAAAGCTAAGAGGGAAATGAAAAGCGGAACTCAGTTATCGAATTATAATCCCATATACAGAATTAAAGTACACGCAAACTACACAAACTGCAAATTATAACATAAAATTCCCTAAATTAGTTTCTTCCATTCCTTCAAACTTAAAATCCAGAAGGAGTAAAATAGTGAATATCAAAACGCAGTAGAACGAGCAACATTACAGGAAATCTTAGAAAATGAAAATGTTTTATTAGCGTGTCCAAACACCTCATCAGTTAATTATATTTCTGAACAGTTAAAAAAGTCAACATAGAAAATAAATGCAATATCTTAAAAATCACACCGAAAAGGCCACTACAAAAGACAATTTAAATAAAACGCCACACTAACAAAACTCGCCAGTCAGATATCGGAGCAAAAATTTTAAGACACGTTATTACGGTGCAAGAAGTTATTCCATTGGAAATTCTAAAGGAAAAAAGCAAATTCTTTGTCTGTTTGTCAGCTCAGTTCGAAACGTAGCCAAGTGGCAAAAAATTGCTTCAAATGGAAAAGATTTAATTCACATAAAAATGATGGGCAAAATTTCAAATATAGTTTTAAATTACAGTTAAAACTCGGTATAGTATGATCCTAGGGATTAATAGAAATGTAGGCTTATATGCAGGCTAACGCTATAAGCAAAGTATAAATGTGCGTTTGGAATTTAGCTGGGAAAATTGGGAAATAAAGCATTTATCAAGAAATTTCTTAAAAAAGGAAACATTAACCCTTTTTCTTTGGGTACGGCACCGACCATAACAGTACATGCGACTGATGTGTTTTACAAAAATTTGCAGATGCAACATCTGCAACGCTAAGATTTTTAGATATCCCCATTCACCATACAACCAACAAGTTTTACATGTAGTCATCAGACTGATATTATTACTGTCACGTACTTTTTATACTTCCGGTTTTCCAACCCCAGTACACTTATTTGCAAACAGAAATTTTACTTAAGAAATACTAAAATAAGTACAGCATAGAAACAAGGCGCATTTCATTAAACAGAATTTCTGGTTATAAATATGCGTATATAACCTTAAAAATAAAAGGGAAGGTAGACACCTACGCGGTCGCATTAACCCTCTAATGTCCATGGTAGGATGTATTCTAGAAATTCCAAAATAAGGAAAATCGGGATTTTCACCAGAAATAACTACTAATTGTCGTTTCTTTTTAATCTCGGAATGTCTGTCATTAAATAAAGCAAAGATTTTTATTCCAGTTTTCTGGTATGAATTTGGAATATCGGAATAAAAAAATTCACTATATTGGCGACACTGATGGTAGCATTATGCTACCATGGGGAGGGGGGGGGGGGCAATGCAGGGTTAAGACGATTTTAAAACCATGAATCTATTAAAAAAATTTAGCATCAATCCCGGAGAAACATTTGTAACGTCCTTTAATAAGGAAATGAAAAAAAGACTTAGCAATCGGACTTTTAAATATTAATACATTTTTCTTTAAATGTGCATACACTAAAGAAAAATACTGTTAGTTTTATTCACAGCAAATTTCAATAATTTTCACGCAAAAAGTAAATAAATGAAAAGCGCTTTACGAATTGAATATCTGTGCAAAATAAATCTTTACAATAATTGAAAGAAGTTAAAATACGACAAGAAAGGAAAACTTTTTAATGCATAGTAGATTTAATACATAATAAATCAAGAAAACGGATGATTTCAATACTTTATAAATTGTCCAGACACGTTTGCCTCTTCTCCGCCAGATCGGCAAACTTTCAAAGAAATAAAAGAAATGAATTAAAGCCACGAAGCCTCCTGGGAGATGCTAAACAAATTTAATGAATAACTTCAATTAAACCACAAATCTTACTTACAACGAATCGGACGTATCTTTCTTTACAGAAAGCTTTACCAAAAAATTAATTCTAATGAATAACGCTTAATTAGCTCTGAATTTCAAAGCTTGAAAAATACAAGAGTGCATTTTTACTGTCACACAGACAATTTCGCATAATATACAACTGCAACGAGCTAATTAAGGTTTTTAGAGCTTTTTAGAAGAGTAAATTAATTTAGCCACAAGAAAAGGCTGACACAAAGAAAAGTTTATCTTTTTTTAATTACTCTTATCTCTGTCTTTATTTTTTTTTAATTTAAAAGACATTTATATTAACACCACGATTATAAGCAAAAATAACTAATAAAATAAAGAAGCTCAAGTTTATGCGATGAATAATTTAAAATTGAAAACATGAGACGGCGAATGTGCTATAAAAGAAATCTCGCATATGCATATAAAAATAGATTTTAAAATTAAAAATATTACAGACAGCTGGCCTCTTGGGACCTTTAACGTTAAATATTTTTTTTTTCCTCATTATTATTTTGCGAAGTATGTTTCAAAAAAATTTAATTTTTCGTAAAAAAAAGAGAGAAAAATTATTTCCATGCAGCGTTTAACATATTGCGTTGTTTAATAAACTGGGTTTCCTTTATAATTAAAAAAAATGGTGTGACAAAACTAAAAAATAATGAAAATTCATTCCCTAATGTACATATATAGTTAATAATTTATCATAAAAGGAACTACTAAATTAATTCAAAGACAGATTTTCTCAGCTAACAATGTACGAAGTATATTTTTATTTCATCACAAAATATGCTAGAATTTATTTCGATTATGATGTTAAAACAACTACGTGTAGTTATATAATGACTGTCTTTAGCTAGTTTCATCACAAAACTGTTCTTTCAAAAAAATGCTTAACGCACACTTATTTTATCAATAATTTTCATTTCAAGACAACCAATTTAGCTATACGGTTCAATTTATTTTTTAAAAATTTGGGATTTCATTCGAATTTAAAAAGTATCATTAACTATATAAACCTAAGGAAAATGTTTGATAATGACGTCAACTGTCAGGTATATTTTTACAGATAATGTTTACTTTGTCCAAATATATGTTCGTCAGGTGATCGCGTGCAAAATTTTGCACAAATACAGGATGCATAGAAAAGAATCAAATGAAATACAAACACAGAATAATCGACATTATATGCTTAATTCCACGTTGCATATCTCCACGTTACATACCAGGCAGTCTTTTATGTATGAAAGTAACTGATTTTTTTTGTTTGTTTGTTAAATTCATTAACGGGTCAATAACACTTGCCTGGTCAATGCTACTTATATAGTGGGCTTTAAAAAGACAATTTCATTTATTGATGCTATCTTCCAACACATAAGTTAATATAAATTGTCCATAGAATTCACAACAAACGGCGATACACTGAGATAATTTTTCATGCCAAAATTTTATTTATCATTTGAACAGTCTCACACCGTTAGTGCTAAAATGAACTTTGTATTTTTTTCAAATTTAAAAGGCTAGAGATGTCTAAATAAATATATATATATATATATATATATATATATATATATATATATTTTACAAAAGCAAGTTCGTATACTTTACAATTTTGTACTTATACAGATTTTGAGTAAAATTACTTTAAAGTTTTCTCATTAAAAATATTGAATATTTAACACCTATTAAGAGTGTCATTTATTTTCTTTCTGTTTTATTGTTATAGTGTTCAGAAATTATTAATCTTTTTTTATCAAAAATTTTTGAAGAGACTTAAGTCTCCTAAACAAATCAGCTGTTTTAGAGGAAGCAATCACAATAGTTTTCTTGAGAAAATTTTGAATCTTGAATAGCTCGAAATTTGCATTTTGTTATTACCTTGCTTTACACCAGACACCTTTATTTATCTCTTGAGCTATTTCTTCAATTTTGAAAATACCTTCATACACAGGTAAACTCAATTTTCATAAAATATTTCGTTACTGGTGTAAGTGGAATTTTTGTTGAGGTAGAATTTGCTGTTACGTTGGATAATATTGACCGAAAAGACCATTGAGCGGAAGTTACGTCATCTGATATTATGAAAAAAGCACAATCTCATGATACGTGTCACTGACAGTCACGTACTGAAACCATTCTTATGATGATATCCTTCCGCCTGTGCGTTTCAATTTAGTATGGAAGCTTGAAATATTTTCCCCTTTTATACTTCCCAACAGGTATTGTATATAGGATTACATGAAATATACAAAAAATTAACGGTGATACATCAGAAAAAGACTTTTTTTATTTTTATTTTTTTTTAAAATAATTATTGACGAGTTTACAGCAAACTTTCTTTTATAATCTTTTATAATTATAGTTATCAGCTTTAAACCTTCATTTCTTTTTTTTTTTTTTTTTTTTTTTTTTTTTTTTTTTTTACATTTAGAAATAGATTATACAATTCTGAATCAAAGAAAACAAACCGCATGAAAATATTAAAATCAGAATTGGGCCAATTTTATATTGATAATGTGTCTTTAAAACAGACTAAAATTTATTTTTAACTTTGCGTGTGTTTGTCGCGAAACCCTGTTTTCACTACCTGAATCATTTTATACATATCTGGGCACACATGGATACTCGCAAAAAAAGGGGGAATCTGCCTTGATTAATTGTAGGTATAATCATTTTATGCATGCCTGTGCAAAGTAAATTATCTTTCAATAAATGACAGGGTGCGCAAGTAGCAAAAATACAATTTGAGTGAGCAAAAGTTTTCGACATTTACAATTGAGAATTGCATAATTAATAAAAATATGAAAAACAAAAAATCGATTTTATTTAGGGTTTAAAACTGATGACTTCCCTTAAGCATGTATTTGTAAGAAATAACTATATATATATATTACTAGAAAACGTATTTTATACTAGCCTAGCTCCGCCGGTCGGTTTTTCCAAACGAACCTCAAATCAAACGAGCATCTTTCCAAAAGAAACCGGAGATGGGGCCCTACTGTCCTCGGCATCGTACATGCGGGCGAGTTAAGCCTGCTTCTTCCTCGAATAAAACTTATCGTGAATTATTAGGAATCTTTTAATGTTAGACGAAAATCTTTCCGAATGAACGCAGGTGGATTCAACAGCGTACACAAATCATTATTTTTCATGTTTAAAAAGAAAGTTACCTCAAAGGCATACGGCGATCGACACAGATTAAATTTTCAGCATCGTCGTTAACGTTACTACAGGAAACGATTTGGCATTCTTCCAATCTGGATTTAATCAAGGGAGCTTTCTTCTTCAGAAAACTATTCCATCTCTTTACTTTCTTTAATAATTAACGAAAAAATCAATTTCGCATCTTCTCTATACTTTTAAATCCACATTTTTACCGGATAGGTGGCCTTATAAAATTCTCTGTGAAGGAAACAAATTATTGAAAAGGGGACAAAACGTACTACATTTAGGTTAAAAGATAGAAATCTGATTTATTTTACGAATGTCAAAAACTCGCCACGGAAAACGAAAAAATGTTAAAATCTCATTAAAAAGATTAAAAAAATTCCTGTAAAATTCAAAAATTCCGGTACGACTCTTGAATAAACTTTATTGAAAAGAAGACGAAAATTTATTATACACTGCTCAAAACAATTAAAGGATATTGCAGTTTTAGGTGGATTTTGTATCTGGGAAACTTTTTAGCTGATTGATACATGGTCGACAGACATAGTAGGTTATATGAGAATAAATTACACATGTTTGGCGAAAAAAATGCATTTTATTGAACATTTGTGTACAAAAGGAAAAAAACACAATTTGTGCATATGAGAAAAAAAGAATAAGAAAAGGTGTTTTCTTCAAAGAAAATCATTTTCAGTAGGGGGTATGGTTTCCACGGGCGGCCAGCAACGTTGAACACCTTTGAGGCATGGACTCAATGAGGCTATTAATGACGAGTTGGGGTATTCTGCCCCACTCTTCCAGAAGAGCACTTTCTAGTTCTTGGAGAGTTTGTGGGGGTTTTTGGCGGCCAGAAACTCGTCTTCCTAGAGCGTCCCAAACGTGCTCGATTGGATTCATGTCTGGAGAACACGCTGGCCATTCCATTCGAACGATTCCTTCCTCGAAAAGGAAATCCTCCACCAGGTTTGCACGATGTGGCCTGCAGTTATCGTCCATTAAAATGAAGTTATCTCCGATTGCTGCAGCGTAAGGGACTACAATAGGTCTGAGGATCTCATCCCTATATCGGCGACCAGTCAGAGCTCCATCTCGAATGATGTAGAGGTCAGTGCACCCGTCAATGGAGATGCCACCATACACCAACACTCCTCCACCGCCAAATCTGACACTTTCGTGCACGAACGCAGGATTACTCCTACTGCCACGGTCCCTCCAGATGAAAATACGCCTATTATCCGGATGCACAGAAAAACGGGACTCGTCAGAAAACAGAATATTGCTCCATTCATTTCTCCTCCAGTTGACATGCTCGGTTGCCCACTCCCTGCGGTCGAGACGATGCCTTGATGTTAATCTAACACATACTATCAGTCGGCGAGCATACAGACCTACAGCATGGAGCCGGTTTCGGACAGTCTGAGTTGAAATCGGGGTGCCTGTAGCCGAGCGAAGGTGTTATTGGAGAAGAGTAGCGTTCATGTTTCGGTGTCTCCGAGCTGTTAACGCTAAATACAGATCTTCATTGGGCGTTGTTGCCCGTCTACGACCTTGCCCTGGTCTTCGGCCTGCACATTCACTCTACAAAAAACGGTTCCAGATCCTGGAAATGACACTTTGTGACACTCTAATGGCTTGCGCTACTTCGGCTTGAGTTTGGCTCCCTTCTAACCTACCAACAATTCTCCAAGCTTCTGAATCTGTCAAATGACTTCGCTGAGACATCGTACTCATCGAAACAAAGCAATCACTGAATGCCGATCATCCTTGTCTTCATTCTCTTTTATCCAGTTGAAAGTCAAATTTCATTCGCTGCCGCTGAAGCGACGTTTTTGACGTCGAACTCAAAATTTGCATACTCAACAGTTTGAAAACCAGAAAAATTTGCATTTGTGATTCTCTTCTTCTATTTTCGGCAAAAAAAATTTCGTTTATATCTTTATTTTATATAAAACTTCAAATATCCTTTAATTGTTTTGAGCAGTGTATTATGCTAAAAGGTTGAAATCGGATTCATTTTACTAATGTGGCAAAATCACCGCGCAATGCAAAAAAATGCATTTTTTAGAGTAATAAAAAAAATACAAAAATTTTCTTGGAGGTGCATAATTTTAGATATATAAGGTACATTCCAACCAACCCGTGTCGCTATGCGCGAAGCGGTCTCTTCAAAAAACTGCAGACAAACATACAAAAGAAACAAACATCATGTATTTATTATTATAGAGAGACTATAAATTTTATGTTAGTTTAAACACGGTTTACATAATTTTAAAAATATTATTTCGGTAAGGTAAAGTCAGGAGAGATTGCGCTCATAGGAGTTCGCGGGGAAGGAGTAGAGTGAGAGCCCAGCGACTCCAGGTAGTTGTACAACAGCTGTAGGGGAGTGTCTACTTGAAAGTGCACGTTGATTGCTTTGAGTGTCTAAGATAAAGCATTGCTATTTTGTTTTGTTTTCCCAAAGTAAGTGCTTGAATTTTCATAGCTATTCGTCAGAATTTCTATACAATGTCAGTAGTACAAATTTTTTTTTTAATTTATACGATTTCTCATAAGCTACTAATCTAGACTAACAGTGTGAACATCAACGGTTCGTTTTAGTAGCGGCCATGTTTAACTAAAAGGCCGCGCAATCTCTCCTACCGAAATTGGAGAGTTTGCGCATTTGCTACTTAGGAGAGATGGCGCATTGTTCCCATTAGTTTCCATGCTAGGAGAGATTAGGCAGCTTATTGGTAAATTTGCATAAAAAATGAAAAATTAAAATGGACTAATTTTATTTAAACGTATTATCAAGTAACTTAATGTTATTTTGTAATCTTATCTGGACTTGCTTTTTCTGATTCTTTAATTTTTTTCCCGTTACTTAAATTTTTTTTTATCGTTTTTAAAATTATTTCCTTTTTCCGATTCTTTAATCATTAGGTTGAAATATTCACTCCTAATACAATCATATATGTTCACAAAAACCTTACAACAATGTCATTTAAGTGTAATTATTATTAACAATTTAATTGTAGTTATTATTAGTAACAATCTCTCCTACCCATGTGCGCAATCACACCAACCCTGTAAGGACAGATTGTGCAAAATAACTTTCTTGGTTTTATTACAACTGTTCTATTAAATTACAACATAAAAACAAAATAGCAATGGAAATGCATAAAAAACAAACGAAGTAAAAATTATTCATGGATAGTTTAGCAAAAAATTAATATTTAGATTTTTTATTGTTATTCTTTTGAATTGCGCGCAGACTCTCCTAGCTTTACCTTATTTATATTCCTTTATAATTTGAATTATCATACTAATGCTACTCTATATTCTACAAAGTTACGGACAGATATTTAAAAATATATTTTTGACTTCTATTTTATGAATTATTTTACTCCTTATATGTAAATCACACACACACACACACACACACAAAATACAAAATAAGTAAATAATAAAAATAAATAAATAAAACCCCACTATTTTACATGTGTAGAAAAATTCCGAAATATTTATATATATAGCTCCGCTTTCTTTTCTCAAAGATTAAATTAAAATTAAAGCATATACAATGTCTAACTAGATATATGTATATTTCAACGCCTTGGTACTTTAAAATCTAACCAACGTGTAAAAACATGATTTTCGGGTAAATTTCAATTAAAAAGGTGCAAAATGCTTAAAATGTAAGTTTGGTAAAATATTTATAACTTTGTCAGATGTTATAGAAACTAATTGTTAGCAACAACGATTAGCCCTTTAAACGATAGTCGAAAGGATATTTAAATAGTTACATTTTTTAATGGTATACTACGGGACCTAAATACTATTAAGCATTTACTAAATACATATATATATAATTGCCATTTATGTAAATATAGATATGGGTCTCCCTGAAACGTTCCTCATAATAACTTTGCCATATTACCTCGTGTTTTCGCTATTTATTACAAAGTAAACACGAGATAGGAAAAAATATGCAATTCAAAAGAATATTTAAATAAAAACTTGGACAAAAAGTCTGAGCACTCCTATATTTTAATATATTTTTAAAAGTAAGGGTCGAATACAAATATTTAATTATGAATTTTATTTTAAATTATTAAAGTTTGTAAAAAATGACAGCTAACGAATATTTCAACTTTTAATTAACCCTTTTAATTAAACCGTTTGCTTTAAAGAATGAGTTTTTTTTTTTACATATATGGTGCTTTGTTTGCTGGAAATTTCGTTCTGTTGTGTTATGCAATTTACTAGATAATCATGAAAATTAGAATAATTCATGCAGAAAATGCTAAAACATAAATAACTTAATCTTCAGCAATGAAAATAATAAAGTGAGTTATTAGCATAACAAACTTTAAAAGTTTTTTTTTTTTTTTTTTTTTTTTTACCTAAAAAACTGTCTTTGTCACTTTTGCTGTTAAAAGACCAAGTTCTTCAAGTGCTTTGTCATTTGCTGCGAGAAGATTTTGAACTTCTTCAAGTGAGATAATGCAATTAATATGTATTACTCATGTAGATAAATTACTCATGTATATAAATTTCCGTATGCGCCAATAAAGTATGTGATGCTTAATCAAAAATGTGATGCTTAGTCTCTTTATTAGAGGGTGAATTCAGGTTTGAGAGAGTGTTTTTCTTTGCAACTTGATATTACTGTTTAGAAGATGGGAATTTCAAAAGTTAAGGATCACTGCTTGTTAATTTGAATTTTCCATATTTCGAATTTTTTTTCCTCTCTCTTTTAACAATTTTCTTTAAAGTTGTACGTTTTGGTTAATTCAAATTTTGCATAATTCGAAAATTTTTCGTGTTCTCTTGGAATGTGAATTATATAGTCTACTGTATGTACTTAAAGCTATGATCATTGGACATAAACAACTTACTCTTAGACATCCGCACTTATAAATATCGATCACACACTCAAAAATACTTTTTTCTTTCCCTCAGTCCATTAATTTTCGGCTTACTTTATAAATATAATGGAATACTTTATTAAGCCCAACAGAATGCACAGTGCTGCATTATTAATCTTCATTATTATTAGGGGAAAATATTCAAATAATATGGCTTTCCATTCTAAAAGGAATAGAGAAAGATTTATTAAAATAATCATTTAAAGAAAAATCTTCTTTCTTCTTCTACTTATTATTATTATTTTAATTTTGGCATTAGCAGATTCTAATTATGACAACATAACGGATAAAATCAAAACTTGTTGCTCTTTCTATCTGTCTTAGAGTTTCTTGTCTCAGTAAAACTGAAATTCAGTACAGCATTTGCGTTACTGTCTGGTATATACAAATATATCTTTTTGATAATTTAAAAAAATAGCTGTTACATAAATTTGATTCGACAAAAGCGAAAGACATAGCACATTTTTTGTTCACACAAATTTTCTTGCAGAATTTTCTTGCATAGTTTGTGTTCCTCGAAACAGACATGATGATCATAATCAAGTCACCAACGCAGAAGTCGAAACTTGTTTCTTATTATCTTCTATTTTAATATTTCCTGTCTTGATAAAATGAAGTAAGACATTTCCAATTACAATCGCGAATACCAAAATATTTCTTGTTAATAACTCAATTATTCAGACTGTACAAAGTTTTTTTTTTTTGGGGTGGGGGGGGGGGGGTAAAAACAAAATCGGTGCTTTTTTAGTGTAAGTTATGGGAGATGCTGGGGAGGGGTGTGGAGGTGTGTGCTCTTTAATCTTAAAAGTGTAAATTTGCGATGTTATATGCCCGATAAAGTTGACATCTCCTTCCCTGTCAATGTATAATATTAAAATAGTATGCATAACTTTATTAAGCAAAGCCACAAGAAGCGTTGCTTGTTAAAAGATGCTATAGAGCAGAATTCTTAAAATAGGAAAAATAACTTTACTAAATCTAAGAGGAAAATGGAAAATATATTTATTTCATCAACGTATAAATTGCTGACGCAGTGAAGGATTTTTGAATCTTATGTAAAAATATCAAAAAATTTCATAAATATTTTTATAATTCAATGAATTTTATTTCGGCTACAATTTTCTCCGTCTAATAGCTGTATGCGAGGTATTCTAAAGTATACGTGGGTCTTCAACAGCAAGGAAAAGTCTCAAAGAAACTCTCACTCTGTGAGGGGTTACTTTTTACGATATTTTTTGAAATGGAAGAAGCCTTTAGAGTTTACTACGTTCCAAACTAAACATGAAGAAATGAACTCAATTTTGCGGCGACAAATACACTCAAAGCGGAAAAATGTCATTCCCGTGGCATTCCACGACCTGAATAAATTTCTTTTGTATATCATTCATTTTATGTTGCGCCTCCGTTTTATCCAACAATTTTGGAAAAATTCTGGTTAACACATATTCTGAGGCTACATATTAAAATAATTACATTTTAGAAAAATCAGCTGGTTTCTTATCCTATAATATGTGTCCTCCAAATTTCGTTCAAAATCCCCTAAAATTTAAACTTTCCGTCGAGCGGGAAGAATGCATTCTTCAACATACCCAAAGGTGTGTTATACTGCTTGTTTCTGCCAATATATCCCGCACTGTCTACTAGCTCAAACTACAATCTCCAGCTGTTACTTATAAATATAAATCTTCAAAATGAAGTTATCTTATCACGCATTACCAGTTACTTATATATTACTAAATTTAGCGTAAAATCAAGAATTTAGATCGATTACCTTAGCCTGCGAAGTCAAATTACTGAGAAAGCAATCGAATGGATTTTATTCTGATGTATGTACAAAAATCTCACTCCTGGATCCTATAATATGTGTCCTCCAAATTTCGTTCAAAATCCCCTAAAATTTAAACTTTCCGTCGAGCGGGAAGAATGCATTCTTCAACATACCCAAAGGTGTGTTATACTGCTTGTTTCTGCCAATATATCCCGCACTGTCTACTAGCTCAAACTACAATCTCCAGCTGTTACTTATAAATATAAATCTTCAAAATGAAGTTATCTTATCACGCATTACCAGTTACTTATATTTTACTAAATTTAGAGTAAAATCAAGAATTTAGATCGATTACCTTAGCCTGCGAAGTCAAATTACTGAGAAAGCAATCGAATGGATTTTATTCTGATGTATGTACAAAAATCTCACTCCTGGATCTTTAACCCGTGGTTATCTCGCCAAGGGAGTGGAGTTTATAAGTCTTATACTTGTGTTACTCTATATTCTACAAACTTACGGACAGATATTTTAAAATACATTTGGGACTTCTATTTTACAAAATATTTTACTAGTTATATGCAAATCACACGCAAACACACAAAAATAATAAATTAAATTTTTGCTTAGAATTTTAGTTAACATGTAACTTATATTTGTTTAGATTTATCTAAATTCTTATTTTAAATAGAATTTATGATGCGAGAAATGTTTATTTGATCATATCTATCAATAAGACGATTGGTTCGTAATGTGTGTCAATTCAGTTTTATTTCCATACTTTTCTTTAGATTATTTCTGTATAACAATTTTTACTGTCTTTTCAGATGTCTATAGAATATTTCTCATTAAAATAGACTTTTCATGCAATACGAGCACATGAATTTTCATTTTCTATCTACTCTAACTCCTACTTTACTCTCCTGTCAATTGAGAAAATTTTGATATTTAATGAACGAAGTATGTGGTCGCATTTTTACATCCATGTGCTTGGTGGGACAAAAGGCATAGTTGCCAACCTCCCGATTTTTTGAATACCAGTAAAATCTTACAAAAAAATTTGCTTTATTAAATTGAAGAAATTGTACGATTACATAAAACAAATGGTTTTACATAAAAATACTGGTATGAAAAAAATCGGGAGGTTGGCAACTATGCAAAAGGGTACAACACATTTGTGCACCATTTTAAAAACTCGTAATCATAAAAAAATTTCTCACAATGAATTTACAGAGGTAATGTATAGCAACGCTAATGTATGTACACATTAAAAAGTCGGCCGATCCACACCTTACGTCATACAATTTAAATTTGCCAGTCCCGAGGCATTTTCTATAGGATGGCGCTATTCAAGGACGGTGGTTTCAAAAGACGACCATTTAATTTTAATCTCCAATGCCCAAAATAACAGCCAAATTCTTGAAAAAAAAAAGTTTTATAATGTACATCAAGAAACATTTATTTGAAGACATTTACGAACGAATTGATTAGAAAATAAATAAATTTTGGTAACAGTCAATCATTAAACATTTTGCCAACAGAATTACTTTGCCCATGAAATGGTTAATGTACCCAAGATTTCACTCTTATTCACATTAACCTATATATATATATATGTCGGATTCCACTTCTCCGTCCACACAACTTCGAAATAAATCCGGTCTTTTGATATGCTGCCACCACCGATATGAAAACGTGATATCGGGCACGGTACTTAACTTAACTCTTTCAATTAAAGTTAAAGAAACAATTTATTAACAATATTTACACTTAAACTCGGAGGTAAAGTATCCGATTTAATATTAAATCAAAATAATTACAGAAACGCTTTACGTGTACCGTTAGACTACGTTGATTCACTCAGAACCGAGATTTCTCTTAATCTCACACACGCTATCTCTCTTCCTTCCGAGAGATCCCGTTCCATACACGTGCTCAGAGCTGCTCTCTGAAAACCAACCTACACACCTCGCTGCCACGCTAGAACTACCTTCCTCTCTGGTCATTCCCCAGAGCACCTTTTTGCCTACGGGGCTACTGCTCTGTTTCCAAGGTGTCGCTTGACAACCGTTCCTCCCTCTTGACTGATCTGTCTTCTTAAATAAAAGGGTGCACACTCTTTCTTATCTATCAAAGGCCGCATTGCAATGGAAATACTTCTTTCACGTCGTTCCCCTTCGGATTAAGATTTTTCTTATAAAGCCTTCAACGGTACACAATAGATACATATACAATACATACAATATGCTAATCCCTTAAGAATAGCTTTCAACTCTTGCACTGTAAGAGAAGAACCTGACACCCCCCACCTTAGCGGAAAATATGCCTTTTAGGGGCTAATTTTCCTCAAACTATGTAATGTCTGAGAAGAGTTCAACAGTTCCTTGATAGGTTTCTTCATTACTACAATTACATAAATATTTCAAGGTGTCTGAACATTTAACTACTGACATCTCTAATGAACCATATACTAATGTGATAACTACAGAAAAAATACACAATATGCTAATACACTGTTATAAACACATGATGCAAATACAATTATAAATACACAAAAAAAATAAAGTTACACTAGTATTATGTCATTTTAATGTCAGTCCTTAGGCTGAGATTGCTGGAGGCGGTACTACCTTTTCCCTCCAGTCCTTCCTCGTTAACTTAATTGGTACATCCCTTTTTGTAATGCACCCGCTTGAATGGCTAACTTCTGCCTCTGATGTCCCACTTAAATCTTCCTCTAACCAATCAGGCACTTGCCTGTCCAAGTCCTCTTTGTACGTAATAAAGACATTGTACAATTTCTGCCTTATCTTACCCCTCTCCGGTTTACGACCAATCCGATTTTTCTCCATTTCTACCAGTTCGATAGGACCCATAAATAATTCCTTATTTTTCCTTAAGATTGATTTTATGTCCCCAACTTGAATATTTGTTAACCCTTTTATCTCAAATCCCTTCCTGTCTTTGTTTTCCGGTTGTTCTCGGTCTAACAACAGATATTTCCTACAGTCTTCAAACTCCCCGTCACTATCCAAGACAATATCGACTACTTTATTTTTAGCCATAAATGCTCTCATTTCATCTTGATACACCAGTTTCTTACTCCCGTCCCCTAACTCAACTATAACTGCAGGTCGACATATTTCCTCTTTCTCCTTATTACTCACATTCATTTCCCTCGTTAATCGACATTCTACACATGATTCGCAATATATTTTAGCTTCCTTCGCCAGGTATGCGCTAGTTTTAGAATTTCCTCCCTTCTAACTTTAGGTAATACTAATTGAGCTACAGTTTCATCTACTAATTTCTCTTTATGATATAACATCCCATTCACAATATAATAAGACTCTCTCTCATTTTCAGCCAATTCCCAAGCTTTCTCTAAATCCTTACAACTCATTTGGGATTCCTGAAATACATTTAAACTACTTTCCGTAACTTGATTAATCTTACTTTTCTCTACCTCGGCTTTTTCCTTTTCATGACTTTGCAACTTCACCGATCTCGTTTCTACGACATAACGGTTATTATTATCATTCCTAATCCTTTCCCCTTCCTTCACTTTGTTCCGACTATCTTCCTTACATTCCCTTTCTACCGATTCTCTTAATGATTTCTCGTTGTTTAACCCTGACAATTCATTAGCCACGTCAGGATGTAAAATTACCTGTTCCTTACTATTATCAATTATCGCGCAAAGTACATCCTGATGAATTACATTAGTTTGACCACGTTTTGGAATAGCTAAAGGTAACTGAATTAATGGCGATTTCACTGCCTTACCAAATATCCCTTGTAAATAGATGCTCCCAGCCCCTCTTAAATTTTCTGCTGGTACTAAATCTTTATGAATGACGCTAATTTGGCAACCAGAATCCACCAATCCTTTTGTTATCTTTCCATTTACACTAACTTCCACTTTCTCGAGATTATTTAACTTCTCTCCAATAACTTTAGTTCTCCAATTCCCTTTTGCTCCGATTCTTGCCATACTTGCTCCCCTTGGTAATTCTTTAATTCCTCGCACTGAGACATTATTGATACTAGCCCTTGGTTCTTGTCGGTTATTAATTTGATTACTTCCCTCATTATTTCCTTTTGTACAAAATCGCTGAACATGTCCTCGTTGAGAACACTTGAAACAGATAGGCGTCGTATCATTAGGTTTCTTATATTCCGTTTTTCCACCCAAAAATGGACTAACCTCATTATTCCCATTTTGTCTCCAATTACTACTAAATCCCTCATCTTTTGCCCTTCTAGAATCTTCTTTATTAGCATACCTTTCTTTACCTTTATAGCCCTTATAAGTTACCGCATAAGATTTTTGTTTAGCATCAAAGAAATTATCACATTCCTTAGCAATTTTAGAAACTTCTAACCAATTACTGTGCTGAGTTAATCCAACATGCGTTCCGGTTTCCTCATCTAGAGTAGTTAACAACTTATCCGTGACAATTAACTGATTAACCTTTTCATACGTATCTGCACCTCTAATCTTACAGTAATTTTCCCACGTTGCTATTAAACGTGACACAAATAATACATGAGTTTCATTTTGATTCCTTCTAGCCTTCTTGAAATTTTCCAAACACGCCTTCGGTGTCGGCTCGTGTTCCCTTAGAACTAATTCCTTTAACTTCTCATAACTCTCAATTTGTTCTCTAGTCGTGTATATTAGTAAATTATCGGCCTTATCCCCTAGCATATTTAGCAGAATTTCGGCCTGCTGGGTTTCCGGTACATTTTTTGTTTGAAATGCTCGTTCTAAACTGCTAAAAAACAGATTCCATCCCTCAGTCCCTTCTGGAACTTTGATAGACAAAGTTTTAACACTTTTAATCAATTTCTCTAGGCTACTCTCATGATTAGATTCTCTAGTCCCATTAGAATTATTTGCCGAACTCTGAATTTTTATCCTTTCCAACTCTAACTCATGTTCCAATCTCAATTTTTCAGCCCTTTCTTCTCTATCTAACTTTTCTCGTTGTAACTTTTCCTCCCTTTCTACCTTTTCTCGTTGTAACTTTTCCTCCCTTTCTACCTTTTCTCGTTGTAACTTTTCCTCCCTTTCTACCTTTTCTCGTTCTAACTCCCTTTCTAACTTTTCTCGTTGTAACTTTTCCTCCCTTTCTAACGTTTCTCGTTGTAACTTTTCCTCCCTTTCTACCTTTTCTAACCGCTCCGTAACAATAGTGTTAGATAATTCCATAACGGCCCCCTCTTCATATTCGTCGCTCTCCACTATCTTTTTCTTAAGCTTAAACCTGGTATCATCTTCCGAGACTTCAATCCCTAACTCTTCACATATCGCCTGAAGATCCACCCTTTTTAGTTTTAGTAAGAAAGCCATACCTTCTACCGACAGTTATTACCCTACAACAATACTTAATCACAATATCAAATTAATACTTCCTCAAATCCTACCCTCATAAGTTACCTCCACATATTATACTATTTAACATATTTCAAATAAGTAATAATACAATAATAAATTTCCTTAGACAATGATACCCCACAACTTGCTTCCAATAACAAAGTAACAATAATCTCAATTTGACTATTATGCAATACAGATTTTAAATTTATACCATTAAATAATAAAATACAATTTACACAATAATACTGATACGTTGCAATTTGAATAAAACACTGATGCCAATCACTACATAAAAATATCCACCTAACAAAAATTTGCATGAAATACACATAAATTCCTAAATTTAATCTCAATAAAATATTTCAATTTCAAAATTAGTTCTCATATTAAAAAGTAAATCACAGCACTTTTTTTTTTCTCTGGGCCTTCAGTTCTTCCTTGAAGGTTATTTCAATTTAATTTAAATTCTACACAAATTTCCTTTCCTCATTTACTATCAATATTTCAAACTTAAAGCAAACAATATCACTTAATTTAAATATTACTTTAATAATAATTTAAATTTAAGAAATTTCAATTATTCCTTCCAACTATTAACACAATACATTAATTTTAATCATTAATCTTATCCGTTTAAACAATTAGAAAATCACTTCTAGTAATTAATATAAGATCCTTTTCTTAAAACAATAGTGTAAAATGGTTGTTAATATCTCATTTGATTTAGACCAATTATTATATTGCACATAAATTAACATAAATTAACTACAACATTAACACAAATTACCATCAATTATACACAATAAAAAAAATAGGTTCGAGAATGTCAGTAGAGTAAAATGATCAAAACACCTTACCTCGTACTTTATTCGCTGGGCAATTCTCTGCTCACTTTTCCACAGGGTAAATCTTGCACTCTCGGGCCACAATCACTGCACCTTGCTTCACAATGCACAAAAAACACTACGCACAACACTACACTAACACAGCACCACCACTAATTCACTTCACTGTAATGACGATAAGCTAGCTGGCACTGGTTGTCTACGACGATAGGGCACAAACACTTCCGCTGGGCGATCCGGCACAAACTCTCTGTAACACGGCTATCTGGCACTAGTCTACAACGATAGGGCACGAACACTTCCGCTGGGCGATCCGGCATAAACTAACTTAATACGGCTAACTGGCGCTGGTCTTCGACGATAGAGCACAAACACTTCCTCTAGACGATCCGGCACAAACTCTCAGTAACATGGCTAACTGGCACTGGTCTTCGGTGATTCAATCCCGTCGCTGCCAACATTGTCGGATTCCACTTCTCCGTCCACACAACTTCGAAATAAATCCGGTCTTTTGATATGCTGCCACCACCGATATGAAAACGTGATATCGGGCACGGTACTTGATGTATATTCAGGAAAAACTTAACTCTTTCAATTAAAGTTAAAGAAACAATTTATTAACAATATTTACACTTAAACTCGGAGGTAAAGTATCCGATTTAATATTAAATCAAAATAATTACAGAAACGCTTTACGTGTACCGTTAGACTACGTTGATTCACTCAGAACCGAGATTTCTCTTAATCTCACACACGCTATCTCTCTTCCTTCCGAGAGATCCCGTTCCATACACGTGCTCAGAGCTGCTCTCTGAAAACCAACCTACACACCTCGCTGCCACGCTAGAACTACCTTCCTCTCTGGTCATTCCCCAGAGCACCTTTTTGCCTACGGGGCTACTGCTCTGTTTCCAAGGTGTCGCTTGACAACCGTTCCTCCCTCTTGACTGATCTGTCTTCTTAAATAAAAGGGTGCACTCTCTTTCTTATCTATCAAAGGCCGCATTGCAATGGAAATACTTCTTTCACGTCGTTCCCCTTCGGATTAAGATTTTTCTTATAAAGCCTTCAACGGTACACAATAGATACATATACAATACATACAATATGCTAATCCCTTAAGAATAGCTTTCAACTCTTGCACTGTAAGAGAAGAACCTGACAATATATATATATATATATATATATATATATATATATATGGTCGCAAGAGTTCGTTATTTGAACTTTGGATTGCGAGCCGCAGCGAATTTTTAATTGAGGCTCGTGATATGGAACTCAGACTCACGAACGATAAAATTTTGATAAGCAGGACATTTTCATAGTGAGAACAATAGTAGATGAGCTTTAGACATCATCGTGGTCAGACGGACCGCGAGGGAGTGATTCCTTAATTTTTAAGTGATTAGACAAATCGCATAAACTTTAAATGTAGCAATTCGGCAGACGGTCGAAATATCTTTACTTAATTGTCAATATCGAGTAAATATTTTATATGTTATGAATAATCAAGACTTATTAAAATTCTCTGTGTGATCTAATCTTGAAAAAGTCTGGACTATTAATTGTTGAAACTAGACACCGACCAATTTATTTAATCTTATTATACTACTTATATTTTCGCATTTAAACGAACGGACACAACCAAAAATCCCACATGTATATATGTGCATATGTATGTGTGCATATATCAGGGTGTCTATTCCAGATCAGCAACGAATTTCCCTGACTTTTCCAGGTTTTCCATACCAATAACTTAAAAAAAATCAAGGTATCGATATTTTGTGATGTTACACACAAAAAATCTTTAAAATTGTGAATTTGAGAGTGGAACTTTCACAACGGATTCTGAAGTACAAATTACTAATTTGTTACATAATTTTTTGCAAAATTTACAAATTGTTGATCATTTTACATGCTAAACAATTTGCAAAATTTACAAATTGTTGATCATTTTACATACTAAACATTTTGCATATACACACCTATAGCATTACGCTCTATCAATTTTGTCAATTAAGGATGAAATTCTTTATCACATCAGTGACAGTTAAATACAGATTGCTTTGACATATTTTAATACAAATAATAAATATTCATTAAATTAAGCTAACAAATGTTCAGTTCCCAAACAAAGATATGTAAGCAGAGTGAAATACCTCATCAATCCTACAACATTGCGTAGAAAGTTTCAGTGAAGCTGGAACTGAAAATCTCTGAGTTACAAAGAAGGATTGAAAACTGAAAGGGGGTACACAAAATTATTTGCACGAGAAGTTGAAATACTCTTTACAGTACTTATGAAGAGCAAAGTTTGATTTTAATGGCGCTGCAATTTCAAAAACATTTTTCTCATTTTTACTTGAAAGCTCAAAATTTTCTAACTTTTTCTCCAGAATTTTCAAACTTTCCTGACTTTTCCTCAGAATTGGTAAATTTCTATAACTTTCCCGACTATTCCAGTCCTTATTTTTCCAGGTTATCCAGGTGGCAAGACACCCTAATATATATATATATATATATATATATATATATATATATATATATATATATATATATATATATATATATATACATATGTATATTTATTCTTCTAATAAAAATATTTAGCTGAGGAAAGGTATGTTTTTATAAGCGTACAAAATGAAGCATATTTACTTTTCCATTCTAAATAAATACACTGCTCAAAACAATTAAAGGATATTGCAGTTTTAGGTGGATTTTGTATCTGGGAAACTTTTTAGCTGATTGATACATGGTCGACAGACATAGTAGGTTATATGAGAATAAATTACACATGTTTGGCAGAAAAAAATGCATTTTATTGCGCATTTGTGTACAAAAGGAAAAAAACACAATTTGTGCATATGAGAAAAAAAGAATAAGAAAAGGTGTTTTCTTCAAAGAAAATCATTTTCAGTAGGGGGTATGGTTTCTACGGGCGGCCAGCAACGTTGAACACCTTTGAGGCATGGATTCAATGAGGCTATTAATGACGAGTTGGGGTATTCTGCCCCACTCTTCCAGAAGAGCTTTTTCCAGTTCTTGGAGAGATTGTGGGGGTTGTTGGCGGCCAGAAACTCGTCTTCCTAGAGCGTCCCAAACGTGCTCGATTGGATTCATGTCTGGAGAACACGCTGGCCATTCCATTCGAACGATTCCTTCCTCGAAAAGGAAATCCTTCACCAGGTTTGCACGATGCGGCCTGCAGTTATCGTCCATTAAAATGAAGTTATCTCCGATTGCTGCAGCGTAAGGGACTACAATAGGTCTGTGGATCTCATCCCTATATCGGCGACCAGTCAGAGCTCCATCTCGAATGATGTAGAGGTCAGTGCGCCCGTCAATGGAGATGCCACCATACACCAACACTCCTCCACCGCCAAATCTGACACTTTCGTGCACGAACGCAGGATTATTCCTACTGCCACGGTCCCTCCAGATGAAAATACCCCTATTATCCGGATGCACAGAAAAACGGGACTCGTCAGAAAACAGAATATTGCTCCATTCATTTCTCCTCCAGTTGACATGCTCGGTAGCCCACTCTCTGCGGTCGCGACGATGCCTTGATGTTAATCTAACACATACCATCGGTCGGCGAGCATACAGACCTACAGCATGGAGCCGGTTTCGGACAGTCTGAGTTGAAATCGTGGTGCCTGTAGCCGAGCGAAGGTGTTGTTGGAGAAGAGTAGCGTTCATGTTTTGGTGTCTCCGAGCTGTTAACGCTAAATACCGATCTTCATTGGGCGTTGTTGCCCGTCTACGACCTTGCCCTGGTCTTCGGCCTGCACATCCACTCTCCAAAAAACGGTTCCAGATCCTGGAAATGACACTTTGTGACACTTCAATGGCTTGCGCTACTTCGGCTTGAGTTTGGCCCCCTTCTAACCTACCAACAATTCTCCAAGCTTCTGAATCTGTCAAATGACTTCGCTGAGACATCGTACTCATCGAAACAAAGCAATCACTGAATGCCGATCATCCTTGTCTTCATTCTCTTTTATCCAGTTGAAAGTCAAATTTCATTCGCTGCCGCTGAAGCGACGTTTTTGACGTCGAACTCAAAATTTGCATACTCCACAGTTTGAAAACCAGAAAAATTTGCATTTGTGATTCTCTTCTTCTATTTTCGGCAAAAAAAATTTCGTTTATATCTTTATTTTATATAAAACTTCAAATATCCTTTAATTGTTTTGAGCAGTGTATATTTAACATACAGCAAAAAATACCATTCAAATACAAATTGAAAGTTAATCTGAGGCAAAAAAAAAGTTATTTAACATAACGTTGGAATTATTTTGATGTCGTTAAAAAAGCATATTTAGATTATTTTGTCTTATTAAAATTGATTATAATCTATGTGTTCTAGAAATTTTTAAAGTTATAAAATATAGTTATATTAGTTTATGTTATTACAGCTGATTATATTTTCTCTATGTTCTAAAGATTTAATTAAAATATATATTGTTTTTACCAGTTTCTGTTATTACAGTTGATTATAATTACCCTGAATCCTATAAAATATTAAAGAATATATATATATATATATATATATATATATATATATATATATATATATATATATATATATATATATGCATATTTGATATCACAGAAGTTGTTAATGCGGATTTTCTAACTGATCCGATGCATCGAATTGAGAGGGCATAGAGCTCACCCGCTATCATAAAACTATCTGTATTTGTAGTAAAATTAACTTATATAACACAGCCTAACGGGGATTTCTTTTTTATATGCAAAATAAAATAAATAGTAGTTCAACTTTAAAAAATAACAAAAGTTAACGGGGTTTAATAATAATAATAAAACAGGAACACAATATGCTACACACGAGTAAATATTCTTTTTCGTAATACGAAAATAAAATTATATATTTTTTAAGGCTATAAAGTAGGTTGATCAATTAGCAAATATGGCCGGTGGAATATTCATTGTTTTTTTAAAGATTTTAACCTAATATAACTATAAACTATATTTGGAGCGACAAAAATAACAGAAATAGCCATCTAACACTTCTTCTGTATATGCAGCAAAATAGGTTTGTACAGCATAACATGTTGATTATACTCCAGTGGATTTTTTTTTTTTTTTTTTTTTTTTTTTTTTTTTTTGAAACGAAAAGCATTGAACTGTAAATCGAAGTAGAAAAATACAAGCCGACCATGCGTAACGGAACTCCGTTTGTAAAAGGAATACGTCAGAATTCTGAAACAGTCACGTTATGTATTTACTCAGCAAACATTCCGGTTAATATCGTATATAGAAGATACATGACACAGTGTAAATATATATATATGTATTTACTAAAACTAATATCAATATGCTTTGTTTAAAAATATTGGGCGCAAAATTAATGTTAGACTTTGTAAACTTGATACCACAAAGAATGAAGATATTTTTGACCCTATAACTTCATCTGAGACGTGATGCGTTTTCTCAGCCGAAAATGAGAACGACGTAATAGAAGCGTGGTGCATATCTTTGCTTTAAAGACAGATCTGCTTCTCTGAGACGTACATAAATAATGAATGACACGCAACACATTTTAAGTTTTATATGCAAATTAAATCACGTAATCAAACAATATACGACCGATTCCAGCATTACGTATGTGACTTTTAGAGAGTGTTTTTTTCAAATTCAGACAAATTTGGAAGTGAAATTATTTAGATAACGTTTTACTTTTTTTTTATTGCTATTACACAACACATACAGAATCATTTCTGTAGTGACACCTTTAGTCTAAAGTAATAAATAAATAAATAAAAATAATGAAGTCGTTACGTGTGTGACTCAGAAAAATCACACACGTAACGACTTCATTATTTTTATTTATTTATTTATTACTTTAGACTAAAGGTGTCACTACAAAAATGATTCTGTATGTGTCCTGTAATAGCAATAAAAAAAGTAAAACGTTATCTAAATAATTTCACTTCCAAATTTGTCTCAATTTGCAAAAAAAAAAAAAAAAAAAAAACACTCTAAAAGTCACACACGTAACGTTGGAATCGCCCATACACATATTTATCTAAATAATTCTAAATTCTGCAATTATTTCATATCATCGAATATAATACAGTTAAGTTGTCTGAGATTGTCACAAAACCGAGCGTATATGTTCGAAGTACAACAGGTTGCAACGCATGAGCAACTTTGCTTCATTAGTGACAAACATCTTTGAAGAGCTCTTTCGACATCAAAGTAACAACATTGAATGAAACAATAAAATTTCCTAAAATGAGCGTTTTAAGAGATAACGAAAAATAAAAATCGTAATTTTAACACACTTTCCAACATAGTTGAAAAGTGAATTTTTTGAATTCGGTTTGTCTGTCTGAGGTCTGCCCGTCCTCCAACTCCGTAAATATACTGGGATGTCTGTTACATTGTTAATATGTTATTGAAGACTCCTATAGCATGATCGCTATTGAAAATGAAGTGTGTAGAGTTTATAGTTCATTTACAGGGATACTCAAAGTTATTCAATTGCATTACGGTCAACGCTGAAAAATTGTTTTTAGTGCATTTTAAATGTTGTTATACTATTTCAAAACGTAATAAAATTGTTATGCATTTCTGAGAAATATCTGAAACAGGTTTTCTGTAGAATTTGGAGTGCAAAGCATTTATCATTCATTTACAGAGTTACACTAAATTATTCCGTTAGATAATAGTCTACGGGGAAAAAATCGTTTGCAATGTATTTTAATGACATTACACAAATTCAAACATAATAAAATTGATATACCTTACTGAGATGCACTATAAGATGCTTACTGTAAAATGTTGTGTGCATAGGTTTTATCGTTCATTTACAGGGACACACAAACGAATTCGTTTCGAGTACTGTCAGTGAGAGATATTTGCTGGAAGTGCGTTTTCAATTGTGGTTATGCCTTTTTTAATTTAACTTAATGTTTCGATACTTCGTAGTGTGTATAAATTTTATTGATCATATACAGGGCTACAAAAAATAATTCGTAAGCAATGCTGCCCAGGGTTTGAATTCCTTAAGGTTCGTTTTTAATTGCGTTATGCATATTCCTGTGTTGAACTATATTTAGAGATGTTTGTGGTGTTTGAATAAATTCATATACAGGACTACGCAACGAATTGGATGCATTGCCGTTTGTGGTTGGTAAATGCCGGAAAAGAGTTTTTAGTTGTGTTATGCGTCTTTTAACCTGAATTAAGTTCTTTCTTAATATGTGGGGTGTATAAAAGTGTGTAGATAATATACAGAGCTGTACAAAAGAATTTGAGTGCATTATCATCTATAATGAATTTTCAATTATGTTATGCTTTTTCAAACTTAACTAAATTTTAGCATGCTATATAGTATACGTATATGCAAATCTATAGATCATATGCAGGGCTTCACAAAATAATTAGACTCCTTTTCTGACTACGGACGGCAATCGGATCTTTAAATGTGTTTAAAATGCCTTTAAATGTGTTTTAAAATGGATTTTTAAATGTGTTATGCGTGTTCTAATCTGTTTACTTACACATCCTCTTTCACCTTATTTAACGGTGAAGTATACCACTACGGTTTTATAGGTACGTTGCAAAGTGTTTTATAATCTATGTTTGACGAATGATTTTTTGTTCTGTTAAATTATATATTAAAATATTTATATCAATATGGAATGTTGATGGTGGTATTTTTCTAATGCTGAAATATATATATCCGAAACAAAAATTGCAGTTATTGGAATTCATAATTTTAAGTTACTTATTTGGAAGTATCACAACGTTTTTAAAGCATGAATTAGTTTTGTTTTTCAAGTCTGCACATTTAAATATAGCCAAGTATTACTGGCTGAAAATAAACAATGATATATATTTTTTTACATGACGTATTTAAGAAACATTTAAAAAATGCAGCTTTTGTTATCGGCTGTTATGTATGTGTGTTTCTATGTATGTGAGCGAGTTAAATCGAAGTAGAAAATAGTAGCCGACCATGCGTAACCGAACTCTGTTTGCAAAAGGAAAACGTCAGTATTCTGAAACATTTACGTTATCTATTTACTCAGCAAATATTCGTATACAGAAGAAAAATGATACAGTGCGAATATGTATGAGTGTGTGTGTTTTTAAACTAATATCAATATGCTTTGTTTAAAAATCTTAGAAGCAATATTAATATAGGAGTTGATAAATTTACCCAAAATAATGAAGATATTTTTGAACCCCTTGCACTATAACATGCGACAGACGTAATGCATTTTCTGAATCTGAATACAAAATAAGAACGATGTATTAGAAATGTTATTCGTTTTCTATGCTTCAAAATCAGAACTACTTGTCAGAGTCGTGAAGCATTTTATTAAAATGTATGTATACAAATACATTTTATGTATATAAATAAATGTATGTACGTTATAAACTGCTATGAAGTTCTACTAAATTCAATGCAAAGGCTCAACATTCTTTTTTATTTTTAAAAGACTTTTGTTCTGTGTCTACATAAGAGATTTAATTAGTAGATTTTTCTTTTAGACATTAACTTAATTGATATACTTTCTATAGTCCTAATTCACATTCCAATTAGATTGAATCTCATGACCAATAAACAACAAGACTTAATTCTGTAAACTCATGGCAACTCGCACCATAATATGTGGAAGTGGATTCCAATTATCAAATATTTATTCTCGAAGCATCTGTCCAATCCCATAATGAGTAAAGACAATTGGATGAATTAGGTCCTCCAGATTCGACTGGGATGGCTCAGTTGATAGAGCATGGCAGCTTCAGCCAAGATATCCCAGGTTCGAACCCTGGCCCGGCCATTTTTCGTCCAGTTGTAAAATTGCATCTCATATGATTTCTTTACCAATTTGAATAGTTGTGTTAAAATTAATCTAAAGACAATCTGTTCAGTATTTTCCCTTTTCTCTAAACAACTTCGAAACTATGTTCGTCAATATGTTTCTAACTGCAGGCGCTATCAGTAGCCCGCTTGGGGATGTCGCGATGATTACGGTTTTACCGAAAGTTTATAATAAATGTTACTGAAGTTAAATATTCCTTAAGTTGTAAGTAAAATTGTTTAAATCAGAAAAATGTGATCTCATTTAAGTAACAAGTTTCTCTTCAGCCATGAATCCCTTGTGATGTTATTACCTGTATATAAAGAGATGTTATGTTTTGAGTTTTATATGTAAATTAAATCATATAATCAGCCATAAATTCAATAATGCTGCAATAATTTATCTCTAACAACAAATACAATAATAGGAACACACACGAGATAGTCACAAAATAGAATGTATATGTCCAACTACTACAGGTTGCAACGCATGAGCAACTCTAGTCTTATTGTTAAAACTCTTTTGACAACGAAGTAACAACACTGAATAAAACAATAAAACTTCCTAAAAAGTAAGTTTTAAGAAATAATAAAAGAAACAAATCATATATTTAAATTATACAGATCGTCCATTCTTATCGTTGACCAATAGAATATTCCTAACCAAACGTTTAAGATGTGTGGTTCCAATTTTTAAAATGTTTGATATGTTGTTTTTTATCATATCTTTTGTGTGAACCTGTAATTAAATGATAGATGCTTTGCACATCATGTTCTGTAGAAAGAATGTTTTAGTGCACCTCATAAACATATATCAATTTCATTATGTGTGAAATAGTGTAACATCATTAAAATGCACTGCAAACGATTTTTCTCCATAGACCATAATATAACGGAATTCTGTTAAATAATAGTGTCAACGAACTATAAATGCTATATATTTCCTTTTCAAGAGGGAACATGCGATGGTAAATCTTGATAACTTATATCAATAATGTAGTAATCGAAGTATATTTACATTCGGACAGACAGAGGGGACAGATGAATAGAATTAATAAACATTTTTCAACTATGTTAGAAATTTTTGAAAAAGCATATGGACATATACTTTTAAATAACGTTACTGCATTGTTAAAAGAATAGACTACTATTTTGCTTTCATTTGTTAGAAATAAATAAAAAGTATATTTTAAAATACTTTCGCCAACTTTTTTTTTTTTTAAAGATTTTTGAAATATTCAAGATAGGTAGTGTAAAGTACACGTATAGCGTGTTGTTGTACCATTTTTTTAGGAACTATTGCAGAGATTTCAATTCTTTTTATCTACAGTTTTGTCCGTAGTTAAACTATAAATTGATCGTTCGACAACAAATAAAAATAAAAATTACAATAGTTATTGCGATTTCGCGAACAAAAAGAAGTTGCATGTAAAACAACTGACATTTATGTATACCTTTTTTGTATACCCTGCAATTATACCTGGTAAGACGGAAAATTTTCTAAAAGGAATTATTCCCCGTTCATCTACACATTAGGTGGGCCGAAAAACAAAAAAGTTCGGGAACTGCTGAACTATGCTAGCATACATCCTATATATTAAAGCGACAAGCAAATATATTACTTTTCAGTGCAAATTCAACGTTTATGCGTATGCGTGAAATTAAATATAGAATGTATTTAGTTTTGGGGTAACTCAGAACAAAGTAACCGTGGCTGAGTGGTCAAAGACGCTGATTTTAACCTGTGACATTGTCGGTTTGATCCCCACTCTTGACAACAATGTTTTCTGTTATTTTATTGTAATAATTTAATTTATTTCAATAATGTCATCTATTACTTCAGAGGAGAAGTTATATAATTTTTAATTATTTTTTAATTCGAATGCTTTATAATTAAGTAAAGTTTCACACCCAACAACATTTTAAAATGACTAATTTTACATTAAAAATAAATTAAAAAGTTAAGCAAATTTCGGGACTATGGAAAGTAAAATTTAACACCCGGCAATATTTTTTTTAATTACTAATTTTTACATTGAAAATATTTAAATTAAAAGATTTTTCATGTAGTTATCGATTAAATAAATTGATTTAAACTTTGATCTATATTTTGTATGACCACTATCAAGAAGATATATCGATATATTAGGAAAAGTGTGAGATTCTTTTTCGTAAAAAGAAAAGAGAAAAAAAGAAAGGAAAAATATTAATATAAGAACTATAAAAGAAATCACCTTGATATCCATCGTTTAATATATAAATAATGTGTGAAAATGTAAAATAAAATTCAAGTAAGTAAAATATATATTATAAATCGTTAGCGGCAATTTTGTGAGGCTGATAAAAATAAAATTAATGAAAAATTTTAAAAGTTTGCGTAATTAAAAAAAAAATTACTAAATACTAAATTTTGATATTAAAAAAATGAGATTGTAGTCAGTAAAAATAAATGGCCTACTCATTCAATTAATATTTTTAGTTAAACTCCTGCTTTAACATTCTTTCGCTTCATTAGTTGAGTAGGTTGGATTGACAGCGCCATCTATCGCCTTATATGTATAGGAATCGCTTGCACTATATAACAATTCTTCAAGTTTTCAATACTTAATTTAAAAGCAACTAATTACAAATTTAAACGTATTTCTAATGGAACTTTCAAATTGTTTACCGTCAAATCTTGATGGGTACTATTTAGTTAATTATTATTACGTAACTATTAATTTTAATCAATATTAACACTTTAATATTAACTGCAGATCCATTAACTAATAGAGGATGTTCCTGAAGGTCAGATGAAATGCTATAAACCAGCCGTGCGATATTCTATTTAAGAATTTTAAGAAGTTAATAATTTGTAGAATCCCGATGTTTACTTTTATTGTACCAGATTTTAAAAACAATAGCGCGGTATTTCTTTATAAAAATACATTTTACAAAAAATATATATTTGTACATATTTGTACATTTTTTAAGCATGTGCCGAACTTGCGGGGCCGCGTAGTGAGTACCACTAAGCTAAAATATAACTTGATCTTCGAATTTTACGATCTTCGATTTTACGATCTTCGAATGACTTGATCTTCATATTTACTCTCAGACAAACAGAGAGAGACGGGCGAACCGAATTAATAAACATTTTTCAACTATGTTAGAAATTGTTAGAAAAAGTATATGGGCATATACTTTTATATATGCCCATATACTACTTATAAGAAAACAATTCAGTAACTAATACAAATGAAAAATGCAATAATTATGTTAATTAAATTAGTTAATTAATTAATTTATTTATTTATTTATTTATTTATTTGCAAAATTGCCTAATTATTGCATTTTGTATTTTTGTTTCTTTCCGAATGATCAATTTATAGTCTAGCTTCTGCCAAAACTAATACAAGAAAAAAAGGGTTGAAATCCCTTCAGTAGTTCCGAGAAAAATGTACATCAATATCAGCTGTTAAACATAGGCGATTTTGCGAACAAAAATGTTTTAACTACGGTATTTTTTCATTTTTATTTCTTTCCGAAAGATGAATTTATAGTTTCACTACACGCAAAACTTTAAAAAAAGTATTGAAATACCTTCAATAGTTTCTAAGAAAAAGATACATTAATGTCCGCTGTCTTACTCGTGATTTCAGGACTTAATAAATTTCAACCGAGCAGAAAACTTAAATACGATAGATTACTGCCTTGGGATGGTTCATGTACGTTTCAGTTCGCTGCGAAATGCTGATATCCAAATCACGTCATTATCTTAGTTATCATAAAATCAATATTTTAGATAATAAAATCGTAATTGGACTTATAAAATCATTATTTTAGTGGTGTTTGCGTATCGATGGACCCTGAATCAAAGGAAATGACCTATTATTACACAATTCCTTCTATATTTCCCCCTATCAAACAAAACTTAGTCACATTTTATGAAAATATTATTCTAAATCAATAAATTTTGCAGTAAACTTGAAGACTATTTTCTCCAAAACGGTTGAAATTTTGTAACTTGTTTACTCATTTGAGAGTTTAAGAAGATTCCTACTACTAAAACGCAGCTCTTTCTACTAAAACCGACAATAACAAATTAGGTTTGCCAGACATATCTGGCATATCGTCATCGGACAAGTGAAGAGAAATGAAGTTTGTTTCAACAAATAACTCCGTTACATAAATTAAATAAATAATATAAGGTATAATAAAGCCGATTTTTTAAGAAATAAGTCAATGAAAATAAAGAATTACTTTATGAAAGTTTTTTAAAAGCTTTTTTGTGAATAAGCTTCAAAAGAATTATAAATTATTGCAGCGATAAATAATCCAGGGTTTCTGTCTGTTAAACAGGAAAACAATTTCTAGAGATGCCTAATGAGTTAAGCATTATTTCTTTTTATTTATTTACATATATTATTTTTAATAATCGATTTATGCTAATAATTCACATAAAGTAAACCTATGAAATCTGTACGGACCGAAAAAAATCCGTTTTAGAGAGGTTTCCTTCTTAGCAAGTATAATATTTTGGAATTCCCTCAGTCGGGGCCATAAAATGTTCCGTTTGAGACAGGTTCTGATGTGTCAGGATTTATTGTATTAATATTCAATTTTATAAAACCTTTTTTTTCCGTAGACGTATACTTATGTTTAATTTTATAAAACTTTTCTACTTCAAAATTTATAACCGAAAGGGTGAATATCTACCAGCTATATGTGACCAGAGACGAAAATGAACGTTTGAAATACCTGAGGTTACATACCAACCGAACAGACAATTAACGTTCTAAACACTGCTGGAGACTGCCGCCCAATAAAATTGAAACTACTGCGGTTACAAGGTTGCGTTTTTACTGAAAGTCAGCCATCCGATTCAAATCCTAGATAGCAATTACTGCTGCCGTGAAGCTAGTGTTTGAATAACGGAAGGGTGTGTATGTGTTAGGAGGAAATGTGGAACTAATTATAACGTGTCCATTTCACGATCTTAATAAAGCAATGAACTAAGTGAAAATTAAATAAAACTAATTTTACGCCAAGAAAATGAATGCAAGTAGACGCGTAACATGTGTACAAGAAAAGCAGACAAGCAAAACTATGGACTAAATACAATGGGAAGTCTAATTCTTCAGACATCTGCCTAAATGACTGTTTCTGAATTGGTGTGTGGCAACCCACTGGTGCGGCTGCCGTGATAAGTCTTCAGGTGTGCCGCGAAAATACTCAGCAAAGTCCTATCAAAACTTTAGAAATTAAAATAATAAAAAAATAACAAATTTTTACAATCTTTAGATTTATATTAACAAAATTTTGGAGAACAGCCAATACTTGACTCTATCCTCTAGTTTAAAAAATAAATTCTTTGTTTTACGTGCCGTGTGTATATATGCTTCAATTTACATATTACAAAAGAGGAAAAAAAATTAAAAATTGATATTACATTATATTAATTTTCTCTCAATTGCAAATTTACAAATATTACAAAGAATATAGTCTGCTCTTAACATTATATTTATAAGGAAGGAACTTTTCTACGGTGAATATTGCTAAAAACAAATATCATCTAGATCATTGGAAGAAGATTTGTAAATATGGACTTATCCAAAAATTCTCTCTATATTCTAAAAAATAATTATTTTTTTTTTATAACAAATTGCGATAAAATATTTTACTTTTTTTGGCTGTGGTACAGAATTTAGTTTATGTTACGAAGTAAATAATTTAAAAATGCAAATTATTCTGTCATATGTTTTTCACCATAATAAGTTAAGTGTAAATAATGCTTGCAAGTGTTCCGTGAAATAAAATAGTTTGAGAAACACTGGCCAAAAGGATCAAAGTAAGTCTAGGAACAATAACTATTCTGTTCACTTCAAACGTCAGCATAAATTTCAGATCAAGGGAGAAAATGCTTTGCGAGAAAGAAATTTCAAGTTAGCCGCTGATTATCCAGCGTTATCCCATACAACCACAATCGCCTTCAGGACAGCCTAAAGTGTTCCTCCAGATCCTGTAGTTGTCATATCCAATGAGAACTAACCACTAAATATCCAAAAGATACAGAGAAAGATCCAATTACATTCTCCTTAGAGGATATTAGACATTATCGTGTGGACTATCTTATAGGATGCCCATGAAACTTCATACTTAATTTCTTCTCCGCATCCTATAATCGTCCGTGAAACGCCATAAAAAGTCCTCCGCAGAATGTCTATAGGTGTGACATTTTGACACCCAGAGACTATTCTGTTCCTGTCTGCAGGACAATTTTAACCATCCAGAGGATATCGATTATCCTGAATATGATAGCTACTGTATATTTTGAGGACGTCAGTGTGTTGTCAGGGGTGTTAGTACAGTGTAAAAGAAATGCTAGTATAATTTCTATATTTCACGGATACATTTTTTTTCCTGATGGCAGTGTTTTTGAGAATATCTCAAGAAGTAGCTAATATGGATTTGAGAGTAACCTTGACAGGTGACAATACTAAAATCTATCTAAATTGTCATTTTCATTAACCCTATTGGACTTGGTTTTAATTTTATATATTGTTAAAAAAAATCATTATTTTGGAAGTACAATTATTGCATTTTTGGGAGAGTTACAGTGACAAAACAAAAATTCTACAGACTTAATGAAAATGATAATTAAAGCAGATTTTAAGCATAATTATCTGTCAAGGATATTATCAAATCCACATTCGCTACTTAATGACACATTCATCGGAAAAAATATTCCGTAAAACTACGGTAATTTCACTCCCAAATACTTTTTTTTTTTTTAGTAGTTCACAAGAGCATCATAAGAGAATTTGTTGCAATGATTTTTTCAAAGAAACCAAAGTAAAATGTAGCAAGAGAGACATTCACCGAAATATTCTATGAAATCTCTTATTAGAATTTATTTGAATGCATAATTTAATATGGCCAGTCTCTAACTACGAGTTCCTAAGATATTGCTTCACCTAGCTTATGCCTAAATCTGGCCGAAGCCACACCGATGTGCTCACATTTCTATCTAAAATGATATTAATAATTTTCAAGCCTCGCGTCAATGCGTTTGGCGAGGTGCGAGAATACATACGTTTAACCATTAAATAAATAATGTATCAAAATCGATATTGCAACTTTTAATATGTTTTATTTGATCACAAGATTGTAAGTAAGATCAATGCCACGATTAGAGCAATATAAATTACAGTTCTTTTCATTATTACACATTTAACCCTTTGACGCTCACGTTGTTTCAAAGCTTGAATTCAAGCGCCATTTTTTAGAATATCTTTAAAAAGACAAATAAGAAATTCCGAAGTATTATCTCATAATACCAAGGAAAGACAATTCTTAAATACACCAGAAAGAAGTAGATATACCGCAAGGCGTTTCGAAATAAATATTCTTTTTTCATCTAACGCAAATGACGTTCTGCTAATAGATTCCTTGACTTTAATTTTAAATCTGAACAATGAAGGGAAATAATGTGCTTTTCATAAATAAATAAATCTTTTTTTTAGACACTGTATTTAATCGCATTTTATAATTTATATGTACACCTTACTTAAAATCTACTCAGATTTGAAAAGAAATAAAATACAAGAAAACGAGACAGTACCAAACATTGGGTAATCACATAAAAAGATTTCAATGCATTCAATTTCACAGCTATTAATTACACATGTTGCGATCTAGAACAACAAATCAAATACATGCACATTTAAGCTTTCAGAAAAAAAATTAAAGCTACGTGTAATATGTTTTATAAACTTTATAGTGGTTTCAAAAAATATAACAGTAAAAAATGCTGAATTAGCTTAACTGATGAATCACATAAATTTAGATTTTTTTTTTTTTTAACAGCTCCCCTCAAACATACAAAATAATTGTCTGAACTCCAACATCAAACACATATTAAGCTGTTGTTCTATTTGTATGATTTTTATTATTTAAAACCTTTTCACAAAGATTCACTTTTTTATAGCAATTTAAGCTTAAACAGTTCTTTGAATTCCTCTGTTTTATATAATTGTGATCACTTAAGATGTTTTTATTTAGAATTGAAAGAAACATTTTAAAACTACTGAATCTGACTTACGTGAACTTGAACATTTATTTGCATCTTTTCTTCAATTTAAAATGACTTATTTCCTGCAGTTTAAACTTAAAGAATCGCAATCGAATTTTAATTCGTAATCTAAAGAATTTTTTTAAAGTGTAAACTACGTCATTAATAAATCATTAGATTTTAAAAATCGACATTGAAGAATCTGTAAATGCCATTACATCTTCAACTGAAACTTGGTCAGGAAAATGTAAGTAGACTTTCATGAAAGAAACCAATCTCCTTTAAATATTAATATAGGTATTACAAGACTTATCTAACGTGAGGAAGAGTACGAACCATGTTTTCTTTCATTTATATATTTTTATTCATTTTATTTTTTTAGCAGATCGAAACTAGAATTTTTGATTTTGTGTCTGGTCGACACGTTTATAATCAATAAATCAGTAAAAATTTTGAGATTTTTACGAATATTGTTTATTTTCAGCATAGCATTACAGAAAAAATATTTTGAAACGTAAGACTGAAAAAATATTCACATTTTAAACATTGCCGAATATTGGTTTAGTGTGCGATAAGAAATCCATTAGAAATAAAGTTTTATTTTCCGGCATTAGATGACAGTTTACGGATGTCACCAGGAGAAACTTTCAAGGCTAAATTAACCGATTTCCTGTAACAAACGTTGAAACCCACAAACAACTGATGCAAATTCATTCATCACGTTAGCAAGAAAAAAAATTTCGTTAAGAACTATTCCTGAGCTTCCAACTTGTTCATGGCAAACAAACATGATAGTCAAAAGGCTAGAATTATCCCAACACGCAAAATGGTAATTACTCTTCCGAAATTGTTACAATGCGCATTGGAAATTTAATTGAACATCCATCACCATGCGTAATATCGCTGGTATTATAGGAAAAATAATTTGTAGGTAGAAGGGCATAAAACCATTGTTTTTCTTTGCTTTTTCAGAGTTCAGAAAGGTGTTTTTTTTTTTTACTAACTAACATACATTTCTTATGCTTAAAATATTATTAATTTTATTTAAAAACATCAAGTACACTGAAAATTTTTATTAAAAATTTCGGACAGTTTCGTTGAACCAGATAGCAGATTACTGGCGTACCAGTGAATCGATATTAATTACTCAAAAATATTTTGTTGTAAGGGAGAAGAAATGACGAGGTTTTGTTTTTCTTTTTGGATTAACGTTTCGTCTTTCTAATACAGTGAGTTACATATTTTATCTAAAAATTCATCTTGCATTGCATAAGTATTAAAATAAATTAAATAAATAAAAATAATACATCGATATAATAATTAGAAAATATTAAAATGACATTAGTAATAATGCTTAGCGACGAGAGAAAAATTGCCACACAATTCCCTTATTATTTTTCAAAATGTCCTTTCAAAAATCATCTTTTTTTTTATTGACTTTTAAAATTTTCATAAGTACTTGTTTTTAAATTTAAGGTAATATAGTAAGGTAATATATTACACATTTTTTAATGTGGAGTTTATTCCGGTTGTTCTGTGCAGCTTATACTTTATGGATTAAATATGATCTCGGGTTTAATAATTCAATGCAACAGCAAAAAATAGTGCTATTTTATTTACACTTATTGTATGTTTACATACACACACATATACCTGTGTTATAATAGAAGATTCGGTAATTACTATAAGTTACTATTAAATAATCATTTTATATACTTCTAGATTAACTTACACTCAATTTACGGAGCTATATACAAGAATTAAGAGGGCAAACAGGGGCTTTTTGCTGTACCATAACAGTCGCCATTAAATATCAAGCATTATACGTCATACTCGCTCCCACCAGAAATGACTAACTCAGCTTGTTACCAAGCTTCACAGGCTGTGTTAATGCAAAACATTTCATTACAGATTTCAGTTTCATCTTTCAGGTTTTTAATTTAATTTTTATTTTTCCCTCCAATCTTTATTATATTCTTTGTTTTAAATTCTATTCATTTATTTTTTTCTCTACATATTTATGGATATGGGACTCCCTCGATTTGAGTAAGTTAATATATTGGGAAAAATATTTAAAAAAAACGATATTTTCACTAAAACGATCGTTTAATTTCTTAAAGATAAAAGTGCAATTGTTTCTATTGAGAAAATCATAGTATTTATGACATACACCTATAAAGGAAAATCTAGATAAATGTTTTCCGATTTTGGGAAAAACGCGTTCATTTTCTTAGAAACATTTGGAGAGACTTTTTTTAAAAACAGATTCCCCTTAGTTACGACAGTTATAGGTGGTTTTTTAAAGGGTGAAATTGAGTTCTTTCATTTAATTACTCATAACTTTTGTTTCATTTCGATAATTTACAAATATCTACATATTTTTTTCCCTTTATACTACAAAGAAAATTAATCAACTTTTATTTATATTCCCCAGACAACTGTTTTTCATCTCAAAATCAATTTGGTTTTAAATAATAAAATAAAAACTCTATAGAACTTATTGTAAACCATTTCATTTTTAAAATATTAATATTTTTGAGAAACTTGAGTGTGTATAATAAAAAGTCTTTTCATTAAATTAAATCTCCCCATACAACTTTTTTTCATCTCAACATCGATTTGGTTTTAAATAATAAAATAAAAACTCTATATAACTAATTCTACACCATCTCATTTTTTAAATATTAATATTTTTTTAGAAACTTGAGTGTGTATAATAAAAAATCTTTTCATTAAATTAAAACAGTTTTTAAAGAAAAATGCAATTTAAATATTTTTTTTTTATTTAACTTCAAAATGGTGTACCACCTTAAAATCGTCTTAAGCCCCTAGGTAAGACAATCGAATATGAACGCTTTATTTTGTTTTTTAAAGAAATTAAGTGTTTTCAGTATTTTGGTTTGGTAAAAAATTAGCTTTACTTATAAACCACCTATCCGCTCATTCATTAAAGAAATCAATAAGCACACTGTATAATTACACATATTCAGTAATATTAATAAGTAGCAAAGCATATCTTCACACCACATCATAAGCAATATAAGGACAAACATACTTCATTAAATTAAATCAGTTTTGAGAAAAATGTAATGTAAATATTTTTTTTATTTAATTTCAAAATGGTGTACCACCTTAAAATCGTCTTAAGCCCCTCGGTAAGACAATCGAATATGAACGCTTTATTTTGTTTTTTAAAGAAATTAAGTGTTTTCAGTATTTTGGTTTGGTAAAAAATTAGCTTTGCTTATAAACCACCTATCCGCTCATTCATTAAAGAAATCAATAAGCACACTGTATAATTACACATTTTATTTTGTTTTTTAAAGAAATTAAGTGTTTTCAGTATTTTGGTTTGGTAAAAAATTATACACATATTCAAGATTATTCATATTCAGTAATATTAATAAGTAGCAAAGCATATCTTCACACCACATCATAGGCAATATAAGGACAAACACATTTTCATTAAATTAAATCAGTTTTGAGAAAAATGCAATGTAAATATATAGTTTTTTATTTAACTTCAAAATGGGGTGCCACCTTAAAATCGTCTTAAGCACTTAGGTAGACAATCGAACATGGACGCTTTGTTTTATTTTTTTTTTAAAGAGATTAAGTGTTTTTAGTAAATAATTTGGTTTGGTAAAAAATTACCTTTATCTTATAAACCACTTACCCGCTCATTCCTTAAAGAAATCAATAAGCACACTTTATAATTATACATATTCAGTAATATTAATAAGTAGCAAAGCATATCTTCTCACCACACCATAGGCAATATAAGGACAAACATGCTCAAAACTATCCTATAATTGTACCCAAAATAAGAACCTTTAATTACATTGAATATGAAAAGTTAATTTTATTTTTAAAGGCCTTCAATAAATAATTTTAGTATGTAAGGCGTACATATTTACAGTATACACTTTATTTTTATTCAGAATGAAATGCACGTTAACCATATTCCCAAAACAGAATTTCTTTTTTATTTATTTCAAGCACAATTTTCTAAACTTTAATTCCTTTGACAGTATAAAGCTTATGCATTACCTTTCGAGACAATAGAAATGGCACTTCCAACATATCACGAAATATCTTAGTAGAAATGCAAGCTCTCAACTCAAGAAATTTATCTCCCATAGAAAATTTCAAAATAAAGCATCCCAAAGAAACAAAATGTTGTACATCATTACGTCTGATGCTGTGTTTACAATTCCCTTAGCCTCAAGGCAAAAGAAAACTTTTAAAATTGAATTCAATGAACATAGAATCGTAAACAAGCCTCTTAGGAATTATTTTTATAAGCTTTCCACCCCGTTAAATTTATATTCAAAACAATCGTTTTGATAATCTTAACAAATGATATTAAAGTTTTCAAAATCCCATATTTATTAGTAATTGAAGTTTTGATAACTAATCATTTATTTAGTTGCGATTACGTTATTCAAAAGGATATGTGAAATTTAACTGCGAAATCAATTACACAGATTATATTTTTTAAAAATGCCTATGCACGTGTATACAAATGTGTCCATGTATGCATCATTGTGTATACTACATACAGTTGAAGGGCGTTAATTTGAACTCTCAAAGAGCGAAAAAAGAAGTTCAAATTGAAAGATTAAAAAAACTGCTTTTCATACTAACACTGAAAAGAAAATACTTAAAATTAGAATATATATATATATATATATATATATATATATATATATATATATTTCTATATTTTAATTTCTTAAAACATATTAAATTATAATATAAATATATGTATATATATTACACACACACATATATATACACACAGGTATATATATATGTGTGTGTGTGTATATATATATAAATACATATATATATATATACATAAATGTATTTATACAGGGTGTTTCAAAAAGGACTCCAAATGTGAAACAAGTAATATGTTGGACAGACAGATCTGGAATTTGTTATACTCCAGTTTGCAGAAATAGTTCTAAAATTGGGCATCAGAGGGCGCTGCAGTTACAGAGCAGCGTCTTTAAAATAGTGTCTGAAAGTGTGCTTCGTGAACTGAGGTCAAGTCCCATTACAATGGTTTCGATAGGGTAACATTTCTTAGCAATAACATGACGCAACCGAAGGGTTCGTTGCAATGTCTCTACTGAAACGGATGCACATGACTCAGATAAATTATTCAGTTTGTTCCAACGTTTGAGGATTCTTAGAGTAAACAGTTTCTTTCAAGTAACCCCACAAGAAGAAGTCACGTGGATTGAGACCCGGGGAATATTGAGGCCAATCCCTACTAATGACTGTCCCTCCAGAATAATTGAGAGCAATGACTCTGTCACTGAAGTATTCCTCAAGGAACTCAAACACTGCAGTAGTACAGTGTGGTTGGGCTCCGTCCTGCATTAACCATGAATTCTCTGGTGCATCCTCTAAGAGCTTGAAATGGGGCAACAAATTGCTATAAAATTTCAATGTATTGGAATGAGTTAACCGTTTCCCTCGTAAAAAATGGCCCAATGATCACTTTACTGGACAGTCCAGCCCAAACTGTAAATTTTGCAGAGTGCAGTGGTTTTGCAAGACAAAACTGGTTTTCAGTGCCCTATATTCGCCAGTTTTGTTTATTCACAAATCCATCTAAATGAAAATGGGCCTCATCCATGAGCCATACGCAGCCGGCATCAGTTTTACTCTCATCAATCATCTGGAGTAAATTATTTGCGAAGACTTCTCTTTGTCGCAGAGGTGTATTTGTGATCGCTTGATGACACTGAAATTTATAGGGAAGCAGCTCCACACTGTTAAAAATTTGCAGCAAACTGTCCAGTCATTTGACCGTTTTTATAGAAAACGGTTACATAACCGTAATTTAACTCTATTCTAACCATATTATTTCCTATATTATGCTCAGAACAGAGTTTAATTGCGGCTATGTAACCGTATTCTATAAAAACGGTCAAATGACTGGACAGTTTGCTGCAAATTTTTAACAGTGCAGGCCCTTTCGCATTATTTTTTACCCATCATACGTAGTATAGAGTAAGTCTTGTAATCGTTTTGAAAATCGAAAATTTTTTTTGACGGATTTACACGTTTCAGACACTGGAGATTCCGAAAAACATATGTTTAGAAAATTTTTTTTGCCGTCCGTCTGTGTGTCTGTGTGTGTGTCTGTAAACGCTCTATCTCCCGAACAAATTGAGATAGAGACTTGCAATTTGGTATGTACTTAGTATGTAATAATGGGAAGAAGCCTATTTCATTTCAATAACCTCGATTAACCGGAACATTTTTTTTCGGACTCTCGAAATATTCTTTCTGATGAAAGGTATATAAAAATTTTCGAAATTGTTTATTTTAAGGAGTAAATATAAAAGACAATAAAAAAACATAAATTTTGCATAAAACATGAAGTCGATCGGATAATTAGTTGCCGAGATATTTGGAATCCTATTTTCCACACTCTTCGATTTTTCATGACCCTGTATTTCATCCAAATTTCACTTCAAATATATATTTTAATTGGAAATTTGACGCTTAATCAGATGCAATAAACCGCTAGTTAATAGGAGTATTATTTTTGGAGTTATAAGGAAAAACCTCTTTCAAGCAATTCAGTAATCGAGCCTTTTTATGACGTCATCAAGCCACGATTTTATTTGAATATCAATGCATTTTATAAGTAGTTTACACATTTTTATTTTAATATTTTACATTATACATATACATGATGGGTAAGTATTATGGTGGCCCCCAACGACTAGTTTTGTACGTAGTGGTGTTTCAGAATCCTGCTTCAGCAGCGGCTCGTCTGATGGATATCCGAGGACTGCGCTTAATAATTTCTTCGACTGCTTACATTTTTTGAGGTGGCATGACTGATCGGCTGCATCCCACATTTCCGGCAAAATCATCGGCCACACTGTCTGTCCGTTCAAACTTGTTGAATAAATTACGAATTGTTTTCTGGTCTGGACCTTTTTTAACATTTTATATTCGTATATATTTTAAGATTCGCTTTGTCATCGTCGGAATTCGACCTAATTTGTGGTATTCCAGTACAATAAAAACAAGGAATACGACATGATATTCTTCAACTTCCGTATAATAGCTAATTCGATACAACTCCTTTACACGTTTCAGCAATGAAACACACTCACGAATGGATTTTCTGCACTTCTGAGTACTATTTAAAGCTTCATGTGCTTGTGCTTCCACATATTAAACAATATTGGAACTATTTCTGCAAACCTGAGTATAACAAATTCCAGACTTGTCTGTCCAACATACCACTTGTTTCATCTTTCTGTCTCTCACTGTTTCACAGTTATGTCATTTCAAAATTGAAGAGTTTTCTGAAACACCCTGTATATACATATATTAAATTCAACCACCATATATCCCACAACCACAGACCTACCGACATGCAACCACCATAGTGCACGATGGGAGACTCGAAGCTACTACCACACAAACACCAGTGGTCTGCGCTGGGTAATTGTGGCTGCAAAGTGAAATATAGGGACACAAACGTCTATATATATCATATTTTTTAGCAATGTATGGCTAATATGATGATGAAACATCTCATTTCATTTTATTTGTGGTATTTAGGCATTTGGGACTTGATAATTCTGTCTAAATTCCACAAATTTCATTTCATTTCATTCATTTAATTCCATTTATTCAATTTTTCTTTTAATATGTTTTTGTTTCCATATTAAGTGTATTGGGGAATCTTTCATTGTCAACTAATTATTTCATACTTAATTATTATTTCATTGTTTAAGTTGGTGTTATGATAATGTTTCATTTATGGTTATCTCTCTCTCTCTCTCTCTCTCTCTATATATATATATATATATATATATATATATATATAAAAGAGAGAAATTTCCATAACAGTGTTTAAAAAAAAATCCTTCCGGTTGTTGGGTATGGTTCCTGTTGGAGTAGTTCCGATATGGATTCGGGTCGACGAAAATTATTTTGTCGCGTTCGGCTAGGGTTGATTTCAAATAGAATTTTAGGGTTGAATCTGGTAAAACCAGACTAGTGCGCAGGGTAGTAAAAAAATCGGGTTTAAAAAAAAACAACCCGGGCGGGTAGCTGGGCGGGTATCCGGGCAGCTACCCACTACAACCCTTGTGGTTGTAAAAAACCCAGCCCGGGCGGGTACCCGGGCAGCTACCCACTACAACCCTGCTAGTGCGGGACCCTTAATTCGATTGAACGATATAAGGAGATGCGATAACGCGCGATGTGACGGAGACCAGGGATATAGTGGAGGGTATACGGAAGTATACCTTCTGATTTTTTTTTTTTTTTAGGAACTCCGTATTGTCTCTGTTTCTGAAATACCATTGACGGTGACTACTTTGTGCATATACAGATCTTTCTGGATGTATTCATAAATTTATTAAATAAATAAAATGAACTAAACATTTACGACAATTATTTTTTGAAATATTTTTTAATTGTGTTTAATTTAAAACCATAAACTTCTAAATAATAGCTTTATGAATATTGTAAAGAGACTCCCCGAAAATATTTAGGATGAGCATTCGATTATCTTTTGAATAAAGTTTTTTTATAGTATATTTAAAAACGTTTTACGAGACAGCGACAAATTTTACCGTGGAAGTATATCGGCAAATTCCTTTTCTAATCAGAAGGATTTTGAAACTGAAAAACCTTTTTAGATCTTTATTTTTCAATTTAAGTTACATTTGCTATATAAGCTTCTGATTTTGCATAACGCATTTAACTAATTTTAAAACAAAAATCAGACAGGCAATACATTCTAAATTATATTAAACTTTCAAATCACTCAAAACATCTTAGAAAAAAAGAAAACATTCTTTGACCTTATCGGAAAGCCAAAAAATTAGCCTTATCTAACCACCTCTTTTTAGTGAATGCTACAATAAAATGTTTAAAAAAAAAAAGAAAAAAAATAGTTTTCATAGTTTCTCGTACACTGAAGAAAACATACTTCGCCACTATTCAGGATTCTGTGAATAAATATTAAAGCGCAATGGAAGTTACAGCGAACGATTGCGGTTAAGATTTCTCAGAATTACGAAGGCGCATTCATGATCTCTTTTCGAAACTGTGTGCGTGAGTGAACACGATGCATTGCGGTTAGAAGAATGCTCTTTTACGGAGTATTTCGGCTACGAACGGTAAAATGACGTACAAAGAAACTGACTTTTTCATTTCACACACCTTTAGTGAATCATATACCTGGTCAGGATAAAGTAGAGGGAAATTTTGAGGCGCAGTAGGTCAACAAAGTATATGAATTATTTGGAACTCCTCGAGCTTCATTTTTAACAGATTATAAAAATAAATAAGTGTTTTTACTTAGTTTTGTATATATACTATATACAGTATATATTATCTACAAAAAATAACTTTTCAAAAGTAAAAAAACAGCCAAGCTTAAAAAAAAACGAAAGTTGTGGCTAAAAAATGGTGTGACATCAAATTTCCAAGCTTTTATTATAGTACTTATTTAACTTTTTTCCATTAAATAAGTTATCATATATATAAGTTGAGTGCTACGTATATGTTAATAGACATCGGTTTCTCCTGTACTAAATACATCCTAACGTGTTTCTGAAAATTCAATTTTTTTCAAATTATGCATGATGGGCTTGGCGGCCATCTTTCCATATTATACACAAAATTCTAAGCACCCCTATCCGTAGTTAAAATCCGAAGTTCAAAATTGTAACGTAAGCAAATATTTTAAGCGTTTCGTTTATGGACTTGTATGTTCTGAAAATTGTGTCTTAAAATAATGATGACTTATCTTAAGGATTCATCTTATGATTTATTTTTTAGAGTAATTAATCATTTCAAAGTAGTAAAAATCAATTTATCAAAATATCAGTCTTCCTCAATTTATCTGACCGTAGTTAAAATCTGAAGTTCGACATTGTTATAAACATATTACATTGCAAACATATGACGCTTTTACTTTAGAAATTGGGGTGCTTAGAAATATGGAAAGATGTCCGCCAAGCCCATCATGCATAATTTGAAAAAAATTGAATTTTCAGAAACACGTTAGGATGTATTTAGTACAGGAGAAAACTATTTCTATTAACATATACGTAGCACTCGACTTATATATATATATATGATAACTTATTTAATGGAAAAAAGTTAAATAAGTACTATAATAAAAGCTTGGAAATTTGATGTCACACCACTTTTTAGCCACAACTTTCGTTTTTTTTTTTAAGCTTGGCTGTTTTTTTTACTTTTGAAAAGTTATTTTTTGTAGATATCATTTCTTTTTTTTTTAAATAGATTATACATAATATAAATAATCTACTCTATGAAATTAACATGAGAATGTTATGTAAAATTACATTTTACTTTCAGTTATTGTTTAAAGAGTTAACTAGAAATACCAGTAGATTTTTCAATTAAACTAATTACACCCTTAAAAACAACATACTAAATGTGGCTTGTTATAATACTTGTTATCCTTCGTTAAAAAATATCACTGACTAATCCATGAGATGAGTAAAAATGGAATATGTACATAGTGCGTCAGCGCTGCTTTTGAAATCAAACGTGATATCATGCTCTTTTATTATTAGCATTAAATCCCATTGATTGGCGAATCTTTATAAAACGTAGTTAATGGTGAAAAGTAACAAAATATCTTAGCAATTTCTTAGATTTACATTATTTTATTCAATTAAATACTGTACTCTTACAATAAATTTAAATGGAAACTTAACTTCTAAAACAAAAACAATTTAACAACTGGATTCCATTAATTTATAGAAAAATGGCGTCAAAGGATCTCAGCCTGCGAACGAAATGCTTGTCCTTTACCGTGGTTTTATAGAAATAAATTAATCATATTCAATTCCTTTTCGAAAAGTTTGTTTACGTTTGGAAAGGAATTTTAAATGCCGATAACTCTTAATGTATGCATTTTAGAAGGTACCTCTTCCCTCAAAATTATTATTTTTTAAAGATCTTCCTAAAAATGTATATTTTATTTATATTAAAAGCATGAAAATTATGTCTGATTACTTTATTTTACAATATTATAAGAACACACACTTTATCAGACAATTAAATGCACTAAACCAACATCAGTGAAAAATTGACCTGCGCCAGGACTCGAACCTGGGACCTTCAGCGTACGGTGCTAACGTTTTACCACTAAGCCATCCAGATCGATATTCTAACTCGGCAATTTCTCATTCTTATTCCTGTTGGAAACAGTCATCGGTCACAATTTGCAGTCACATTTAATTGTCTGATAAAATGTGTGTTCTTATAATTATGAAGTTTTATTTAAAATATATCTTCAGAAAAAATGGCTGACTTGCAGATGAAATTTGATATGATTAACCCGTTGATTTGTGCTATTATAATACAGATGGTACACGGTCGTTGGCGGGGTTTTATCTCTGTTTTGGCATAATTTTTTAGTTGCCAAGTTAATTAACAGGTTTTTGCTAATTAAGGATAGAAATGTATTTATTTTTTCACTGTATTTTATAAAAGCACGTAGATTAGGTTATTACTTGTCCAAAAATGCAATCCTTTTTCATTTCTGCCCTATATTTAAATCTGCAGGTTGTTTGAAAAAAAAAGTTTGACGAAGAAAATAGTGATCATTTTAAGTAACTCGACGTTTTTAAAAAAAATCTATATCTCTGTTTATAAATCACTTATGAAGATGAGTTTGGTCTCAAATTGAAGAATTTCTTCATTAGATTCTTTTAGTTTTCGTTTTTTTTTCTATGACGCTTGGTTCATTTGATATCTGATATTTTAATCTGGCATTTTTGGTCGATTTAACATTGCGAAGTTGATTGCTGTAAGTAAGCAGTAGCGGTCTAAAGTCCAGTTCTTGGCGTTGTTTGTTTGGCGCTTTTTTTTTTATAGCTTGGCTTGGCAGAGCGACCGCCCTGCTTGATACTATGTATACTTATGTATGTACATTATATATACACTATAAATACTATATGTACTGTATATTGTATATATTATATATATGGTATACATATACTACCGAACTTCGGTAACACATGGAAAGAGTTCGATATATTTTAAAAGGATGTATATTGAATATGGTTCCGCACAAATTTTATTAACATCTATACATGTCCTGAATTTATTTTTCTTGCTCTAACTTTCATAAACAGATGACAAATCGATGAAAAAATTGAATCGTTTATGTGGAGTGCAGTATGTATGTTTTGATAGTTATTTTATCGTGCATAGTTTGAGAATTTATTGAAAGCACTTAAAAATAAGTTACATAATTAACCTTTTTCAGAAATTAAATTTAAAAATAAAATAAAATCTATTTAGAATTCCTTCCTGACACTTTGTTTTGATTGTTGCATTTAATTGCAACTAAGCAATGGCAATGCTTGATGGCAATGCTGTCACATCCAAAGCTGAACGTTACTAAAAGATGGTAATCGTGAATTTGACTTTCATGAATTTAGTTGAATTTATTTTCAACATGATCACCAATAGTACCCACAAGTAAGAACATTCATCAATTTCGCCCTGATTTTGGTTGACGCGTAATTTTGAGTAATAGTGTTGTCGATTTACCATCAATATAATGCAATTTAACTAACAATAACAGCACTTCACTTTTTGTCCTTTCATGTGCTTCTTAATTTTCATTCGATATGCTAATAGAATTAAAACCAATAAGAATTTCTAAATATGTATTTTCACATTTAATATTTAATTGTTCTGTGTACTCTCAAGATGCAAAGGATTTGATATAACAACACGGCAATTGAGATTCTATCGTATATATCATATTAAGTCATATATATCATATATATGCACGTTAAATCTGTAAAAATAAGTTCATCTGGTTGAGCTATTGCTGGGCCATACAGAGTTATGGGGTCCGGGGTATCCCGCTTCTTCTGACAATCAAAATTGTCGAGCACTTCGTTGGAGTCCAACAAAGCTTTTATCAATGAAGTTGCTTCATAGTAATGTGGCCTGCATTTCGGCAATGCATCTGACAAAAGAATATTGCCCATTGCCTGCTGCATGGTAAATTTATTACAATAAAGAAACAATACATACTCGTATATTTTCATATCACGATTACGTATTCATATATATTCAAACACTTCCTGGTTAGGGCTGACTTGACTACACGCTATTTTGCCATTTGAATGATTATTACTGTAATTTGATACGAAACGCTTTAAATCTTACTCATCGCACAAACCGTAAACTTCAAACATGAAACAACTAAAAAAGACATAATTCTGTAATAGAATTTGTAATATGCATTTATCAGACGAGTAATTCAATAAGGCAGTAAAATACAGAAAAACGTCGTAAATATGCACGTACACAGCATGAGAATATTGCACGTTTTAAATTATTTTGTCTGCGATAATTCATACACATTATTACATTTTTTAATTTTTAATGCGATTTCATAAAATCTGATAAGCATAGTTAAAATAAAAAAGATAACTTCAATAAATTGCAAATTAATAAAATTTGTTTTATTATTATTTTTAATTTCTTGTTACGTTGAACATGCTTCTTAAAGGTTAGTCAAGTCTTTAGAAAAATATTTAAAATTTTCCTAGTATAGTTGAGTATTTTATCATACATAAAATATTTAAGGATCGGATACAAAATATAGTTAATTCCACTTATTTGAATTGCAATTTTGTCAAAATAAATTATTCTATCGAAAGTTAATGTACAAACTAACAATTTGTTGACCGGTGACGAGTATATTCATCAATTTATTTAGCGCGCTTTATTAATCAAAACATCTATCAGAAATTTTGAAAAGTAATCTTCGGTTTATTTAATCACGGAATGTCTCAATAAATAAACCAACTATTTCTGTTGGAAAAGTCTAGTAGATATTTTTAATAAAAAGCTTCACTTATTCGGCGATAAATGCAGGTCTTTTCACTCCAAATTAAAATCATGAATCAGGTCGGGTTACACGATTTTACCCTAACCCAACCCGACCAGTAGTTTGGGTCGGGTCCGGATGAAGTGAATTTTTTCCTTGCAGGTCGGGTTCACTTTAAATGTTTCCTGTTCGGGTCGGTTTAAATAGTCGGTTTAAATAGTCGGTTTCCGGTTGAGTTTTCTTTCTTTCGGGTCGGGTTTGGAAGAAAGTCCTGAATATTTGTTTAATAAAAAAGAACATATTTGAATATTAATAAGTGTATATATGTTTTTTTTTTTTTTTTTTTGGTCGTTTGTGTAGTAGCTGGAAGTCCTAAGAAGTTGTTAGAAAAAAAAAAGCTAGTGAATCGGACAATTTTTAAGGGAGCTATAGTAGGGGGGCCCAAAAGGGGCCAACTGATAGTTTTGAGCAAGGCCCTAAGATGAAGGGTCTCAACTGGAATGTAGAAATTGGGGGAATAACTAAATTCAGAAACGGCCCCAAAAGCGAAGAAGATCGGATTAAAAAAGGGTAAGTTATTAACAATTTAGTAAAAAAAAAAAAACCTTCAATGGGCCCCGTACTGGGCCCCAAGTTGTCTTTAACTGGAACGTAGAAATTGCGGAAAATCTAAATGATGGGACGGTCCCAAAAACGAAGAAGATCGTTTAAAAATGGGGCAAGTTATTAGCAATTTAGTGCAAAAATATTAAAGGGGCCCCAGGGGGCCCGGGTCTTAAAAAATATTTAAAATCTGGGCCTCAGGTGCATCAGGACTTGCCTTGGACTATCCGCAACCAAATTTTCAGGCTTCTACGTGCGGTAGATTTCGCTAGCCATCGTGCACACACACACACACACACAGAGAGCGAAACTTTATTTTATTAGTATAGATTAAACAGACTAACTTTACTTTGTGTAAAATGTGACGATAGCACGAGAACTGCTATAATTAGGTCAGTGGCGCAATATATACTGTGAGCTACATTCCGAATTACGGAGCCTCCAGATCAGTGTTGTTTCGACGCGGATCGTGACAATTTCCAGCAAAATTGCGGAAGTTATTACATTTCGCAGTCATGTTGAAAATATCGTTAAGTTATGCAAACAAATCCGGCTTCTGATTTGGAGTGAAGCACTCTGTATTTATGACAGAGTAAGTGGATTTTGGCCCCGGTTTCCTATATATAAAAAAAAAATGTTGCAGTAATGATGCATCACCTATTAAAGTTTGTAAACGAACTTGGGAATACCCTGTACATTTATTTTACCCTTCATAATCTGCCAAACTGTCCGATTTTTTAGGACCACCATTTCCGAATAGTAAATATTCGTCTTATTTAATCACAAATTTCAGCGATTAAATAACGAGAATACTTCTATTCTGAAAAAAAAAAAAAAAATGGTATTCAAAAATTGAAAGACTATGGGTTTAACATTGAAGAATTAATTAAGGAAATGTAAATTGCGAGTGCTTTATTGATTGCCAGGACGATATATTCAACGTTTCACAATAAATAGTAATAAAGTCGGAAAATAACGATATTAAAAAATGATCTCTAAATTAACTATACTACTATAATTTTTAATTAACTTTATTGAGAACGTATAAAAAAAATTAAGTAATAATTTATAAAATAAAGAAATATCGTTTTAAAGTTTATTAAATTTGTTTTACTTCGAATATTTAGAAAAAAAAAAAAGAAATTATTTTTTTTTATCATTTATTTAATAATAATATTTTTTCCAAAACGTGATAATAAATTTAAAAAAAAGTTCGAGGATATATACTGAGGCCCCTTAATTTGATTACTGTGCTTATTTTACATACAAAGAAAAAATAATTTATTCATCACCTTTGTTCCAAAAATTAAGAAGTTTAAAAAATAAATGCGTAATGCTTAAAAAACAAGTACGGAGAATAAAAGCAATTATTGCTTGAGAAATATATAAATAATCAGACTATTCTTTCTTCTTCTTCTTTCAGTTAATGCAATAAGTTAAACAAACCTTTAAAAAAATAGATTAAATTATTAGATGACTCAGATGAAAGTGAAAACATATTTCACTTTAATTTTTCTTATATTGTTCATATCTGAAAATTAATCTGAAAAGAGGACCATGTTTAATAAGATTGAATAATTTATGCTTGCTTACGTTATCGTTTATAATGAGAGCTATTCAATTTATTTTTAGGAAAATAAATTTAATTACGCATCAAATGCCTTAAAGGGTGTTCCTTTTGCATTATCAATCAACAATCAACATAAGGTTAAGATTTAATCTTGTAATTATAAACACATTGCCGCGTTATAGTGAGAAATTTTGAATATCGAGAAATTCATTACAAATTGTCATGTGACATCAAGACTTGTGACTGCATCTGATTATAATTGTCAAATGGTAATGAAAACAGATGATTTTTAATATCTTTTGGGATAACTTACAAAGTTGACTTGAAAGATTGATTAAACGCTAGATATAGAGCACCTATATAATATTCTTTGTATTAATAAGTTTCTCAGTCACATTCATGCTTAAAGAACAATGTTTCTCAAGTTTTAAATTTCCTTACACCGCATCTTTCATTGTCTGGTGTTGAATAATATACGAATTCATCAAATATAATTTGATTTTTATACGATCTACACTATGTTAGCATAAAAATTTTGATCAGGAATTTTTTTTATTTATTCAACTCACTTTTAATCAAATTTCAAATACTTTTGAAAGCTGTTTAGTATTCTCATTTGATTTACACCAATAATATATATATATATATACAGGGTGGTTATAATATAAGTATCTCTATTTGGAGTTGTCTGTAGCTTGAAGGAATACCCGGAATGAAACCAAAATTGTACTATTCTAGAAGGGGGAAAAAGAATGGAACAATAAAAAAAATTATTGCAATAATAGCCGACAGATGGCGCATTTGTGCGTGAAATATAATGTGTAATATTGTGTACCGTGGAGGTGTCGCAAACCTCAATGACTTTACCGCATATCACAACAAGTGCGAAACATCACTCCTGATGCGTTACATTCCGCAGCTGAGCACGTCGTGCACCACTTGGATTGTGTTCACCAGCACAATGGCCATGTGGAACCTGAACATGATCGGCACCACCATGCGAAAGCGTAACCACATTCACTGTGACATTTTCCAATAAATTAGGTATGCCACCCGGTTTTACGCCTTAATTCTTTGTTCTTGTATTACATATAACATTTCACACTCAAAAGCGTCATCTGTCGGCGATTATTGTAATTATTATTTTTTTATTGTTTCATTCTTCTTCCCCCTTCTCGATTAGTAAGTGTACCGATTTTGGTTTCATTCGGGTTATTTCTTCAAGCTACAGACAGCTCCAAATAGAGATACTTATATTATAACCACCAGGTATATATATATATATATATAACTAGATATTTAAAACTTAGAATAAAATTAATATCCTTCTAAACCTTAATAATATAATTAATTATAATCAAATTTCTGCAAACGACAACGAAATTGTATGAGGTATGTACATTATAAACATTAAAGAATTGCAACGCACAATACACATATTTCAAAGGCAATATTTAGTTTTAGTATTTTATCTTATTCCAAATAATAAAAATGTATTATGCATACATCTACTTACGTTCTAAAGATCACAAATGATTTAACTCTTTAGGTACATTTGACGACTGAGGCTCATCACGCACTTATTTTGCCCAAGTACAAGAAAAAACTTTTAACATCTACAACCTTCTTCATTTTAAGAAACTCGTATCATTTGCTTTAGAAGAAAGTATTACAGTGTTTTCGTGAACTTTGCTTATGATAATTGTCGATACATTTAACAGACATGGCCTCTTATATTCCAAGATCAATGGTAAAAACTAGCACTGTCTTTTTTTTTTCTTTCTGTTATTGCTAATGAATTACGTGGGCAACTGTCACTACCAAACTTAATTCCCTTGGACATACTTCAAATATACTTCACGTATACAGACGTACTTCAAATCATACGTCTCTTCGTTTGAAAGTGAAAAATTGGACACACTTTTTTGAGACTATTCCGTCAACTGAGCACAAGATACTTACTACAAAAAAGGTATCGTGTTTGTTACAAGCAAAATATTAAAAAATCCCTGACGGCTCGGCCTACAGGCACAGGTAGATTTCGAAGACGCAGAACGTGGGGCGCCTGTTTGTCGGGAATTGCGGAAGAAATGACCTTTTTGCGATGATGCTGCAGTTGGAACCGCCTACTTCGAAACCAAACTTGTTTGCAAGCGGAGCCAGCAAGGATTATTATTTTTTTTTTTGCTGTAACAGTTGGTCCTATAAAAAACATGTCAATATAAAAATTTTAGATAATATTAAGGGGATTTATAATAAATTTAAGCGTATTTGAAATCTTGGGAATTGACGAAGTTATGAATTTTTTTCTTCTAAAACCCTCCTTCCCCCCCTTAAGGCAATTTTTAATTATATCAAAAATCTGTCATACATAAATTTTCGGCCCTTCTCCTAGAAGTAATAATAACTTCAAACGGATTCGATACGTATAATAATTAAGAAATTATGGGTTTTTTTCTGTTTTCACAAAAAGTCCCCCCCCCCCTTGGTTCGATTTTGCCCATTAACGAACTTGACCGAGATTTTATGCCCCTTGATTTTATGTATCAGTTTCGAAAAGATGCGGGAGTTGGAACCGCCTACTTCGAAAAATAACTTGTTTGCAGGCGGAGCCGGCAGGGATTTCTTTGTTTTTAATTTTTTTTGTTTTGCTATAACGGTTAGTCCTATAAAAAACTTGTCAATATAAAAGTTTTAGATAATATTAAGAAGATTTATAATAAATTTAAGCGGATTTGAAATCTTGGGATTTGACGAAGTAATGAATTTTTTTCTTCTAAAACCCCCCTTCCCTCCCCCCCCCCCTTAAGGCAATTTTTAATTATATCAAAAATCTGTCATACATAAGTTTTTGGCCCTGTTCCTAGAAGTAATAACAACTTTAAACGGATTCGATACGTATCATAATAAAGAAATTATGAGGATTTTTCTGTTTCCACAAAAAGCCCCTCCTTGGTTCGATTTTGCCCATTAACGAACTTGACCGAGATTTTATGACCCTTGATTTTATGTATCAGTTTGGAAGAGATTTATGCAGAATTTTTCCAGTTATCTTGGTCAGAAAAAAGTGTCATAGATAGTTAGATAGATAGATAGATAGATAGATAGGTAAACTTTTGAACTGGGGGTGTTTTTGGGTTCTGGGAGTCATGATCGGCGTATATCTGCAAAATTTTTTCAAAATTTCCAACTTAGGTGAGAATGTAATAGGTAGTATTTCTTACGAAAGCTACCTAAAAGACTAAAGACAGTGCTAACAATGCCATGCGCCACTGCATTTACTGTTTAAAAAAACATCAAACTCTTCATAATTATTAATAATTGTTTTTTAATAGCTTGAATTTAATAACCTGACAGTCCAGATTTAATTTTAAACATGAAAAAAATCTTCAGTTTGTTTCTACAAAACTAAAAAAGATTTAAGTGTTTAAGCTTCACTAAATTAATTTGTTTATGATGCCCAGGCATAACTTTTGATTCCTGGTTCAAATAGTTCAATATGCTATTGAGCCACAACAGAGACTGTTTGCTATCTTTAAGACATTAGGACATTGTATAAGGGACAAACTTAACATTATCATATATGAAGTTAAGGATTATTATATATTTAAACTAATTGACAATAAACTTAGAAAATATGTGAAAATATCGGTCGATTGTTGTCGTTATTTGAGAATATTTACATTTTTACATATTTTCTATTATTTTGTATAAATGCTATATTTTATTCATATCATTCTAAAACTTAGTATCTCTCATTATATTTAATTTATTTTTGGCATTTTGCATTAACACTTGGTATTATGTATTTTTTGTAATATCTGCGTAAAATAGTTTTGTAAAAGCAGTATGCTTTAATGCATCATTTTAATAGCTTAAATAAGAAGTACTTAAAAAAAGTATAATTCAGTTCACTTAAAATCAATTCAGGCTTCGCTCAAAAATAATTCCAAATTATCATATATGTAATTGAAACAACAATTGTAGTTCCATCATGAAATCATGTTCTATTCCTGATCATGATTCATCCACAGTGAAATAGAAAGCCATCATCTTCACTAAATTACATCAGAAACTTGTTCAGTAAGCCGTTAAAATGGCCTTCATGCTAATATCAACAAAAATTATCGCCTTTTCGTAAAAATCTTTATCATGGTTCGCATATAGATAGGTAGGCGTTTCTTCAAAGTCCTGATATTTAGCTAGTCCGATAAATTACAGTATTTTTTGTACGAAGATTTTTTTTCTTTTCGGAAGCATTTAGGATGATGGAAGCTGAAATTTTTAAACTGGCATTAATGACCAGTTATGCAGTTGAAGTATTTCGGAAACAGCATTAGACATCCAAAATCAAAAAAAGAAGAATCCAACTTATATAATATAATAAAAAGTTTCAAAAATAAATTAGCAAAGTCAGAAGCAAGAATTTTCGTTATAAACTGCATCAGCTTGAGGTTTAAAAAATTAAAATTCCTTAACCTGACCATTTCGCATTTGGTAAATATTGGTTTCTGTTTCGAAACCAATATCTGCACATTTCATCTTTTAAAACATGCTTGAAAAAAAAATAAACTGAATTAATTTATTCTTTTGATAATTCTTAACACTTTCTACGAAGTAAAACGTTTCAACGATTTCGATGATCCAAAGTTCAATATGTCGTTAAAAGATATAAATTAAGAATAAAAATAACTAATTTACACCACTGCATAAAAAAAATATTAATTTTGAGAAGAACGGTAAAAATAGAGAAATATGTGCTACGTACTTGTAATGCATTATAGTTTTTACTCTAATCCAATATGATATTTGCCGTATACTTATATTGAAATTCATAGTAGTAAGGTGGCGGTATAAAGAACACACATTATTTTTTCATTTCGAAGCCTTTTTTTAAATGCAAAATACATTTTTTTTTAATTTTGCATTTTTATCATAAAAAAATTAACTTTTAGTAATTGTATCTTCACGTACTTCCTTCAAATGAACATTTAAAAAAAAGCAAATGAACATTGAGAAAAAAAAAGAATAGAGGATACAGCGAAACCGTTATGCAACAACGGGAAATAACTCATACTTAAAAAGTTAATAAACAAAAAATGATTTTACCAATACAAGAAGGCCAAGGCGAATGATCAGTCATGCTTACATATGTCAAGAAAGTAGCTTTCAAGTACCGATATTGCACATAATTAAATGTTTCAAGTGGGTCGTAAAATGCTTTACGCAGAAATGAACACTGAAAAAAATACTCATCTGAATAAACAATGCATGTGACAGTCATGCGTAACTGTAAATGTTCAACGTTAGAAGACGTTTTTCCAAAATGCATCTTCAGAAACCCTGTTCGTATATTATGGCTCGTATTTTATGTTAAGAAAGAATGTACCTTAAAAGCAAATTAATATGGACAGAATGTGGAGCCAAATACATACGATATTCTACAAATTTTAGAGCATTTATATTTTGAAAATATATAATAGATATTACCTATAAATTTTTATCTAATGTTAGTGAAATGTTGTAATAACATTTAAAATATATAATATTTTCATATAAGAAAATTACAATATACGTATTGCATAGTAAATATTTTTAATATGATATAAAGATTTTCTTACTATTATTATAACATGATAAATACATACAACGAGAAAAATTGGAACCCCTTTTGATTAAATGATAATGGTTAAGTTTTTCTGCGATGGATGGCACAATATGTTGCAGTCCAAGAAATTTACAAGCTATTCGGGAAAGGTTCATTGTAAATTATTTGTTTTAGTCGAGCTACTTGATGATTGTTGCTTTTGCGTGTTTTGATATGGATCTAAATGAAGACGTAACTGAACTCCAGAAAGGAGTAACTGTTTTTGGGAGTTCAAAAAAGCATAATGCATAGAAAAAGTGGCTGAATTTACTGGTGTATCACGCAGTACAATAAAACGTGTTTGTACGCAGTGGAAAGAAACACATTTGGCATTGAATCAGCGTGCGTACTGGGGTCGAAAGATAATACTCACTGATCGAGATCACCGAAAGCTATTTCAAGTGCTGAGAAATCAATTCGCAACAACACGGAAATTGCTGGAAAATATCAACTGCGGGGGCCATACTTTAATTTCTGAGGGAGCATTGTGGAGGGAACTCCATAATATGAATATATGGAGCGGAAATTATCCAAGATAAAAGAAACGCACACAAAAAGTCACTATTGCAATTGGCTTAATTTCATAAAAAATTGGACTGTACAGGAATAAAAACGAGTCATCTGGTTTCTCGTGTCTCCTTTTTGCCTCTATAGTAACGATGCCACACATAGATTGCATCGCTGGTCGAATGAAGCTTTTTATGAAGACTGTATTAAAAATGCGGTACAAGCACAAAATGGTTACGTGATGTTTAAATGGGCATACTCGGGTCTTTTGGTCAAAGTTAAGACATTAAATTAGCACAGCTGAATTGAAATTTTGAATGAATATGTATTAATTATTTCTTACCACCTATGTGAGAATCCACCTGTGACAAACCATTGTTCTAAGATGATAACTGTAACGTACACTGGGCCAAAATAATTACTGACTGGTTTTACAAGTATTCCAAGAAACTTTGCCAAATTCTCTGGCCAGCGAATTCTCCAGATATGAATTCAACTGAAAATCCCTGGTACTATCTAGAACAGCAAATAAATCAGAATAGTAGATATTCTATCAATCTCAGCTATCAACGGCAACAACAAATGACAAAACACTTCAAACATCATCCACAGGATTATTCATTCAATGTCATAACGCATTTCAACTGTTTTTGTGCAAAAAGTTGGCTAATAAAATATTCGTTTATACTTATTACATGTATCTAATATTTTGTCGTATGTGTACGAACTCTAAGCCAATAAATATAATATTGGTGTAATACAAAACAAAAATTATTTTACAGCTAAAGTGGCAAGCTATAAAAATCGTACAAAATATTTGGGATACTCGCGATAAATTTGAAACAAGTAATTTTTATTCAGGTTTTTATCCACCTTTCACTTCATATTTGAACTCGCAAGTTAAATTTTTGACCATCATGTGTTTTTGCAAAAGCGGTAATTGCATATTTTCTTAGACTCAGCATAGTATACTGATTACTCCTTATTACAAAGTATACTGATATTCATACGATTACTCCAAATTTTTCCGAATTTTGTTAGTTCCATCCACGAGAACATATTGGATTATGTCAATTCTTAAGATGCGTTTCATAATATCATGACGGCACACTTAATAAAATAAAAAATTCCATAAGAATTATTCAAATAATCTTCGCTGTAAATAATCGACTTTATGATGTAGCCCTATAAAAAAGGCAGGAGTGTAAAAACTGGGCGCCATTCGGCAGATTGCCTTCACTAAATTTTTATAATTCTTCGCCAAATAAGAATACTAATAAAATTTAGTGGTGACAATCGGCCCATTGGTGCCCACTTTTTACAGCCCTGAAAAAAGGTATGTATGTTGTGATGATAGGATAGTCATTTTTAACACTTTCCAACCTAGTTGAAAAGTGTTTATGACTTCGGTTTGTCTGGCCGTCTGGCCGTCTGCCGTCTGGCCGTCTGGCCGTCTGCCGTCTGCCGTCTGTCCGTGCTCTAACTCCCGTAAATATGCTCGGATTGCCCTGCAAATTTTATATGTTATAATCGTTATCTATAGCATGTTCCCTATTTCAACGGAAGTGTGTAGCACTTATAGTTTTTTTACAGGGACACTCAAAAGAATTCCGTTACATTGCGGTCTATGGGGAAAAATCATTTGCGGTCTATTTAAATAATGTTTCAATACTTTAAACGCATTGAAATTTATATATATCACTAAGGTGCATTAGAAGAAGCTTAATATGGAATAGGGTGTGCATAGCACTTATACTTACTTTACAGGGACAGTCAAAAGAATTCCGTTACATTACGTCTATGGAGAAAAATCGTCTGCGGTTTATTTAAATAATGTTTCACTATTTTAAACGCATTGAAATTTATATAAGGTTCATTACAAGAGACTTACTACAGAATATTGTGTGTATAGCAGTCATCGTTCATTTACAGGGACACACAAAAGAATTCTCTACTGTATGTCAACAATAATTCCTGGAAGTGCGTTTTAAGTTACTGAATGCGATTTTAATTTTAAATCGCTTTTTGTATATTACGTGGTGTGTATAAATTCTGTAGATCCTATACAGGGAAGTACAAAAGTTCGGGAACACATTTCCGTATTATTTAACTCCAGACGGAGAATTTTAAACTGTGCTACGTGTTTCCTAACTGAACTAAAATTTAGCATCCTATGTAGTATATATACAAATCTATAGATCCTATACAGGGCTGAATAAAGTATTCGGATTACTTAGATGTTATCTTTTAGCTTATAAAAGAGTATGATTCGTAAAATTATTTTGGAAGCGTTGGAAAGTGTTACATAATCTATGCTTGACGCATGATTTTTCGTTCTTGTTAAAACAGAAATTATTCTGGTCTATATCAGAAATATAATTTTTTTTTAGCAATTCGAGGTATTTTAAAGATACAGTATGTGATAATATATTAAATTTTTTATATTTCCCTGATAAGTAAAAAAATATGATACGGCTATAATGTATTTTTATAATGAACTGAGCAACTTAAAAACATATCCAAATTTCGTGGTGATTAATTTCTTTTTACCTAAGTTGTAACCTATGGTGCAAGGTCAAAAGATTAAGAGAACAACTTATTTTTACCGTCTAGTAAAATTCTTATGGAACACTCGCAAAACGAGCCTTTTCTAACAGAAAAAGAAAGGAAGAAAAAAAATATAAAAATCCTAATAAATTCTTATGGACCAACACAGAAATGATTCCTTTCTAACAAAAATATAAAAGGAATTATCAAAATCGAAAAATCAGTCCGAAAGTTACGTGTTAACATTTAAAGTTACATTCATATATATTCGAATTGTATAATCTCTTTTCTCTTTGAAGTCTGTTGAAATCATGTTTAATGCTTTTTGTCAAAGTCAATTTTCCTTTCTCCCATCTACGTTTAAAGAGATTACTTATTTACACATTCCAACAAAAATCCAATTAATCTAATGGCTCTTAATTGCCCAAGATTAGGTCAATGTTTCTACTTTCCCCGCAGAAACGAAAAAAGTACTTTCGTTTAAATCGCATTCTTGACCTTTACCTTTAGCAAGCACTCGTTTAGATAGTTTCACTGCGGTATTTTTTTTTTTTTTTTTTGTAAAGTTTCTCAGAATATCAAGGATGACACAAATTAGAATAAGGAAATTTCATTTAAACAAGGTTACTTTATACTTAAATGGGGTTAAAATCGTTATGAAACTGTTACTCTTTAATAGAAATTGTCGAGCAATAAACGGAATATTATATTTGCACTTTCGGAAAAATTCATTGGAAATAAATAAAAGAAAATTACATAGTATTTATATTGTTATTAATTCCTTATTGATTAACAAATATTGGAATTATGTATATGTATTAAGTATAAGTTAAGTAGGTACAGTGAAACTTTATTTAACCTGAATAATGTGTTCTGTAGACAATCCAGATGACTGAACCAATCTTTAAAAAAAAATGTTTTGAAACAAATAATACTCTAAAATAACTCTTTTTTAACACTTTATTGACCGATGACGAGTACTAATTTATCGCGTATTTTTATTCAAAATATGTACCAGAATTTCCCAGTTGTAATCTTTGCTTTATTTAATCTTCATTTAATCATATTTGTCGGGAAATTTTGTCATTAAGTAAAAATTATTGTTGGGAAATTCTGGCAGATATTTTTAATAATAAATCGCTCTAAATTGGCAGCACTGCCATTAAACAACGTGTTAATACAGACGTAAGTCTTATTTAAGTTAAAAATAGGATAATTTTTGACAGAAACATTTTTAAAAAGACTGTACTCGTATTTGTTGAACATGAAGTTAATTTTCTTGCTGGTAATACCGATTTAGAATCAAATACAGAGTTTGTATATAGAAAATTTTATGAAATGCAAAGGATGTGTATTATCACTATACTAAACAGCGTACAACCATTAGAGTGAAAAAATGTCCAGACCGGGGTTCGATCCCGGATCCCTTGGTATAGCGCACCAAGTGCTTTACCAATTAAGCTATCCAAACGACATCCAGTCTAGCATTCTCTCACTCTTATATGGCAAGGCTACAACCACGCAGCACAAGATGGAAATTCATGGAATGTCAAACCCCGGACTGGACATTTTTTCGCTCTAATGGTTGTACGCTGTTTAGTATAGTGATAATTCACATCCATTGTATTTCATTAATTTACAGCGTAATTTCAGCTCTTCTGAAAAATTAATTAGTGTATAATTATTCACCGATACTGGGTATAATTTGTCTCATGCATGCCAACGGTGTTGTGCTCATGATTGACTTTCCATCTTGTGCTGCGTGGTTGTAGCCTTGCCATATAAGAGTGAGCTTAATTGGTAAAGAACTTGGTGCGCTATACCAAGGGATCCGGGATCAAACCCCGGTCTGGACATTTTTTCACTCTAATGGTTGTATGCTGTTTAGTATAGTGATAATTCACATCCTTTGTATTTCATTAATTTACAGCGTAATTTCAGCTCTGCCAAAAAATTAGTGTATAGAAAATTTTAATTTAACATAAATTTTAATGCTGATTTAAACAGGAGTTTCAAAGGGATTATTATTTGTACGAACAAATACATACATTAACAAATTATTGAAATTCGACCTGTATTTTAATTTTTCTTGAAAATCCTATAAATTGTTAGGAGAAAAAAAAATTCTATCAAGACCTTTATCACCTGCTTGGGAATTTAAAAATATTTAGACATAAAATGAAATAATATTTTTATATATTTAATGAAAATAATTTTTCTAACTCTAAGGTTTATGTTTGATGAAAAATTCTCTCTGCGACGATATTTATTTGCCAAAGTCATTTATAATTTTTTCGAAATATTCAGTATTTTTACATATTTTACTGAAAATCTTCCATTAAAAATGCAGTTCATATGAAAAATTTGCTTTATTGAGATTTTATCTGAAATGTTGTACTACATAAATTCAAAAATTTAAAAGAAATCTGAATTTAGCATGATTTATTCAGATGAATACATCTCAAAATTAATTAGAAATTCTAAAGAAATAAATATTTCAATTATATTTTATATACTGGTAATTTTGTACTGTAATACTGTATTTATTTTATATATACCGATTTTTCTTACATTTATTATTTTACATTACAAGTCTATTACAAACAAATAAGGCAAAAATATTTCAATAATTTCAAAGATAAGTTTAATCGATAGTTGTAAAACATAATGCAGTTCTAAGTGTTTTAATATATTGCACATTAAATTCATTTTGGATATTTGTAGAAACCATTGATTAGATGAATTTAATGAGAGGAATTGAGGCAATGAAACCTCACTCCACTGAAACAACCACATGAGATTTTCCCTTAAGCCAAACACGTATAAAATGACCAACGTATGAATTGCTTGTTGAATGACGTCATGCGCAATTTTGAGAGAGGAGATATACCCAAGTTACTATAACATTACATAATTTAAGCTTTTGGAAGTTATTAATATTAAATATCAGTTTAACTTAATTAGAGAGTGTATATACATATATATGGTGATTTACTATATCTACACTCTTTATTCACTGGTGAGTACACCGTGTGAAGACATCAGTGTACCGCTGAAAATATCATTTAAATTCTATCAAACTTTTACGAATTCCAGAAGTATCATTCCGTAGACTATAAAAAAATGCGATTGAGTGTTGTAAAATTGCATTTCTTGGAAATTTATTAGCGAGTGTATATATATAAATTGTACGAACTAAATAAATCTCATGTGGTTGTTTCAGTGGAGTGAGGTTTCATTGCCTCAATTCCTCTCATTAAATTCATCTAATCAATGGTTTCTACAAATATCCAAAATGAATTTAATGTGCAATATATTAAAACACTTAGAACTGCATTATGTTTTACAACTATCGATTAAACTTATCTTTGAAATTATTGAAATATTTTTGCCTTATTTGTTTGTAATAGACTTGTAATGTAAAATAATAAATGTAAGAAAATGGTAATGAATCCCCATATATATATATATGGGGATTCACTATATCTACACTCTCTATCGTTGGTGAGTACACCGTGTGAAGACATCAGGTGCACCGCTAAAATTATCAGTCAAATTCTACCAACATTTTACGAATTACCAGAAGTATCATTAAATAGAATATAAAAAAATAAGATTGAGTGTCATAAAATTGCATTTCTTGGAAGTTTATTTCAGTGTTTGTATTATATACTCTGTATACGAGCATGGGAAGAAATCATGAAAATAGTCTCAAGTCTTCAGTTAAATTTGCACTTTTAGAGAAATATTAACTTTTGTAAGAAAAAGGACCACAATATAAAATGCAGTAGAAATGTTTGAAATAATGATATGGTGTAATCTTGATAAAATTCTTACTGAACAAATTTCACAAACTTTACATTTATGTTCCGAATCTTTGTTTAAAGTGCATTTGCATGTACATCAGTTATATATACATATATATTACAGAAGATTAGGCGTTAACAGAAATAGAAAATGACAGAGGATTTCAATTTAAAGAAAAAAATCAACAACAAATATTATTCTACCTGTTAATTTTCTGTCAATTCTGAATTTTATGAGTAATATATTTAATTATATTTATCAGAAAGGATTTTTTTTTTGTTCTAATGGATCATTTTATTTATACTTGTAAATAAATAAAATATTACATATTCCTAACATATGTTTTTAGATCATAATTTTATTGTGCCCTGAGGTAATAAAAAGGTAGAGAAATGCTGCTCTACACCTTAATTTGAAAAAATGTCGTTGAAATCAAATTAATTTTATTTGTTAATGTGGTTTTTTAATGATACCAGTTTGCACCTCATAAAATGTCTCGGAGAAAAGAAATTTTAAAATAGATATGTATATGGTTATAATTTTAATTAAAAAGACTTCCGAATACATAAAATTGCATGTGTATAAATGCATAAACCAAAATGCATCACCATATATATATATGTGTATGTGTAAGCTTAAATACATAAAATTCCATGTGTTTTGAAAGTAAATCCCTATTCCTAAAGCTACAAATGTAATTCAGTTATTGCCACAAGACCAAATGTAGGACTAACGTACTAAAGGGGCCCCAAAACTGACAATTTTCTGTGAAATATACTTGGAAATAGAGAAATACTCTGAAACTAAAAAAGAAAAGATATAAAAATGCTAATTAGAATCGAGAAACTTAAATGTAAGTTATATTTCTATCTCAGTATGCACTCACCATGCTGTTGAGAAATGAAATGTAATGCAAGAATTTCGAAGGTCGTCTTAGCTCATTTTTACATTTATATTGAATAACATGCAAAGAGACTTGTTAAAAGGTAAAAACATTTCCATGTGGCACCACATTTTACTGTAATGCATCAATATTGATTAACAAAAAAAGTAAACGGGTTGCGGTAAAAAGATCTATTGCGAATTTGGATCAAATTTAGATACGTGACTTATGAGATGCTTCGAGATCTGTAAGATTGAGGCAGTAGATTGGACTGATCCCTCATATAATCTTAACAACGGCAATCAGACATCATAATAAATTGACAAATAGCGCAGGACACAATTCACTAGCACAAAAAACGTGGTAATTACACTAGATAAGCTTCACCAGGTAAGCCGCGAGTACTAAACCACGCACCTCTTGATGGAGCAAAGAGATCAAGACCACTTCATTACGGATACCTCTCCTATTATGGACTTTTAATATGCATTCGATACATAATATTTCTAAGCAGAACATTTATAGCAATACTGAACAATTTCCGTTACGAAGTGAATTAAGAACATTTCTTTATAATCGTTGGATTAACGTTTGAAGTTCGAACCCGATTAATACTTCACATCCTATACTTTCATTTGAATCGGATTCCATCACTGTCCGAACTGTTTTTACTGACAATTATTTTATCCGGAGAATTTTTGGATTGAAGAATATAAACTGTAAAAGTAGCTTAAATTTCTCAAGAACTTAGATATTAATCGGGTTTTATAATAGAAGCAACTAAAGGGGAAAAGTTCCAGCCTCAATTTCGGAGGAAATATTTATTTCTTATCAATTTGGTACCTCTACGAAAATCTTCAGTAATTCGGTAAACAACCAAGATTGGGAAATTGTGAAATACAACTAAACCCTCTCTTCTGGGATGTAATCATAGAATCAACTCCAGTTGAGTTCGTCGCTATTTCAAAGGAATAAACCGAGGAAATTTCAGGTAATAGCTAAAGATTCGGTGCAAGTTTCGGGTTGTTGTCCTCCCAGTGATGAAAGAAATGTTCCGTATCTATTCTGCAGAACAAGTGTTTACCATTGGTTTGTTCATCGGGACTACATACACTATAAATGTTACTTTACTATTAAAATAATCCCATGTTCTTTGCTACGTCGTTACTTGCTATGTTTTTACGTATTGCTAAACTCAATTGACTGAACAATTTTAAAAGTTTAATAAAAACATACGTGATATTATTTTTCTAATAAATGTTACTTATGTACACTTTTCTAAAGACTGAACGAACATTTTACTTGAAAATGTGCGTGAAGATTAAAAATACGTTTTATAACATACTGAACCCGCTTTCATTTTTGTTTATTTCTCATATAATGTATTAAAGACATATCTGACATTTTTTGTAAATGCATATTTTTGCTAGACAATGAATAAAATAGCAGGTTCACTAGATTCAGAATGTTATTTATTAAATTTTAAATTTATGTACTCTTATGTAAACGATATTTTGTCAAATGTACCAAAAGATTTTCTGAAAAATTAATGTATATTTTTACAACGTTATTACACATTTTAATTACGTTAGAAAAAGAACATAAATTCCTTTAAAAATCTGTTAGGTTAGCGTAAAATATTCGTAAAGATACATCCATATTTACAGAAAATTAATTCAAACTGCTAACTAGGTCGTTTTTTTTGCACATTTCTTGGTCCTTTAAAAAGAAGCTAATAACATTTATTACATGATTTGAACATTTCCAGAATATTTCTTACCAGCGCCAAGTTTTTTTTTAGCCTAACAGTTTTGCGTTCTAGGGTTAAAAGAGAATATTTAAAAAAATATTTCGTGCTTGTTTTATGTTCGACAATAGTATGTGAACAGTAACTAAATTCGTATAAGAAACAATTTCAAATAGTTTTTATCAATGGATAATTTATTGCAGATTATTATTAATTATTAAGGAGAATTATTGAAGAGATATTTAAATAAAGGAATATATTTTAAAGTATTTCGTGCTTTTTTTATGCTAGAAAATAATATGTGAAATAGTAACTAAATTTATATAACAAAACAATTCCAAATAGTCTTTATCAATAAATAATTTATTGCAGATTATTATTAATTATTAAAAGAAACATATTGAAGAGGTATTTATTAAAAAGAATATATTTTAAATATTTCGTACTTGTTTTTTTTTTTTACAATAATATGTGAATAGTGACTAAATTTATATAAGAAACACAATTCCATATAATTTTTTATCAATGTATAAATTATTGCTAATTTTCCTTTATTATCTACATAATTTTTAAAGACGACAAAATTATTTTAATAAAATATTTCCCCCCATTTTTTTAATACTTCAAACTGTTAATTCAAATTTCTAACTAATAATTAATCAAACCGCCAATAGTTAGATATCCCACTGAGAAAAAATTTTTATTAAGAAAACGGTATAATTTTTTTCTAAATATAATAATTAGTTTCTCATGTCCACCATAATCTGCATTACCTAATTGTGTCGACCATTCTTTTATATATACATTCCTCACCCTTCCCAAGTTCGAGTTTATATAAGAAAGACCAATTGTCTATATAACTAAGAGCCTCACAGACTATCTGATTAGTCTCTTCATTTCTGTAGTAAGGGGGGGGGGAGTCAATAGCTGAATAAAAAAATAATGATCAAAATTACATTATATATTTTGCAGGCCCAAATTTTCAAATTTCCTTTAAAGTTTTATGTTTATAAGAAATATATATTTTTCAGCATAAGTGACGATCTTGCATTCCTTTTTTGTCTAATTCATTACTTAGAAACTACCAAAATTATTAAACCGCTAACGTTTCATAAGAATAAAAGTACAAATTATAATATAAAATCAATGTATTATTTTTTATTTATTTAACTGTAAAATATTCTATACGGTTGAATTCTGAGAAATAAAGTAACGTTAGATTTTATAAGTAAGTAAAATACAATAAAATATCTGGCTGAATATGTGAAAAAGATCATTGATCCAACTACAAGCCAATCGCTAAATCAGTTTTATAAATATGTTCGGGTCTTTTTCAAATGCATTTTTTTTATAGCTTTCAGACAGCACTTACTATTCAAAGTGATTCTGGAACTCAAGCTTATCCGACACAGCTGTACAAGCGGCAGATGATTTTCAGAATAGTTACTTCAATACCTTTTTGGTAGGTGTGTACAAGGAAAAGAAAATATACATATTTAGGCTTTTTGATTGTTTATTTTAATCACAAGAACAAATACAACATGGCCTACATATATACATTCACTAATTAATTTTGCATATTCAGGAAATAACGAAACTGCTAGATATAAATTTAAATTTCTGGAAAATAGGTGTACAAATAGGCCTTCTTTTTCATGAAAGTGCAGATAAAGAATTACACCAACAAAAAAAGCAAGGAAAAATGCAAATAAGATTCAGAATTCACATAGAGTATCTAACTTTAAACGTTAAGTATTTAATATGTGCACATTCAAAAACTTCTGCAGCATTTTGAAAGGAAATAATTACAGTAGTGTGCAAATTTGGACATTGAGACAAGATGGATGAACTTTATATTTCGGACTTTTTTTCGAATTTCTTAAGAAGTACCAGACGAATTGTTTTTCATCTTCAATCATTTAAAAAACATGCTTGAACGCGCACTTTGTAGTAAAGACTCTTGTCTCGAGGACATTTAAGTAGCCAACAACATAATTAATAAAGTGTTGAAAAAATTAAGTTAAATTCAGCTCATGATAATGCAGATATTTTTCAGAAAATTTAATGATATTATGTTTAATTATTTTTAATAAGTTTCCCTATACTGTTGGCGAGAGTTCAGAAGCATAGAAAGACTAGCTGTCGAAGATTTCGCCATTGAAATCTGACCGCTATTAGCGTATAGTGAAAATAATTCGCATCGGACACGTTGCCTGTCTGTTGAACATTTTTGAAAAGCTCACGAATTGTTTTCCCATCTGGGCCTTTTGCGACTTGAAATCGCGTTTGAAAACTCCTCCTTGTGGCTGTAGGACTCTGATTTAATCGGTGGTACTCCAACACAATAAACACACGTTCACCACGGTATACATACATCACTTTCGGAAATATTTTCACTATACGCTAATAGCGGTCAGATTTCAATGGCGAAATCTTCGACGGCTAGTCCTTCTATGCTTCTGAACTCTCTTTAGAAGGATTCTTAACGCTCTCAGCGCCATCTATCGGTGCTATTTTTAACTAATTTTTGAGATTTATGTATAAGATTCTTACGATTTTTTTAATAAACATACCACTGGTTTCATGTTTCTATCTACCGTTTCCGGGTTATTGATTTTTAAAGTTAGGGGTCCTTTGTGAAACACCCTGTAGGTTATTTATCAAATTAACTACATAAAGTAACGTAATAGTTACACTCAAGTATTCAAAATAAACGTATTTAAATGAGGAACGAATGATGTGAAAATGAACATTTAGGATAGCTTGTTCAGTCAGATTGTAATATTAAACAGATATAAAAAGAAAACAAATTCAAATTTATTTTGGAAATATTTAACAATAAAATATGTACTCTTCAGGGAGATTTGAAATCATCTCAATATCCACGAGATTGTTCCAAATTAAAATACGTAACTTAATATTATTCTTAATAGCACAAACTTCTCTTCACCGGAAGAATTTATTTTCAGAATTTACTTGTTAGGAGAACTATGAAAGTATAATTGATCAAAAATAAACAGAAAGTGAAGTTTATTTTACGTAATTTTACTCTATGATTTTAACTGCGTTTGATGCAGAAAAACCCATTTTAATCAGATTACATTATTTTTTAAGTTTTACATATTATTCCAAGTGAAGAATTTGCTGTTTTAAAAAGGTCGAAAATGTATTTTAAATGTTTTTAATCAAAATGAAATTTAATACATTTACTTCTTCAATGTAGTTAATGGTTCGAAATAAATTTTAAACATGTTAAATACGTTGCAAGCATTTGGATTTTAAATTCATGAAAGTCTGTGGAAGTTTATTAAAATATAAAATTATGAAAAGAAAATTTAGCTTAAATACGTAATTTTACTTTTTTTAAAATAGGTTTTTTACGATTTTATAAATTATTGTTGAACTGCTTTATGTATTTTTAAGTAATACATTCGAATTCAAGAAAAAAAAAATGTAGAAAATAGAACATACGAAACATAAAAAAACACTTTCTAAATTAAAGCTGCAATTAAATAAGTATATTTTGCGTGTTAAATACACATACATGTGAGTGTTTAAATACTCGCATAGACATCAAACTCCATATCTTCTTGATAATAACGTAAAAGAAAACAGCAACATAAACCATCTCAAAGTAGTATAATAAAACTATATCTTAAACACTTATACTATTAACCACTCTGACAGATTCAATTTGGAAACTAATGAAGAGTATTTGAAAAGACTCGCTCGGTATTACAAAAGCTTTTCATGGTGAACAACAGCTAAAATTCTTTAGAAAAGACATTCTTTATGCCTGCAGGCTGAGTAGAATCCGTGTAACGTTGGCACTTTGAAAAGGTATTGTTTAATAAGCAACCACTTCTTAGTAAGGAAGATTGTTCAGTGTAGTTTTTGCAGCATAACCAATAATTAGCAAATCACATTTCAGCTTAGTGCATGTTATTTTGACTATGCCTTATTTGAAAATTCAATAATTGTAAAAAATATTTTTTTAGAATTATGCGACAATGTTTAATGGGAAAAAAACCCACTAAAATATTTAAAAGAAATCTCTTAAATATTTATGTTATTGGATTGAATAATAAGTATATAATAATTCACGGGAAAATATTGTTTAAATAATGTTTAATCGTGTCAGTCTGTCACTTAAAACCAAAGTTTTTTTTTCCGAACGTATAAATAATTCTAATAAGTTAAAAAGACTCAAAAACAGGAGGTTTTAGACTATACCTTGCCTTACTAAGAAGTTCCAATGGATTTGAAGATTTCATATCTAAGAGAATACAAATTACTTTAACGTCTAAGAAAGCTCAAACTTTCTTTCATCTTCGCTTTATTAGATAGTTTTAGATGTTTAATAGGATTTTTATTTGCCGGAAAAATATTTAATATAAATATCTTGAAATGATTGTCGGACAACTTATATCTATTCCGTTGCAGGAATTACCTTCGAGCTTTAATTCACACTGGATTCTTTAATTCACGCCTCCACATCCATTTACCAGAAAATAAATAGATTTTCTTTTTCAACTGGCAGGGGGAAGGAGACACAAATCACTGCATTAGTAAAACGGTATGCACATAGCCCAACTACCAAAAATAGCCAATAATAGAAGAAAAATGCAACATGTTTCCAAATATCAAACCAATGATATACAGAACAAAGAAAGGTAAGCCAGACAGAAAGGAGAGAACAGACATAAAATTTTAGCATTCGAGAGCATACAAAATTATTCAAGGACAAAAAGTGTTTGATAATTACCACTTAAATGACACACAAGTCTAGGACATCTGTACTGATTAATGAGTCGAAAATTGGTATCCAAACTGGCTACATTCTGGCACATTTTTTAATTCAATTTTGTTCGCAAACGCATGAAATGGACAAGTGCTCTTACAATAGCTTTTAGAAGATCATTTTTAGTATGATCTAACCGTACTTACGTCAGCCTCTGAGATAACCATAGAGAACTTCGGAAAGAAACGCCGCAAACCAAAAAATTAAAACCTCGACAAACCAGGAATTGGAACCTCTACGAATATTCTCTGTACCCACCCTTAGTTCTCAATCACTTATTAGGAGAATCAAAATGAAAAAAAGATTTTTAAAAATTTAGTGACAAACATTCTAACAAAATACAAAAAATTATACTTTTCTGAATGGTCCAAATTTCACGAATTTGGATTATCAAAAATGTAAATAACATAAAGCATGAACAATATAGACATTTTCATTACCATATCTGTACTATTATATAAAGAGGCCTGACTGACTGACACATCAACGCTCAGCTGAAACACCTACAGTCAGGATCACGAAATTTCGACACTACATTGCGTTTATGACCTAGACACTAGGCAACCAATCAGAAAGGATTTTTTAAAATCCCTCCTCCCCCTGAAGGTGGTGGTTAAAGTGGGGTCAAATGTTTTAGGTCAATTCGCCATATCTCAGCAGCAGTTTTAGGTAGGAGCACGAAATTCAGGAAAACAAATCTACTAAAAAAATGATTAAATACGTATTTCAGCGATTTTAGAAATTCACCTCCTAAGGGGGTTAAATGGGAGATTTTTAGGTAAAAAAAAAAGAATGAATCTTGCAACAATACAGTTACAAAATGAAGTCGAAAGAATAGTTACAGCAATGAAATTATAAAATGTAATTACAACAATAAAATTATACAATGAAATTATAACATTGAAATACAGCTAAACCTATCTGCTAAAAAATAGTTACACTTGTATTTCAGCTATTTTAGCGATTTCGTCGCCAACACCGACAATGAACCCGATAATGGAAGAATACACGAATACGGCAACTATTGCTGATTTTTTATTAGATATTTTGCGTAAGAAATTTTTCCAAGAAGGTCGACACATTGTCCATACGAGCGAAGCAGGGACGGCCGCTAAATTATTTAATAAAATAAATCAAAGCTAGTAATTTAAACAAAGGAAATTTAATGCCAACTACTATAACTCTTGATCTACCAATAACAGTCAACAAGTGAGAGTATATAGTTTTGAACTTGGGCGAGGTCCAGTAAAACAAATTATGGTAATTATTGCAAAGAGATAATACAGTATTCTACCCCTAACCACATACATGATTATCGCCTCTATGCGATTTAAAAAGTGATTGCGGAAAACGAATAGAATGAGTAGGGATAGATGAGTAGAGATAGAATGAGTATTATTAAATTTACAGAAAGTCGGAAAAAAGCTATTACAAAGTAAAAAATAAATAAATAAATAACTAGAAATACCAAATTTGTAATTTTCACTTTAGTCAATGATTAAAAACTATAGAGTCTCTATGCAAAAACCTTAAAGTTAGTTGGAATCGTAGCTTTTCTTTTACACTGGCAAACAACTTTATATACTTTGTCTTTGTAGTAAATTCAATGCGTTCTTTGCATCCTCAAAATATGCTTCAGAAAATTGTTCTAAATTGATTCTTTAACATTTTGTTTTACTAACATATTTATTAGCATCTGTACTTTATCACAATGTAAGCTAAGGTTGAATATTATGAAGGACAGGTTTAAAAGAAGCAAATATCACATCTCTCCTCTTGTCTGTTATGTAACTTTGACTGGTCACTGAATTAAACTTCCGACTATTGAAACGTTTTCTTTTTTGCTGTATAAAATCAAAGCTAAATTTTATTAGATTCGGTAAATATGAATTGCATATGAAAATGCGTAATATGTGGAAAGATATCTTCTAGATAATCCGTAAATATGGGAAACAATATATCCTGAATACTTATTAAAATAAATCTATCTATTCGACTGTTAATAACATTACTTAATACATAGATGCCAATTACATGTAACGCAATAACAGTAGAGTGCACAAATTTGTACAAAATAAAGGTCTACCCAGTTAGAATTTAAAATATTAGTGCATTTTAAAAGAGAAGTTCAGTTATGCATTAAAAAAAAAATACAAAGACTGAATGAATTGCAATTTCTGCGTCGCCTAACAGTTAGAGTTTGAAAATATCGGCGATTCTTTTAGAATTAATTCAACTTAAAATTTATTTACCGAGACTGATCATATATTTTAATTGGGCTCATTTAATCTAAAGTGATATAAATAAACGAGATTCATAACGTTTCTGTGAATCTGAATAAATCATATATATGCACGAATTGTTTCTTGGAAACATCACCTTAATTTTATAAACTCTTTGTCAATGTAGCTCCTGTTTAGCACATTTAACGAACCGAGTAGAAAATTTTATTTTCCAGGAATTTCCGCTGCAGTATCCGAGTATGATTGTTCAAAAATTTTACTACTTTTCAAAATTTTTATAAAAAATCTGAATTCCAAATTAATGTAAGATTTTCTCCTAAACATTTAGTCATATCTAAATAACCTGTATTTAAAGACATTTTTTAAATTTTTGGATGAATTATTTGACAGTAATCGGGACAAATAATCAAAAGACCCAACAGAACGTCACGTTGCATTAAATGTAGTCTGTTCTCATTCATGGAATAAAATTTGTAATTTGCTGAATGGATTTTTTTAATCAGACTATGATAATGAGCAATAAATAACGCGAATAATGTAAACATTTTTTGAAGATGCAGAGTTCTTTGATTCTAATGGGAACGAAAAATCGAAAGATACAACACAAATTTACGTTGCGCACAAAGTAGTGTCTGTTGTTTTTATTCACGATATAAATTTTTATTTTGTTGAATGAATTTTTGAAACGAAGTACAATGATGAGCGATTGTAGAAATGTAATATGTGACATAGTTATTCTGAATACGTCAAGGTATTCGAATACAATTTATGATTTTTATACTGTGTTTGACCCTATTATGTTCATTTCTATTCACATTTTAAAATAACAGAGGACTTGTTTCTCAAAAATCATTCACCTCAAGCATTTTTTACGGGTAAATGAATGATTAGATGAGGACATTCATAAAACTGACAAATATGTTTCATTAAATATTGAATAAATGAACAACGATCAATCATAATCAATGAAATAAGTTATAGAATTTTGGTCCAAGAATCTAGACTCATTCATGAATAAATTTAGAAAATGAAAGAAGATAATCTCTAAGTGTCTAATAATCGTCAAATAGTTATAGGAAAAGTTACCAAAATGTTAAAAGGTTTTTTTTTTTTTTTTTTTTTTTTTTTTTTTTTTTTTTTTTTTTTTAATGCAAAATCCCAAATCTATAACAACTGTAATTTACGGATATTTACAAAACACCTAAAGCTTCCCTTTTCAATCCTACATGAATTTCTGGGAAAAAAAATATATAGAGAGGAGCAGGTGCTTTTTCAGGAAAACCAGGAAAAGGAAACAAGATATTTTCTATCAAATCGCCGATAATTCAAATACTGATGATTTATCTTTCAATCTGAAATATTTAAAAATGGAAAAACTTACCACAGACGCATGAAGATAAAAATAATTTCAACTCACCTGAAAAGAGAAAAATACGTTATAAGCATTTAATAAAAGAAATTCGTAATGCATTTTGAAACAGATTATCGTATATCAAGTAAAATCCTTCTTTGACCTATCCTTCAGTTTACTTACAAAACCTAGATTATCGTATGTCTAATGCCTTAGCGTTACAGTATATAAAAATAGAATTTCTCCTTTTAACTTACTTTTTCAGGAATTTAAAAGTATGTGCATCATTTTAACTCAAATATTTATGTAAAATCTTACTTCTAAAGGATTGTTAAAATTGTAAATTTTTGATTTTTAGAAAACAACTTATATATATTTCTTCTGTAAAAAATAATGTAAAATAATAATAGTAAGGTAAAATTTTAAAAATAGTTTAGGCTTAAGTTGGTGCATCCGATTTTTTAACCTTTCATAAAATTTAGAGTAAATAAATTCCAATCTCTGTATAATACCGTTCATGTTTTCGACTTTGTAAATTTTGTGAATTCTATTCCAGTGGTACGCAGATGAATTGCTTCTACGGACCACGAAAAAAGTATGATGAGTAGAAATATCTGTGAGTGGAGATTGGATTTTTTTTTTTTATTAGAGTCCTATATTAGAGTTCAGGTTAGGTTTAGACTTTTGATTTGTACTTCAAACATTCATTTCAAGCATTTTTCAATTGAAAGTATACCTCTAAAACTAACAGTTTAGACTTTAGATGGAAATCCTGTATAATTTTAAGAAATGCCTTTTCTGCATTAAATAAATATTATTTTCCAGATACAGCAAATATTCCTTTGTAATGGAATTTTCTACGAATTCTTTTTCCTATAAATCTTAAATGAATTGTTTATTTCTGAAATATCCTAAAGACTGAATTTCAAGTTTTGAGATACTTAAATTGTCTAGCCAAGCAAAAAGTTAATATTTTCTTAAGAAAAAATCCAGACTGTAATGGACGGCTCTTTAAATTAAATTTTAAAGTAATTTATTCAATAAGGTTCAAAGGAGAGTGATAAAAAAAAATTCCTGCTGTGCAATTATGGGGTATGTAATGGGGTATCTGCAATGAAGTACATGCATTTCACCACTGTAAATTTAATTATTATTAAAATATTATTATAGTTGAGTAAAAAAGGTAAAAACTAACAAATCTGAGTTTCTAAGCAAACTTGAACTTTACCTTGGCTAGTTAGAATATATATAATATATATTATATATATATTATCGAAAAACATTTTCAGATGAACTTTAAACATGGCATATAAACTGAACGAAAGTGAATGAAGTACTTGTCACAATGTAGAAAATTAGCTCAGTGAAACATGTTATAAAAAATGAAGTAAACTCTAAAATACAAATTTAAAAACATTTAACCAGTTAACAGTTTTGCCCGAACGCTGCTCGGGATAGAATAGTATGCTTGCTTCGTTACAAAAAGATTTTGGATAAGACTAATTTTTAACTTAGGTTAAAAGTTTTGTTAAAAAACATTTTTTTACATTAATTTTTTTAAACATTTAGTGATTACTCGTCAAATGCATGCATTCGAGGATTCCGTTTAGTCTTGAAATATCACTTCTTGGAGCGAGCAAGATCCTTTCGAATGAAGCAAGAGGCAATAGAATATATTTCAGAGCATACGATAGTAGGTGCGATATAAACTTTAGTCAACTGTATTGATTTTTTATGTCTGCTGAAAATCTTTCAACTACTCATATTTGGCATATTTTTCAATGCTCTTTCATCTATTATGGCTTCTTTCAGCAACTTCGCGTATTTTGCGCAATGACTTTCATTCAAATTTGATGCTATTTTTCGGGCTTCCCATTGCAAAATATCCAATAAATAACACAAGAGCGAAGTTAGAAATAGACTATTTGATTGAATTCAAGTATTATGAATTCTAAATGAAAAGAAATGATATATTGATCGAAAAGATATAATGAAATTGGAAGAAAAGTGTTGCCACTGTTGACATTCTATAGACGGTCGAACAAAAATGTATTTTTGGATTAGTATAATTATTTCTTGTAGTATTTTATTTTGTTGAATGTTTATAAGGAATTACTCTTCTAAATAACTACTTAATTCTATACTATTACTTTATATTGTTAGCCAATAACATATTTACAATAAAACGTTTAATTAATGAAAAATGGACGTTTACTTTCATTGCGCTCATTATAAGCTGTACATATAATTTATAGAACCAAAAAAAGCTTTTATCTCGTTTATATTTATTGATTTGCAGTAAATTTCACACATATAAAGTTAGTCTAAAGCTTAGCTAAACCTGGACTTAAAGGAGAAGACAAATCTAAACACAAACACACTTAGAGAAAGAGGAAATTTTTCTTCAAATAATCCCTGTTTGAAGCAGAAATAGATTGTTATCGTAGACAAAATATAGGGAGAAACTTTGCGTGCTTTGCGCAATGTTTCAGAAAAGCACAAACTTATTATTTTACTTCGACTAGTTCACAAATATCTTGTTTCGCGTTTTTCAATACATTTTTATGAAGATTCCTTAAAACAGTAATGAGAGAAATACAAGTTTAAAAAATGACGAAAAGAGGAAAGTTACGAAAAATATTGACAAGAATGAGGTACGCGCTTACCACATTCAAAATGTCGAGTTTTTAAAGGAAAATCTAAAGGTTATTTTTCAAGGATAATAAATGCGCATTTGATCTCAACAAAGTTCAGGGATTACCCGCTTATTACTGTATAAATTAAAATATATTATGGAGTACGCAATGCGAATTTGCATAGTAATTGTAGATAGTTACTATATTTGCACCTTCGTTTGTATTTAATTACATCATACATTTAAGTTTGTTTTGTAAATTTCGTGAAATTTACACTGAATATTTATGAAACTTCCGAAAAAATTTCAAAATTTTGTAAAGATTCATCTTTATGTCGCCTTGTATTTCTTCTAAAATCTCAGATACAGACAAAGTGAATTATGTATTCATTTAAACCAAATCGATTGAAAGCAACTGAGGCATAACTAAAAGCGAAACGGAATACAATAGCTTCAAAGCCACGAAATAGCGAAAAATATAAATTAAAAAATTTTCATTTGGCGAGACAAAAGAATATCAAATTCCAGTAAATATAAACAATAACTGTAGAGTGAAATATTCAAAAATGAGATCTGTATTTAAAAGATATATTAATTAATTCAACTCAAACAAAATAAAACATTAATAAAAATTAAATGAATTCCTATTGTATCTTGTATAAAAGAGAACTCATTTTGATAGATTTGGATTATATTAAAAACATTTTCTTTAAACCTTAACCGGGAACGTGAAATATCGTACACAAACAGTAACGTGCCCTCTGTGAAACTGCTAATTTCTAAAAATTGTTATAGAAAAGAAAGTAAAGTAGAACTTTTAATAACTTACCATAAATCATATATTCTAATACGAGCAAATCTTGTGTGTGGTTATATAAATATGCAAATTTTATCTTAAAAACGGCTCCAACGATTTTGACGAAATTTTGTATCCTACCATTTTCGGGCACGAGAAGGCTACTGGGTTTTGTCCCATGTTCAAGAAAATTCGATTAGTGGGTCATTTTGAGTCATGGTCAAGCTAATTGTATCTAAAAAACGGTTCAAACGATTTTGACTAAATTTTGTATCCTACCATTTTCGGGCACGAGAAGACTATTAAGCTGGGTCACATGTTCGAGAACTTTCGATTAGTGGACCATTTTCGGGTCAACGCGGGTCAAGTTAATTTTATCTAAAAAACGACTAACGATTTTGATTAAATTTTGTATCCTACAAGTTTCGGGCACGAGAAAATCATTCGGCTAGGTCACATGTCCGAGAAAATTCGATTAGTGGGTCATTTTTGGGTCATTGTGGGTCAAGCTAATTTATCTAAAAAGCGGCTCAGACTATTTACACTAAATTTTGCATCCTATGGTTTTCGGGCACGAGAAGAGTGTTGGCCTGGGTGACATGCTCGAAAAAACCAGATTAGTGGGTCATTTTGGGGTCACTGTGGGTCAAGCTAACTTTATATAGAAAACGGCTCAGATTATTTTGGACTAAATGTTATATCCTACGGCTTTCGGGCACGAGAAGACAATTGGGCTTGGTCACATTTTCGAGAAAATTTTATTAGTGGGTCATTTTGGTCATGGGTCATGATATTTGAACTCAAAGCTAATTTTGACCGAGCATAGCTCGGTCTTCCCGGCTCGTTTAACGTAAATGCTCACTCTTCAATACTGATGCACTAACTGAACCAAATTTTTAATCTAACAGCAGAAAAAAATGGTTTAAATAAGTTAACGCAGCAATTTCAAAGACGGCACATTACCGGTTAAGGTTTAGAAGTCTCACAGACGAAAAGTAACCTTTTTAATTCAACTAAGGTTGGTTGGTTGAATAAGGTTTATTGGCTCAATGTCCAGAAAGAACAAGCTGCGTCAAACCATGGTAGAAAAATATATAACGCACTAATATGAAACGTAAAAATCACACGCTAGTAAATCACGCAAGCTTTAAATCGGATTAAAAGATATTGTTTTACTAAATGCAAAAAATGATAAGATGAAGTATGTTATTTGGTATCAACCCCTTTTCACCACATTTGGCCTTAGGAGGAATTTTTCGGGATAAGTGATCTTAACGTGCAAAGAAAATCTTTCACAGCTTCAGATCTCGGAACTGAACACACGATTTTCGACTTCTATTTCTCATTATCGTCGAAGATAAACATGCTGACTCTTTATTTTATAAAACAGTGTTTCTCAACTTATTTTATTTCAAGGTACACTGGAAGCATGATTCAACTTCCGCGGCACACTAAACTTAAGATATTAAAAACATATGAAAGTAATAAATGCATTTTAAAATGTACTTAAGGGAACTCAGCACAAAAAAATTAAAAAAAAATCTGCAAATAACACTATATTAAAGTTTTTTTTATCATATAGCAGCAAAAATGATGAACAAATAATAAAGCAAAATCAATTGCAGGTAATAAAAAACCTTAAATTGTTAATAAATTAATAATTTCTTTAATTGATTATTTTTTAATTTAACAATTTTAAAATTTTTCTTCTTTTCCAATTTTGGTATTTCAAACTAGATTTTTTTTATGTTATACTCAGGATATATATCAGGATTGTTCTACAAACCTAGTTATCGTATTTTTGATACAAAGATTGGATCAGAAGAAAAAAAATATATTATTCGGATGTATATAAGAATAAATCTAAACAAAAATTTCTATAATATAAGATATAAAAAAATCGATACTTTTAGTTATCTCTCATACAATCTAAAGATAGATAATAAAAAAAAATCAGACAATATCCTCAATTATTCTTGAAGTCTTAATATTTTGATTACATAGAGAAGAGAATATGAAAAAAAATACGATCTGAGAAAAATGAGTTTAAACATTTATTTCATTTACAAAAAAGGAATATTAAAAAGAGATACATAAAATTAAACATGTCTCCTTTACTATTTGTTGGATCGTCATGAAATTTGGGCACAATGTTCTAGAGATGTTAAAGTTCATTTTACGATGAAAATCTTAAATTCCGAGATTTTTGTCAAAATGCGAGGTACTGATTCCCCTTAATACCATAAACAAAATACTCTACCACAGCTAAAACAGTAAAATATTTTGTTGCACTGGACTGTTGGTGGATTTTTCTTTCGTGAGGTTTGTATCTATACCTGACGTGTATAAAGTCAAGTCAAATCAAATCAAGTAATTACTTGTCCTTACCATAAACCAAATACTCTACCACAGCTAAAACAGTAAAATATTTTGTTGTACTGGACTGTTGGTGGATTTTTCTTTCGTGAGGTTTGTATCTATACCTAACGGTTCGTTTCTCAGATACGTATAAAGTCAAGTCAAATCAAATCAAGTAATTCCTTGCCCTTTATTTCTGAAAACTGTAATATATAAATTTACTGAATCACATGGACACAAAGAAATTATTTCTAAAATTAGAGAGGGTTGTGTAAAGTATTAGTAGGTGGAATTTTTCTTCAAAAGTTAACTACCATAATTCTAAAGTATCAAGGTTCGTACGCGTCTGGGGATTCAAGGGATTTGAATACCAGATTCTTCCTAAAGTAATGGTCGCAATAGTTAAACACACAATTTCATCACCATATATGGCAAATATTACTTTATGGAAAATCTGGCATTCAAATCCCCTGAAACATACAAACCTTGAGTCTGTAAAATTTTTTCAATAAATTTTATTAATTCATAAAATCTTCGCGGCACACCTGAGGTACCAGTGTGCCACAAAACACCGGTTGAGAAACACTGCTATAAAGAGAGGACTTTACGGTCGTTTTTGTGCAAGAAATCTGAACAGACCTGGACCTACAACTTAAAGTCAATTCCAACAACAAAAAACAAGCCAGATTTGGAATTAAGATCAATACCTCTCAGCTAATCACTAGTGTCCTAATAAATACTAAGTGCTTGGTTCTCAAAAAGACAGATTTTTTTTTTTTTTTTGTCATTGTCAGAATTAAGAACTAAAACAGCCACGTTTCTTTGGCTGAATAATATAAATAAGATCGCGATGTTATTTATAAACAAAAACAAAATATTTTCAACAAGGGAAAAATGGCTAAAATGTTTGCGTTTTCTACTTCAATGAACTTCATTATAAACATAAAAGTCTGAAGATACGTAACGCAGTATCCATTGGAGTTTATCACTATATAAAATCGATTATAATTACGAGCAACCCTTTTCCGTAACATGATTATTCTATTAAAACGACCCATTCAAACTCGTTAGGTCAAGAAGATCGATTTTTCAAATGTTTCCCATTTATATTTGATTGCATAACATTTCAAGTATATTCTCTGAATTTTTTATTTCAAAATTCGTGAAATTGACAAAGTTACAGGCACTTATAAACAGCTGTCCGCTATTAGAGATATCTGTTCTCAAAACTTTGAGAGTTTTTCGCAAAACTATTTTCTTTTTTTAATGGTACCTAACATATCTTGAAAACGAGAGGTGTGTTTGTGTGAAATTTTAGTACAGGCTTTTATTGTTACTATTATTATTATTTAATTTTGTCATACGGTTTAAAAAAAAATATTTCACTGCTTCTAGCTAATAAGAACTCTTGAAAAAAGGAGCCATGCTTTTAAAATGGCCACCACTTCACAAAAATCGATATTTTGAAAATCGGCTATGGAGAAAACTTCCTTTTTCAATGTAATTTAAGAAAAATTTTAGACTTTCTTTATTGTCAGATGAAAATGGTAAAAATTAGGTTTCACATACCGCAGAAGTTTTGTCTTCAAAAATGTCGTTTACAAAGCTTGTTTTATAATATACATATATATATATATATATATATATATATAGTTTCAAAGAACAGAGACAAAACATGTAAGTTAAGATACATTTATAGAATGTGTAATAAAAAGTATTTTCCAGTGAACAAATACTAGGCTCTAACATCCATTACCTATACTGATTATTGAATCTAACTATTTTGCAAATATATTTGTATATGAAACTTTCAGGTGCCTTACAGCTAAAAATAACTGAAATAACTTTTAAGACTGGATTAATTTCTAGTATAGTTGTGCCATATTATCTTATTAAAAGTAGACTTAAACTAGCATTATTTCTTTATTACGTAAATGGTTGTACCTTTTTGTCACTGTTCGCAATGTAAATTTCTTTTTGTTAACACTTAATTGCTATTAGCAGTTTCACAGACCGCTGTTTTTTTTCTCCCCAGTTTACACAGTTTAACTTGTCGTTATCCATTTAACTATAGATAGTGACTAGTTATTTTTTTTTCGTTTAAAGCCCTAGTAGTACTATCACTAGTCTTCTAAATAGTTAAATTTTAATTATAATAGTCCTGTACATAAAGTGTAGTACTCGTGTATTTACTCGCGTATAATGCCAACTCATCTATACTGTGCTTCCTATTTTTGAAAGGGAAAAACAATTATATCATGTATAAAGCGCATGGTATTAAAACGACAAAATAAAGGAATTTGAAAAAAAAAAGAAATTCTAGAAATCTTGACTCACATTCTTTTTTCTTAAACCTGAATTATCACTTTAACTCACGTATATTTAGACAGCTTATTCAATTACCAAAACATTAAGGTTTTTACAGCATGTACTTATTCTCATAGAAAACGGTTTTAAAATATTTATCGACATTCGACATCGATACCGTAATTTTAGCCGCGGCTAAAATAAGTAGGTTTCAAACAGAAAAAATTATTTAGTAAATGAAATCAAATAAGTAACAAGTAGAAATAAATTATATTTTATTAAATAAATTTTCTCGTCGGAAACATATTTATTTCAGCTACACCTTATGCGTCGTAAATTACGGTATTATGGTATTTTCTCAAACAAACAGAAACAGCGGTATGTAAAAGTTATTTCCTTTATTTCTGCACTTGCTACTAAATTTATTTCATTTGCTCCTTCTATATTCATACAGTTTTATCCAAATGTTTCCATGCTGCGGTTACTAGTTGCGAGCATGTGTGCACTGAGAAAAATTATATTTTCAAAACTGAGTAAATAGATGTTTTCATTTTTTATGAAACTTTGTTTCAAATATGACGACCCAATTGCTTTCAATTCTGAAATACCAGAAATACTAATGATATTGAAACATGGACAGACTCAAAACTGAGCACATAGAAGTCCGTTGATACTTATTTTTGAATCATGGACTTACTCAAAAATAATTAGAATCAGTTCAAACTCATTTTTGAAACATGGAAATACTCAAAAATGAGCACATAGAAGTCTGTTCACACTCATTTTTGAAACAGGGACATACTCAAATAGCAGCACATGATGTTTTATTCTTGAGTGTGTGCATGTTTTCAGAAATGAGTATATACATGTTTCAAACTTGATTAATTTTGATTCGAAGCCATTTTGACTATGCCACTTATTCAAATTTGAGTATTTTTCGCTCCGTTTTGAAAATGTTTTTAGAGTGTGGTTTCATACAACTGCCTGAAATATTTTCTTTATACAGTGCGTCCCCATTTTTAAGCATAAATTTTTTTGGGGGAAAAAAGTGCGCATTCTACACTAATAAATACGATACATTGGTAGACCAGAACTTCTCTTATTGTTACATTGAATAAAAATTTAAACTCCCCTTTTGCAATGTAAATTTCATGCCATTAATGCATGTAATAAAAAAACAAATTGTTCAGTACTCCTACTGACACAATCAAAGAAGATTTCACAGGCTTAAATTTCTGCAGACTAGAAAAGATGCTTTGTCCGATTGGAAAAATGCGTCCTTAGGAGGTCAAATGATACAAATGCTCAGTCAAAACTAGTTGTTGAAAAATCAAGGAAATAATTGAGTTACGCATCATGTTGTAGCACATGTTTATCAAAGGACTCAAACCAAACTGGTTTCTCACAAGGGATTTTAGTTCTTTTTTTAAAAAAGATAGGTTCTATTCTAAATTGATAGGGTGACCTTCAGCTAGAGTTATTGTTCTTAACTTGGTAAAAGCAATGTAACACTTACGAAATACCTTTCCAATACTGTAAAACTTTCTCACATTATTTAAAAAAAAAAAAAATACGGCATTTTTATATTGAATGTAAACATTCGTTTTGTAGTTTTTCATGTAAAAATGTACAACAATAAGAGCTTATTTTTTTTAATTAAAAGTGGAGATAAACTAACGATGAAAAAAAGCGCGTGTGTGAACAGGGCCTGCTTAAGACTAAGAAGTAGGGGAACCCGACGTCACACAGCCCCCCCCCCCTTTTACTCTGTCAATTATGTATGTTCCAACAATTTAAAATTTTACAATCAAATTTCGAGTAAGCAACACTTGTAATGTTAAACTAAAACTAACTACCTATATACATATAAAAAATATTTTATTATATACATAATTATACATAACAAATTAATTTTGTAAATGAATTAACAAATATGGAACAGGTGCGAATATTTGAACTTCAAAATATATTTTATGCTTTACAAATTGCAGGATTTGCCAGTGCTAAGAACAGTGCAGGAACAACAAATATTTGAAGTAAATTTATGCTTGGCTGCAACACAATTTTACTTCTATTTTATAAACAGAAATTTGGTATCAATGAATGCCAATTACTTTCCCCTTTATTTAAATAACCTTCTCCATACTTTATTTCACTCTTTATGAATATAAACAAAATATAACTATACAGATTAAATTTTCTGTTATTTTTAGCACGTTTGAAATTAAAATGTAAAACATAAGAAACATGAAAATAAGTTGCATTTAATCACTGTTTATATACCATTTATTATAATAAACAGAAAAAAAAATTGAGTATAAATGTGTCAGTAATAGTCCGAGAGAAAATTTAGTAGCTATAATTAAGAAAATAAATTACATTTTTCCCCTAAAAATTAGTTTTGAAAAGTAAATTTGGGGGGGCCTTTGTGTTTCAGTAGGTAAGCTCGGGCTTCACGGGCCTATTCGGTAAACAGGCCCTGTGTGTGAAAAATTATTGAAACCATATATTTAAAAAAAAGGAGTAAACATTTAAAAATACAACATTTTCACAAATAACTGATTATTAAAAGATAAATAAATAAAAGGTAGTTAAGATTAAGGAAGATTAAGGAAGCAAATTGCAAATTGCAAAATTAGTCTTCAATCACCGAAATTCATTGCTAAATAAATAATTAACAATTTTTAATCAATCAGTATGAACAGAAAAGACTCATTATAACCCGAAAATAAGAACTAGTCATCCTAAACTCTTGGAAATGAAGTCCAATTCCGTTGGCATGATCTATGCAGCCACTCGCAATGAATGAAGCGAGCGCATTGACCGTAAACCAACATCTAGAATCGATGACGGGTTTAGCTCAACCATGCATGAGCTTCCCCTCGAGACATTTGTTTACATTAGTTTTAAACTTATTTATAACTTTGGGAGATAGATTTTTTTTTTCATTCATAAAATGTGAATTTGTAAGAAAATTTTAATTCTTATCACGCTGTTGAATTCTTGATTTTTTTTATTTTGAATATTATATCCAACAGTTCCAATATAACACTTACAATAAAAGCTTTAAAACATTTAATATCACTATTTATTCTTACTAATCATTCTACTTTTTTTTTATCAACCAGAACGTTATAAAGGCCCATTTAAATTTAATGCTATTCATGACAAAAATTATCAATCCATTTTAAAAATGGAGTCTAATGACAATTTATAACAGTTAAAGCATGCATTTGTGCTGTAGAAGAAGGCAGGCAAAAATTGGGGATGCGTGTAAAATGAGGATCTTAGTGCTAAAAAATTGAAGGTTCTTGAGTGTTCAAAAATTGAAGGTGAACTGTTAGTGTGAAACATAAATAACTTAATAAACAATCACCACTTTAGAATCATAGGTTCTAGCACTTTTCAGCATTGAACATCTTGTACCAAATTTCACACAAGTTTTCCGAACTGGTTGCCGAATAGTTGAAAAATGTATATCTATTAGAGTATATCGGATGTCCCACAAGTTCATTCACATTTCAAAATTTTACAAAAAAATAACTAACTGTATTTAAGTGCAGTTTGATTCATGAAGCTGCGATCAGATATAATTTTGTTGCAGCGGTTCCTTTGTCGGCATTTTTCCACACGTCAGATTCGCTGCCATGTTTATCTCATCCGTTTTCGTTTGTTGATGACCAAATAGTCGGACTTTTCGAGGTAAAAAAGATAGTAAAAATTTTATTTGAGTTACTTTTTTCACAAAAAAATTAGACCATTTGACAAACCATTGGTGCAAACCACACTCCGATACGACAGTTTGTTAAATTTTAATGAGTTTTGAAATGTGAACGGCTTATGGGACTCTTTGAACTATTTATTTCTATTGCCATGAAAAGTCCCAATATTTGACAAGTTTTACGTTACAAACCACACTCTAATCCGACAATTTAATTATTTATGAATTTCTGGACTTACGTATGGGTTTCTTTGAACTTTTTTTTGCTACAATACAACAGAGTCTTTGACAAATGTTGTGGTACAAATCACACCGATACCACAATTTGTTATTTTGTGCCAATTATGGGATATCGGGTAATATCGTAACTTAAACAGTAATCCATCCCACCTGCTTGAAATAGCTGGATAGTGGAAGAAGTATGAAATTTGCTTCAGCAAATGCTCCCACTATAAATGTGCAAATAAAGCATATGAATTATAGTTAAGTAGAGGTGTTTAATAGTTCAGTTAATAAATATAAAAGTTACGGAATCGTTATGTGGACCTTATGTACATTTTTAGAATACTACTGAGAGAAACAATGTGTTACCGTAGTTGTGAAAAATACATGGGTCACACTAGGGGACTACTTTTACTACTTTTGGTGAAACTCGCGCATAGCATTGAGACCTGGTGTATTCTATAACTCTATATGCCAAGGTTAGAGAACCGATAAAATGTCTACAAAATCGTTTTTATTTATTTTACATAAGCATAACTTTCTGAAAATGCTTATTCAGCATAGATTTTTTTTTTTTTAAATACTTTAAAATACAAAATTAGTTAATTAATGAGAATAAAATATTGAAAAATGTTTAAAAATTCCTTCAAGAACCTACGAATTTTATTTTGAAAAAATAAATTATAATTAATTGCATTTTTGGCTTTATTCTTTACCGTAAAATTTCCCCGAAAAACCCTGGCCGAATGTCACAGTCGTCTGTTATTTATGAGTAGTAGTTTGGATTCATAGCACAATATATGGCTGCTTAACTTGACTTTGGAGTGAAATTACCAATTAAAAATTTATTACTTTAAAGTTAAATATATACAAAAATATATAATATGATTTTTGCAGACAAATTTTATCGGTTTTTAACTTTGACCTATAGTGCTATAAAATACACTAGGTCGCAATGCTGGGTGTGGGCTTCACCAAAAGTGGTTCCCTTGTAAGTAATAGCGGTAATTAATCTATTTGAAGAATGAAAATATCAATCAAGTGTTTCTTAAGCGACTTCAATTATATTTCAAAATAAAAGAAATTAAAATTACCAGCTTTCAGCTTTCATCAGTTATTTATAAACAAGACAATTTACTTTGCTTTAGAAATATGCAATTTCAATTATATTTATAAAATGTATCATCTGATCCTAAGTGTACAGACGTCTGAGACCGGGGATTTCACAGAGTGTCACTTGACAAGAGGAGCTTCCTGCGTGAGGCCCTTTCTCCAATAATTTCGAATAATGCATTGTGAGGTATATCTCTAGTATAAGGATAAGCAAGAATCAATGAACTTTCTGAAACATTGCAACAAAGATCACAGCGCTGGCAATCGCCCATGTGACATCATTGATAAATTAACTGATTATAGCAACTCTCTCTAGGGAATCGCTAAGTATAGTTAAACAAGATCAGATTCTCTCTCTTTCCTAAATATATTTTCGCCTTGAGGTAAGGATTAACATTTTCACAAGCAAAATAAATCTGTCTCTTTATAATAAACCAGATAAGTTTAGAACCAGATAAAATAAACTTTCACAAAGGAAAGAAAAAACTTTTAATGTATTTACTGCTACATTTCAATTTAACCAGAAACCTGAAAGGGCGGTATAAATCTGACGTAGGCCAAATTTTTGATTCAGCGATTTTTTTTATAAAATTTGTTTATTTATTCTTGCAATTTTCATATAAAAAACTTAAATGTATAATATCTTATAATTTTATTAGAAAAGTTTAAACTTGATGTATGAATTCTTTCAGAATTTTTAAAAATGATTTTTACTAGATAGACTTTTAAAGCACAGTGCCAATTAACCCCCCCCCCCTCCTTTCAATTTAAAGATTTTAACTAGTCGGATGTGCCAATCCCAAAACTTTCTTCCATATCACACAGGTTTCGCATACACTAAAAAGAATCAGCACCAATTTATATCAAGGTCTAACTGAATCAAAAGTTTTATAAAAATTCCGGACATTAGTTCTTGAGATATGACTATTGCTAAAAAAAGTGTAAATCCTGTAAAATGTAGCAAAGCATTGCCACCTGTTGGGAGATTTAGACCAAAACCTAATAAACAACAACTTATGTCAGCGTCTAACTGAATCTGAAGTTTGATGAAAATCCGTGCATTAGTTCTTGAGATATAGTTATCGTGATAATAATGAAAAAAGTAGCATAGCAGCGCCACCTGTTGGGCTATTTACACCAAAACGTAACCTGCATCTATTTATGTCAAGATCTAACAGAATCTGAAGTTTGATGAAATTCCTTGCATTAGTTCTTAAAATATAGATATTGTAAAAATCATGAAAAAACGTGGTATAGCAGCGCCCCCTGTTAGGATATCTACATCAAAATGTAATCATCGTCTATTTATGACATGTTCTAAATGAATCTGAAGTTTGATGAAAATAAGTGCATTAGTTCCTGAGATAGAGCTATTGAGGAAATCACGAAAATGCAGCATAGCAGCGCCACCTATGGGGCGATTTTCACCAAAAGCTAATCAGTACAAACTTATATCAGGGACTAACTAAATATAAAGTTTTATTAAATTTCGTGCATTGGTTCTTGAGATAGAGTGCCCACAAAATTTTTGTAGCATACAGATAGACAGACATACAGAGTAAGAGACTCGCACACAGACATTTTCTAAAAACAGTCAAATCGTGTTCAGGACCTTCTAAAGCGTATAAATCCGTCGCAAACCGGAAGTCGAAAATTTTCATGAATCCAATACTTTCTTCTTGTAAAGATAGAAGAAAGTAAAAATGTGTTTTAATGATAGGGTTAAAAAAAAAGAAACGTATTTTTTTATTCAGTTATATTATTATCAGTAATTATTTATTAATTCAGTATATCACACAATATTCTTTTATATTCTGTGTAATGGCATTATTCATTTCAAAAACAGTTCAATCTGGAAATACTTTTATTATACCCTTTATACATAATACTTATATTGGACAAATATCTGCTGTAAACATTATTTGTTTATTTTCAAAAAGAACATATAATTGAGAAACGGCAGTATCCTAATATTTCATGTCAATTTAGCAAAGTACGCTGAAAGCTTGGTTTATCGTTCTCCCTTTATTTGTTTTCCCGCATTGATTACTTTGATTTAACGGCCTATATTAACAGTGAATAAAACTCCCATATATCGCTTTACAAAACACTTTACGCTTGATTTTCTCTAGTCTTCCAGTAAACTTCTAGATGTAATTGAAATTAGTTTGAGGGTACACACAGTTTGAGTTATAAAAAATAGATTTACATTTATTATTTGATCATGAATGCGACCGAATGGAAGAAATTGTAAATAAAACAAGATAATGTATCATCAAATTATTCAAACTGCGTTTCACAATATGCTTATTTTTCCCAAGGGAATACTCGCGTAAGGTATGACATAACCTGAGTGCATGCGTTTTTTACTTTCTTCTATCTTTACAAAAAGAAAGTATTGGATTCATGAAAATTTTCGACTTCCGGTTTTCGACGGATTTATACGTTTTAGAAGGTCCTGAACACGATTTGACTATTTTTAGAAAATGTCTATCTGTATGTGTCAAAAAATTTGTGGGCGGTCTATCTCAAGAACTAATGCTCGGAATTTAATAAAACTTTATATTCAGTTAGTCCCTGATATAAATTGGTGCCGATTAGTTTTTGGTAAAAATCGCCCAGCAGGTGGCGCTGCTATGGAGCATTTTTCGCGATTTCCGCAATAGCTCTATCTCAAGAACTAATGCTAGGAATTTAATAAAACTTTATATTCAGTTAGTGTCTGATATAAATTGGTGCTGATTAGTTTTTGGTAAAAATCGCCCAGCAGGTGGCGCTGCTATGCAGAATTTTGCAGGATTTACACGATTTTAGCGATAGTCATATCTCAAGAAATAATGTACGGAATTTAATAAAACTTGAGTTTCAGTTACACCTTGATATAAATTGGTGCTGATTCTTTTTAGTGTATGCGAAACCTGTGTGAGATAGAAGAAAGTTTTAGGATTGACACATCCGACTAGTTTATAGTTGTCACTACTATGCTTTGAAATAGTATTCTGCGTCTTATTCTGTAAGAGAACTTGAAACAATTGTCTGCGATTAAATAAAGCTATGATTATGATTTCTAATTATTGGTGACACAATGAAAATCGAATGCAATCTCAGGAAGCGCGAGCGTTCACAGGAATAAATTCGTTTAATAAGCAATTTAAAAATAAATCTCGTATTATAATGTAGATAAAATATTCGTGTAAGAAAGAACTAATCAAGCCACGTTTTAATTACATCATCGACTTTAATCCTCTATCTATGGAATATATTTCAGAAAAATGTGTCAAAAATGGAATTTTATTTGTCTTTAATTTTGTACATTATTACGATTAAAGGTTAGAAATAAGTTGTTTTGTATAAAAGCAAAATTTTAAAATGAAATAACTACTATATTTAATATTTTCACATAAATCAGAAAATTAATGAATTTTAATCATATTATACTCAACCATTACCATCTTTTTGTAAAAATAGTAAATTAAGTTACATTACACATATACAAAAAGTCTCGTATAATAAAGTAGATAAAATATTCGTGTAAGTAAAGAACTAGTCAAGCCACGTTTTAATTACATCATCGACTTTAATCTTTCATCTATGGAATATATTTCAGAAAAATGTGTCAAAAATGGAATTTTATTTGTCTTTAATTTTGTACATTATTACGATTAAAGGTTAGAAGTAAGTTGTTCTGTATAAAAGCAAAATTTTAAAACGAAATAACTACTATATTTAATATTTTCACATAAATCAGAAAATTAATTAATTTTAATCATATTATACTCAACCATTACCATCTTTTTGTAAAAATAGTAAATTAAGTTACATTACACATTTACAAAAGGAATAGAACCACTGATATTTCTCTTGCTCAAAGTCAGTTCGGGCATTACAAATATGGGCGTTACAACAAACATGAGTAGACCGAACTGAATTCGGGCGACACCGACACAGGTAAGGGGTTAAATTCAGATGTTTTAATCCGTAACTGGGAGTTGTGGTCATTGAGACCACACTATGTGGACTAAACATACTGAGATTTTTTTATTATTTCTTTTAATAAGAAAATATCGCGTTTTAGAAATATCTTCTGTGCAAAAGATTTTTTCAAAAGTGATTTTTTTTTACTAAGTTATTTGAATTTATGTTTTGAATATTGTAAGTTTTCAACGTTTTCTGGAAGTAATAACGAAGAGACTAGTTTTCGTTAGAATTCTGGCAACAAAAATAATTAACGAAAAGCGAGAAAAATTGGTGCAACTTTGCGAGGTCACAGGAAAGAAACTTGAAATTAATTTATGTATAAAAACAGAGATATATGGACATTCATTAAAAAATAAAATTCATTTTAACAATTGGTTTCATTCCAAAAATTGGGCGTTTTCTCAGGAATGATTTGAATGAAATAAATTTCTACAAAATGTCGTTGCTAATGGAAAACTCCAGGGTTAAACTGGCAATTTAATTCTCTATTTTGAACAACAGAATTCTTGAAGTTTTGTGAAGGTTTTAAATTTTCAACAAAAAATTAAAAAAGATATTTGCATATATTTGATTGCAAAATTTTATTTGGGTTGCATACAGTTTTATTTTTTATTTTTTTCTTCTGAGAACACTTTGACTTTCGGAACCAGTTTCGAAAGTGAAAGTATCCTCAGAAAAAAAATAATAACTGCAATAAATCCGGAGATAATATGCTTAAGAATTCAGAAATTCAATGTATTTCTAATAGTAAGTTATTTGGTTGAATTAAATACATAACAAAGGGTGATGTGTTGCAATAATTTTCAAAATTTGATAACTCTAATTGTTTTATTCACAATTAACTCTTAAGAGCCTACGCTAGTAACGCGAATATACTCGCAAGCTAATTTTAAACCAATGGCAGATTTCTCATTTGAGTTTTAATATTTTTAAATGATTTTTTAATAGGTTATCTGAGGTCGATGTCTGACGGTACTTTCGTACTTTTTTCGATTTTGGTTGCAGTTTTTTTTTTTCTGAAGACACTTGGACATTCGGAACCGGTTTCGAAAGTGAAAGTATACTCAGAAAAAAAAACTGCAATTAAAATCTAAAAAGTACAAAAGTACAGGTTATCGAAACACGAATTCTATGCAAAAAATCATTTAAAAATATTAAACTGCAAGCTAAAAATTTTAAAGAACGTTGCCATTGGTTTAACTTTAGTTTGGGAGTGTCCTGGCGTTACTAGCGTAGGCTCTTAAATGCAATATATATATATTTCTTAATTTGATTGAAAGTACACAGTTTATCATTGATACAATGATTCTAAAAATCCATCACATCAGACTAGTGTTGCAATCTGATCATTTTCTTGATTTAGATAGAGATATATTAATGAATACAAATTGGCACAAAATGTATTTTATGAGGGGAAAAATAATCTCCCAATAAAAAAAAAAAAAAAAAGAGTAAAAAAAAGAGCATGTAACTGATCAGTTACACCATGCACTGAAAAATTAGAAAAAATAAATCTCTTCTGAATTTTCGAAAATCTGATATTTTTGATGCGGTTATTAAATGACTTTTTATATAATAAAATATATGTTTTCATTTTACGTGAAGGCTAGCGACTATGATATATATATATATATAATATTTACCAATTAAACATCCTTAAGCCTAATCTAAAAAGAGATTAAGAAAATGTTTTTATCTATTTTCATTCTTTGTAATAAGGAGAACCTCCTTTATCCACCCGTGCGTGTTAACCGGATTATCCAAGTGCAGTAGACAGTCGCTTGTGGTACTCCCCATTTGGATTTGGGAATAAAACTCTGGGATAGGCAACTGGAATAATTGTATGTTCACCTTTGAAGGCCTCTGTAGATGTATTCGTATCTGTATTATTTATATATGTATGCTCGAAGAATGCGCTGAGAGCAGTTGTGAGTACTTGAGATAATAAAGTTGTCGCAAATTCTGTTTTTAGCTCAGTGCATGGTATATTTCTGAAGCTAAGCATTGAGAAAAAACAGGCATGAAAGTGATACGAAGATAAAAAGGTGAAAAAGTTTTCCATCTATGCTATTAGATCAAACACTTATAATTTAAATATATCTTAACGGACAGAACACTTCCCAATCGACTAATAAGATAATATAATCGACCAATCGATCAATTGTTAAAACCTAAATATATTTTTGAGATTATAGAGATTTTAATTCTGCAATTTTTTTTTCTTCATGCTTAAATACATCCGCAACAATGTGACCTTTGTCTCAGCATTACATAGACCTCCATTCCACTGAAATTACACAAAAGTATTTATATATGCATGGCTAAAAATGTTCTATTCCAAAAAAAGTAGCCTTGTGCAAATTCATTTTCCTTTTAAATTCTACGAATAAATTTTCTCTCTGAAAAAGACACCTTAAACAACTTCACTCACATGATTTTCAGATGCCTGAAAATAAGATGACGGTTGATCGGATAGCTCATCTGCAGAGTATATGGAGACAAAGAAATGAACAGAAACAAACTCCAAACGTTTCAATAAACAGAGGAATAAAAGTTTCAGGATTAAACTTTTCAGGCATCCCCCCCTCCTATACTCAAAATATCTTCTTTACATTTTTCCATCCATTCAGAGAATATGCAATATTGTATTTTTAAAAGTTGGTTTCTACCTTTTGGAAGACATGTTGCGTGTTTGAAAATTAAAAATTCTATTAATAGTGACCCATTAACAGTGGAAAATTTAAAAAATATTTTTTTTTGTTTAATTTTTCTCCCAAACCCGCTGATTGAAGTCTTAAACTTAATGAATTTAGCTTTAATTTCTTTCCGGTGGAATCTTCCGTAATGGGGTTTACTACCGTTCCGGGCAGCCTAGAAGGCCCGTGGTTCCACAAGTGTCGGCTGTTAATATTATTATATTGTAATGTCGTTTTGGAGATGTAATCAAAGAATCCTTTTAAATAAAACATCTGCAAATTACTTTATCTTAGAAAAAAATTGGTAAATTTCAACAATATCTTGAAAAGTTGCACTTTGTTTCAGATATAGTAAAGTGCTCTGACAATGGTACTTTGTCGTTTTAGACTGCCGCTATTGATTTCAATAATACTTGCCTAATAGTTTATAGGTTGGTTAGTTTTGGGGCGCTGCTGTCACTATTGTGTACAAAAAGTTATTTGAATATATCATGTACGATTATGCAATTGAAGTCCAAAAGGTGTTTTGAAAAAATATATATGAATTCCCGATATGATAAAGTAAAATTTAAAATGTGTGTCTTCATTCCATAAATTAAAAATTGTAACAAAGTTTTTATTAAACATTTCAGTTGAATTATTCTCCATTTTTTTTTTTATCTTCATCTTTCGACTATTTTCCCTTTCTTTTCAGGGAGGAGAGAAGGATCTGTTTTATACAATGATAAAAAAATATATGTAGTATTAATTTTATTTAATTTTCAATAGTAAATTAGAAATCATATTTACAATATAGCAGGGGCGGTTGTGGGTTCATGAAAAAATACCTGAAATTTTAGCAAGAAAACATTTTCGTATGTTGAGAGGGGGGGGGGGGGAGAGAGAACATAATTTATTGCAGCGAGGTCAAATTGTGAAAAATATGAATTTTAATTATATTTAGCAATCATATGAAATTGATATTTTAGTCTTATTTTATGAATTTAATTATCAGAAAATCCAGAAATTATGTACTGAGAATAAAAAATACCTGATTTCAGGTATATAACCATGAACACAATCATCCCTGAATATAGTTTTAAAAAAAAATACGAAAATTACTTTTGAAAAATCACATTGTTTTGATGCAATCTAGTAAAATTTGCAGCTTTCTCAATGCAAATGCACGTTTTCAAAAATGCCATTTTCTCATTTTAATTAGTTTTAATTTTAAAATTTTAATGAGGAAATGACACCATTCTTTCTCCTTTTCTATTTTTTATTTCACAATGGAATACCTGTCACCATTTGAATTAATTACAGAGATTTTTTTTTTTTTAAACTTTAGATAGTAATTTAAATTTTGAAATTTCGAGAGATATTAAAACATCCTTGATTCCTGACAAATAACTAATGTTCGTTTCAGGTCAAAATTCACCATATTCTCGGAGCAGTAGATGCGAAATACATACATAAAGTCATATCTTAACAAACAAGATTGCATAATGATCTTCTCTGTTTATAGAAAATTCTAACATTTCAAATATTCACGAAAAACAAGGCTAGATCCACGATCAGACTGTCTTATGAAAGTTTTTTTGATATTTACATGCGTTTAAAATGTTTCCGAAATGTTTTCTTCTTGGGAAAGCATAAACTTGTAGCACTAGTAAAAATGAAACATTAGAACTTTTTTTCTGCTATGAGCGATGATAAAAATTTCGAAATAACGTAGAAGTAGGCCAAAAAAATAAGAGGGAAATTCTTCTACTGAAATATTTAACATCTATTCGAAGAAATACAGAATATATCTGAAAACATGCATTTTAGAAGATTTTTTATTTTTACTTTTTACTCTTCACTTACGTGAGAGTAAGACAAAATTTGTAGATCAAAAGAGTTTTTGAAGAATCTATAAGAGTTGAGGAATTCGTTGGAAACATGCACCTGGTGTTTCTTTGAAAGAATACTACTTAAATTACAAGAAGCACCATTGGTGCCTATGACATTACGATTAAAACAGTAGAGAATTTTATTAAAAATTTATGGTCAGTATTCGGGAAAATAATAATTTGTAGCAAAAGTAAACACATATTTCAATTATTATTATTATTATTATTTGGAGATAGAAAGTATTATACATGACTTTTTAAACATTTATGTACGTAACATAAATAGTGTTGTATTTCACTTTATTTATGGATGAATCAATATTATGAATCACAAACATATTCGTGAGTAACGTCGATGTCATATTGACGGTAGCAACATCTGACCAATAAATTCTGCTTTTGCTTCAATTGTTAGGTGCGTTCGTAATTACATGAATAGGTAGCACCTATAGTCGTCGTCTGACCTGTCCACATATAACAGCGCAAAAACTACCCAACCGAATGGTTTGAAATTGAATATATATAATCAGTTTGGAAGAGATTTGTGCAGAATTATGGAAGTTATCGTGTCCATAAAACAGTGATATAGATAGATAGATATATAGATAGATAGATAAGGTTTTGAACTGGGGGTGGTTTTGGGTTCTAGGAGTCATGATCGGCGTAGATCTGCAAAACTTTTTTCAGAAATTCCAACATAGGGGAGAATGTAATATAGGTAGTATTCTTACGAAATCTACCTAAAAATGGTTTTCACCCATGTACTGTAACCTGGAAACCCCGGGTTGTATCCCCTGTTATACGCTAATGGTACAAATACGAATCAAAATTTTATGCTGAATCCAGGAATTTATAAAACAAATTACAGTAATATTTTAGTAAATATAGTATTTTATAATTTTAAAAAATTGAAAATGCAATAACTTTATTACAAAATTTAGTTAAATTCTGTCACATGTTATCTCCTCTGGCTTGCTACATTTACTTTACGAACGGAAGATTCATTTTTTATTTATTTATTTATTAAGTAATACATCGGTATAATAAATATAATTACTAAGTTAAAGGAATAATTAAACATTTTTCGGAAATCATTTCAATAATTATTAACAAATACATAAGTAATGCTTTTTCCGATCCCTAAATTGAATGCGATATCCTGTGGAGAGAAAAAGTGGTAGCTTAAAGTTCGATATCCGGTTAAATGATCCTGGTAATAAAGAACTAACTCGTCAACATGTTGTAATTTCTATCTACTTTGTGTAAGACATATCTGTTGTCCTAATGAACGTTCATGTGGTGGATAGCCACTAACGCAGACTACTCCTTGGTAAGAATTGTTTTCAATATATTACATTGTTTTCTAAGTACTATTTGGAAATAAACAGGTACACTGATGCAGATTTCGTATGCATTTTACTCTGCCCTTCGTTTTTCATTAAATTGAAGTTTATACAAAAATTATTCATACCCCTGACGTCACTTCCTAGGCGGTTTTAATGCCAGAGAAGGTTGGAATTTCAACATATTTTTTTTTAAATTGAAATAATTATTTACTTGAGAAAAAACGTGTTTAATATGTATACTTTCATATAATAAAAATTAAATGGATAGCTTAATTTTTTTTTTCGAGGGACACTAACTATCCCATTACTAGTGAGGGGCGTAATGAGTTATTTTGATATTCGAATGAATCATTCGGACATACGGAATAGCATAGCTGCCAACCTTCGTATTATTTTTAGTAAATAACAAACAGAAAATTTGTAAAAAAGAAAAAAAAATTGACAGCCACATAAAAATAAGTATAAAATCTTTATGTGGTTCTTATTTTTTTTCCTTACAAATTTTCTGTTTGTTATTGATTAAAAATAATACGAAGGTTGGCAGCTATACTATTCCGCATGCCCGAATGATTCATTCCAATATCAAAATAACTAATCACTACCCGTTACTTGTATAGTCACCTAAATGCATATTTTTTTTTTTTCAGAAACCTTCATTTAGATGTCATAAGAAATTGGAGAGTTTTCTTTCTTTTTCGAAAAGCGGATAACTCCATTTTTGCATGAACATGTTTATTAACTGAACATTCCTTTTTTATTTTTGTAATATCCTGAAAAATATTTTTAAACATTAAATTAAGAATATTCTTGAAAAGACTTAATCTAAAAACCAGTCATTTGAAATTTGAGTTAGGATATACTGAAATTGTTATGAAGGTGTGGCTCTGTGGCTTAAAATATTTTTTGATATTATGGAACAAAATAGCATGCCTATATATTTAAAGCAAAAAGCGCATTCTGTCAAATTCACATTCTCTTTAAAACACGAAAATAGTCTGTTTGCGCCTGCTTCAACTTTTTTTTTTTTTTTTTTTTTTTTTTTTTGAAGACTTCTACCCTCAGAAACGGGAAACCTGTTTACACCTCACCTGTTTAGTCTAGGGGGATTGAAAAGGGTTGATTCAAAACGGATGGCTTAATATGGCCATTACGTTGAAAGCTTTTTTTTTTTTTTTTTTTTTTTTTAAGAATTGATGTTTTCACTACTAAATATGCATATTTTTTCGTAAAATTTTAAAGAGAGCTTGGACACAGTTATATTTATAACTGATTGCAATTTCAAAGAGTTCGGAAGATGAGAACTATTTTTGTATTGCTATGTTAATGGAGCCGACGGGAAAACAAACAAACGAACAAAAAAACCGAAAAGAAAACATTCCTTTTACAACTAGATAACAATATTTTTTCACGAAATTTTTTACACGGGCTGTAAAACCGTTTTATTTATAACCAATAAAAATTTCAAAGAGTTTGGAGAAAAATAACAAGAAAATGAGCGCTTTTATCACTAAACATCAATATTTTTTCGCGAATTTTTCATTTTAAAATATAATTTCATACAAAATCGGGTTAAAGATATATAAAATAATAAAAACTTGATTTTTTTTTTTATTATTTATTATCACGGGCTCGGGCAACACCGGGCGAGTCAGCTACTTCGAATTTAAAAACATCATTTTAAATGTTATAAGTTTCTTTGGTCATTTAAATGAACTACAGGATTCGAAATTTTCAGATAGCCTCGTAGTTGAGAATCATAGATTTAAAATTTTTGGCTTAGATATTCTTACGTTGAAATGTATCCATCTTCGGTACTTCTTCAGCATACACTGTAAAAATATGTTCTGAAATTAACAGGTGTTATTCTGTGAATTTTCCTTTTTTTACCTGAAAAATTCCGTTTTGGGTAAAAAGTGTAACATTTCCTGGAATTAACGGAAATTTTCAATTTACTGCTAGAGATATAACTGAAAGTTTCCGTAGGTCTCGGGGAACGGAGCTTTTCCGGCGAGACACGTTCTGTTCCGACGCTGATTGGAGGATATATTAGTTTGTCAGTCTGTGTCCTGTGTCAAAACCCCCACAGAACTGCGGAAGAAGCAATATGGCCGATACAGTAGTCCGAAGTAACTTGCGATGATAGCACGTGCTTTTTAGAATTTACAATTTTAATAATAAGTACAACTTTGGATGTCGACATATTTTACAGAATAAAAGTAAGTTTTATCTTTGTTTTTTATATCATTGTTTCAATAACATTATATGTATAATTTCTTTATATGTTTGTAAGATATAAATTTAGTTTTTAAACCACGTGTATATTACGATACGAGAATAGCTTTGAATCATTTGCCTAGAATAAGTATTTTATCTTAAGTCATGAAAAAAGGATGATTTCGCATTTTATCTGATGTTTATTTTACTTCAACTCACTATTTCCTAACCGGACTTTGTTATTAATTTATGTGTAATATGTGTCTAAAGATAATCTTTATTCATGCAGATTTAAAAAGGAAAAAAAGATCCCCGTTCTTTAGCAGTGCTTTATTTCGTTATTATATATTTTTTAAAATTCCAGTTTATCCGTTTGTATTCGAATATACTTTTTAAATCATATAATTATTTTACATTCTAACAGTTTCTAATCATTAACTATGAGTAATATGGATGCACTGTTTTTTTTTTTTTTTTTTTTTTACTCTTAATTTTAAAGTTGATTTTATGGGGGCAGATTATTATTATTATTTATTTTCTTTATAATTAGAGAATGCTGATAGTTGTTTGATCTTATAAGTGTTTTTTTTTTATTTTCTCACATATATTTTTCAATAGCACCTAGCGATATTTATAGAGTTATAGGTTGACTTGTAAAATTGTTGTAGTATATATTTTTTTCCTTTTTTTTATTATTAAAATAGTTTCGATATGAACAATTTGAGTACAATCAGGCCTCGTTATTAATTATTTATATTTGTTGGTTTAAATACCAGAAAGTGTTTACATCCGCGTAAGGGGGGGGGGGGGATAATGACTACATTAAATAAACAAAAACTTGAAATAGGTAAAGAAAATGATTTAACGTATATAAATATATGTATATATATATATATATATATATGATTTAAATTAGCAAGTATTTTCGAATACAAACTAACAGATAAACGAATTAAAAGCTAAAAAACAAGTAACATATGTCTTTTATGATTTACTGAAATACATTTTCATTCTCTCTCTAGGCAAATGAGTCCAATTTTTGTCTTCAAAAAACGAGATTTCTATCTTACATATGTATAACAGAATTGATTATACATACTAATAATATTAAAACAATGATATAAATAAATAAGAGATAACACTTAGTGCCCCAAGTCTTTAAAATATGTCTCAGTATGAAATAAGAAAAAAATAAAATATATAAACAGTGAGGGGGGGGGGGGGGGTAAAAATTGAAAAATATATATTAATAACAAGTGCTAAAAATTTTACAGTTATACAGTTAGGAAATGAAAGCTATGGATATCTTTGAAAAACAATTATATATTTTTTTAAAAATGCTGCGATTACATATTTTTTCTTTCTTCTTTCAAAATTTTTCACACAATGTATTTTTTAGTACATTCTTTTTCTGTATTTTCAGATATCAGTTTAGGAAAATTTTGCCTACCTAAAAGGACTGTTCACAATTTTTTTTCCACCTCCAAACAGAACCTTTTCACAAGTTTAATCATTTAAAAATAAAATCTGATCTGCCACAAAACAACTGAACTGATCCCAGAACATATTACTTAGTTTTTTCATGTGTAAAGGATATACAGGAACCTGTATATAACGATAATTTCAAAATTTACAAAATTATAACTAGAATTTTCACAAATATAAAAAAAAACTCTACAATTTCATAAAAACAGGACACTGCGAGAAAAATCTGGACAGACCCCTGATTTTTATTTCTAGATCATCAAATTTTAGTCATGTTAAAGAATTTAGCTCCAGGGTTTGAATGCTATTTTAAATAATAATTAAAATTGCAAATTTTAGCATACTTTATGGAAAATTTGCAATATTCTTATAATTAAGCTTCAGATTATTCCTAAAAATATTTTTTCGTATAAATATATTTAATTCTTTAATAAAGATTTTTTTTTTCATTTCTAAATTAAATCACAATTATTGGCTTTTATAAAATTTTGCATATTAAGTATAAGTCTCCTAATAATATGTCCTAAGAAATTAACATTTTAAACTTCTTTTTTCTGTGTACAATTCTTACAGAATGTCTCTTTTCCTTTTGTTGTCAAAATATTTCTAAAATATACATTTAATTTTATCTGAAGTTTTAAAATATTACTTGGTTTTGCTAGGATTTTAACACATAAAATTATAAATAAAATGTATATTTCAGAAATATTTTGACCACTACAAAAGAGACATCCTTTAAGTAGAGTACAAAGAAAAAAAAAGTTAAACATATTTAATTCCTAAGAATAAAAAAATAAAAATAAAATTATAACTGCCACAGATAGGTTTAACATAAGTGTGGGGAATTTGAGATATCACTTTCCCCTTTATGGGAGAAATATCGAACAGATAATAAAAACTGAAAATATCAGTTTTGTAAAACGGAAAATAACCGTCCTGAAAACTGAAAATGTCAGTTTCTAAAACAGAACATTTCAATCCTAAAACGGAAAATTTCAGTTTCTAAAACAAAACATTTCAGTTCCTAAAACGGAACTTCTCAGTTTCAAAAAGGGAACTTTTCAGTTTCGAAAACGGAACTTCTCAGTTTCAAAAAACGGAACTTCTCAGTTTTGAAAACGGAAAAAAACCACGAAAGTGAATGTCTGTGAAAAAACGGAAAAGTTACGGCAACTCTGCTGCCAATACCTTTTCCGTTTTTTTCAGGAGTTTGTTTTTACAGTGTATATAAGGACTTCAGGAGACATCGAATAAAATTTAAATTACTACTAACTATTAATACCGTCAAAATCTTCTGATCTCAAAGGATCGTATTTTAACTTGCAAAGACATCTTCATAATGATGTAGCTTCTATCATAATATATCACGGCACAAAATAATCAAAGCATGAGAAGAAATTAAAGCAGACTAACTAAAATGAGTTTACTAAAGTATGATACTGAGATTTTATCTTCGGGCAGATGGAGCTAACTTTCAGACACTAAATTAATTAACTTTTGAAGCATTAAAATTAATTGAATTAGTTGTACATAAAAGAAACTTAATTTCATTTGTCTTCGAATTAAGTATGCAGTTTTAATTTTTGTCAAAATGAATTTTTCGCTCTATCACGAATTTTCGGGAATGTTAATTAAATTTCCATGAAATAACATGCAGGTAATCAAGTGTCTAAAGGCAAACTAAACAAACAAAAATAGATTTACTAAGAAAATGAAATGCATAAATTAAAATTATTTTAGTCCGTGGTTCGATGTAAAACTTTGAGCGACACAAAGATGAATTTTTACAGAAAAAAGCATAAAACGACTATTTTCTGAGAATCAACTGCAAGGTGACTAGATTTCTACCATAACAGAATAGAATTTTCGGTACTTCTTTGTTATAGGGGCCTTGGCACTTTTTTAGAAAATCATGACGCAATTCAGGCGAAGTGAGATTAATTGAAAATAATATAAAGAGCTATGAAAACAAACCAGATAATTATAATGCTTGTTAATGTATGTATTAAAAAAATGCTTCTATATTCATGTATTAGATAAATTACCGAGTGCGCTATAAATTCGTTAAAACTTTAAAAATATATTAAACAGGGACAAACGGTGATAAAAAATTGCGGTTTACAGGAATGGAATTAGAAGGTGGTTGGATTTTTTTTAATTAAAAAAAACTTGTGCTTCAAAAAATTACCGATAGATGCCGCTGGCATGCATAATATGAAGCAGATGTCAAATTCGACCTTCCACTTCGGGACAATCCTCCAAACAATCCGTTTCGTCGAAGAGTCTGACAAGCTTTAGTATCTCTAGCACATGAAACGAATCCTTTTGCCTTGCCGGATTTTCGCAATGCGCAGGTTGCCGATTCTCAGTTCTTGCAACAAGGCTTAACCATCAACGCTCGATCAGGTAACGATAGCATACTGCTGACATTGAATGGAGAATTTATGTACATTTATTGACAGCCTGATTTGCATAAAACTGCTTCATATTATGCAAACCGCGCTATTTATCGGTAATTTTTTTAACCACAGATTTTTAATTTTTTTTTTTTTTTTTTTTTTTTGGGGGGGGGGGGGGGGGGTTATTAATAGAAATCCGACCTCCCATTCCTGCAAACCGCAATTTTGTAGCATCATTTGAGAGGGTCGCGGTAAAAAAGTTCCAAGACACATTTTGTGTGAAATAAATTTAACATAGTCTGTTGCTTAATATTGTAAATTATAAAATCCTACATATAATTTGTTTCTAATGTCATATAGTTGCAGCATATGTCCCAGGTTTCGTTTTTCCCCCAGATGTTTATATCCCCAATGAAGATAGCTAATTTACAAAAAACGTAATAGTAATATCATTAAAGTAATGCCATATTGTTACTCATTATATTTCAAATTTTACTAAGACATTGGCGAGAAAACTTTATGGTATGTATCTTGGTTTGAGTATTTGATCCAATTTTCAAATTGAAATATCTCAGAAGTTCAAAAATGTGGACACTCTTTTGCCCCCGACCCCTTCATTTGTTTCTTTGTAATGAATTTTTAAGTTTTAACGAACTTACGGCGCACCCTGTATTTATGTTTGTATATAAAGATCGATAAATGGCTTCATTATATTAAATAAACCAGGAGATCCACCCCATGCTTCCTACGTTACAAAACATAGCTGAAAACCATTATTAACTGAAAAATAATAGATTATTTACCTTTATTTTTTAGTTGCCCATTAACACCACCAAAAAGCGATTTTATATGAAAAATATTAATTATGAAAAAAACAAAGTTTTGAAATTTCCTAAAGACGATAATTTCGTATTAGCTTCATGCCAGGAGGTAAATAACTGAAGAAATGTCCAGAGATTTCATTACTTATAGCAGCTTTTTAGATTCTGATTGTTTCAGCGTGTTAATTTGTGTTTTATTTACTTTATTTCATTTATTTATGAGATTCCGATTTCGTTATAGAATATTAGCCGGAAACAAATTATGATCTATTTATATTATTTTAAGTTCAAATTGGTTAATTTTCCGTAATTGAGCTGCACGCAATCGATTTAAATGTCTCATTCTTAAAAAAATTTTAATCCATACAATAGTATTAAATTGTGATATAGTTTCAAAACAAATCGCATTTGAAAGTACATTTTTTTTCTATTCGACGGTGTAAAAATTGAAATTGTGCGCTGTTCAGAAATTTAAAAAAAAAAAAAATAAATAAAGAGTCAGATTGTTGTCACCGTCAATATGACGTCAAAGTTACTCACGGATATATTATTTCTTTATGATATAGATTGTAGAGAGGCTGTTCGCACATTTTTTAGACAAATTTGATAAATTATTTTAAAAAATGGAATTATTTTAGAGAAAAAAATTCTGGCAACAACTTATTATGTGTAATTTATATTATCATCTGATACTTTCAAATTTATTCTTATTTCAAGTTTGCGCATGCAAAAAAGCTGTGAATGGGAAGATGCGTTTTTGTTTTCGAACAGAAGTATGCTAATTCGACAGTCTAAAATGATTGCAAAGCGCATAATATAAAAACTTTTTAGTGCGAAATAAACATAACTATTGTTTGGAAAGTGCTATCCCAAAAATCAGTACGTATACATAGTAAAAAGATACCAGATGAAGAAAAAAAAACAGGGAAAAAAAGAGCCCATTTCAAGGCTGAAGTCAAAGTTTCAGGTAAAGATTTATGACTGTCGCAAATTTATCTTACAATGGGAAAATAAAAATAAGAATATTGGACAAAAATGTTACAATCAATTCATTATATTATTAAGAGAATGTGTTACATCCGATATTTACAGAAAAAATGCTATTTTCTTTATTTCAACGACTTTTAAAGGGTGAAACTGCATCAAAGCAAAGCTACCGCTCATACTTCAAAAACTACCGCTGTATTCGTTGAAAACATTAAAAACTCACACGGGTATTGCATTTATACCTTTCAACATATTCGTAAGAAGTCACCTGACGTTTCTCTTATGGTTTATTGTGCATTTGGTCTGCTGAAAAGAGCTCTTTCAAAGAGCAAAACCGATTGATCGAAATCTGGAAAGTTTTTAAAGAGGCATGGGAAGCAATAACTCTGTAAATTTTACAAAAAACCTTCTACCATCGAAAGCATTACGCAGAATTAGAATCAAGAAATAAGATTATCATATAGATTATTTATAGATTATGATTTATAGAAAGCAATATTAATATTTTAAACGTTAAAAAAATTAACGCCGAAATCGTCTAAAAAATGTGCGAACACCCTCTGTATAAATATTAAAAAAATATGCTTGTTGTATGAAAGAGTAAAAAGGTTGCCAAAAATATGCATGAAAAGTCTCTAGCCAAGATTATTTTCTCTATCTCGCCATGGCCCCTGTAAACAAAGAAGTGCCGAAATTTTAGCCCTATTTAACAGTAGAAAAATATTACGAATTCTGCAATAAATCGCAGAAATATTTTTAATGTGAACAAAAATTATTAGACGAAGATTTCTTATCTGAAATAATGGTGCCATATCCCTTGGAAATTCCAAGGATTGTACGCACCTTGCAACTGATCGGATAAGCTAACGGATAGATGCTTTTATTTCAGGATAAAGCACTGCCAGGAAAGTAGTTGATTTTGTTTGATTTTATTCATTTAGCAATTGTTTATTACGATACTCCTTTTAGAGGAAATTTTTGTCCGAATTGGTTATTTTTCAAATTATTATTAAATTCCGCCTCCTAAAACTCAAAAATGGCAATTTTTTTTAAATACATTTAAAACACTCTTACACACAGATACACACACACATATAGAGAGAGAGAAAGGGGGAAAAGAAAAAACCCCACAAAACTAATATGTTATAGAAAAACATTGATAATGTAGAAGTTATCAAGAGAAGCACGAATGAAGTTAAAAAAATAAAAGAATCTCTGCGAATTTTTTCGATTTATGCAGAACAAAACTCACATCCTGCATGAAAAGAAAAATGCAGGATATGTGGTGTCCTACAGCATGGACACTAAACATACCATACAACACATCCCACTTTGGTATGTATATTTTTGGTATATCAGATATATACCAAAAAATATTAGTATGCAACATTATACATACTTATATATATATGCATGACGTGTGTGTTTAGTATAATTTTTTCGAAAACTGAAATTCAATAACTTATATCGCGCGAAAAAAAAAATTATTTATTAAAAAAAATCATACAGTTATGTATAAAACTCTCAAGAGATCAGAAATCGATGTTTAAACTTCTATACCACACGAACGTATAAACTTGGAAATTTATGAAAATAGCAATTTCGCGTCTGAAAACAATGCAAGAAAAATTATTCTCTCGGTATAAAGTAATTTGTTGTGTTTAAACATTTTACAAAAAATTAAAAAACAAGTAAAATTGCTTAAACATATCGAAGAAATAAATTAATAAAACTAATTAAAAAAATTACTGAAGAAATGAATTAAATAATCCCAAGACATTTGTACAGTTTACTGTTCGAAGAAAATTAACGTTTGTATCTGCCCACGTTCGGTTAACTGGATATCTCAGTTAATGTCAGCACGCCCATGTTTCGCTAAGTAAGGAAATCGGTAAAATTATAAAATGGTTTCTTAAGCCTGTTTTATTGGGAATAAAATGCTTTTCCTTGTTTTCAGTTAGACGTGTATTTATATATATTTGAGGCGTTTGTAGTAACAGTGGTTTAAATCACTTGTTTTTGAAATTGCGTTAAGTGCATGGAGGGTATCAGGACATGTCAAACTATTAATAGCAATACCATTGTAAGTAAACGGTTTTACAAATTCGCCTACAGATAGCACTCGAAAATATTTTACTGCATTGGAATCTATTGTAAGGTATATAGAAAATCCTTCCATATCCTTGAGCATTTAAGAAAATATGATCTATAACGACTTTAAACGTATCATTTAGAGATATTTATTATTCTTGGTTATGTTCTTTGATAATAATAATAATAATAATAATAATAAGAGTTTATGCAATGTTCTATTTTTAAACCTCTTTGTGCCTTTGTTATGTGTTATGTGATATATTAATTTAATTATTTTTTATCTGTTCAGACTTGGCACGCAATGTCTTAAATCACGTTGGTAAATTTTAATCTCTACTCCCCTTTAAAAAAATGAATGTAAATAAATTTAGTCTAACTAAGAAATTAAAGATAATATAACAATAAGGCAGTTTCATGTGTTGGGCTCGAAAAGGTTACGCCGTCACACGCTAATTCAAAATTGTTAACTTCTGTTAATTAAAACAAGAGATTACTTTGAAAATAACTTCAGTGAAGCCCATTTATGCATTCAAGAAACTGTCTCAAACAAATGACGCATGCAGAATGCATGCTGCCAATGCTGGGCACGACACTGAACTTTATTTTCTTATTAAAATAAACTTGTACCCCGCCTACATGTGTTAGTTTTAATAGTAAACTAGCTGACCGGCCTGGCGTTGACAAGGTCCGGGATATTAACCTTAAATATACCTAAAATCAGTATTGAATTAAGATATTTTTCTTCAAGACGGATTCCTACAGCTCGAGGGTGGGGCTGTACAGTTCTAAAGAAGAAATTGCTTTAATAAGCATAATGTGCTGTAAAAATAAAGTTTTAAAAACTAAGCGATTTATAGGACTTAACAGAAGTAATGACGTCAAAAATATTTGGTGATAAAAGATTGCTACAGAAACGAAATCCTTTTACATGACTACACGAAATCTTACGAGATAACTTTACGAAAATAAACTATTAAAAATGTCTTCTTAAAAAAGAAAACTAATCTGGACATTTGGACTGCCGTAAGGTCACACGAATGAATCTTTTATCTCTCGATTACGAAGGTACGCGCCGTCGGCGTAACAACAGGCTTTTTTTGCGATAAAAGGTTACCTTAAACATCCATCTCTCGAAACTTCATTTGATTGTTGGAAAGTTCTCTTTTTTTTTAAGTATTTAAAAATTCCTATAAATTCAAAGTATTAGTTTTTTTATTAATCGTTCCTGAAAATCTGTTCCATTACAGGGGTATAAAATGTAAGATTGGATGTATAAAGGATCAAATATATATTGAGAAAAAACAATCCTCATTTTTGGCGAAATGGGCACTTTAAAAAAAATACCATACGAATTTTGAATAAACTTTATTCATAAGAGAACAAAATTTACTATATTGGGCTTAAAGATTGAATTTAGGTTACTTTTTTGAGTGGGGGCAAAATCGCCAACGCACGTGGAATATAGTTAAAATACGCTAATCTGTCCGTTCAATTTAAAATAAAATAAAATAAAATAAATAAAAATAAATAAAATAAAAAAACGAAGCCAAAATCGGGTAAATATTCATCTGTCTTATCCAGAACTAAATTTACAGACCTACATGCGATAGATTTCCGTAGCATCGTCAACAAAGAGATGCACACACATGCACAGACAAATATCTTACTTTAATATATATATATATATTCATAAGCCTAACAATGCCACACTTCTGCATGCAATTTGTGGCGTATTAAATCTGGTGATGCAATATAAAATAAATTGCATTTCATGGCTTCTAATAAAATTATTGTTACATGTTAGCCATAATTTACTAAATAGAGGATGCTATGCAACTTTGTAATTGACTTTTCCCCCTATCTCCAACCATTTTCGAGATACGACCGATAACTCCGCAGTTTGCCGCTGGAGCTACAAGCTAATTTATTGTGAAGTGCATGCTCGTTTTAGTATATACCAAGACCCCACGTTCTTGGCTATAGCTAATTCGGTCCACGAGCTATTTGAGGCAAAACTGAATTAAAGAGTCACCCCTGTATATAAAATCGAAAACAGAGTTTTCAAGTTCAGCAATGCTCGCATGAGTAACAATTTTTCCTAGTTTTTCTCAGAATGCATTTCTTACAATTTAGGTACATTTGTTTTTATTATAAAATGTATTAAAACTAGATACTTGAATTTTTTTTATGTTTGTATAACTAATTTGCTTCTTTAAAACTCTACAATTATGAGAATGTAACTATAATATTACAAAAAATATACATTAATATAAATTATTTTCAATGATTTTCCGAATGTTTCAATAACTGTCGTACTTACGAATTTGCACCTCCGTGTATTTCACACATCCTGCACTTTTGAAAATAAATTTGGGTAAAAAGCAAAATATCGCATAATTTTCGCATCAAGATTAAGAGATAATTTGCGATAATAATGCAGCATGTATCCTCTAACTTTTCATCTTTTAATGTTTCAATTTGGTTATTTAGAATAACGTTATTGTTTCCCCTGCTATCTCTTTCCTTCAACTACAGCACAATTGTGTCCAGATGGCATTATAACTGCAATAAAGCAATATCATCATTATTAAGTTAATAAGAGCGGATTTGTTTACACTGAAAAATTTCTTTTTCATGGTAGAGTGTTTTGTTGAATAAAACAGTAAAAGAGAGATGGGGGAGAATTTGGAGTGAATGAAACATATTAGGGTCCCGATTATCCGTGTTAAATATGGACCAAGTTCCCCTCGGATAAGCAAAAAACTCTGATAAACCAATTTACATAAATCGTCTCTAACTAAGGGGGTGAAATATAAATTTACACACAATTTATTATTTTTACTGTACTACTTACGGTCCTTATGATGTAAACTTCTAATGCTTTTATAAAAAATGGCGGAAAGAAATTGTTCATTTGAAGAAGTCTAAGTTTTTCGTTTGCTGGATGATAAACGTTTCTTTGTTACTCCATTATATCAGTAGTGTTATCAGAATTGCAGGTGTAGCCTCTTCTTGCTACTCTATGCATTAAATAGTTTTTCCAATCGAATTTAGATTTGTGGAATGCGTATTACATCGTTTTCATCATCACTGCTCTTTTTTTCACGGTTTTCAACTATGTCTGTAATCATGTCACCTGTATTTTTTTTACTATTCATCCACTCAGCAATACCTTCTTCCGCAAAAGAGCTTGCACTTTTACTGAAGTTGAAATCTCCTAATCTAGATTAAGAAACTCTCATCGTCAATGAAGTACTGGGTACAGATGAAAGAGAAAGCGAAGAATTTTAGAGCTCTGATTTTGTGGTCAGAATGGAAAAATAAATGGCCATAATTGTTTTTGATAACTTGGTTAAAGCGGGGACTCGGATAATGGGGACTCTAGTGTATTTGAAGTTAGCGTAAACAGTAATATCCTCAAGGTAAAGTATAATTAAAAGTGAATTTTGAGACCAATAATATGAGAAATACATATCATAGAAGATGCTAACTTCTTTTATGCTTCAAAAAATGAAAGGAATTTTCCATGTTTTATTGTAAAATGCACCAAAAAACTAAAAAAAGATTATATTGTCCTAGTTCAAAAATTATCTATGACTTTTTAAACCAATATACATTTTGTTTAATCTTAATTATTAATTTATTATAATGTTGTATTCATCTTACAGAGGGTCATTTCTCTTCTACATCTCATATTCAAAATATTAGAATAATTGAGAAAAAGTAATAAGAAAAAATTATTTTTCATTTAATTTATTTTTGATACTAAGTAAATGCAATTAAATTTCTTATAAATTAAATCTGGGATGTTTAGATAAGATTTTAACAATTATAAAATATAAAATCTAGTACAATAAATTAGGTAGACAGCTTTCTGAAACACATCAAAATATTAGAATAAAATTTAGATTGGTTCAAAATATTAGAATATTTTATTTTATGCAACAATATTCCCTTATGAATATGAAGTTAATGATAGTTAATATTTTGTAGCATCTCCTTTAGCTTTCATAACAGCGTACAATCGATCTTGCATACTATATACAAGGTGTTTACAAACATTTCTATCAATATTAGCCCAAATAGACTTTATACGTGCCACTAACTCAGTTTTACTTAAAGGAAGATTTTCTTGGAATTTTTTCTTCATTATACACCATAAGTTTTCGATGGGATTAAGATCTGGTGAGTTTGGTGGCCAAGTAAGTACCTTAATGTTGCGTTGGCGGAATCAATTCTTAGTTGACACCGAGGTATGCGGCGACGCTAAATCTTGTTGAAAGATGAAATCATCTTCAAATAAATCTTCTGATGATGGAATCATGTAATATTCCAAAATTTCTTGATATATCTGAGAGTTAACTTTTTCGTAGACGATGCATAACTTTCCAGGTCCTTCTGCACTCATGCAACCCCAAACCATGACACAAGCAGCAAATTTTACGGAACGTTTAAGGCATTCTTTATCAAATGCTTCTTGCTTCATTCTCCAAACTCGAATACTTTGATTACCATATGAAACACTAAACATACCTTCATCACTAAATAATATTTTTTTCCAATCTTCTTCGCTCCATAAAAGTCTTGATTTACACCAATTCAATCTTATACGCTTTTGTTTTGCAGTCATGAGAAGTTTTGTTTTCGGTTCACGAGATTCAAACTTAAATTTATGGAGACATTTTAATGTTGTCGATGTAGAAACTTCAACTCCTTCTTCTTTCCATTTTCGGTGCAAGAATCGCACACTTTTAAAACGGTTTTTCCTAACTATACGCTTCAATTTCCTGTCATCTCTAGCAGATGTTTTTGGTTTTCGGCCGCCATTTCGGCGATTTTTTTGAAATTTTCCTTTTTTTGATTACTGTGTTAGTATTTTACTAACGCTTGATTGCGAACAATGTAAATAATTCGCTATATAACATTGATTTTTACCGTGCCGATACAAATCAACAATACGAAGTTTAATAGATTCAGGAATATCACTCACGCGACCCATTTTAAGACGAAAAAACAAACTGCAAAAAGAATACTGATTTTAAATAAAATCCTCTGAATTTAATCAATGATGCCACCAGTTATGAATTGGTGATAATTAAAAGAGAATTAATGTGAAATATTATATTTTGAATCACTTGAATAAATATTCTAATATTTTGACTTTTCAAAATAATTTTTTTTTTCAAATTATCTTTTCAAAAATGATATTAATTTTACGATAAAATAATTACGATATTTTGCATTAAAAGACATTAAATTACCAAACGATCTTTTCAATTTGTAAAAAAAGTAATTATTTTAATATTTTGAATATGAGCTGTATTATAAATTGCTCTTTGAGAAAATTTAATTATATATATATATATATATATATAAATGCTGATTTTTTTGCACCTCTTACTTTTAGAACCGAAGAAACGATAAAGTAGTGCCCAAAATACGCGAGTAAATAACGGTATTTTTAAAATTCATTCTTTTTTGAGAAAAAGGAAAAATGGATCTTATTATTAACAAATGAGATATTTTTTAATCAATGGAAGTTTTGAAGAAGTTACTTGCAATACCTTTTTTGTACCTAACTGACCTTGTAGTCAATAATATTTGGACAGATACAAGTAAAAATAAAACATGTATGTGTTAACACACTAAATAAAATTACACTAAAATAACTAAATAAATTATGTATGTACCATGTATTTTTTGCTTTATATATAAACTAAAATATATCTATTTTAAATAAGCAATTTTTTCGCTTATTTTTCGCTGTTTTTAAACAAATAACAAGATTTTAAACATCACGCTAAACACCATGCTAAATCTGCTAGTTTCCACTGTCAAGTTGTCTAAATAAACTAAATTACAATAATATCAAATACATTTTTGTAGCATTCAACCCATCACAAAATTACTTATTCTTTTCTCATGAGACGCCTTTCTGATAAATAAAGGAAACATACGAAAGACACTGAGAATCTGAAAGAGAACGAAATTTCTTATTCAAGAATGGATTTTTGGCTCTAAGTGTTTTGGGAGAAAACGTACACACACAAATGGAATTAGAGTTTACTTGTGTCGCATAAATGAAATATTATACTATTAAAAACACACAAAGATGAATTCAGACTTAAGTTCAAAAATGCTTCAAAGAAGAATACATAAATGATAAACGGATACATGCATCTCGATTGTATCGATTTTGTTACATTGTTTTTTATTTGTTATCATGTATGTAACAATATTATATAAAAATAAAAATAGCTATAAAGTAAAGTACATTTTTTGCCTTTAAATTTTAGTTAAAAAAAAACTTTAATGTTCTACTTATTTTAATCATAATGTAAAGTAGCGATAAAATCGCTAAAGTTTATTAAAAAAAAAAAATCCTGTTAATGTTGAAATAAATCGGATTTATTTCAGAGTTTTGCTTTCAACTTTGAATCTATTATTATGAAGTTCTTAACGTTTTTCAACTTTCACATAGCTTAATCATCACGCACAATTTCATATTGACTTGTTGTTACATTTATTCTACAGATTTAAAATCTTAGTTTTGATAAATTAGAATCTTTAAAAATATCATTAAGCCACAAAACAGGAGTGGCTTTTGTAGTCATGGCGACCTGGGCGAGATTTTTTTGTAGCTCCAGTGCTAATAGGATAGCTTCTAAAGAAACAATTAAGTACAGTAAAGCACCGATTATACGTCTTTCAGGGGACTATTCGTAAACGACGTATAACTGAAAAAGACGTACAATCAGTATCGTAGACACCTAAGATGTAAAATCTTTCACTGTAGAAATATTATGCTTCAATCATACAAATTTAATTTTGTCTATTTTCGATTGTTTAAAATGCACTATATATTGAAAAACAGTTAAAACATAGACAATAATAATAATAATTTCTAAAATTGAAAAATTATAAGTGAGATTTATTAAACTTTATATCAGTTGTGCAGCTTGAACTACACTTTTTTTATTCCATTATCGAACGTAGAAACATACTTTAATTAAAATAACATTTAATCATCGTCTGACGTGTTAGTGTTCAAAAGAGACCAAACAAAAAAATAGAAATCGCCTTCAAACGTGGTGTAAATTGCAACGAAATCAGGAAATGAAGCGACGTTTAGTAATCCTTAACTTGCCTCGTGAGCAGATCACCCACTGTCCATTGTTTTTGTCCCACCGCCTCCACATGTTCTACGTACTGGAAATAACCCTTGTAGCACTCACGCATGTTCTGTGATTCTATCCTTCGCCTTCTCCCAAATAGTGCTAGCAGAAAAGATAAAAACGACGCTGGGGGGGGGGGGATCCGAGAAAGTCGACATAAAATAAACGATGTATAACCAAAGTTATGCGTCGTAAACATAACATTACAACGTTAAAATACATAAGGATGAATCGGGACCGCACTGAAACGACGTATACATGAAAAACATATAAACGGTGCTTTACTGTAGTAGCAAAATATTTTATATATTTTCAGTCCCTTAGCTTTAACGCTGCATGCTGTTTTCCAAGTTCACGCCCCTTTAAATTCACCCCTTGGGTTTAAGAGTACATTGCAGATTTTTTTTTTATTCATATATAGTTTTATGGGATCATCGATTAAAATGTTCATACAGGGCAGTTCACATATTTATAGATTAAAAATAGACTGATACAATAAGTGCACTCATAGTATCATACCAATCGATATCAAATTTAAACGTCTGATTTTACAGGCGTGAAAATGATCACAAAAAAAATGTGGAAAATTTTTCATATTGAACAAGGAAAAATTCTGTTAATTTAGTTATACTTCAACAAATATTTTTTTAAATGAAATATAATGCAATATTATTTTAGTTCTTTTTTCTTAAAATACTAAAAATCAAATTTAAACTAACAACGAAAGTAGATCATTGAATCCAAAGACAATGGTTGACATTTTGTTAAAGGTCAAGTCCAAGTATAGTTGATGAATTTATGTAAAGTAGGGTAATAAATCTTTCATGCCAAATTTTACTGTGGATTGTTTGTTTTCGTATTTTCTCTTCATGTTTAGGAAAAATAAAAAAACTTGTTAACTATGTTTTTTCATGTCAATCTTGCGTCTGTTTTCACTACATTGAAACTAACCAAACGTAGATATGGATGGGCCAAAATATTATGTTCTGAAACAGAAAGACAAAATTTAAAGTCAGACATTTTAAATAACTTCATTCATATGATTTTCAAATGTTCATAACATAAGCTGATATTTAAAGTAATAATAGAAACAAACTTTAAAGTTTTGCGGTTTGAGTAGATAAAATGTTTGATACTTGAATTTCTCAGCCCCCTCCCCCCCTCTCTAATATTCACCAAATATTTTCTTTGCATTTTTGCATCAATCTGGAAAGTACCAAAAATTGTTTTCAAAAAGGCGGATTTCATCCTTTGGGAAGTATGACAGCAATCTGTCATATATATAAATGCTTTCTTAAATTTTATTTATTTAAATCAAACCCCTCTTAATTTTAAAAAACTTTCCATATTCTTCCGTTCCCCTGTATATTTAAAATCTTAATTCTCTCTCTTCCATTTAATAAAATCTCAACAGTAATCTAAATTTTAGCTCATTTGCTTTATCACTTTTTCTCCCATAAAAAAATATTCAGTTCCATTTTAACCCTTTTGTGATCCTCTTTTAGTCATTTTCTTACAGCAGAGTTGGTAACCTTGGATAAGACTCAAACAAATTCAATTAAAAATGATTCACACTCAGAAAATAAATGATAAAACAAATCTAGAAAATATTGACCTTTAACAATTTATTAGACCTTAACTGACGTTGTGAAATTTTGGAGCGTAACAGCCGTCCTGGTGCCATTTTGTTCCCAAGCTAGTTTTATAATTTATATTAAATAATTAAATGTAAATTAAAAAAAAAAAAAAACATACTTTCATTAAAATTCACAAAAAAGTCAACTTATATTATAAAGCACAAATGTGTGCTGTGCTTCACTCAATGTTGACGTCATAATGATGCGGGCAACAATGTAGTGAAAATGGAATACAACAATGGAGTTATTTTTTTTCAATTAAACAATCGGAGCGTTATTTGTATGGGGAAAATGCAAGTTTTGGGCCGACGTTGACCCCCCTTAGGGATCGAATTTTTAAAAAATAATGTCCAATTCATGTACTGCTCCGATGAATACATATATATTCCAAATTTCAAAGCTCTACGTCAACAGGAAGTGGGTGAAAAATGAGTATCAAGATTTGAGTGCCACATACATACAGAAATGTAAGTTAAAAGAAAGTATGTAACAAACAATTGCATTTTTCGCGATTGCATTTGTCATTTGAATAAATATGTATATCACTTATATACTTTATTTTATTTCCATCTCAATCTTACCGATTGATGGAGAAATTACACGAATAAAAAAAATACGTGGGACTAAATGACACCACAAAAGATTTATGGGTTAAACAAATAATAAAAAGAAAACTACCCAGTTAAACTGAGGGCATTGAGCTCATAGGCTATTCACACTAATTGTATATTATACTCTTATTTCAAAGAATTTAAAATAAGCCCCACGAAAAATGAACAAATCGACAATTTATTCAGGGGGGCTCATCCCTCCGTTCTCCCCTTATAATTAACCAATGAACTCCCATAGCTAATCGGAGAAGCGCCTTATTACAATGAACATATATACAAAATTTGAAGAGAATCGGATAATTCTGCATGAAAAACCCATTTATATAAATTAAGTGGAATTAGCCCCCCGTATCCTCTTTTATACTTAACCAATGAACCCCCAAAACTAATCGGGGAAACGGCTTATCACAATGAACCTATATACAAAATTTGAAGAAAATCGGATAATTCTGCATGAAAAACCCATTTATCTAAATTAAGGGGGGTTAGTCCCCCGTTACTTCCTTTATACTTAACCAATGAACCTCCAAAACTAATCAGGAAAGCACCTTATTACAATGAAAATATAAACAAAATTTGAAGCAAAATGGTTATTTCTGTCAGGTGTTATCGCGTTACGTACATGCGTACATACATACGTACATACAGAACCGGCGGGCACATTAGCTCTCAGGCTTTGATAGCCTGTGAGCTAATAAAAGGATTAAATTCACAAATTATTCTAAAATTACTGCCTTTTCAAACTTTTTCACACTTTTTTCCTTAACCTTTAGCGCCCTCCCGCATCGCGGATGGCATATTGGCATGAAAATATTAAACATATTAATGAACTTTACGTCAACAACCATTTATATGCATAATTTAGCTGACAGAAAATTATAGGATAGCCCTACGTGGGTTAAAATTACTACCTGTGTCTGCCAAAATATAACTTACTATTAACGTTAAAAATATAGTAGTAACTTTACTAGCCAACGAAATGTATTATTATTACATAGAGGGGGAAAACGCCGCGCCGTCTGTTTAGTAAAAAAAAAAGGAAGAAAAAAAACAGCGCTTGGGGTTTACCACATGAAATCACAAACCGCGAAGCAATTCAACGACCTTGAGGCCAAAGTTTTTTTTTTTTTTTTTTTTTCCTGTGTAGACAGACGGAATGACGCGTATACAGCGGGAAGCTTGAACCAGGGGGATTGCGGATAACTACATCACTGCACATGGGATCATCCAAATGTCTAAAAAGCTTCAATGCTTGTAAAGGTGGGGCTACATGCATCTTTTCATATTTCCCTTTTATGAGAATTTTAGCGATTTCATTAACCGTAAAAATATCGGTTTGTAGAGAAAAGATACTAGGCTATGAAAAAAAAAAAAGAAGCGGAACGTGAATGAATCCAGCGACAACGCCCTATTTTTATATCTACACGAATTCTATTCATGAATATTTTATGTATGATAAGATGCTCCGTATAAGGATATTTACCTGTTTCAGGGAAATTTCGTTAAATGGAAATATATCTTATTTCGCAATTTGAAACTAACAACACCCCTGAGTTTATTTAACCTGATATGCTTTTGAAAATTATCCTGAGAAAACGACTTAAAACAACAGCTACAAATCCATTACGTATTTTTAACAGACTGCCAACAAAGCAGGTTATAGAATTAGTTTGTATTTTTTTCTGTATGTCAACGAATAATTTTTGAACGGATGATCCTATTTTCTTAAATCTGGAATGGGCTCGCTGTTTCTAGTTGTGGTGCCGTTCCAATTTCATTGGGATCCAAAATATGGCATATTTGTCTTTATGTCTATTTTCTTGTCTCTTTTTGACTTTATAGGCTCTAAATTGCGTAAAAATAGGCCAATCGTCACGAAATGTGAAAATGGGGGTTAAGATACGCAGTACTACTTTATGTTTTATAAATAGCCGTCGTATCGTGTATAGTTTTTTTCAGGGACACTTAAAAATATGAATATATCATAGCCTACTGCGAGTCAAAATGAGCGATATTGGCAACAATGGGATTTAAACTTGAATGTGGATTAAAAAAAGGGTTGTCAAAAAACATAGCTGTGCCAAATAACTTTCAATAAAATACGCTAACTGGCATGAAATAATTAAATATCAGGTGAATAAGGTAAGAAACAATCTGTTGAAGATTTTATTTTTTGCTTGTTAATAATCTTCACTACTACACTTACAGAATTTCCCGCGTAGGGTTTTTCCACTCTTCAAGCCGCACATTCGAAAAAAGAGAAGGAAAATCCCACGAACCTTAACTGAAATTGGCACAGATCATCTCTTATAATAAATTCATGTATTTAATATAATAATTTTGTAAGCTGATTTGTCCAAACAAAGCCCGCTACTCTCCATTTCCTTCATGGGATATTAACGCCGCGATTTTATGTTTCGCAAATACAGCGGGTTACCGTCGCTGTGAATATTATTTGTAAATTACCTAACTGAGAATGAGTGGGTTAATAGACGCTCAAATGATATGAATTTCTCTTTTTTTTTCTAATTTACAGTCCAATAAAATATACCTGAACATAAAATTTGCATTTTCGTATGTTACATATGATCGTTTTTAGAACAAAGACTATAATTCTGTGTGATGAGAAACTTTATTTTACTTATTTTTAATACTGAGAATTACCTGATTCTTCCACAAGACATGGTATGCCATTCCCCGGAAGTCAAAGATAGTGCTAAATTTAGACTTACTTTACGAGGTTAAGTTCGGAGATTTCAGCAACATCGATATCTCCGAATTAGATGAATTTGGAAATTTTCAGGGGGTTTTGTATCGAAGGTGCGAGGGGAAATTTTCTTTGGACTATCCTCAGGGTGGCTAATGGTCAGGGAAAAAATACAGTAAAAAAAAGTGATAAACACCAGTATATTCTTATAGAAAAATTCATGTTGATTATTTGATCAAATAATAAACATGAATTTTTCTATAAGAATATACTGGTGTTTATCACTTTTGTTTTGTTGTATTTTTCCCTGACCACTAGCCACCTTGATCCTATGATTTCACCACTGGAAGAAGTGGTGTGAGATGTGTTTCAACTAAATAATTAAAAAATAATCAGTAACAAAATAAATGGATAACCTATTAGCTTTTTACGAAGCATTTAAATTAAATTACACATATTAACAGATGTTTAACAGATCATCCAACAATAATAAAAGAATCAATTTATAGACATTTTCGGAGTCTTTATTGGGGATAAGTCTTTGAAATGTAATGGCTTATAGCAGCGATACAAAAGCTCGGTTAAGGTGATAGAATCTAAAGCACGGACGTTTTCTTAAATATTTACTATATAGCAAAACATACTATTCCGTGTGAGTCAAAAATGGATATTGCTTGGCCATTAAAGTTTTCAATACCGATGTTCAGAGCAGTTTGAGCCGTATATGTATACGTAACTGCATGTTAATACTGCTTCATATATTATTAGTCGAAGGTTAGAAAGTTTGTATTCCAGGTCATTGACAAAATTTATATGATACTCTTATTTAAAATTTTGATTTACTGTACAGAATATAGTAATATGGAACAAAGGATCATCATCCGTTTCAAAGTTGGGTGACCAGCCAACCCTCTGACGTTTGTGCTTACAAATATTTCGCCAAGAGGTCTCCTCTTCCCTCTTGCCACTATCCAGTGAGGGGACTTATATACTACAGATTTTACATGCACATATATGGCATGTGCACGCCAGCGTGTCAAAGGGCGGGTATAAGTGTCCTGTTACTGAGTGCCAGATTCCTAAATCCAAGTATGCTATTCCTGACTCCAAGTGTGCTGTTCCTGAGTGCCAGATTCCTAAATCCAAGTGTGCTATTCCTGACTCCTCCAGTTGCAAGCTCAACACTCTAATTGCTCGACTACTGGGGACCCCTTTTTTTTCAAAAACACCGTTTTCTAAACTATTATCATGGAATTTTACTTTCTAATTTGTGTAGTTCAATACAATCCTCTAAAATTTGTAATCCACCTGTCATGCTTTATCATACAAGAAGATAAGTTACGTAATACTCAAAGCACCAGATGCTAATAATATTTACTTCGGTGCGATATTTTAATTTAGCAAGCGTAAAGTTAGCAATAAAAAAGTATTTGAATAGCAGAAGAAAACAACTCCTGTTTGCACTTCGAATCAAGAAACCGGTCGCGAGTTTAACAGATGCATGAGATTTTTGAAACATGCTGAAAAAAAGAACATTCAATGTTGAGCTTCAATACGAATAACATTTATTGAAACTCGGAAGTTAATTACAAACAAAAATGCAAAAAAGGTGACGATAAGTTTTTTTAATTAAAATTTCCAATGTCTATTCAATGCGCTTTTTACACAGATTATGTCCTTCAGCAACGTAATTAAACATTCCTTCAGTATTTGATATTTTATAAAAGTATAAAATTCCGCAATAGTGCAAAATATATTGTTCTTAATGCCCAATTCTTTCGAATGACATTGAAAAGCCTTTCTTATGAGGAAAATGGGCGATCTTTCGCAACGAATAATTTCATTCAAACAGCAAAATTTATAATACAACTATCATAATACATACATGGTTGCTCAACAGGCAATTTTTTTTAACACATTTAATCAATGACATTTTATGATTTAGCCGTGAGAAAAATTCGTTTCGTTAGTTGGACAAGAAATTAAACAATTTTGTTGGTGCAAAAAATCATACCTCCATCACAATCTTCAAATGAATAATGCAAATTACAATAAATTAGGTAATTTATTTAAGTGTTCGATCAAAGGAAGTGAAAGTTTATGAATCAATTTATACGCGGTTTATCATATATATATATTTTTTTTAACCTACGAGGCGTAATATGTTACATGAATTCAAGTTAGTGTAAATTCTAAAATCCTTCCATTCAGATTTTTTTTTTTTTTTTTACAAAAGATTTAACATTTTAAAAAAACAGATGCGTATTACATTTTCAAAGGCAGCGTGGAAGAAAAATAAATTACAAAAGATTGTTATAACGTACCTAGTGAACTTTTTAATGTGTGCTCGGAAAGTTATTTAACAGAAATTTTATACTAAGCGCGATAGAGAATCTAATTGTTCGCAAAAGAAATGTTAAGTGATAGCACAAGTACAAATTTTCTGTACCATTTCGTTACTCTTTCCGTAGTGAAATATTGTCTTCAATCATTTGGTCGAAGAAATCAACTACTGTTTTTCCAGCCATACTACCAATCAATATGTGGTTTTGTTTGTAGTGGAGTTTTTGTTTGAGCATGCCTGCAGAATGATTGGTAGAAAGAAAGGTTGCTGGAACTTGTTAAGCCTTTCGCTCACGATTTTTTTTTTCACAAACTTCTTTGAATTTTTTTCTTTGAGTTAGGATAATTAAAATGCCATTCAAGATTGTGTTAACCCAATCAGGAGAAAAGTACTTTTATTCGTAAAATGCTGAAATGATTGAATGGCACCAGGATTTACTAACTAATTTATTTGAAAATAAGTAAAAGTATTTATTTACGTACTTAATAAAAAGAAAATGTTCATTCCAAAATTCTGGTGCAAATGTGGCATTTAGGTATTAAAAATAAATGGTAAAAATATGAACCACCGCCCTTCGAAGAGTTAAAAGAGTTATCTTTGTCATAAATGAAGCCTATATGTTTAAGAGATATTGCACAAAATAAAAGAAGTGTTCTGAACGCTCATCGAGAGCATGTTAAACAAGGTAAAATGTTTTTCAATCTTAAATTAATGGAATTACTTTAGGGATCGTCTTCTAAAGGGAAATGACAAAAATTCTGGATTTCATAAACGAATTACCCTCCCCCCCCCCCCCCCCACACAAAAAAAAAAAAAAAAACTAACATATTAACTATTCGACGCTTGAGGCCGCGTAATTTGGAAACTGTCCTTGGAAACATGTGTTTTTAGCAAGCTATGGTACTAACCCTGGAGTAAATTAAGTGCATAGTTGCCAATTTTACCGACTGTTGAATTCGGGAATCTTTTGAAAAAATGGAAATCTTGGGTTTGCTGCTTGATGTTTGTTAAGTCCGATTAGCTGCGCGAAAAATAGAGGATGGGGCGGGGCGATTACCTACCGTGTGACTTTTTCTAAGACATTCGAACCCATATTTACGCAAGTTTAAAAAACCACGGAAAACTCTGAAAGGTTAGATCAACGAGCGCGACATGGATTCGAACCAAACACCTCCTGCCTACCAGCTTTGAGTGCAGAACCTCCCAGTTGCTTGAGGACTTCCGTTTTATTATGAATATTTGAAATGTATCTAAATATATATTTCATTAATATTAGCGTTTTATCGAGAATATTTCTGGTGTTATTCCAATATTTCTAACGTATTCGTGAAATAATAATAATAGGTAATGCTGGCTAGATATGTTCTAAATAATAAAAAGAAAAGTAAAAGTAATGGCGCAATATTTCAAATATTATGCAAATTATTGCTGCTAGAAGAGACACTGGAATGAAAGTCGCATATAACTAACGCGAAATTTTGAAATTATAATCTCGCCTAGAGCGCAATAAATATATTTTAGTACTTGTTGAAAGAATCAAAGCTGTCCAGCTGTTATGATGTTTATGAATAATCATAGACAAACAAATCCATATATAGATAGAACACTGAAGTTTTCAATTTAGACACAAGTAGAAGAACATGTTATGTCGCATTTTTCTGAAAAATGCTTTTATTTTTCTGAAAGAAGGTGTTAGGAGATAATCTATCACAAAGTAAAGCTAAAGTAGTAAGATTATAATAATTATCTTTCAAGATATTTCTATTTTTCTAGATAGTATTTTTAAATGTTTTTATGTTTAATAATTTAAATAATTTTTAATTAAATTTTCTGAAAGAGAATTGCAGTAGCATTTGCACAGGTGCCAAGGATTGCGAATTTTGACCTTTAAAAAATTATTCGCTTTATATAATCGCAGAAAACTACGATTAAATAAGATATTTTTAAACAGTGGTATTCAAAATCCGCAACCAACATTTTAATATTGGAAATCTTGGGAACTATACAAGAGTGAAATGGTTGAACTTCTCTAGTTAGCAAGCTAATATTGGATCAATATTGCAGCCATTGACATCAAATATTGCCACAATATTTGCGTTTATCAATGAAACGCTAATACTGTACAAATATTTGCAATAACATTTAAAATATTTCCAATGAAACGCCAATATTGGTAAAATATTACAAAAATGTCAACACTACAATATTAGAGTATAATGTATCATGCCATTTTTTTTTAGCCAATTACGCAATATTCAGCCAAGTTATAATCTATAAGGGTCCAATATTAATTTGCTACTAGGGCATTAACTTTCAATTTATCATGTAATTGTACTATTATTTCCTTTCCCATCAAACTATTAGTGTTTAACTTTATTTTATCATTTATATTTTGTTGCCTTTTCTGACTAAGTTGGGTGAGCCAAAGGTGGCCAGTGTTCCTAAGGTAGCCAATCCCTCAAAAGTAGAATTAATTTAAATTTTAATCACAAAATGGCACTACTGCATTGTCAATCATGTATCTGCTGTGCACGTTGCTGAATTTAAAGAGATCACCTTGATCTTCCGCCATTTTATGCAGTGATTTCACTTTTGAGGAGTAGTCGTTCTAATTTCCAGGTAAGAAGATATTTTAATTTACACATGTAATTTGCACATTCTTAGAACTTTGAGTTATGAAACGTTTTCTGAAAGCTTATTTCTTTCTCTTTAAGCATATTTAACTTCAATTCTAAGAAATTTATCAGATTAATACTTTTACGTCGTGCAAATGGCGACCTACGCATGTTCCTACTGTGGCCACCTTAAAAAACAAATGTGGAAGTCAGTGAAGTAAGGACGATTTTCAAAATTTCTACATAAATATCTGAAAAAAACTTATTACCATTCATTGTTATCACTTCTAGTTACTGACTTCTTTTAAGTCAGTAACTCCAAGAAGAAAATCCTGAACTACCGTGCACAAAAAGTGCTTCAAGGTCTTTTCGTGTCATAAGATAAGAACTCTAATGATATCAAAAGAAAGAAAGGATCATCAGAGCATAATAGTAAGCAAAATAGTTTACCGAGTATTTTTTCACATTTTAAAAGTGATTTCAATACATGGGACACCTTTGGAACACTATGCGCCAAAGGTTGGCCCACAAGTTTTTATTTTGAAATTGTATTATAAAAGTAATTAAATTTTATTTTACAAAGAAAAGTACACTTGATATGTGTTAGAGATAAGTGTAAAATTTTACAAACAAAAATTCAGCCACACACACCCAACTAGAAAATTATAAAAAATCTTCAAACCATACAAAAGAAAAAGTATACTTGATATGTGTTAGAGATAAGTGTAAAATTTTACAAACAAAATTTCAGCCACACACACCCAACCAGAAAATTATAAAAAATCTTCAAACTATTCTATGGCCACGTTTGGCCCACCTTACCTTAGTTAAAGAACAAGTAAAAATTGCAAGAAACAAATTAATTTTTTCTTGTAACCTGATCCATTTGGTTTCCATAATTATTAACCAAATCCATTTAGTTATGACAACTATATCAAGCTAACAAAATAATTTGGCCCCTCCAACCAAACATTTGGACGTATAGTAACAAAAAAAAATTAATTCGCACAACTGTATTTTTGTTGTTTCAACTAAATAGTTTTTTCCATGTAAAATTAAATTTTTCTTCATTATTTAAGTTTAAAAAAATGTATTTATTGAAATATTTTTTCCTGTATTTTCTTAATGAAAAAGTGAACAAAAATATTCAAATTGCACATTTCAACAGCTTTTCCTTTTGAAGTCTTCCTATGTTTATTATTTTTACAAGAGTGAAATTTAAAACGTATACATGTATTCAAATAAGATATCTACATTTAAAATATGCATATGAAATTTAATATTGAAAGATTTGAAAGATCACTAAACATCCATTAAGTTGAATATTCTGCATATGACAGAATTATAAATCTTTTCTTATTCAATTCTTTACAAGACACTTTCATTGGATTGTTTCAAAAATACGAAATAATCCTTTAATTGTCAAGCAACGCGTCACTACCTAATCCATCATTTCTTCTATTCATTAAAAAGGCACTTGAAATATATGTCGAATTGATAAAACCTTGGATCTTTATCAATGCTTACTTTCAAAACTAAACAATTTTAAATGTAACATTTGTATTAAACCTACAAAGTAACTTTAATTTAAAATGTAGCATTGTTATTAAATTTACAGAATGACGTTTCAAGGATTTTGATGAATGACATAAATTTTACTCTTATTAGAGTCAAATTAGTTTATTGAGAGCTCGGAAATGAGGAGAACACTTTTTAAAGAGCATACAGTGACGAAAATCGCTGGTATAACATAAAAAGGCAAGAACGAAAAATCATGCATACGGCATAGATTATGAAACACTTTTCAACACTAACATAATATTATTAAAAAACTAATTTTTTCGTGAGATGAAATGAGATATAAAATATACATAACTCAGTAAAAATCCATTTTCAGCAATTGTTGTCCATATTTGAAGTCTTTCCTGTAGACCTGTATAGGATCTACAGAATTTGTAAACAACAGGTAATACACTAAAAATTACATAAAATTGCATATCACAGCGGAAAAAGCACTTCTAGTAATTACCGATCGTAGTCAGTCCTTTAACAGAATTCTCTTGAGTGTCTCTGTACATGAACGATAAATCCTACGCCAAAATTCGCCGTTTTTTTCGGATTCTTCGACAAAATTTGCCGTTTTTTCTCGATCCTTCGACGAAATCAGTCATTTATTTCTGCTGCTCTTTGACGAAATTTGTCTTCTTCCTGCGATTCTTCTACAAAATTTGGATATTTTTTTTTGCGATTCCTTGACTAAATTAGTCTTTTTTCAGCGATCCTTTGAAGAAATTCGCCGTTTTTTCGCGGTCCTTGGACGGAATCCACGTTTATTTCGCGATTCTTTGAAGAATTTACACGTGTAAAAACGGATGGAACGGCGTAAGAACAATTTTTTTGCGTCCCAACTCAAAAATGTGCCATATTTTTGCCATACAGTTTAAAATAAGGTAGCCATTACAAAAAACAAGGCAAACATTCAGAATTATTCATAATTTTTTAAATAACATTTTAAAAATTATGAACGGCTCACATCCAGTGGAAAGGGCGTGTCAGTATCACCGCGATCTTGATGATTGACAGTTTTGTGTACGTGAAAGGAAAGGAATCTTTCATTCATACAGTTGGGGTGAAAATTTACTGGGAAAAGAAAAAAATATATATAATAATCTGAAGACCACAGAATTTTTTTTTTTTTTTTTTTTTTTTTTTTTTTTTTTTTTGCATTTTTCGTCCATCCGCGTGGAAAAAAAGTTTTTTTTTCCCAAGTATGTAAATTTATCTGCAAGGTCTAAAATAAATCTGCGACGCACGTCGCGCACTTTCTGATACCGGGTCCATAACCTATAGAAAATAAGTTCTATTGAACCTTAGTGATTTTTTTAATTTTCATTATGTTTCAAATATCATAACATATTCAAAATGCACCGCAAACGATTATTCCCCATAGTTCATAATGTAAAGGGATTATTTTGTACGTTCCTGTAATTGAACTATAAATGCTACTAATTGTATACTCAGGTTAAAGGATGCTGTAGTCTACCTCAGTAATGCATGTTAATTTCATTATGTTTGAAATATCGTAGCATCAATAAAATGCGCCGAAAACGATATTTTCCCCATAGACCATAATGTAATGGAATTCTTTTGTGTGCCCCTGTAAATGAACAATTAATGCTACACACTTCATTTTCAATACCGAACATTCTATAGTAAATTTCAATAATGTATAAAAATTTCATGACGATATTAATAATAACAAATAAGGGTTTATTTACGAAAGTTAGAGCACGGACAGACAGACAAACCGAATTCATAAGCACTTTTCAACTATGTTGGAAAGTGTTAAAAACATTGCAAACATTTTTGTTGTTACAAAGAAGAGTCTAATGTGAGCAAAATTTTGCAAATTTGGAAAAAGACTGATTTCTTTTGTTAGTTTGATCAAATCAGGAAAATATTTAGTGGGATACACTAGGATTCTCTATGAAGCAATTCAAAATAATGTAACTTATGCCTTAAATTATGAATTAATGAATTCATAATATAATTCATAATAATTAATGAATCATGAATTAAATTAATCATTAATTAATTATATTCATTCATTAATTGATACTGTTAGCAATGCAGTGAGTTTTACTTCTTGTACTCCTTTTTCAGCATTTTTTCTTATTATTCATTAATTAAATATTGTAAAAATTATGACAATAAAATTTAACGTTTAGTGATAAATTGTAAGTTAATTTACAGCTACTAATTTATGAATGTAAATTATCTCTGTTTCAGTTTTAATAAACTATTTTAGTTTTGCATACTTTATTTTCATAGCATCATATCCTTTAATTTGGTTATCAAAAAAGCTCAATTACAATGAGTAAATACTCCAGTCTCCACGTTTGACTGTGTTATCAAAATAACCGAAAACTCACAAAATTCAAATTATTGCATGAGGAAGATAAATTTATGATTTGAAGACAGAAAAACTGCATAATGTAACTTTGTATATTCATTTTTAAATACTATTGGTAGCATTAAAGTATATATGACACACTATATTACGATGATATAGGTACATTTGACGCTGGTCACACCTGGATGAACTTTCAAATAAATTTATCAACGTATACACATTAACCCTATTAACACTCGCTTTGGGGCATGAGAGGTCAAGGGTTGAATTAAACTTATTTGTTTTATAAATTAACAACCTGGCGCTGGTCACACCTGGATGAACTTTCAAATAAATGTATCAACGTATACAACCCTATTAACACTCGCTTTGGGGCATGAGAGGTCAAAGGTTAAATTTATTATTTTTTTTTTTCACGAAATATATCGAAACGAATGACTTATTTTGTAACGCATTAATTTGTAGGCCGGATGTTTTGGACGATTCGATCATCTTTTGCACACGAAAGCGAAACAGGCAGTTTAAAGTGGCATCCAATTCACTGGGATCATCCAAGTCGAAACCGGAATTCGAGTCAGACACCTTTCGACTATAGTAGAACATTAATGTGCTAGACTAGTAGGCAGTCCTTTATGATGCATTAAACCGTTTTGCTTTACTAAAACATTCGTGACATATATGCAAGCTGTCTCTTCTTATCGTTGACCAACAGCTAATTCCTAAGTTAATTTTAGAGGTACAGTTTCAATTTCAAAAATGATTGAAATGTTTTCCTTCATCAGATAAAAATCTACTTACGTCAAAATAATATTTTTTTTAAGTTACGAAATTGAAAGTTTTATAAAGGACTCGGGGTCCTATAAGTTACTTTTAAAATTTATTTTCCACGCTTTAACAAGTAAAACAGTAAAAATTCCATTTTTCTACGACCAAAACTTACCGAGTTATAGTACTTAAACTTATGAGTTTAACGTTTTTTGACACTAAAACTGAGAAAAGACGTTGTACCAAAAAGCGCGGCAAATAGTGGAAGAATGGAATTTTTACTGTTTTAGTAGTGGTTGAAGTTTTTCTAAACATGACTTATAGGTCCCAGCGACCATATAAAACTTTAAATTTCGCAAGTTTTTTTTTAAATTATTATTTTGACGTAAATAGATTATAACAAATAGATTATGATTATTGATGAATCACAACATTTGAAACATCTTTGAAATTTAAACTATACCTCTAAACTAACGCTTTTTCAATTACCCAATAGTCAACAATAAAAATGAGCACCCTGTTGTATAGTAAATATCCAAATCACATCACAATACACCAATTATATCCTGATCTATTAAAACTGGCCGGCTGTATAAGGTTTTCAGGTCACGCTACTTCCAATGTGCAATGATTCAGGTACAGTTACTTAAATAATTACTTCTACATTTATGGTAGACATTTGCTTCATTGTTCTTCCTAATATAGCATGAAATTCATCTGAGAGCCAAACACTTTTATTTACGTTTCATGATCAATATCCTAACGTGTTGAAAAATTAGAGGTTTCAAACATTGGTTTTTCCCCGAGTTCAACAGTAACAGTTGAATTTCAGTCAAGATTGTTTGCCCAGCTTTCATGCCATGGGGAAAAACGTGGTGTGTTAAATGTTTATTTTATTTTTCCCCTTGCAGCTGTAGCCAGTTATCAAAGCAAAATCACTTTTGCCAAGAGAAATAAAACAGTAAATTAAGATGAAATAATCCTTAAAAATCAGAAGACATAAGATAGTGCATTAGAAGGTTGGTGTTAATTATGAAATCGTCACTTTCCCCTTGTAATTAGCTAAATACTCTATGGACACTTTAAATAATAGCTAAAGAACAATTTCCTTAATAGATACGAAAGCTTTTCATTTTAAAAAAATTACAACATAGTTTTATAATCAAGATGATTTATTCTTAGTCAAATCACTATTTCTAAAATAAATAAAACTGTTGTCACGATGAAAAAAAATTACAAAGCATAAGAAATTCTATAAAGGACATTAAGGAAAATGTATATTTTTGGACTGAAATTTCACTGTTTTATCGAAATTATCGATATAACTTTTAGTTCAGACTTATCTGTGAGGACACCCATTCTTAAAGTTATTCCTTCATAGAAAATTGTTAATTCCTTTGATTTTTTTTTTTTTTTTATATATAAAAACGATGTTTATTAAACTAAAAAGTACTTCAAAACAATTTAAACAATGGAATTCAATGGTTCAAGAAAGGCAATTTAGGAGAACTGGTTCAAAATACTGTTAATGTAGCACAGACCCGATCAACCTAAAGCGAAGCCAAGGATTTATTATTCACTCGGCAGTCTTTGCTATATTGCCGCAAAAATTAAACATTACGATGCCTTTGAATACATATATGAATGAAAAATAGTAATTATAAATACACCTTTATCATTTCACATACCACATTATTTATAACTTTTGTTTTTAACACTTACTAGCCTACTTAACGTTATTGTTTTCGGTGTATCGATGAGATATATGACGAAATTTCCATATTTATACAGCGATATTTCGGCGGAAAATTAATTAACTAGAAATGTATGTTCTTTTCCATTTAATCACAAAAACAAAATTACGAACTTAATTACCTAGATTATAAAAAAAAAATATGACTAACAAAACTTAAACTTATCGACATTAAGACTAAATCTTGACTAAATTAAGACTGAAATAGACACAAGGGTATTAATAGTGTTAATCTCATAATACTAAGAATAAAAAATAATTATTTGATCAGTACAGGCGTACAGGGATGAAAACTAATTAATATAAAAATTCAGAACAAAAATCTCATGATAACATATGAAGCAAAAGGGTCCTACTAGCAAGTTTCTGTGCCCAGGGCACTTCCAATTTTTCGTGCCCCCTTAAATTATTTGATTTACTGAAACTTGTTTTTATTTTCACATATTACACATACGAGAAGTGTCAACTCAAAAAATTACGTTTTCCAGAAAATTGAAAAACGGTTCCAGAGATAAAATATTTTTCTATTATTTATTGAAATGTGATATTACAGAAACAATGTAAGCTCTCCTTTCAGGAAAATCCCCTGCAAGCACATTGCATTAAATGTATTTTTAACTTGTTCATATTTTTTTTGCACAATTTCAGATTTCAAGTGAAATAAGCCTGAAATGAGAAAAATGTATTCCCAAAACAACTATTAGATTTGCAATGCTTCATTTTTCATAAATAAAAACGTTAGCAAAATGATTTTTTATGAAAATTTAGATGAACTTGTGAAAATTTTCCTGCCCCTCAGAATTTTCGTGCCCAGGGCACGGGCCCCGGGAGCCCGTGCGATAGTCAGGGTCTGAGCAAAATATGTATACTTAGCACACGAACATATATACATTTAACAAGAATGATATATTCAATAACATTTCAATATAATTTTAAATAATTTAAAAGGTTATAAAAAAGTTGAGGCTTCTAAATTCAAGGAGTCCAGACCCTGGTCCAGTGCGCAACTTTAGAAAAAGTAAGACCCTGAATTTAGCGAAAATTCTTGAAAACTTTACGCAGGATTTCTGTATTAAGTGCGCACAGGTCGTAGACCTCGATCAAAAACTATTTCCTACCACAGTTATTGGATTGGATGACGCGTGTGTTTACTTTACTATAGAACTGGATGTGCAACTCATTTTTGAATGAATCGACGACTTTAATAGTTTTCATTCACTTGTCAAAATGATCCTTTCATATTTAACCGTACAAAGAGAGACTGGAAAGTTCAGACTAAAACTTGATTTGCAATTTATAGGTTTCTAAACACTGCATATTATGTAAATTGTCATTTTCTCACGCATAAACTATGCATTTAAGTTAGACATTTTTTTTATGAATGAAAAAAGACCTTTAAAAGTAAATAAAAGTATTATATATACATTCAGAAACATTTAATATCAGTTATTTCAATATTTCAACTTATCTAAGTACACATACTTGAGAATTCATTTTGTGTACATTACATAATAAATAACTATCAAAATTATCAAACAACGCATGTTTTCACGATTGCTACTAGCATTTTATAGTTTATAAGTATATCCCCTTTATGAAATGAAAATGCAGTTTGACATAATATATATATATCATACCGTAATTTGGGATTACTTGATCTTTAGTATCAATACACTCTTTTGGATCCTAAGCATCGTAAGTTTTTCCGGCTCAGTTGGAAAAGTAGGTTGATTCCTTTTTTTTGTTGTTTTAATTTCAAAGTATATACATCAGATTATTTAATGCAAATTAAACAAATTAGTATCACTTCTTCTAAGTTCGCTATTTTGGCAATAAAAAAAATTGCAGGGAAATTTTAAATTTAACTTACCAAATAATTGCCTCATATTCATTCAATTGCATATCAAAAATTTAAAAAAAAATCGTTGAAATCATACTTAAAAATTCGCCCATATTGACACTCAAACAAGAATCAAACAAAAAACATTGAACATTTTTGTGTGTCCCTGTAAACGAATTTTAAGAACTACATACTTGATTAACGAACTCATAAAATACATGCAAGATCAATACACTACCTCGATTAGGTTCGAATTGGTTTAGTACTTCGGAAAAGTATTTGCCTGTAAACGAACTGTAAGGGCTACATTCTTGAATAAAAAATTCATCCGAGATACTTGCAGGATCAATACTGTCTCAATTAGGTTCGAATTTGTTCAGTATTACGGACGTTATCGTTATGACGCTTCGCCTATTTTACTTTGATGCATCCCTAAACGAACTGCATTGATAAAAAAAAAAAAAAAAAAAAAAAAAAAAAGTAGGGAAGCGCATGGGTTTTAGGGAAGTCTGATAACTAGCGCAAAACGTAACAGCCATGTACCGAGTATCAGGAAGCAGAAAAAGTAATCTTAATATGCAAATAAATGTTCATGACGTAACATACCAGAAAATGGATATAAGCACTGAAATTGTGATTTCACAGAAGATACTTTTTTTCACGGTCTCGTTCGTAAAACGAAATTGTTCAATGTTTTTTTTTCAGAAAAGGTGATTGGAAAATGCTACACAAAGTGCTTTACCAGAATCCATGACCTGCCGAATTAACGTGAGACTAACATCCTGACAAACACAAAGGAGCGTAGTGGAATCTTATGGAGTGGCAAGGAGCGTCATTTCAAGGCTGTGGAATCTATTCCAAGGAAGAGAGAATGTTTGTTAGACGTCAGTTAGGGCAGGGTCTCCCATGTGCTATCACAGCAACTGATGTTCGCAGGTCTTCAAATCAGAAAACACATTTCTACTTAGCTGCAAAGACTCTTTTTGAGGAGGATGTCAATCCAAACAGTCCAAAATGAGCTTCATCAGGATGGCTTCTATGCACGTAGGCCAATGGTGTGTATTTATTTGACTTCAATATACCGTGCGGTGCAAAGAAGTTGGGCTGCTGAACATCGAGATTGGACGCAACGTGATTGCAGTTTGTCATTAAATAAGCCAGTGTTTCCTGTTCTAAAACAGTGATAGTTTAGTTGCAGCAGGGCCCCAAGTTAAAGACCCCTACTGTAAATGAAGAATAAATGCTACGCACATCATTTTCTACAGGAAATACAATGTATTGTATATCAACAATTCAGAATATTTGAAGTGGTGCAAGATCTAATGATCTTGCACTTCAAACAATTATGCCCAATAGACCATAATGTATCCAAATTCCTTTGAGTATCCCTGTTAATGAATTATAAGTGATGCACAACTTCATTGTCAATAGAGACATAATATATTTAACCTCAATAACATATTCATTTCGTGCAATCGAAGTATATTTACGAATGTTAGAGCATGTGGATGATGTCAAACACTTTTTAACTATGTAGGAAAGTGTTAATAAAAATTATTAACTGCGATCAACAATAATCAAGTCTGCATCTTGCATTCATGGCTATATTAAAACAACTATTATTTGGACTTCCAATGAGGTAATTAAATATTTATGTATGAATAGATTAACTTTTTTTGCAACTATCACGCAATTTATTCGAAAACTTCTTTTCAAGTGACAGAAGACATGGCATTTGAAATAATCTTGAGCACTATTTAAACATAATACATCAATTTATAATAAATGAAGCTTTAATATCGATTTTTATTTCAAATTACTGGAGGAATTTAATTTTTTTTTCAACATTGTACAACATTAATGAAAAATTCATTATAACTGTTTTTCCATTGAATTTTTTTGTTTGTAATAGAAGGGCAACAAATATATATAATAGGGATTTTTATTTTCAATATCTGTTCTTGCCAGTTTTCTTGATTAATTTTCATCGATTAAATATTTCAGCAAGTTGAAGTTCATCTTATTTTTCCGCTATTAAGGAATAATATATATATATATATATATATATATATATATATATGGACAGTTAAATAAAATTAGCAACAGTTACTAAGGATACAATAAATAATACTTGTGTAGAACAAAATATATTACTCTTATGCGAGACATGTTTTTTCCCCCCGAAAGCGAAATGAGAAATTTTTTAAACGTGTGTAAATTCATTTTTATTTTCAAATCAGAATGCAACCGTACGCAAATATGAAGTAAAAACTCCGACACAGTACAAGCAGGGAAAATAATTATGTCTTACTTTTTAACTTCTGGACACAGTGTAAGAAAATTATTGTAATTTTATTTGTGTATGTGTGAACACGATCACTGTCAAACGATACTTCCGATTAAGCTCACATTTACCAAATATGCTATAGGCCACTTTCGCATGAACTGTATTTTTTTCGTTAAAATCGGCCAACAGATTAGGTATTTAATCCATTTTAAACCATTTTCAAACTATTTTGAGACCAATTATATAAGGAAAAGCACCAAGTAAATGTGACAGAATATAAGTGATAAAAAATTCAGTGATGTAATCAAGTATTAGTAGCGCAGAGATAATGTCTCCAGTTTCAAAACTGCCCAGCGTTCAAATTCAGCCGATTCCACTATGTCAGAAATTTATAAAAATTCTTTTTTTTTTTTTTTTTTTTTTTTTTTTACTTTTTGCATGTATACCAGTTTTTGAAATCGATTGGTGTCACTCCAGGTTTTTCTATTATTGATTTCTGAAGCTCAGGCGTTTTTCTCAGCAAACGTGAGTATTTAAAATTGTAAAATAACTTAAATTGAGTCGATAGTACATAATACTAGATGTATATTTCCAAAACTTCATCAAAATTATTGTACAAAATTGACGCAATATTGAATATATAATGGTAATCAATATTAGCTCTGTATTTCCAAAAGCTAATCATCAAAATAATTTTTTTTTAAAACGATATATCGTGTACAAAATTCACACAATAACTCTACAACAATATCTCCAAAATATCAAAATAAAAATATTGTTTAAATTTGAATATATATTAAGTCAAAAATGATAAACAATACTGGCGCTATATTTCCAAAATGTACGACACAATATAGAATCTATAATGCTGAACAGTACTAGCTGTGTATTTCCAAAATGTAATCATCAAAATACTGCACAAAACTGACACAATAATGCGTCAATTTTTGTTTGCCACTAGGAAACTACGCACTTAGTTTTTTTTTCCTTTAATAAACATTTCTCAAATACTTTTCTCACAACTCTTCTTATTACATTATTTTGTCATAAAATTCCTCGCCCTAAAATCTTTATCGCGGAAAATAAGTCAGATTAAAAAATTCGTAATTTGTCCGAGACAACCTTTATACAAATGTTTTTTCCATTTGCGATCAAAACCCTCTATTGCTGAAAAATGAGCATAAAAATATTTAGGAAGTGATTTTCCAGAACGTAACAAAGATTAAAAATTTTTAATTTATTTCTTTCGCTGATTTTAAATTGGACTTTTGCAGATTCAGAAACATGAAAGCTATTTCCTCGCTATAAATCATTTACGGACTTTACGTATGCTAAATTTCAATTATTGGATTTTAAGATAATTTTAAAAAAGAATTTTTCTGAAACTTGCGATACATTGAGGTTACCAGAAAAAATGGGGAAAACGGTGAAAAATAAAATATTGGAATCGGAGGCTTCTTTGATTAACGGATGTCGGAATGTCCTATATACTGTTAATGTTAAACAGGCCATTTTCGATGCATATTTTCCCAGAATCTGTTCTAAGTAAAAAGTTGCAAGTTTTGTGATTCAAATATGCGTTTATTATAATGCTGTGAATTTAAGAAATTTTTATACTATCAGAGTTCCCCCCAGGTTTAAAAAGAGGCAGGGTGCTGCTGGTGAGAAAAGGGCACTTTTTGGATTCTTGAGGGATTGAGGGCACTTTTCGGGATTCTTGAGGCCACTTTTCGGATTCTTAAGGGCATTTTTTTTAATTGTTAAAAGGTATTATTTTGTTTTTTAAAGCCACTTTTGTTATTTAAAAGTCAGGGCACTTTTTTTCAAGACAACATTGAGTCAATTTTTACTATCAAAGTAATTTTTTTTATGCAAAAACGAGAAAGGGTACTTTTTAACTGAGGGGCAAGAAGGGTGTGCTATTTTGTAAACCAAAGGACAGGCAGGGTGCAGCACCCTTCTGAAACTGTCTGGGGGAAACTCTGCTAAATATTTTAAAATGTACCCCGTATTATGCACAGTAAAAATACAAATTTATTAACTTAAAAAAAAATAATAAAAAAATAAGTAAAGAAACTTAATCCAACTTCAAAAACCAGGCCGCTTAGTAAATGCTAACCTATATACTACGGAAAATTTATGAGTCTACTATTCTAGTACTACGGAAAATTTATGAGCATATGATCAATAGTTTCTGAAAATGAGTTACACAGAAGATAAGATAACATCAGATAAAAGTTTTTCCACTAAATAACGCTAAAATGTCAGAGACATTCACGGAGTAACTTTTTAAACCCAAAAGTATAAAATTAGGAATGAATATATTGAAGCGATTTGGAACCGAATAGCGTTTATTTTTTTTATAAATGTATGACAAACCTTGATAGCATTTTCAAAAAGTTTGTCTAAAGGAAAAAAAAAGATGAAAACCTCTATTCAATTTTTAAGATTTCAATAAGAAAACCTTTTTCTTTTCAACTACAGTGCGCAAAAATTTAACGTTGATTTTGAAAATAAATTTCTACCAATCTTACTTTTTTTTCTTCAACCGCGTTTTTCTGCTTGGTACAACTCGAAAGTGAACCGATAACAAATCTCAAAAAGGTACTTTATTTTTATTTTTACTCCATTATCAAATATTAACCTCATAAGTTGAATATTGCTTGTAAAATACATCAATAGATGGCAGAACCAATTTCCTTTTGAAATATTCATTCAGTTGGAAATTTCGCTTTTAATAAATTTGTCTCTTTTGTGCGTGAAGAGAAGATTTTCTCAAAGTTTTTCTGCTCTTGGATCTAAATAAAAACATGACCAAAAATGTTTTTAACACTTTACGACATGGGATTTACGCCGTCCATCTAGCCGTGCTCTAACTCGCGTAAATATATTTGGATTGCCATGAGCTTGGTATTAGTTATTGGGGATTACTATAGAATATTTTCTATTGAAAATGGAATGTGTGAGCATTTATATTTTGTAATAAAGTTACACTATATCAAACATACTGAAATTGATATACATTATTGAGGTGCAATAAAACATTATTTCTGTAGAATATGGTGCGCATGGCATATGATTAATTTATAACAGGGCACAAAATAATTCTGTTATATTATGGTCTATGGGGAAAAATAATTTGTACTGTATTAAAAAAAAATTTAAACTATTTCGAACATAATGAGATTGATGTGCATTGCTGAAGTACATTACAAGATGCTTACAGTAGAATATGGAGTGCATCGTATATATTTACTCATTTACAGGGACACAAAAAAAATAGATTAGTCTATGAGCGATAATCCCTAGAAGGGCTACCAGATGCGCTATGTGTTTTAAAGCTTAAGCAAATGTTAATACATTACGTTCTGTGTATAACTTCATATACAGGGACGCGCAAAATACGTAAGCATTAGTTATTGGGGATTACTATAGAATATTTTCTATTGAAAATGGAATGTGTGAGCATTTATATTTTGTAATAAAGTTACACTATATCAAACATACTGAAATTGATATACATTATTGAGGTGCAATAAAACATTATTTCTGTAGAATACGGTGCGCATGGCATATGATTCATTTATAACAGGGCACAAAATAATTCAGTTATATTATGGTCTATGGGGAAAAATAATTTGTACTGTATTAAAAAAAAATTTAAACTATTTCAAACATAATGAGATTGATGTGCATTGCTGAAGTACATTACAAGATGCTTACAGTAGAATATGGAGTGCATCGCATATATTTACTCATTTACAGGGACACAAAAAAAATAGATTAGTCTATGAGCGATAATCCCTAGAAGGGCTACCAGATGCGCTATGTGTTTTAAAGCTTAAGCAAATGTTAATACATTACGTGCTGTGTATAACTTCATATACAGGGACGCGCAAAATACGTAAGCATTACTGTGTGATATAATAGTCGTGAATAGCTTAGATGATGCCTTTTAAATTGCGTTACGCATTTTCCAGTTTAACTATATTTAATTAGTATATTACTATGTTTATATGTATATAAATGTTTATATGTTTATATGTACAGTACTACGCAAAAAAACTTTATACCGTCTATGGGTGGTAATTGCTGGAAGTGTAATTGTACTTGTGTTAATGTATTTCCTGTCTGAATTAAATTTTAGCTTAATATGTGGTGTGTATAAATATTTGTAGACCAGGGCTGTACAAAGTATTTCAAGTTGCCGTATGGGGGCGGTAAATGCTGAAAATAAATTTGCAAATGCGTTTTGCGTTGTATTGCTGAATTAAATTTTAGCAAACCACTTGGAGTGTATACAAACTTATAGAAAATATACAGAACAGCTCAAAAGAATTCGAATATTTTACAGACTGTGGACGTGAATTCCTGAAATTGGGTGTTCAACTTTGTTATGGGTTTTCTAAATTGTTTTAGATATTTTCTGTTACCTTATTAAATACTGCATTAACGTTACAGAAATCTAAGTGTTGGAAAGTGTATCATAATCTATGCGTGAATGATATTTTTTTCTTGTTTAATTGTTACTTTGCGCTATGTATCCAAAATTTAAATTTTTACACAAAATAGCATAAATAACTATTAATTTTTTAATGCTTGTAAACCTAATGAGAGTTTCATTTTTCAATTTTGCAATAAATGTAAGATGTGAAAATTCAATATTTTTAGCACTTAATACGTTTTAAATCAATTTTAAGTGCAAAATATGTTTTTCATTCATTAAAAAAAATCATGCATTAAAGGGTTAAACGTCAAACAAAGTGAAATATCTTATGCAATACTTTTGTATACCTTAGCCGGACTAACATCTCCTGAGAAAAACGGCGGGCACTTACAGTATCACATACGTAAATGCCGATTTATTTTATTTTATATGTTACATAGACATTCGTTTGTTGAAGCATTTACTATCACAAACGTAAGAAAAAAGCCGATTATATCTCATCTCTAGCATCAGGTGTTTCTTGATCTGTTTACTTTGAGTAATGAGATTACTTACGTAATCTCCAAGATATCGCAACTTTCATTTACAACTTATCCATATATGCACAAGACACTATTTTCATTACATCATTCTGAAGCAAAATGTTATAAAATATTAGTATTATATATATATAATGCTATAAAATGTTTTTGAAAAAATATAAAATTTGAATACAGCATAAATTTGAAGGCCCATATTTATTTTTATGCCCTCCTTCCCTATATTGCGATACATCATTCGAATCGTTTTTTTTTTTACTTTTTTTTCTATTTTCTTTTATTAAAAATGGCAAAATATATTATACAAAAAAGCGTAACAGTCGGTAGCTATGCCTAAAAGTTTAAAAATTCAATTATGATATTTAAAAAAAAATTATCATTCTAGAAATTTATTTGAAATAATTATTTGGTATCTTAAATAATAAATAAAAAAATTTCAAATTATTCTGGCAAGAAGTAGCCAGTTTTTGATTTGAAAACAAGCCTTAAAAATTTTAAAGTATTCTCAATTTCATTTTTGCACCTACTATTGCGATATTTACTTCCCCAGTTATTCAAAAAATGTTTCATCTTAGTATAAGTATAAATATGTTTATAGATATTAAAGGGTGTCTTGATTCGGATTTTTGTTGTTCTGACTTGGTGATACATTGCAATCAAACATGCTCCTGAGCTTGCAGTGACAGCTTACTGCGTAATTCTTTCTGTAGGATGAGTTTTTTAACAGATTGTGTAAAATTTCTTCAGTTTTGAAATGTTTTTAATAACATATGTGTTTTGACAAATTATGATAAGGATTTGTTTTAAACCTTATCTAGATATTCGTATCACCATTGCCAAACTATGCAAGGAAAAAGCAAATAAAATCTACACTTCGTACTCTGATCCAATGAATCAATTGTTCCTTTTATTGTATTTTTAATACATTGAAAAGATATACATTACTGTGATACGGCAGGAATCGATTTATTTTTCACTTGTAGGCTTTGGTCACACATCCTTTTGGGGGCTTCCAAAGAGGACTTTCCATACATATTTTTAATTTATTGCTTAAGCTAATTTTAGAGTTTGGAGAAACACCCTTTGAGAGTGGGGCCCTGGGCTTCCTACCCAATTAAGCTCTGTATATGGGTAAACTTTATGTTCCATTTGTAGCAGATGTGGCATAAGTACTGGACGTTATATACACAATATAACTCAATGATCATGGAGATAATAAATTGTCAGAACTTTTATTGAGACCCAGTGTGTCAATTGTTAGTTTTTATTGAATTTTCAATTTTCTTTATGCTTATTCTACTGCGATGTGGTCAAAATCATTTGACATATCTCTCATAAAATGCGTAGCATAGGTGGTTGTCTCAATTCATGCAGTCTAATCCAACCATCACAGGTAGGTAATAAATTATACACTTGTATTCAGATCAAAAGAGTCAATCCTATTCCTTCTATAGTAGGTTTAAACATAGTATTATAGCGCCGCTTAGAACAAATACAACTGTGATTGGAATAGGAAATAAATACAGAATATATAACAGTGTGCGCAAAAGTCCGTATATTTTTTTTTTTTATTCGTTTAAAAAAAATTGTCATATCGGAGTGCAGTTTGCACCATAATACATGTCAAAGTGTTGGATTTTATGTGTCAAAAGAAAAAAAAATAGTTCGATTTTTCACAAACAGATGGCGCTATTAAGGTGTACCTTATTAAAAAACAAAAAATATTCAGATTATACAACAGTTAATTATTTGCACTTGCGACTACACAATTCTATACTATATTCTCCAGGGCAAATAGATACTTGTTGTATAATCGCAACAGTTTTGGTATTTTATAACGTGGGCATAAATAGAACCACATGTCGGTGATTTTTTTTTTCTGCACAGGAAAATCTATTTTTTGACAAGTGTTATTGTACAAACTGCACTTCTGTATCATTATTATTTCTTTCTAAATGACATTTAAAAGTTTAGACGAACATTTTTGTCCACATTTTACATATGAAAAATGAGCACAATGATCATGAAGGTAAAATGAAATCTACATTTTAGAGTTAATTATTTGCTTTTATTGAATATTTAATTAGTTTTGTACTTATTCTACTGCAATGTAATCAAAATCTTTTTCATAGGTGCTCGTCGTAATTCATATGTATATATGTATTATACAACACAGATATCAACCTGATAAGTTCTAAACTTTTACTCAAATGCAATGACTGAATCTTATCCATTTATTGTGAATTTCAGCATAATATCAATGCATCACGTAGAACAAATTTAACAACTAGGATTACAATTCGAAATAGGAAGACAGGGTGTAATACAGAAGACAGGCTGAGAAAAAAGAAATTTTAAAATTCATAAAAAAAATAATAATAACATATAGCGCAATGATCAGGAAGATTAAATGAAATTTACACTAATATTGATATCCAGAGAGTCAATCCTATCCATTTACTGTAGGTTTCAGCATAATATCAATGCGTCACGTAGAAGAAATTCAACAACTAAGGATTACAATTCGAAAGAGGAAGACAGGATGTAATACAGACAGGCTGAGAAAAAATTATTTTATAATTTTAAAATTCATTAAAAAATAATAATAATAAAGAACATATAGCGCAATTATGAGAAAGATTAAATTAAATTTACACTGATATTGATATCCGGCGAGTCAATTATTTGCTTTTATTGAATTTTTTATTTGTTTTTTACTTATTCTACCGCGATGCGATCAAAATCTTTCAACGCATCATCCGCAGATCGCGTGAGGGCACATGTGCCTGCCTTAATTCATACGGTATAACCCATCGATCAAACCGATAATTAATTCTACACTTGTACTCTGATCCAATAAGTCAATCCTATCTATTCAATTGTGGGTTTCAACATGATATCACTGCGTCGCGGACAGCAAATCCAGCAATTGGGAATCGAATTGAATCGGTTATTTCAAAAACTAAATAAGTGGGCCAGTCTCACGAAACGGTACAAAATAACAAAAAAATATCTATTTTATAAAAGTATGTAAAAAAATCTTAAAAATTGCTTGTATGTTTTGATTTATGCTTAATAAATAATCTTATATTAAAAAAGGTCAAATTTTCTATTGTATTCTTTCATAAGTTTTTGATTTTTTAAAATTTCTGACAAGACGACATAGGCCATCGGAAGAGACATTTACATTACAAAAATTTAAATGAAGCTATAATTGAGTATTATTGGGCGTAGTTGATACATATTTATTTTTTATAATTAAACTGTTAGCATATATTTTTTTAAATGAGTTTTGGCTGCAAACGTATCCTTGAAGGTAGGCCCACAAGTGCAAACAAAAATTACATATGTTCGGGGGTATCAACGTCTCCCCACTTTTTTCCCCGAACACTACACCCCTGTCTGCTTTCCAGGTTGAAATGAAAAAAAAAAAACACCCGCTTACCCACAACACTAGATTCGTTTGGCAAAGTTTTCATTTAAAAATATAAAATCAAAACAGACTGAAGTGTGGGTAGCACTCCCGTTGTCCGTTGCCGAAGACAGTAAAGACCCCAACTCTAGGTTCGTATGGATAGATTTTCCATTTAAAAATTCTAAAATCATACAAATTCGAGGGTGTACGCTGCCACTGGCAGTCGGGCCACCAAAATAAGTTTCGTTTAGGACAGATTTTAGTCTTAAAGTATAAAATTATTCAACACTGACTTTAGGTAAATTTATGGTTATTATCACGGGCCTGGGCAACGCCGGGCGGTTCAGCTCGTACATAATAAGAATATGATTAATATATTTATTGTATCATTTCTAGGGCACTAAAATGCATTGACTAGAAAACCAACTAAGTCCCAAGTTTTTTTAAATTTTTTTTATTGAATTATTGTAAAATAACTATTAACCAGCAAACATATTTAAAAATTTAAGAAATATAGTGAACACAGAAAAATCTTAAAATATCAATTACAACAGTGCTATAGACAAATGCTAAATATCTGAAAAATATTAAATATTGAACATATGTAGTATTTGAAACGTCCGATTCAATTCCAAAAAGGAAGAGAAAATGAAGGGCAAAAAATCCGTATCAACTTTAAAAATTTGAGAAAAAAAAAACCTATCGTATCAGAGTATAGTTTAAAAAATAAGACTTGTCAAAGTGTCCGACTTTTTATGACAAAAAAGTAGTTTTTCTCCGATACGTGGCGGTATTAAGATCTGCATTTTTAAAAGACATACAAATATTGAGATAATGCGACAGTTATACAACTATTTGTATTCGAGACTAATATTCTATATTATATACTAAAGTAGAAATAAATACCTATGGTATAATCTCAATATTTTCCCCTTGACTTAAGGCGCCACCTATCAATTCGAAAATATTAAACTTTAACCCCCCCCCCCCCCCAAAAAAAAAAGATACTTTTTTGAGAAGTTTTATCGTACAAACCGCACTTGCGTATCCTTATTTGTTCTTTTTTTATGAATTTTTAAATTCTGAACGTATTTTTTGAGCACCCTGTACATAGAGTACAGAACAAGGGAGATAAAAATCAAATTTACACTTGAATCCAGAAAGTCAATTGTTTGCTTACATTCAGCTTTTAATTGTACTGCGATGTGATCAAAATCATTTGACGTATCATCAGTAGAATGCGTGGTGACATAGATGCTTGTCTTAATTCATACGGTATAACCCAACGATCAAGCAGATAATAAATTCTACACTTATAGACAGATCCAATGAGTCAATCTCATCCTATTGTGGGTTTCAATGCGATATCACTGCGTCGTGTAGAACAAATCCAACAACTAGGATTGGAATTCGAAAGAGGAAGACCGAATGTAATCCCAGCTTACACACCGATCGATTACGAAATACCGGCCGATTTAAAATGGGTATAAAGTAAGCTGCTCATATTTCCATGAGACAAAAAAAGGGAGATGGGAATGACAAAAACGGCACGGGAGTAACACATGAGAGAATTCTTTCGAAAGAATTCGGCATTAAAAACTCAAGTTTAGCTTTATTAACATTAAAAAGAAAAACTGAATGGAAAATAACTTTCTTTTTTAGCGGGAGTGGGGGGAAGTGGGATTTTAGATAGTGTGAAATGAATTTTTATGCTGAAATATGTGCTTGTGCGAGTATTATTTCGGGCTGTGAAAAATTTCTACGATAAGAAACGTTGGGTTTTTTTTTTCTTTTAAACCCTTCAGTTCTCGTATATTATTTGCCGAAGTCACTTTAATTTTTTTCAATTGTTTTTTAGTTATTTTAGGCATTGATTTTGAAAGTTTAGGAAGTCAATTTTGTAAAAAAAAGAAAAAAAAATAGTTAAAGCTAAATCTTAATACAAATTAACGTACAATTTATGTTTTTAATCAATTCACAATAAATATATTTTAATATCAGTATAAATTTGTTACTGGTAAATTATTTGGTTAAATATACTTTATGTGTGCGTGAACTTTGTACGTGAGGCAAGCCCATTTTGAATATAATTATTTTTTATGTTGCATAATATTAAGAAGCATAATTAAGAATTTCATCCTGAATACTTTTAAAATTTCCACCATCTAAATTAAGAGATAATTATATGCATACAACTTATTACTGAATTTTTTTTTTCTATAAAATTAAGGCATTAGTTAAAGCTAAATCTAAATACAAATTAACACAAAATTTATGTTTTTAATCAATTCACAATAAATATATTTTAATATCAGTATAATTTTGTTACTGGTAAATTAGTTGGTCAAAGATATTTTAAGTGTGCGTGAAATTTGTAAATGAATCAAGCCCATTTTGAATATAATTATTTTTTATGTTGCATAATATTAAGAAGCATAATCATAATTTCATCCTGAATACTTTTAAAATTCCCACCATCTAAATTAATAATTATTTATGCATACAACTTATTACTGAATATATTTTTTTTTTCACTTTTTCTATAAAATTAAAATTGTATTACTTACCCACCATACGTAGTATAGGTTAAGTCTTCTGATCGTTTTAAAAATCGAAAAAAATAAATTGACGGATTTACACGTTTGAGACACTGGAGATTCCGAAAAACATATTTTTAGAAAAAAAAATTGCCGTCCGTCTGTCTGTGTATATTTATATTGTCTAAGATTGGCTTCAAATGCAATCACGCACACTTATGGTAACACTACTTAAAACTTAACTGCTATAGACGAGTGACTCGAAATCACGCGCTTCGGCTATTCTGTAATATTTCGCGCCACACTTTTTACGCATTGCATCTTATTTTATACCATGTTGATCTGCCTGTCGTTACCCGGGCCCGTGATAATAATCTTAAATAAATCTCAAATTTGTACGAGTTTATCTTTAATTTTTTGGAAATTAATACTTTTAGACTAAAATATATCCAGACAAACCTCGTATCTAAGCGGAATCGAAATTTGTAAATGTGCAGATTTTTTTTTTCCTTCTTCTTCATATCGGGTCATTTACTATTTAAAATAAATGGATTTATTGTCCAAACTTATTGAAATTTATAAGTCATAAATAATATGATTTTGAAGCCAGTATAAAAAATTCGTGAAAAAATACTGATATTTAGTGGTAAAGGCGCTTAAAGAAGATTTTTTTTCACATCGGGTCATTTAATAAATCTTATTGTCCAAACTATTTGAAATTGTTATCGGTTGTAAATAAAATGTTTTTGAAGAATGATTTGTGAAAATATATTGATATTTAGTTATAAAAGGGCTGTGTTTTCTTCCCACCTTTCTTTTTTCGCGTTGGGTCGTTTAATATTAAAAACCCAATAGTTCTTATCGTTCGAACTCATTGAAAATTTTATGAGTTAAATATAATGTTTCGGGAAGCCTGTGTATAATTTTCGTGGGAAAATATGGATATTTAGTTGTAAAATAGTCCCCCCGGGTATTCAGTTTTTTTTTCTTTTTTAATAGTTCAAATGTTTAGAGATTTTTATATGTGATATAAATCAAGTGTACAAAGAACGTGAGTAAAAAGATTGCGTTAAAATACCGGCATTCAGTTACTTTTAGCGTAGAATAAAATAGTGTCTCCGGGAGGCGCAAAGTGACTTCCAGTCACGATTTTTTTTTTCTTTTTGAAAGAGTTAATACTCGCATTTTTGAAAACGAATTGTACTGCTATAAAGAAGAAAGTATTTGGATTAAGTGAGTATTTTTCATTTTTCCGTATCTCTAAAAGTGATCCGGGTGCAATTTATCAATTAAAAGAAGGGGAAACTGCGAAATCGAACTTTAAAAAAGAAATTGAGCTGGCTAAATTTCCTATTTTTTACTGGGTTTGTGGCGTTCGGAAGTAAAAAGATAAGAATGTTTTTAGTTTGTCCGTATTTCAAACGATCCGGCCTATACGCGTTTAGAAAAACGGGTCAAACTTAAAGCCGCTCAGTCTTTCTTTTCTTTTAGGATATTTACAGAAGAGTCTTAACTGCGCAGGGGCACGCGCTCTCGGAAAAACAATGCTTTTTTGATGAACTTTCATTTTGGTTTTAATTAATATCTCATCTAATTATCAAAAAATTAAGAATCCAGATGCGTCAGGACCTGCCTTGGACTAAAAGTTTTAGACCTCTGCGCACGGTAGATATACCTAGCCATCGCAGACAGACAGACATAGAAACATCTTTATTTTATTTGGATAGATAACGTAGACCTGAAAAGCTAATTAACTATCGAAGAATCGGATTTATTATATTACGAAGTCTGCAAATGTTTCATATCTTTTAATAGTGTTAGTAGAAAATGATATGAAACTGTAATAAAGAAAAATAGGTAACCAAAAACTAGTATTTTATTAATTTGCGGTTTGCTTTTCATAAGCTTTTCATAACTCAGCACATAACTCTTTCCCTACTACCCCCCCCCCCCCCATCCCCCCAATTACATGCATATTTCGTTTTCCAAAACAACATACTAAATAATGTTTTTCTTGAAGTTTATATAGGAAGAAAAATAAAATTTGTTTTCGGTTGGAGTGATATATATATATATATATATTTTTTCAACCAAAATTATTTATTTTCACCGAGAATTAAATATTTCAGACTTCCTTAAATGATTCAAAATTTATGAATTCAGAATTTAAATAAAAATATTAAAAATGAAGCTTTCGATAATGGTAAAATATCAAATCCACCTGTTAGCAAACGGGATAAAACAAAAACAAATGTTCCAGCAAAGCTGACACTTCCAGCTGTTTTCGACATTATTCATTGTGAATATAAATCCCTCCAGATATTTGTACTTACCACAGAACATAGCAACACCATGGCAATACAAATTGCTGGCGCATAGATTTAATATAATTCCAGACAGATTAGTAGTAAACGTTTAGGATTTACGAATATCAAAGAATGAAAACATTTTTTTCATTTAGATGCGGAAAATAAACTTCTTAAACAAACTGCGATAAAGCAGAAGTAGTATTAAAAATGCACTCTCTCATTTAGAACTACATGTGTTGGAGAGATATGAATACGTATTTTCTGTAGATAATTAAAAGGATAGTTTTTTTTTTTTTTTTTTTTTTTTTTTTTTTACATTGAACACAACATTAAATTTTTATATTATTACTGGCGCAGACGAGGAAGAGGATTTAGTGGTTTAAACTCTTCCTTGAATACTTAAAATCTCATAAGATGTATACAAAATCCATTGTGTTAATATGAAAATATGATGTATATTATCCAATAAAATGAAAAGCATAAATATCCAAAAGTATTTTATCTTCCACCTGTTTCAAGTCTTCGTAATAGGAGCTCTTTCTTCAGTGGAAAATGAATGTTAGAGAAGTTACGTAGTACGTTTAGAGTTCCGGCTGCTTCATACACCATTTCTTTTACTCCAATGTGAAGTATGAAGAAATAGACTCCTTTTATGAAGCCTTGGAACATCCGAATGCTAAATTTATATTGGATACTCGTGCTTTTCATTACGACGGTTTTTATATGACTCATATTTACTAAAAACTACTTTATAAACGAGTAAAACAACAAAATTTATTATTCAAAATCAGACTGCATGATTTAAAAACCCCTTCCATGCAAAAATCCATGTTGCGCCATTTGATTACTATTTTTTGGAAACCAGTGTGGATGAGTTTTGAAGTTTGTTGGAAAAAAAAAAAAAAGTCAAAGGACTACTGGAAAAATTATTTTCTAATTAGACATACAAGTGCCCGAACAGCGTACATTCAAATATACGGGGAGTTTCAAAATAGCATACACAACTGCATTCTTTGGACCAGATCATCTTTCATTAACGACATGGACTAATCTTGGAATCAAATTTTTTCAATGTAGGTACTTTAAAATGCGATGGAAACTTTATTTTCAAAGTGTACCCCCGCATGCATCTTGCCAGATTCCCTTGAATTTTCGCCATGGATTTCTACCGGGGTTTCTTCATGCGATGATTGTTGATGACCGCGGACTTCCCAATCTTTGCTTTTGAACGTCTTGAACAGTTCCATCGGCCTCAAACTTATCTCTAATAATAGAGACTGTAAGTCGCGTAGGGGTATCTGTTTGAAACTCTCTAATAAACCGTCTCTGCAATTCAGCTACGTTTTCGAACTTCCAGTATCATTTTAGGATAAATTTCCGTTACTCAAAGCTTAGTCTAGTTTTAGCCATTATTTCAAGTTAGTTAAATCTGAAAAGAAAGTAAGAGCATGCCCACTATTAGCGTTATTAGCGAATAAATTGAATACACATTTTGAAGTACCCTGTATTTTTGCAGTAGTGTCTCACTCCGAACTCTCAACATCATAATTGTTTTGATGCGCTAGGTCTATCTTTGACAGATGTGGGCTAACAAGAACTTTAGCTCCATGACAGTAGAATTCAATCCACCTCAAACATCCAAAGCGGGATTCGAACTCGATATCTCCATTCTAATAGGTGGCACTGTAACCACAAGAAAATGAGATGCACACTCGGGTACCTGTTTTCATCCTTTAATGTAAGTGTTACTCGTTTCGATGCATTAAAATGAATAACAATATAAATCGTTCAGATAAAAAAGTAATAGATTAGGATTAAAATAGCTTATTGGAAATGTAAAAAAAAAAACTTTGTAACCTTTTCGGGACCATGGGTTCATATATATGCATCTTCAAAAAAGGAATGTACGGCAATTGAATAGGTCATTCTAGAAAGGACACTAGTCCAAAATTGATAAAAAATTGTTTCATTGCAGAATATGTTAATATCCCCCCTATTCCATCACTTCTGAAAAGAAAGAGCACTAATCCGGGGTAAGGACATTATTTTTCTATCTTTAAAGGAAGAGGGAAACAACTTTGAGTATTGAAACGGTCGATGGATGAGAATTGGAAATTGTCGATGGATCTTTTCAGAAATTAGTTCTTAGTTTCAGAAATGATTTCTCCATCATAAATAGTCGATGGGGACCACCGTAATACTTACCCTTTCGTGGATATGCAGAATATAACATATGAGAGTAAAACATGTGTAAACTATTTATAAAATGCATTGAAATTCGAATAAAATCCTGACTTGATGACGTCATAAACTTTAAATGCTCTATTACTGAATTGCGTAAAAGAAACATCCTTATAACTAAAAATGATAATCCTATTACCTAAAGGTTTACTGTGTCGGATTAAGCGTCTCATTTCCAATTAAAATATATCTTTGAATTGAAATTTGAATGATATACAGGGTCATGAAAAATCGAAGAGTGGGGAAAATAGGATTTCAAATATCTCGGCAACTCACTATCCGATCGACTTCATTCTTTAAGCAAAATTTCTGTTTTTGTATTGTTTTTTTATATTCACTCCTTAAAATAAACAATTTCGAAAAATTTTATATAAATTTATTAGAACGAATATTGCGAGAGTCCGAAAAAAATAGTTCCTGATATTCGAGGTTACTCAAATTCAATAAGCTTCTTCCCATTATTACATACTAAATACATACCAAATTTCAAGTCTCTATCTTAATTTGTTCGAGAGATAGAGCGTTTACAGACGCACACACCCACAGACACACGGATTTTTTTTTTCTAAAAATATGTTTTTCGGAATCTCCAGTGTCTGAAACGTGTAAATCCGTCAAAACTTTTTTTTTTCGAATTTCAAAACGATTACAACCCTATACTACGTATGATGGGTAAGTAAAAGTGTAATCGAATATATAATGTAAAAGAGTTATCCGTTAATATTAAATACACCAAAAAATTCAAAGAAATTTATTATTACTCTTGTTCAGACGGACGACATATTAAATATAATTGGTGGCCATTCCTGTACAAAAGATGAGGCATTTTAGAAGAATTAAGCGTGCGAAATGTCTCAAAAAATGCTAAAATACGATTTCAGTCAACATCTTTTACGCACTTTGAATATACATCTGACAGTCCGGGCATTGTCACGACAGGATAATACATACGTTAAACAGCAACCCGTTCTCACTTTAACTTAACGATAAAGTTGAGCTGCCAACTGAAAAAGCATATGAAGGTCGAATTCCCATTAATGTAAAAAAGACAGGACTTCAATCACCTCAAGGCCTCAAGGCTAATCACCTCATTCTGGACGAATTAAAAAAGATTTTATGAAGAAATTTCATTATGGCCAAACAATGAAATTCAACACCCTGTTGATCAATCAATGTGTCTTCATATTTGTACAATGTATCTTTTTTAAAAGTTTTGTAATACATATTCTATCTATTTTAAGTCAAACTGTCTTTTTTATATATAATTTATCCTCATTTTATTGTAGAAAGGGCACTAGTCCCAAGTTTTATTTTAATTACATTATTTATAGATAATGAAGAAATTTGAACAATGTCAATTAATGTTAACTCATATTTATTGTAACTTAAGGTAGACACTTAAAAAAAACCTTTTTATTTTCGCTGAAAAACGTTTTTATATCTCCTGAAAAATTAATTTTTAGGCCAAGTGCTTTATACATTGACAGATTCAATTGTTTTCCGTACCAGTAATATAGAAAAGTAATATTTACCTTGTTTAATTAGGTCATTTCCGTGATTGGATAAGTAAAGGTAACTGTTTTAAAAAAAAATGGTGCCAACCGAATAAAATTCGTGAATGGGACGCCGGTCTCGAAGGGGTTAAATAAAACATAAATTTGAAGAAATCTCGACGAGTTTTAGAAGATTTAATCTTCATTCAACATCAGGAGTCTGTCTTGCTCCGGCTCTTGTAGTGTTATGCAAGATCCTTCTGCTTGAAGAAAAAATATATTCCAAAATGCGTTGCAATTTCTGCCATTTTGCGGTGTTCTATAAGAAGTTAAGTTCGTCGCATTTCTGCTTTGTCCCAGTGTTTTAAACGTTTGATTTGGTGAGAGTCTGTTGAAAAGCAATTTTTTAAAAGATCTTTCTCCGAAATATAAATAAATAAGATGTTTTATCTATCGCATAATAAACGTAAGCAGTAAGTACAATAGCTTTTATAGACATTTCGAGAAATTCGTCTGAAAACGAGCATTAAAACTGAAGAATTTTCCGAGTAAACTTAGAAAAAAAGTATGCATGTCACACCCTAATAAAAAATCGCCTATTGTGTGAGAATGTAAGTCAGCAGAAAAAAAAGCAACTTTATGAGGGGGGGAAAAAAGGTGAGATTTGGATAGGAGTTTCTCTGCTTATTCATCACATTGGAAAGCTTTATACAATCTCACACACTCACAACTAAACAGCCCCCAACCAGCCCCCTCAAAAATAAAATACAAAATTCAGCTGTAGCATCATTTAATTAAGTGACAAAACATGAGAAAAGAACCATGCACAACTATAAATCAAGCTCTTTTTATTTGTAGATGAAGAGCGAAAAAAATATATATAGTACGCAAATATTTCGAAATTCTTTCAAATATTACCAGATTATTGTTATGAAATATTTATTATTCAGTACGGTAAAACCTTAAATACTGTCAGAGGTACCACTCCTTTTTTTAATTTGTAACTTTTAGTTTAACTATAAATACTAGCGATTTTTTTTCTATTTTTGCCTCTTTTACTATCGCTAGATGTTTCTAAATAGGTGAGTATTAATTATAATAATTCTGTACAGAAATATTCGTACAGAAACAGTATCCTATAAGTAAATCGAGCGTTTGATCAAGCTATCTCTGGGACCGCTCACGGTAGCTAGGCGACAATTTATGTGACAGTAGTTACAAGTTAAGAAATCGCTGTCTTCAATAATCTAACCAAGTTTGTCGCCGAGGTCGTCCTCCATAACGGCTATAACATACGTATTTTTATAGCAACAATACTACGTGTGCTGGAAATCCTTTCTACCAAGCCTATTTTTAGCCTTATTTCTATAAATAAATTTTCGTTCAGATTAAAAATTTAAAACGCCACTGAAAAGCATTTTTAGTGATAATTGCTCATAGATGTTTATGATTTTATTTATTTGGAGTGGTCCTGTATTATACAATCTACAGATCCTATGCACACTAAATCACACAGTCCTGTCTAATTTCGAAAAGAACGTCAAGAAATAATTACAACTGGGCCGTGGCCCTGAGCCGCTTTATTTTAGAAGCCCACAAAATTGATATGCAGCTTTTGTAAATCTCATATTTTAAATATATTATAGCTATATTTTGTACTTTTAAAGACAGATATGATTGAAAACAAAAAATGTATTTATCTAAATACGTATTTATATATTCATATCTGTTTTCTAGGACATAGCAAACGTTTAATATTTTGTGACAATAAGAAGCTCTGATAATGCGTTCAAAGACTTTTATGTGCAAATTATTTTTTTATACACACGGTATAGTATACTGAAATTTACTTCAACTCGAAGGTGCATAACATAATTAAACAAGTTGGAAATTGTACGTCAAACGTGACAAATGAAGTGCGTTCGTACTATAAGTAGTTTTATAAATATTCAGATCTTCGTGCAATAGCTGTTGCACTCCTATGCAAGAATGCATGAATACAAAATTTATTTTATGTGCAGATTTTCATATTATAGATATTAATTTTATTTTATGAAATTAAGTTCCAAAATGCTTTTACAAACAATTAATTACAATTCTGTTACGTTAAAATTATACTATGCGCAAATATCCAATATAAGACAATGTAAAAAAAAATCATCGTTATTATTTCACCGAAAAAATGAATTTTATCGTATGTTATGATACGATTAATTTCCGTATTAAAATAAGTACATTTTAAGTTGGCAACATTTTATCTTTTGTTGACATTTACTGAAAATTCCAATGGAAAACTTAAGCCTAGCTTTGAAAATTTCAGAACTTGAAATCCATATTTAGTTTCTTTTTCAGTTTAATATCTATTTCTCCGGAAACATCTATCCAAAAAACTGTCGGTAGATTATAGGATTGCTATAATTAAACAATTTTAGTATACAAATTCGGTTTTTAAATTCAATAATACGGAAATATGATTCCATCTGAAATATGCTGTAACCCCATGTCAAACTAGAGTCATTACCTATCATGGAATATCATTGAATTAATTACGTATGTTAGGATTTAATAGAATGAAGTAAACTTTTATTAAAAAACATCAAACACGTTTTCCTTGAAACAAACATTTTTTTTTAAACTTGCACCACGATTTCCGGAAAAACTGCTCGGTCGATCTGAATGAAATTTTTAAACATTGTTGTGTATATATGTGGCTATGGATGGAACCGACAATAGTAATACTTTTCAAAATAATCTATTTTTCTGCCTCTTTAAAGAATAAAAAAAAATATCCATTTTTGCTGCATTTTTTCTGATGAACGTTAATTTAGAAAAATAATGACAAAATTATCATTTTTTGTCGATTCCAACCATAACTGTATGCCTACAGATTCTAAAACTGTTCACAAATTATATTTCTGATTTCTATACCTGCTGGAAAGCGTGGAACAATACAACTGTGTGCGTGACGAGGTTTTTTTTTTTTTTTTCACCAAAAAAATAAAAAATAGTTTGAAATACAACTAATTGCAACAGAAAACACATCTATAGTAATATATTTTGTTTATATTGAAAAACAATTCCAAAAAATGCCTAGATATAAGCAGTAACAATGTAGAAAATCCCCTTAAGTCGGCGCCAAGAATGCAGGATCGCGCGACTCCCATAATATTTCTAAAAATTTCCACTGAAAAATCATTTATTTGCACAATCTTACCGCACGATGTTAGCCGTTCACAAAAAATTATGAAAAACTCATTTTTCATAATTCTGTCTCTAATACCAAGAAAAGTTGCGAAATTCGGCAACTGCGTCAAACGTAAAGCAAGACTTGCTCTCTGTTCAGTCTTCTTTTATCCACAACACTAATCTCAGCATTTACGTTAAACTTATTTTATTAAAATCTAAAACATAAAAAAGAAAGTAAAACTGCAACTTATTTCTTTCATTTTTTTTTAAATTTTAACGCAATTAAAAAGAAAATCAGCGCACAGCAAAATAACATAATGTCTCAAGATTTTTTTTTTGAATCTCTGTAAGCGAACTATAAATGCTACACTCACAACATTCTATAGAATTACATCTGTACGTTATGCATAATGAAAATACTTTAGTTCAACGTCATTAAAACGTATTTTAATATTTACAACCTATAAGACAATGCTTCCGAATTATTTTGAGTATCTCTGTAAACGAACAATAAATTCTACACTTACTATTTTCACTACGAAACATTATGTAAAGAAATTCAATGACATATCAATTTCACAGTAATCCATATTTACTAAAGTTTGAGAGTAAATAATCTAACAGATAGGGGGAACTAAGTTATAAACAATTTTTTCTACGATAGAAAGCTTTTTTTTTTTTTTTTTTTTTTTAAAGGGTGAAATGATTTTGAGTGCTTAATCATTTAACCTAAATATAATAAAAATCTCAACATTTCAACGAAAAAATAAGAGATTCTACTTGCGCCATTTTCTGGCATTTATATAGTGTGCAGTTTAAAATCATACACAAACATAAAACTTACTGAGTGAGAAGTGCAATAAGAATTTTTTAAGACAGTTCTTTTGCGCTCAAGTGTTTATCCTAAACATATTATAAATCTCATTATAACCGCATATCTGCCAGCTTTTAGCGAAAAATTAAGGGAGATTTTTCTTCCGCCATTTTGTGGCTTAAAGCGCAGTTTAAAATCATACTCGAACATGGAAGTTTAAAAGAGAATGATGAATGAAAAAATTTTTAAAGATAAATATGTATTTATATTTTAATACTTACCCCAAAATTTGGAAAATCCCCCTTAAAAAACTGGAGATTTAAGCAGGTATGAAATCGCGACACATTACTGCGACATACAAATTTGTCAAAACGAAAACTCTCAGCTCAAAGAATTAATTATTTCGTTAGTAACTGTGCTTACCTTCAAAATGACATAAATATCCTCCGGCAAAAAACATTGTTCCGGACAAAATAGAGAATGTGAAAATAAACATCATGATTTTGGATTTATTTGAAGTCCGGTAAAAGTTTTCGTGCAGCCCGTCCCGACAAATTTCCAAAAACGTGAAAAGTATGAAGCATTTTGTAATGATATTGCGTAAAATGCGTACGGGCAGTGTGCGGTGTTGCTCCAGTTATGTACGGGGGGGTAAGAGAAGAATGCTGACGTAAATAAACGAATTTTCGTTAGCAAAGATCGAACTACCGGTACCTGATGACCAGGCAGTTGACAGCCTGTTTTAAGACAGGGATCGGAAAAAGCGTCAAATGCAAAAAATATTAATTAAAAGCAATATTTTATTATGTTATGCATTGATTTAATGGATAAAATCTTATGCACATGAAATGTTAGACTTTTTACTTTAGATGTTTTATTCGCAAATTGCCGAATATGATTATTTTAAAAAGGGAAAATATGTAAAAGAATATATTTTCTTCAGTTATGCATTTACTCAATATAATTTTGATCCTGAAAGACAGATTTTTATATGTACAGAAGATCCATTCCCATTATACCATGCCTCGTTACATAGATCATTCGGATATATCGCTCTAACTTTCGTCTCCACCGAAAAAGTACATTTTATCTTAAGGCGTTAGGACACAGAAAATTATATTTCTTTCCTTGAATTGGGGATATATATATACCTGCAAATGTGAATTCCTTTTAAAATTTATATATTTTTTTATTTAATTTTGCAATGTTTTAAATTTGATATGTCTTCTGAAAGAATTCTTTTTGCGTACATTTTTCATTTTTGAGTACAGATAATAATAATATATTAATTCATATTCGGTATTTACAAAAATATTTATTTTAACAAAATTAATTTTCTTTTGTTAAATATGTTTATTATTATTTTTTTTTAAGGAAATATTTCACTAAGACAATTTTTTTTTTTTTTTTCTGTCAAAACAAAAATTTCCGAAGACGATTTAAAGACTACGAAACTGAAAAACATTGTATAAAGTTTTATAACTTTCTCTCTCGTATATATTTAGATGTATGAATTCAAATATGATAAATCTGGAAAAAAATACCTTCTGAGATAAAGGTAAATCTTTGAGAGAAAGAGCGACAACCATAAACAAAACATAAAAAGCATAACTTTTTATCCGATTATCATATTCACATGCGGTTTTTTTTTTTATCCCAGATTTACTTTAACCCCACATTTAAACAAATTTGAATGTACGTTGATTGCAATAAATATGATTTCATTTTAAAAAATTTTACGTATGCGTAAAAACTAACATTTTACATAAAATATAAAGTATTTACTTGTAGGTTATTTAATACTTTCCAACTTAGTTGAAACGTATTTATGAATTCGGTTTGTCTGTCTGTCTGCCGTCTGACCATGCTCTAACTCGCGTAAATATATTCGGATGGTCATGCAATTGACATATGTTATTGAGGTTTACTATGGCATGTTCGGTATTGAAAATGAAGTGTGTAGAACTTAGTTTTTTTTTACAGGGACATTCAAAAGAATTGGGTTACATTACGGTCTATGGAGGAAAATCATTTGAGGTTTATTTTAATGATGTTACCCAATTTCAAATATATTGAAATTGATATATATCATTTAGGTGCACTATAAGAGGCTTATTATAGAATGTGATGTGCATAGCACTTATACTTCCTTTACAGGGACACTCAAAAGTATTGCGTTACATTAGTTCTATGGAGAAAAATCGTTTGCGGTTTATTTTAATAATGTTTCACTTTTTCAAACATGTTGAAGTTGATATGTTTCACTAAGGAGTCTTACAAGAGGCTTACTTTAGATTGTGTATATAGAATTCGTTTTCCCATTTACAGGGACACAGAATTCGGTACTGTCTGTTAACAATAATTGATGGAAGTGCATTTCCAGTTGCTGAACGCGTTTTTAAATTTAACTCATATTTTTTTCTATTACTTGGTGTGTATAAATTCTATAGATCATATACAGGGCAGCACAAAAGTTCTTGAGTACATTTCAGTTTATTGACAGAGATTCCAGAAGGGGAATTTTAAACTGTGCTACGCGTTTTTAACTGAACTAAAATTTACCCATTCTGTGTAGTATAATATACAAATCTATAGATCATATACAGGGCTGCATAAAAGAATTCGGATAATTTTTCGAATAGTGTTGGTAATTCCTGAAATTGGGTTTTATAATTTGTTATGCGTTTTCCAAATTGTTTACTTAGATATATTTTACCTTATTAAACGATAAAGATTTGTAATATTATTTTGGAAGTATTGGAAAGTGTTACATAATCTATGCTTGACACATGATTTTTCGTTCTTGTTTATTTTAATAATGGCTATCTATCTATGGCTATAAATTCTATTGCGTTTTCGGATATATTGAGTTTTTTTCTTGCATCCCGGTATACCTGTTTTAACGAGGGGATGCAGTATTGTTCTATATTTTGGGGGGAAAAAATACGTTCAAAATATAGCAAAAATCACAAGCATGCTGTGGCTATCACAAAACTTTTTATATCTACATTATAAAGCAAACACATGTCCATGTGTAACGCTGACATATTGACGGTGACAACACTTGACTAATAAATTTCAGTTTTACTGCAATAAATGTATCGTAATTTCCGGCGTATAATCTGCGTATCAAACAATCATTTTTAGACCCTGAAATTTTATTTAATAATTGAAGTCAAATATTTACAGTGATCTAGTAAGTTACATATTATAAAATAAAATTTCTGGGACGAAACATGGTTGTTTCATCCGCAGATTATACGCCGGAAATTACGGTACTTTCTAGATGCAATTCGTTTAAAAACTATCTCAACTTAATTATTTAAAAAAACTATAAAAATCAGTTTTAAACATGATTTTAAAAAAAAATCTCTATCGTGTACAGTCCGATTACGAAAGATAAGCCGTTTGTACTTAAATCACTGCTATCACCGGAATCGGCAAAAATGCATCACAGAAGCTCCACATATTGGTCGATATACACAAAAATGTAATCAGCATTGATATGTAAAGGGCTAACTGAATATGAAGTTTGATGACATTTCGTACGTTAGTTCTTGAGATAGAGGTATGGCGGAAATCGTGAAAAATGCACTGGGATCGGCAAAAATACAGCACAGATGCGCCACATAGTTCGTCAGTAAACACAAAAATGTAACCACCATCAATATGTCAATGTCTAACTGAATATGAAGTTTGATAAAATGTCATGCATTAGTTCTTGAAATGTAGCAATCACGTGAATAGTCAAAAACACAGCACAGCAGCGCTACCTCTTGAAAGATGTCTACCGAAGTATATTTTTTTTGTCAAACTGTAACTGAATAAATTAAATAAGATGTTTGACAAAATTCCATATAATAATTCTTGAGATAAGCTATCGCAGTAATCGTCAAATACGCAAAACATCTTCGCCACCTCTTCGGCGAAAAACATCAAAGTGTAATCTTCACAAATTTGTGTCAAAATTTATTTGAATATGACTTTTAGTGAAATTCTATGCATTAGTTCTTGACAGAGAGCTATCACGGAAAACACGAAAAACATAGCACAGCAACGCCATCTATTGTACGATATACGCCAAAATGCAATCGATAACAATTTATATGTCAAGGTCTAAAACAAATGTGAAGTTTCATAAAATTAATTTTTTTTTACGCATTATAGTTATTACGGAAATCGTCAAAAATACTGCAAAAATCGCCACTTATTTATAAATATACTCACACTTGTAATGAGAACTTAAATGTGTCATGTTCTAAAGAAGTATGAAATTTAATGAAATTTCGTGCTGATGTTTTTGAGATATAACAATCGTAAGAATCGTAAGAAATAAACCACATTAGCACCACCTGTTGAACGATATACACCCAGCACCGCAGCGACCACATTTGGTGCCTAGTGCGAAACACTGTTACACACCATCAGCGCAACAATAATCACATCTGTAGCACCGATGAAGCCTGCCCGTGACTAGCCCAATTGATGGCACCGCCCGCATTACCCTTGGTGCGGCTCTGTATACACCAAAGAGGTAATCATCACAAATTCATATCAATGTTTATTTGAATAGGTCGTTTGATGAAATTTCGAGCATTAGTTATTAAGATATGACTATTACGGAAGTCTTAAACACAGCACAGCAGCGCTACATGTTTAAACGACATACATAAAAATGTAATCAGTACAATTTATGTCATCGTATAACTGACTATAAAGTTTCATATAATTCCGTGCATTAGTTCTGGCGATGTAGCTATCACTGGAGTCAGCAAGCATACAGTACAGAATCACCACATGACAAAATTCCCGACCTGATTATAAGAAAATGCCCAACCTTGACATTGATTATATTTCGTGTAAAAAATAAACAGCTTACTAAAATAAGCAGAAGAGAAAAACTCGGAGATTCAAAACTGACTTTATATGTACAAGAAATGTACATGTGTGAAGAGTGAAAGTTGTGTTAAATCTTTAAAATTACAGACTACGCTTTGGAACTTCAATAAATCGCTTGATGTTGAGCAATATCATTTGAACTCCAGCTTTAGCAAGAAATATTTTGTAACATCACCACAAGTTTCCTGAACCACTCTCGATAATACACCTCATATCTAAATTATGGAACATTACAATATTGCAATTAAGCATATGGCACGAAAGTTGCCCGGTTTGTCATCAATCTCGGATTCAACATTAATTAATACATTGTATTCATTTACAAATGCATATTATAATTTTACAGCAACAATAGTGCGGTAACGGAGAAATATGTGTAGTGTTTTACATCAAAATTAAAATTTCGTTTAGTTTAAAACATTTGAACATCATTGAAACCCATTTAAGCCAATAATTTTAGCAAAAGGCGTTGATATATTCGAAGTCATTTATATACCATGCGTAAATCGTATACCCATCATAACATTCTAAAATGTCGTCTAGTTTCAAAACAACACATTTCAAGCAAAAAAAACTGCCCATAGACACAAATGTTTTGGATTGTTTTTATTTATTTTTTGTGAAACTATAGATTTTAAACACATTATCTAATATAGTGAAATTTATACTTAGCACATCACAAATGAAAACGCACTTCCAACAATTGCCACACATAGGTGATAATTCAAAACTCTTTTATGCAAGAAATTCTCCACTGAACTTCAAATCCACTTATCACATTCTCTTTGATTAAAATACTATAACATCATTAAAATGGAATTTAAAAAAATTAACTCCAATAGCCTATAATGCACATGAAATATTTGCGTATCCCTATATAAATATGATATCCCTGATAAATGATACACACGCCGTTTTCTATGCAGAAAATCTTTCATTATAATATCAATAACGCAACTATCTTTCGTTATTTTTGAATTAGTATAACGTCATTAAAATATACTTTAAATTTTTGCTGCTTATAGATTTTTTAAGAGGCTGTTTCATGCATATCTGTAAAAAAAAAGTTTTACGTATACCATATTCTACAAAGAATATGTTGTGGCGCACCTCTATAACGTATAGAAATTTCATTATATGTTTGGAATATTATAATATTTTTCAAAATGGATTTCAAAAAGAAGGCCTGGAAGTCCGTTGTCACCACAATTTCCAGAAGGTTATTTTCGTCTTATTTAATCGCAAAGTTTCGGTCATTATGTAAAGCAAATTATTCTGCTCTAAAATATTGAAAGCTTGGTGGCCCGCGGACCATTGGTTGTACACCCTTATCATAGGTCAGAGTATCAGAAGTATTTTGTGTGTCCATGTAAAATAAAAACAAATGCTAAACACACCATTTTCTAAAAGGAAACATGTTGTGGGGCATCTCAATAACCTACATCAATTTCGTGGTAATCCTAGAATATTTACAAAAGTTAGAACACGGTAGGACGGACAGACCGATTATCTGAAGTCAATATTTGTATTATGTTGTTGCTCCTCTTATACACTTTTTCCTTTTAGTTTTTAAAAAGGATCATTTAAGAAAGCTTTGAAACAAATTCAAGCATATTATATCTAGCTACAAGCTACATTTATTATGAGTATGTGTTTTTTTTTCTGCGATTATTTACACATTACATATTTATCAAAGAATGAGAAAAAAGAAAAAAAAGAGAAAAATTATACACATACAAAAACAACGAAGTTGATCAATAATAATTACTTAAAACCTATCCAGATAATTACTTAAAAGGCTGCACCAGTGTGTTTAAAAATGGTGATTTAAGCTGTTTTCTCAGTTTCTGATGGATGGATGGATTTGTTAAGCATCAGCCAGTGTTGGCCCTATTGCTAATAGGTGAGATGCCTTCAGGGAGGACTTTTGAGGGGAAAGTGACACGAATTATCGTTCTCTTACAAGAAAAACCCCGGAAATCTTGCAGTCACCCTGCCCAGACCATGCTGGTTTCGAATCCGCGAACATCTGCTTAAGCTTCTCATTTTCTAGCCTGCATCACTGAGCTAATTGGTTCATAAACTTCTGAATTTTATATTGTATAAATCTACTGTTTAGAAATATTCATATTATCGGTATTCTGATACCATGGATTATGTGGAAATTAATAGATTACTACTTTTGAACCTCGATATAAAAGTTTTGAATTAATTCACGATTCATTTTGCATAAAAATCAATTAGCATTCATACTTATGAACATAAATATCAAATTTTTGAAAAACCATTTTTTCTTTCTTTTTAAATTGTGTTTTTTTTTATTAGTGACTGCCCGATTTATTAATAGAATCAAGAACGAAAAATCATGCATCAGGCATGCATTACGAAAGAAACACTTTCGAACAGGAACAGAATATTAAGAAAATTCTCTTTTTCCTATACAATCAAATATCCTTTCTAAATAAGCTATTTAAAAAACGCATAACTTAGTAAAAATCCATTTCCAGGAATTCCTGTCCATATACGGTAATGTGTGCGAATTCTGTCGCGCAACCAGATATATGATCTATAGAATTTATACACATTACGTAATACACTAAAACTTAGATAAGTTTAACAGTTTCGTTTTTTTTTTTTAAGCAAACTAAAAATAGACATAAAACCAGGGTTGTAAAAAACCCGGGTTTAAAAAAAACAGCCCGAGCGGGTACCCGGCCAGTTACCCACTACAACCGTTAGGGTTGTAAAAACCCGGTTAAAAAAACCCAGCACGGGCGGTACCCTCACAGCTACCCACTACAACCCTGGAAAAAACATCACTTTTTCCGTACTAAGATTATTAGCGATAAAATTTAGCGATATCCAAAAGCTTTTAGTAACGAAGAAGGAAAACTATTATTGCCCGAGTGGCGTTCGGGCAAAACTGTTAAGGGGTTAAAAAATGCATACCACAGCAAAAAACGCACTTCTATCAAATATCGATCATAGTCAGTCCTTTAACCAAATATTTTGTGTGTATCTGTAAATGAACGATAAGTGCTACACACTCCGTTAATCTATAGAAAACATGTTGTAGTGCACTTCAGACCTACTTTTAATTTCATTATATCTGAAGTATCATAACATTATTAAAATGTAAAGCAACCGATCATAATGCAAGACTACTGGAATCAACCGATCATAATATAGTGCAAACCCCATAGATCATAATGAATTACCTTGAGCGTCCCTGTAAATGAACTATAAATGCAATGTCCTTGCATACTCCTGAGAAAGCAAGTGGCAGTCCACTTCAGTGACCCATTTCAGTCTTATTATGTTTCAAATATCGTAACATCAATAAAATGCACCGTAAACGAATTTTTCCCATAGACCATAATGTAACGGAAATTTTTGTGTGTCACTGTAAACAAACTATAAATGTTAAACATTCCTTGTATAGACTACTATTTACAAAATTATTATTTTCACTAAAGTTTTATTTATTTTTATTTTTTTATCATTAATAAATTTGTATTTGCATTCTGCATCATACAATTTAATAATAATAATAAAAAAATTATAATCTAAATTTCTTATAAAGCTCATTTCATCACAATGTCCGATTCACAAAACAAAACAAAAATAATAATCAAGTCTATATTTAAAACATATTCTGAGAAAATGAAAGAAGCCTAACATACCCCTAACATAAGCCTAAGCATAGAAAATGGCCTATTTAATATTTCATGTACAAGACTTTCCGATAATCAACACCCATCCTAAAACGAAATGCCGGTTATGAAAAAATTCATTTTTTCTTCGTTAATAGGTTGATTTAAATGACACTAAGGTTTCATAATTTGCATTGGAGAGTTCCCATAATTTGCGGTATCATTACCTGAAGTGTAAAAACCAACGTAAAGAAAAGCATGTGAACAGCCAAAAAAATTTTAACGTACAACGCATTCAAATCTTTATAAAAGGAGACACTATTTATGTGCCAAAATAATTAAAGATAAAATGAGGCGCAATAGCAGCAAAGTACTTGTATAATTTGCTAAACAAAAGAGCCCCTTATACATTTTATTCACCAAACTGTCCCAGAAAAAATCTGAAATACCCATCCGACTGGAAATGGTTTTCTTTCAATTTATATATTTTTAAAAAGCTTAGGGATAGTTTGCAATTTAATAGAAATAGCTCATAAACTCATAATATGTATTACATTATTTCAAATATCGATAAATTTTACATTTCCACAAAATTTTTTCTGCGTAAAAGTGACTATAATATACATTCGAACCCCCAAAAAAACCGTACATTTTAATCACCAGAATGTTCGAGAAAAGACTGAAATAACCATTCGACTACACATCATGTTTTCTTTCAATATAGATTGAAATATAAGCTTAGAGCTTCATAAAGAAATTGTACCAAACTTTAAAATTTTCAATACTAACATCCAATTTTGACAGCATACTTGGCCTTTTTTCTTAAGGAAATTTTATTTTAGGATACTACACGGAAAGCCATTCGATCAAATAATTTTGCAGGTTTACAGTTTCGAAATTCTAATGTTAAATTCCTTTTTAATCTTTGCTAAACATATTGCGATGCGGGTAGATTTTAAACTATAACTGAAAAACTTCTTCTGTAATTTTGTATTCACATAATTGAAGCTTCTAGAATCTCCAAATATGCGAATCCGAAATTACTGCTCATTCCGCCAAGAAATTTTGAAGATCGAAGAAGTCGGCTCTTTTTATGAAGCCTTGTAAAGTCGGACTGCTAACTTTATTTTTGTTTTTTGTGCTTTTCATTACTATGGTTTTGCACTTCACATATTTGCTAAATATTACATTATGAACAGGTAAAACAACGAAATTGTTGATTTTATGATTAATAATTGTATTCATATTTATCGCATAAAAAGGAATTAATGCCGCATTTCAGAGCGTGTTTAAACTTTGAAGGGCGAAGCGCCCTGTCCTTTATACAATTGACAAAATGTATCCTGCCTCTTTTAAAAATAGCGAAATTTAATTTCAGTTGTACCCAATATATTTCTTTAAAAATCATTTGTCTGACTACAGTATTTTTAAATCCACGAGTTTGCAAAAATTTTAAAACTGACTTCTTTCGGAAAACACGGGATATTATTAAATCGTGTTGTAATTTAAATATATCTTTTAATTTGTAATTCATGAAAAATCATTCAAAATTTATATTACTTTTATTTACTACACTTAAAAAAAAACTATTTTTTTATCATTATTTAACGCATTACTAATGCTTTTACTATTAAAATAATGCCCTTGTTGGCCTTTTTCTTTCTAGAATAAACACTACTTAGAATTTATTCTTTCATTCATATTTACCACGTATTAAAGATATAAAAGTAATTAATAATGTATTTAAGAGCAAGTTTAAATTTGGAATTACAAGTATAATCATTTGAAAAATACTTCGTTTTAAATTTGCTAAAATGGTGCGAAACTCAATTGTTGCGATGAAAGTATTTTTGTAGAACGATCTGCTATTTCCCACTGGAAAAATATTATTCATGCTGTGATCAGTGTAATGAGTAATTTATAGTACTTTAAAAACAATCATCAATAAGTACATTTTAGTTTCATTCATATGACGCAACCGCAACCCGGATACGAAGGGGAACTCCACGTCCTCAGGTCCACAAGTGACAAAAAGTTTTTTTTTTTTTTTTTTTTTCATTTCTTCGGTTGTCAGACAGTGTATAGGTAGATAAACATTTTTGCTGAGTTCGCCCTTTCGAATCATATAACACTTGGGCTGAAAATAGGGCTCCTATCATCTAAGATCCCCAATACAAATATTTCAGAAGAGTTTTCCTTTAAACCAGCATTTGTCGTTCGCGCTTTTTATCAATATATATTATCAATATATATAATAAATATATATAATAAATATATATAATAAATATATATAGTAATTTTATATAATAAATATATATAGTAATTTTATATAATAAATATATATAATAAATATAAAAGTAGGTTTAAACTTTGAATTAAAAGTATATCATTTCAGAAATGTTTTGTTTTAAATTGGTTTAAACGACTCAGAACTCTATCATTGCGATGAAAAGGTTTTTGTAGAACGATTCATTATTTACAATTGGCAAAATACGATTCCTGCTGTCATGATTGTATTGAGACATTAACGCTAATAAAAACAAATAATCGTCGAATGATACATAAACGTTCTTCCTCATTTGAAGCGGGGGAACTTCAGCTAATACAGCGGAAAGCATTATGAAGACGCCGCGTGAGAGGCAATTTCTGGTATGACTCTAAATATAACTTTCCTGTATAAAGTTACAGTCTAAGCTACAAAAAATTAGTTACTACTAAAAAGTGAATCATTTATTTGTAATTTGAATTCGGTATTCGAGAAAACTTTCCTTATCCAACTTAAACGGCGCGAAAAATAAAATAATATTATTAAAAGATTATTATATAAATAATTATCAATATAATATTAATTTTATAATTTAATGCATTTATTTTATAAACACGGCTTGTGACATTTAAATAAATCACGGGTTAATCGGTAGCTTTTATTAATGAACTGATAAAAGACAAAATGCAAATAGTTTTATTTTATGTGTATTGGGATCGGCTACCTAAATGAATCGAAGAAATTCGATAGAACGGCACCTGGAGTTTAATGAAAACTATACATGATTTTACATAACTGATAAAATAAATTATTAATATAGTATTAATTTTATAATTTAATGCATTTATTTTATAAACATGGTTCGTGACATTTATATAAATCACGGGTTAATAGAATCGGTAAAGTTTTATGAATTAACAGATAAAAGACAAAATGCAAATAGTGTTTATATGTATTGGGATCGGCTGCTTAAATGAACCAAAGAAATTCGATAGAGCGGCACCTGCAGTTTAATGAAAACTATGTGATTTTTTTACATAACTGATAAAATAAATTATTTCATGTTTCATTAACATTAATTTAACATTTTAGCAAATATTTTGTATGTTTTATAATATTTTCTAAACCTTTGTAAACGAAAAACGTATGTTTCAAATGTGTCAGAATATATCCTAATGTATATACTACTTCTTCCTAGGGTGTAAAAAAATCCAGATTTAAAAAAAAAAGATTTTTTTTAAAATTACAATCGGACTTTTTTTTTAATTTAAATCGGGTTTTTATGATCCCCCCCCCCCCTTTGTTGAAATACAAAATAGCTACCAAGAATTCCAGCTTTCCAAAACAATTAGCCCTCTTATTAGTAAATTTATCTATATTTTTATTCTTTAATTAATAAAATTATAATTATTAGTTAGTTATTACCGAAATTATAAAAACTGGAAATTAGTAATTTTATTAGTAATATACAATATTCTGTACATTAATACTTTGTAATAGTTATGTAAAACAATATTAAATACTATTGCTATTTATATTTATTAAAATTATTAATAACTGCTTCAATATTAAATTGTTAACTTAAAGTTAATAATTAATAAATGATTAACTCTTATTAGGAAAATAAAATACATGTTTATTCTTTAATTAATAAAACTATAATTATTAGTAATTACAAAAATTATAAAAACTGCACATTAGTAATTTTATTAGTAGTATAAAATAATATGTACATTAATACTTTGTAATAGTTATGTAAAACTATATTAAATACTATTGATATTTATATTTATTAAAATTATTAATAACTGCTTCAATATTAAATTGTTAACACTCCTTAAAAGTTAATAATTGTTAAATGATTAACTGTTATTAGGAAAATAAAATACATGTTTATTCTTTAATTAATAAAATTATAATTATTAGTAATTACAAAAATTATAAAAACTGTACATTAGTAATTTTATTAGTAATATACAATAATATTATGTACATTAATACTTTGTAATAGTTATGTAAAACTATATTTAAATACTATTGATATTTATATTTATTAAAATTATTAATAACTGCTTCAATATTAAATTGTTAACACTGCTTAAAGTTAATAATTATTAAATAATTAACTCTTATTAGGAAAATAAAATACATTTTTATGCTTTAATTACTAAAATAATAGTTAATAATTTAATATTTAATGAGAATTTCATAAGAAAATATATTCGTATGTGTTTAGTAACGATATAAGGAAAAAAAGGGTATATAACTTTTTTAATATGATAAAGTGACATTAATTTTTAATGGTTTTTATGAAATACAAATTTAAAAATATATTTAAATTACAACATAATTGAATAACTTGTTTACTGTAAATAAAATCCAATATTTTTGCAAAGTCTTGGACACACGGATTTAGAAATACTGTGGAGCTGTTTTTTTACAAGAAATCTCTGTTTACAACTAAAGATAGATTTCACTATTTTTTTTAAAAAAGGAGAATGCATTTTTCCAATTTAATAAAGAGTACAATGCTGCACCCTTAAAAAATAGCTTAGAGGGAACAGTAAGTAATTACAAAATTAATAACTGCAAATAAGTAATTTCATTAGTTAGTAGCACAAATAACAAACAAATATTATTTGCAACTTGTTTTGCATTTGTACTGTTAATCGCCTAAATTTAAAGTGACGCACATGTATGTATATGATGAAAAAAAATATGAAAATGAGTTACTCATTCATGCACACATACAAATACTGAGTAAATACAAGAATAGCCAGTTATATCTGAAATTCTCAATATATTAAACAGCAGCATTGTTACTGCTCAAAGGGGATTGTTAGCATTCAGCATTTTAAATTAAAAAGAAAACCAAGGATAGTATCCTTTTAAATACCTAACTAATTTCTTTATTTGGTGTATATATGAGTTTAAAAGTAAAAAATAAATAAATTATTTCACCTCTACTGAAGAAGCTTTTGCTGTGCTTAACATTTTTACACCAATTAGATATTTTCCTCTTACACATAGTTTTACAATGGCCTTTGAGCAATGTTATTATTTCAATCTTCTTTAGTTCCAATTTGCTATAAATTTGTTATTCCAAAAATAAGGTACTGATTATTTATTCTTTTTCTAGTAGAAATTTATACCTGATATATACTCATTTTATGTAAAAGAAGGAATAATTTGATTACTTAAAAGTAATGACATTGCAAATTAGATTTAAAAAATCATTTTTAAATAAAATACTTAAAAACTTGCTTTTTACAAACTTACTGTACTTAATTTTTTTACAAGCTTAAGGAATTAAGCTTAGAAACAATTATTCAAAGCTTTTTTTTTATTTATTTATAAAGGTAAAATATCCACAGAAACTTTCCAAATTATGTTTATCTTAGATTTTATTATTTTCTATGGCATTTTAAATATTTTGAAAATTAAAATTTATGATAAAAAAAAAAATCAGTTGATTTAAATCAGTGATTTTTTTTTAAATAAGTTGATTTAATCACTGATTTAAATCTGATTAAAATCGTTCTTCTTCCCCCCCCCTTTTTTTAACGTTATAGTTTTTTTTCTCTGCTTTTTTCTAAATTTGTATTTTCCAAAATTCTTTTCGTGATATTCTATAAATAATAAGAGTACAACGAAATTCTTTTTCTATAAATAATAAGAGTACAACGAAATTCTTTTTCTATCTTTTTCTGTTTTTCCTTGCTGTAGATGAAAATGTCAGAAATATAATTTAACTTTTTCTCCACTATAAATTATTAGTTTATAGGAAGAAGAGACATGCTCAATCAAAAGTGTCAAAGATCAAAACAAAAGCATAATTTTATTTCTTTATTTTTAAATTTCAGAATATATGTATCTGTGCAAGAGAACTAAAACTTTAATATTTTTTTTTCATTTACAGAGAAATAGTAAACTATTGTGTTACTTTACGGATTTTCTATATTACTTACAGAAGTGGTTTTTCGGATTTACCTTTAAAACAACTCGCGATTCATTAATAAATTAAACTTCGCGATTCTTACTCTTTTTCGCTTTTATTTTTTAGGAGGAAGAGACATACTCAATCAAAAGTGTCAAAGATCAAACAAAAGCATAAATTTTATTTCTTTATTTTTAAATTTCACAATATATGTATCTGTGCAAGATAACTAAAACTTTATTTTTATTTTTTTCATTTACAGAGAAATATTAAACTATTGTGTTACTTTGCGGATTTTCTGTATTACTTACAGAAGTGGTTTTTCGGATTTACCTTTAAAAAAACTCGCGATTCATTAATAAATTAAACTTTGCGATTCTTACTCTTTTTTCGCTTTTATTTTTGAAGTTGTATTTTGGGGATAGTTTTTCTTTGGCAAAGGAAAACACGTGGATTTCGCGCATCAATTTCAAAAGGAGCGGAGCGGTGTACAACGTCGATAGAAATGGATTTATTGAATAGGTAGTGAGGAAGTTCAAATACCGGGGTAGAGACAGTCGATGGAGAGAAACCAGAGCGAAAAGCCAGTTGCAATCGCCTGCGGGATGCGAGAGGGAAAAAAATCGTCTCTTTTTTAGAGAGAAAATTATGGAATGGGGGATGTAAATAAAAAAAATAAATTACGTACCTATTTTTGAAGCAATGACACACAAGCAGAGCACGTGCACACACCAAGTAAAGCCTGAGTTCGTTTTTAGGTTTCGAACACCCGCCATCAATAATAGCGACTAGTAGAAAACTCGGCGTGGTTCCAATAACACCATTCAACAAATATTGGGGGGATTTAAATTCTGGGTTTCGAAGATTGAGTATAATACACAAACAACTGTGTTAAAAATAAAGATCACGGATCTTGCCGGCTTGTGCGACTTCAAGTCATGGTACTACACGTTGCACACGATCCACAAAAACACAAACATTACATCCAGCAGAAATTCACCAAGTCCTGCACTCTCTCACGGTCCCGAAATTGGAAGCAGGCTTTAACGTAGCAACTGAAACCAGCGACGCCACTTGGGAACTATTCGGAGTTCTGCATTATGGTTCGAACGCCATCTAGCGTTCAGGGCAAGGACATCGTTGACAGCATTATTAGCAAATACGAGACGAGAAGAATATATCAATCAAACGTATTTTTACATTCTAAGAGCAAAGACGCGCACAAAAACAATGTACGTTTACTTCGAAGAAAGATATTTGTTTTTATTTCGCTACTCAAAACAACTTTAATCGTAAAAAAAAAAAATATTAATGTAAAGTAAAGTAATTTGTGTTTGTCATTGAAGGAAAGCAGAAAACGTTAAATGAAAGGAATGAGAAATAAAATTATAACTCTTTTCCCAATTTTATAAGAATTAAACTTTTAAAAAGTGTCGTATATCTGAATAGATAGTGCATTATTAATTATGACTTAAAGTATGCTTTTAAAAAAAATAAACTAATTTATTTTTAGGATTTTCACTAGTTTCTTTTTCCATTTAAAAAAAATTAATATATATCAAATTACGTACATACGTGTGATTTTCTTCTCAAACTCAACACGAAAAATATATTAGATTTATTATCAAATTAAAATAAACATTTCTTGGTGTCAATGTTACGATAAAATTTTAATAAACGAGATCTTACGCGTAAATTCCTTTTTTCATTTACTTTCTTTTTTTTCTTTAACCAAGTAAAATACTGAATACGGAAATGTTTTGTATTTTCATAAAAAAACCACATCTCTCCCATTCTCTATTAACTGACCCACTTCCACACTTTCTCAGAGTCAAAGATAATTACTTTTTTATCCAAAAAACAATTTAAAAAATAAATTTATGTGAACTTTTTCTATTTCCGAACTTTTTCTATTTCCATCGGTAAAACTAAAAGAAATTCCTTCATTGAGGCACAAGGTCAGGAGAAGTTCCGAGAGCATCAACTTGTTCTGCAACTTTCTTGACTGGAAATGATATTCTTTACACGATTTAAATGAGAAATGTGTCTGTTATTTAATTATAAAACTCATTTAATAATAAAGAGAACTCCATGTAATAACCGTTAATCCGTTACTTTTTGTAACATTTGGAATGATTTTAAATGAGGTATTTTCTAAATAATGAGTTCAAAGACCCTCTTTTTTGCCCTTTTTGCTTGTTTATACATTAGCCGTATACACAGGCCCGTACAGAGGGGGGTAGATCCGGTACAAATTACCAGGGCCTGGGTCTTCTAGAGTGCCCGGCTTCGGTACTGGTTTTAAATAAATACCAGAAAAAGTAAACTGATATTTTTTACATAAAAATTTTAATTCAAATAACTAGCAAATAATAAAATTCAAAAGTCAGAAGTTGCTTGAACGTATTTACGGACTGGCTAGGAGAGGGGTGCTCAGGAGGCATTTTACGTTCGAAACAAAATCCAGCTTTTATTAAAAATCAGCAAAACGTACATAGCAAAAAATGCAGGCAGCATTTATTTATTTATGTAGAACAAATATTTAAAACACAACAACAAAAATTACAATAGCGTCAGGTAATCGGAGCCTTAACTGATGAAGTGAATTAAAATTTAATTATATTTCCAATATTTTAAATTTCTATTTAAAATCCTTATATGAAAAGGTGTTACCAATGCATCATAAACTGTAATACTACTGTAAAGGAAAAATAAAATTGTAAGAAAATACTATATAGATTTTCTAAAAAAGTACTATCCAACATATTTATTTTCTAATACACTAAAGGCTGTTTATAACGGAATTCTATTGGAAGTAAAAAAAAAAAAAAAAAAAATCATGCTCTAGCCAAAAAAATTCCATGCATTTATACCTTTTAAGATGAAAAAAACCTATTTAAAACGGAATTTCCTGTACGTTTTCATCTAAGCTGGTTTTATTTTATCAGGCTCAAAAGGCATTGGAACTATTACTGGGGCCCGCGGTCTTTCTGTACGGCCCTGCGTATAAAAAGTGGAAACGAATTTGTTGGACTATTACGTAACTGAATAATCTGCGATATATTAACTGTAAGGTATCGGTTCAAAGGCAGATTAGTATCAGTTTTTTAAGCATTCTTCTTTGCTGAGAAAACTGTTACAGGAATCGTACACCTAGACATGCTTTAGATTTATCGTATGCTAATACGCTAATGTAATATTCCCTGGCCACCACGATCACCAGATCTTTCACCCCTAAATTTCAGTGTGTGGTATTTTGTTAAAGATTTGGTTTACAGTCCGCAGCTTTTAAAATCTATTCCTGAACTGAAAAAACTCACTTAGTTTGATCGACGTGAACATGCTCACAAACATATTTCAAGTACCGATTTACTAAAGGGTCATTTGCAGAGTAACGGAGGGCAGCAACATCCAACACTTCTAAAATGATAAACTTTGTATGTTTAGCTATCTTATGATTATGTGTATTCTTATGTTTATCTGAATAAATACGCATAACAAACAATTCTTTTCCCCAACTTATTTATGTCCACCATATCGTTATTGTAAATAATATAGTAAAGCTAATTTGATTTTTGTTATTAAACAAGAACGAAAAATCATGCGTTAAGCATAGATTATGTAACATTTTCCAACGCTTCCAAAATTATTTTACAAATCATTATCGTTTAATAAGTGAAAGATAACATCTAAGTAAACAATTTGGAAAACGCATAACGCATTTAAACACGTAATTTCAGGAATTTCCAACATACACAATATTCGGAAAAATATTCGAATACTTTTATTCAGCCCTGTATATGATCAATAGATTTGTATATATACTACATAGGATGCTAAATTTTAGTTTAGTTTGGAAACGTGTAACACAGTTTAAAATTCTACTTCTGGAATTTCTGTCAATAAACGGAAATGTGTTCGCAAACTTTTGTGCTGCCCTGTATATGAAATACAGAATTTATACACACCAAGTAATCAACAAAAAGGGAGTTAAATTTAAAATCGCGTTCAGCAACTTAAAACGCATTTCCAGGAATTATTGTTAACAGACAGTAGAGAATTCTTTTGTGTGTCCCTGTAAATGAACGATGACTGCTATACACACACTATTCTGTAGTAAGCCTCTTGTAATGTACCTTAGTGATACATATAAATTTCAATGCGTTTAAAATAGTGAAACATTATTTAATTAAACCGCAAACGATTTTTCTCCATAGACGTAATGTAACGGAATTCTTTTGACTGTCCCTGTAAAGTAACTAAGTGCTATGCCCACCCTATTCCATATTAAGCTTCTTGTAATGCACCTTAGTGATATATATCAATTACAATGTCTTTGAAATTGTGTAACATCATTAAAATAAACCGCAAATGATTTTTCCCCATAGACCGCAATGTAACGGAATTGTTTCGAGCGTCCCTGTAAAAAACTATAAGTGCTACACACTTCCGTTGAAATAGGGAACATGCTATAGATAACGACAATAACATATAAAAATTGCAGGGCAATCCGAGCATATTTACGGGAGTTAGAGCACGGACAGACGGCAGACAAACCGAAGTCATGAACACTCTTCAACTAGGTTGGAAAGTGTTAAAAAGGGCAATATCTGGATGAAATTTTAACGCGTTTCAGTTATTCAGCCAAAATTTGTGAAGGAAATCCTATTTTTTCATAAATTAAATAAGTACTAGAGGGATTATTTAGTTATAATATTCATGTAATCGCAAAGAGAACAAAGTGAAAAACAATAAGCCGTTACTTTCTGTAGCATTCGAAATAACCTTGAATGACTGAGCATTTTTACACCGAGTTCTAATTCAATAGATGTTTCTTTTTTGTGCATTAGCCTTTTGTTTATTATAAATAATACGGCAATATATTTCAATTCTTAATGTGTGGAAAGAAGGGAAGAATCAAATCAATATCTGGGATTTGATTGATGAAATTTTCACGTAGTTTAGTTAGCCAGTCAAATTTCTTGACGATCGAATCATATCCTTTTCACAATTTAATAAATGAGTATTGTGGCGGTTATTCAATTTCAAAACCTATTTAATAATAACGCGAACTCCAAGTAATAAGAACCGATCGATCACTGTCTGTAACATTCTGAATAATATAGAATGAGGTAACTTTTTAAATAATGGGTTCAATGTCATATTTTTGTTTTTGTCTTTGTTTGTATATTAGCCATATACGAGTATTTATGATAAATAATATGTGACAGCTGACTGCATTCGATTAGAGAATTCTAAGTAAAAAGCTTTAATCCATTACTTTTTATAATATCTATACTAATAAAAGAAAGTTTTTTATGTGTGTGTCTGTCTGTGTGTGCGATGGGTAGCAAAATCTACCGCACGTAGAGGTCTGAACATTTCGTTGCGGATGGTCCAAGGCAGGTCCTGATGCACCTGAGGCTCAGATTTTTTAAGATCCGGGTTACGTAGGCACTTTTAAGTTTTTGTGCCCTAAATTGTTAATAACTTGCCTCCTTTTAACCCGATCTTCTTTGTTTTGAGAGCCCTTTCTCCATTCAGATATTCCCCCATTTCTACATTCCAGTTAGGACCCTGGCACCCTGAGGCCCGGTTCCCTTGAACTTTTTGTGCGCCATGCATTTTTCACAGCCCTAATTGTGTCACTCTCTCAATGCATAACTTTAAAGTTGAGTCGTGGACTCCTCTCCCCAGGCCACCACCCTCATATTTTTATTGGGGTCCTAAGACCCTTTTTAAGCATTTTTACGCATTTCTTTAAAATTTTATTGTAATGATTAATTCGTACCCTATGCTTAATTTCGACTGATTGAAGATATAAAACGCTAAGTGCTAGGACCTTTTAACCTGTTTTCAACTTAGAGCCCTGCCCAAAACCATCAGTTCGCCCCTTTTTGGGCCCCCTACTATAACTCTTTTAAAAATCGCCCGGTTCACTAGCATTTTTTTTCTAACAACTTCTTAGGTCCTCCAGCTACTACATCAATGACAAAAAAAATTCTCAGATCTCAGCTACCACCAATTTTGAATATTAATCTCCTTCTTGGCGCCCTTGGTGCAGCTTCTTTAAAAGTGATCCGATTCTCTTGCAATTTTCTTTAAAATAGTTCTAGGTTCCTCCAGCTACTTTATAAACCACTAAAAATTTCCTTAGACCCCAGCTACCCCCTTTTTTTCAATATTAATCTTTTTCGGCATCAACTTCACAAAAATTTTATTTAATAATTGAAGTCAAACATTTACAGTGATCTAGTAAGTTATATTTTACAATAAAATTTCTGGGTCGAAACATGATTGTTTGATCCGCAGATTATACGCCGGAAATTACGGTACGTTTTCTCACTACATCCGCAAATTAAAAGTCACGTTACTGTTAAAGGTAAGTGGTTAAGTTTAGCGGGGGTGGGGGCGGGGGATTTTCATCCGTAAATTAAATATCCGGTTAATGTTAAAAGGTAATTCGTTAAATTTACAGGGGGCACCTTTCACCGTCTAGGGGCGCATTCTTTTTCAGGTTCTATGGGTCCAGTTTCAACAAGAATTGGTTCATTTAATTAGCTTACGATTCAGTTACTTTCTGACGTCAATTTCTGCATTATGAAAATTCATCTTCTGTTACCACTATTTTCAAACATTAACGGCGCATTCTTTTTTCGGGTTCTATGGGTTCGATTTCAACGGGAATTGGTTCATTCAACTTCGCTTATGATTGTTTTACAGATTATAGTTCCAGCTTCCACCGCCAGGGAGCACATTCATATCTCTGGCTATATGGGTCTGATTCCAACGGATTTTGGGTTTCGCCCATTCAACTTTGTTTTCGATTGTCTCCGGCGCGTACGGAGTACTCCCGGTATATGCTGCCTTAGGTAGGGGGATCCCAGGTCACAGATTCGTTCGGAAAGGGGTTTGTTGGGAATACACTAGACGCTGCCGAAAGCATAGGGGATCCTGGAAACTAGATTCATTTGAAAGATTTTCCAAAGATATAAAATCATACAAATTTGAGTTTTATTTAAAGTTGTTATCACGGACCCGAGCAACACTGTGCGGTCTAGTTAGTTTGAAATAATTTGAAATGAGAAAGCTCTTTAACAATTTTCAGTTCAATTTTTCAGTATTTTTTCAGATGTGCAGTATTTTTCTTGCTCCAGCATATTTACAGAAACATTATTATAAGAGCTTAGCTATGTATTGGAGGTAACATAAAATACTTTGAAAATACTTTTTGAATTGCTGTTTATTAATATTGCTAGGATTTTAAAGTAAATTTGCCTGTATACTGTGAAAATCTTTATTTACATGTACTAGAGGAGATCCACCCCGGGCATCGGTGGTTACAGAACACAGGTGAAAATTTTTTTTTATTGAAAATTCGATTAGGTTTTTTACATTTAATATATTTTTTTAGATTGCCCACTACCCGTAAGGCATGCTGACATCACGACGACGTTACTGTGAAGTCACACTGTGACTTCGTGACCGTCGATGTGAAATCACAGTGACGTGAATTTGAAGTCGTTATTACCCTTTTAAAACTCGTTTGTGACTAATTTGTGAAGTCACGCTGTGACAAATTTGCGAAGAGTGTCATTTGTGACGATTTTATTATTAACTTTCTGACGAATCTGTGATGAAAGAGACAATAATTTGAAGTCACAGTGTAACTGAAAAGTGTGACATTTGTGAGGATTCTGCATCGGGTCAGTGGACTACATTTTACCCGAACACTCCTCAACCTGATTGGGTCGGCTGTTTCTTTTCGGTAGGCAGGATTCGGATCCTGCATCGAATCCGGCGACTAGATTTTACCAGAAACCCGTACCGACCTTATTGTTTCGGTTGGTGTCTTTATTTTTCTTTTTGGCTGTAGGTAGAATTCTTTTTTAAATGTTTCTTCTAATTTTCAAAGATTTTTAAAATTCACATTTTGGTCAGAATGAGACTTCACAATACGGTGGGTTTTTTTCTCTATGGAACTTCACAATACGGTGGGTTTTTTCTCTATGGAACTTCACAATACGGTGGGTTTTTTCTCTATGGAACTTCACAATACGGTGGGTTTTTTGTCACAGTCCTCTTGTGACGTACGTGAGTTGCAATCACGTCACAGTCACGTCACAAAATGTAAAAATTTGCCAGAATGATAACTCTTAGAATGAATAACGTTTTCATGTATTCTTGTCTTTTTTTTAAAGTTTTCGGAGAAGTTCACATTTCTCAGTCACAGTGTGACGTCACTGAGGTGTGGCATTTTTCTCACACATGTGACTTGCAATGACGTCACATTTACTTCACTGCCACCTACGCGGGTAACACCAAAAAGCATTTTTATATGAAAAATATCAATAAATTAGTGAAATATAAAGTTTTGAAATTTATTAAAAGCGCTACTTTCGTATTAGCCGTATGTCAAGAGTTAATAGCCGAAGAAATCGCCAAAGATCACTACTTACAGCACACTCTAATTATGATAATTTCAGTGGTTTAAGCGCGTATTTCGATTACATGTCTGTTAAATTTATGTTTTTTTAATATTATTTTATTATATTATTTATGGAAGAAGTTTTAATTTCTTTATAAAATTTTAGTCGGAAAGAAATTCTGAACTCTTTATATTGATTTAAGTGCAAACAGGTTATCTTTCGTAATCGGGCTGCTCGCGTTAAAGAAATTAAAAAAACCATACTTGTAAACTATTTTAAAAACCATAAAAAATCAGTAAAATAAGATAGTATTAAAAAAAAATTCATTTGAATGAAAAATTTTTTTGCCTCAATTCGGACGGCGTAAAAATTTAAATTATGCGATGTTTAGAAGTTGAATGACTTACAGTAAAAGCGAAACACACTATATCGCCAAAATCACAGGACACTTTCTATTTTACACGTTTCCTCGAATAGTTAGAGAAATGACGAATTTTTTTTAGAACTTCGCGAGTATAAAGAACATGTCCTCATATTTTGCAACGAAGATTTGATCACGATGGCAAGAAAGGGACCAACAACAAATTGAAAAATTATATATTTGGAATCACCCTGTAAAATAAATGCCCGGAATGATCTTTCGCTGCGGCACAAAACTAGGTACATCTTATACAACATTTTTGTTCAATTGTGTAAAAATAGTACGCAATATTCATGGAGCTAAAAGGATTTCTTTAAAAAATTGAAGGAAATTTTTGCGTGTTTTTTCGTTTATATCATGCAGGGATTTCAACCAAAATTAATGCCAGTTTCAGACAAATTGATAAAATATAACAGAAATAGCAATAACACAGTATAATTAAAATATAAATACATGAAATATAAAATTAATGAAATATGAGAAGTTGTATGAAATATACTTTAACTGCGCATGCGTTAACGCTACCAAAAAAACTTTTTAGTGGATTGGAAGTCATCTGTATCGACCAACTAATATAAAAAGTCGAATATCTTGAAAATTCATAAATATATCGGCTATGTAGGGAACTGAATTTTGATTGCCTTCTAAAAGTAACCAGATAAGGGATTTACCACAAATTGCCATTTTTAATTAACTGACTTCCAGCAAAGGAATTGGTATTTAATGAATGTCAACGAGTAGCTTTGGAAGGGATATTTCGATTTTGACAATTATTTTGTTGGAATAGAATGGATCTGGTGGTTTTCCCCAAGAACAAATAAAGCATCAATAAAAAATGAAAAAAAAATTAAGTGTTCAAATTTTGTGGAAAATTACTTATCCAGCAACTTTTAGAAAGAAACAAATTCGGTTAACTTTAATGCCGATATATTTCTGAATTTTCACGATATTTGACTGTTCTTTTATATGACTTGCTGTATAGCAATAACGACTAAATCATGAAAAAAAAAAAATTCCATGATATCGTTCGCGCATGTGCAGTTAAAAATTATTTCAAATATATTTATATTATAATTACACAATGTTGTTTCTACTGTGCATTGTATAATTTTCTGAATGTGGCATTAAATTTGGTTGAAAATCGTTCATGCTAAACACAAAAACAATTTAAAATTTTTTTAGATGTTTTAAAGAAACCTTTATCTCTCCATGAAAATCACTGTTATACTTACACAAATCAACACAAATGTTGTTCAATATCTATGCATAGTCATGTGCTGCAGTTATAGATCATTTTACTTAACAGGGTGCTCCCAAATATTTTATATATATATATATATATATATATATATATATATATATATATATATATATATATTGTTTCATAATTGCTCTTGTGAGCAAACCTTCGCTGAAACACACGAAAACAAACATTTTCTTTATATTCCCGAAGTTCTAGAAGAATTCGTCGAGAAGTTCTCTAGATATTCCACAAAAAGGTCTAAAATCGAAAGTGTTCGGTGATTTTTGGCCATAAAAAGTGTATATTTTTCATAGTTTAAACTCAATTATTACTTACCCATCATACGTAGTATAGGGTAAATCTTGTAATCGTTTTGAAACATCTAAAAAAATTTTTGACGGATTTACACGTTTCAGACACTGGAAATTCCGAAAAATATATTTTTAGAAAAAAAAATTTCCGCTCGTCTGTCTGTGTGTCTGTAAACGCTCCCGAACAAATTGAGATAGAGACTTGAAATTTGGTATGTACTTAGTATGTAATAATGGGAAGAAGCTTATTGAATTTCAGTAACCTCGATTATCCGGAACTATTTTTTTTCGCACTCTCAAAGTATTCGTTCTGATAAAAAGGTACATAAAAATTTTCGAAATTGTTTATTTTAAGGAGTGAGTATAAATGATAATAAAAAAACAAATTTTGCATAAAGAATGAAGTCGATCGGATAATTTGTTGCCGAGATATTTGTAATCCAATTTCCACACTCTTCGATTTTTCATGACCCTGTATTTCATTCAAATATCAATTCAAATATATATTTTAATTGGAAATGAGACGCTTAATCCGACGCAGTAAACTGTTAGTTAATAGGTTTATCAATTTTGGAGTTAAGGATGTTTCTTTTACGCAATTCCGTAACAGAAATTTAAAGTTTATGACGTCATCAAGCCACGATTTTATTCGAATTGCAATGCATTTTATAAACAGTTTACACATGTTTTATTTTCATATTTTATATTATGCATATCCATGATGGGTAAGTATTACGGTGCCCACCAACGACTAGTTTTAATAACAATTTGTATTCTGCATATTTACTTTTCGGTAAAAGCAAAAGATATTTTGCTACTGAATTCTTCATGTCGGGCGTTACGTATACGTGTCATATAGGGTATGTAGGTTCCTTATGTACGAGTACTACCATTTCCAAGCACTAATCTTCACTTTATCTAAACAAAAGAATTTTTGCGATTAAGTTATGTGAAGATTACTCTTTTGAAATAGAGGTAACAATTTAAAAAGTCATACTGACTGCTCGTCTCGTACGAGTTAAATTATATGTTTTATTGTTGTCCCTTTTTTATTGACAAATATCCTTGTTCCTGTTCACACGCATACGTACGTCATGCGATTTTTTCAGAAAGGTGATCGATTGCATTCCAATAAAGGCGGGGAAGGAATTCACTGGTTTGAAATATAATTGGACTTCCATAACTTCTTGCATCCAATCTGGCTTTCGCAAGGTGGCTGTAGTAACGAATAAAAAAAATATATATAAAAATTTTCCGATTTTATTGTCGAAGTTCGATATCAGACAGAGATGATAACAGACAATAATCTAACTGTCTGGGATGGGGGTAACAGGCAGAGAAACTGTCTCGGGATGATATACTACAGACCATCGTCCTGTTAAAGAGACATTTTGACACCTTCGATGGTCACAGAAACAGACAAACTGACTGTTACTTTCTATTTTGCATAAAGGTGCATGAAACTAAACTGAAAGTCAAAAACAGAGGAAAATTCATACAGTGGGAAAATAACTTAGATATGATTGTGGGAAACACTACGATTAAAAAAAATCCCTGACGGCTCGGCCTACAGGCACAGATAGATTTCGAAGATGCAGACCGTGGGGCGCCTGTTTGTTTGTAATTGCGGAAGAAATGACCTTTTTGCCATCATACGGTAGATGGGAACCGCCCACTTCGAAACCTAACTTGTTTGCAGGCGGAGCCGGCAAGGATTTTTTTTGTTTTTATTTATTTATTTATTAATTTTTGGTATAAGGGTTGGTTCTATAAAAAACTTGTCAGTATAAAAGTTTTAGATAATATTAAGAGGATTAATAATAAATTTAAGCGGATTTGATATCTTGTGAATTGACGAAGTTACCATTTTTTTCTTCTAACCCTCCCCCCCCCCCTTGGGGCCATTTTGAATGATATCAAAAATCTGTCATACATAAATTTTCGGCCCTTTTCCTAAAAGTAATAACTTTAAACGGATTCGATACGCATCATAATTAAGAAATTATGGGTTTTTTTATGTTTTCACAAAAAGTCCCCCCATTTCACCCCTCCTGGTTCGATTTTGCCCATTAACGATCTTGACCGAGATTTTATGCCCCTTGATTTTATGTATCAGTTTGGAAGAGATTTATGCAGAATTTTTCCAGTTATCGTGTCCATAAAAAAGTGACATAGATAGATAAAGTTTTGAACTGGGGTTTTTGGGTTCTGGGAGTCATAATCGGCGTAGATCTGCAAAAATTTTTCAAAAATTCCAACTTAGGTGAGAATGTAATAGGTAGTATTTCTCACGATATCTACCTTAAAAAAAAAAAAAAAAGAAAAAGAAAAAAAAGAAGGAAGGATGATGAAAATTGCAAAAGCCATTTTATGTGTAATCGTTGTTCAGTCTGTTTGTGCCTTGAATGTTTTGAGCCTTTTCATATATGTCTTAACAACATATGGTACAAATTTTACATAATAAAAAATTACAGCCGTCTATAGGGATGTGCAAGAGGTGCAAAAACAAAAAATAAATACAGAATACTTAAATAAGTAGTAGTCATTTGATTGTGGTTTATTTACACATTTAAAGAAGTTTAACCCTTTCAGGGTAAACTCTTGCTAAAATGCTGAAATGTTTGTATGACACCAGGATTTACGAACAAATTTATTTGAAAATAATGAAAAGCTTTTCTGTACGTACATTATAATAGCAAAATTTTATTCCAAAATTCTGGTGTCATTATGGCATTTGGGGATTAAAAATAAATGGGATATATAATATCTCAACGGCCTTTAAGGAGGTAAGTATAAAATGTAAAAGTTTTATCCATGAAATATTAGGTGGAATAGAAGGGCCCCGCCAAAGTTCATGCACGCAGTCGGTCTTTCGCTAGCGACAGCTCTGCTTATTGTAATATTCTTGTTCTAAAGAATATCATTATCAATTTGTGAACGGGCCCTATTTTTTCTATTGAAACAGAATTCAAAATAGTACTAAAAAGTGATATAAGTCAGTTCTTTTTCATCTTTATCGCAATTTAATTCGTGTTAAAGACTAACTCACAGATATGTAGTTTTTTGAAACCATATTGTTGGAGCAAAAAGGAGGGAAAATCTAACTTTGAAATAAGTTTTTTTTAATTAATAGGAAGACTACTGCATTAACACAATCTTATTTCCCACCATTTCTTTTTTATTTCGTTTTGAAAACTTTTGCAATTTATGTTGCCTACTTATCACAGGTAAATAATTAAAGTGCGTTTTAACCATTTTGGAACACACTGTATGCAGTAGAGTTCCGTTAGAGCGAAATGCGACAGAATGAAAATTGAGTTAAAGAAAATCTTATAGTTCACATATGAAATCCTTATATATGAGAGCAATTAGTTATAACAAAAATTCATTGTAGTGAATAGACAGACGGTCACATGGAGTTCGTACTAATGGGATAAGACTGCATGTTCGTTTGTTAATTAACCATAAGTTTATATTAAGCATATGTTTGTAGACGTGAGGTTGCTGTTACTGTAATACAATAGAACAGCAGTTGCTATGTTGTATAATTTATTTTATTTAATTTGGTTACGCATATGATAAAGATTTTTTTATCGGGATATGTTACCATCACATGGTATAAAATTTGGTAAACAGGTTCATAAACATAACATGAAAATATTGATTATCTGTTTTGTTAAAGATCAAAAGTTCTTTATGTTCAATACAGGCATTTCAAACATTATATATTCTTAACGCTTAACCATTGCATAAATTACCCAAGAGAAGAAGTGTATTTTGCTTTAATAGATCACTCTACAGAAATAGTCACCTATATAAACTAAATTTTACTAAAATAAAGGTTAATAGATAAGAGTGCAGCAGAATCTCCAGGATCTAACACTAGAAGGAGTACTCATTGAGGAAGATTTATGATAAAACCAAGGATGAGATTTCTCCACTTTTTTGCATACCAGTATAATCTTACAGAAAATGTTTTTTTATTTAATCGGAACATTCTGCGATTTAACAGAACAACGTTTTCTCTAAGATTATACTGGTATGGAAAAAAGGGGAGAAATCCATACCTGGATAAAACATACAAGTTTATTAAACATTGGGTAAATGAAGTTGCAGTGAACCAGGCAAAATTTCACTTACGATGATCAAATTTAAATTTAAACAGGTCTCAAGCTAATCGCTTGAGAGCGTAGGGGTCAGGTCAGCGGGTTCGACTCCCGTCAGCTCCATTGCTAACACTTTGTGGAGCTCTCGGATGTAACTCTCTGGTGTTTAAATTTCCTTGTGACTATCTCGTCCCTGTATATTGACGATGACTTATAAGCGGGCACTTGATGTCAAGCACACAAGTCACGAGGCTATCGAAAAAGACAGGCTACCGCGGTACATTCCACTTATCTTTTTTTACAGACCGCTAGAGTGACGTGTTGCTCTTTTTGTACACCTGCATTGGTGCATTCGAGCATCACGTGACTCCCACGGTCTGTAAAAAAAGATTTGAGTAAAGCACCGCGGTAGCCTTTCTTTTTCGTTAGCCTCGCACAAGTCAGATGTACGTTCTCAATAAACAACAACAACAAATAGGTCTCAAATACACTATATGTAAATTTAATGATTTTAAATCTCAACATACGTAAGAAACTTACGTACGCTGCTCAAAACCGTATCCTAAGCACACTGCTATGTCGAAGAACACTATCGCTGAAAACACTTTAACCAATAGTTCTTCAAAAAGGCTCTAAAGTCTAACTAACTAGAAGTCCGTGGTCTCCAAAATTCATTTTATTCCAGCACGTAGATTTCATTTCTTACAAAAACGTAAGCTCTTCAAATAACACGAGACGTTAATATATAAGATCACGTGACAGGAATGCGAACTCAAAGTCTCAAAAGCGAGAAATTCCAGTCTAGATTTCCTTGGAAGAGAGGACTCGACCCAATTTACTCCTTTCAACTCCAACCAGCGTATTATACTTGCCAACTGACCACAGTAAGCTAATTAGCATATAACCACACAAAATAATCGTGAAATCGGGAGCCACAATCACACTTGCGAAAGTCAGAGAATCGACAGATTAATGGCACTTTCACATACAGGTGTTAAAGTCCATAAAGTAGGCTACCCTCATAAATAGGTAGCCAGACACTGCCATAACCCTCCCCGGAATCTGAAAAGAAAAAGCTTGGGCCAAATGCATACCCAAGATCTTTTTCTTTTAAATATCAATTTAGAGCTAAAAACATAACTAAAACAAATGATGGGTCATGACTTTTTTTATTTTTTGTCTGAATATCAATTTTACTTTTATCACTCTTAACCCATCATATCTGTGGTCAACGCTCAACTACAACGTAGCAAATCATCTTTATTACTTAAAGTTCAAAAACTTACAAATTTCGTCAATCTGAGAAACACATGAGAGGGTTAGAATGACAGTAGAGTAAGTCGATATTTAGTAATTTGATAAATGAAGGGTTTTGTGAAACTTGTCGTATTGCCATTGTATTAAGTGGTACAACTTGTTTTTCCCTCTAGCGACTCAATAGGCGCGTCCACGGACCTAACCCCGAGTAACATAGGGTAACACATGGGTGAACCGAAGCGTTCAGAGACCGATATCACGTGACGTTTTGCTGGTTATCCGTAGCGTTAAGAGCCGGAAATTACCCCGACTTCGTGTAACCCACATTACCTGGAGAATTTTGATGGGTAAAGTGATCACGTGGTTGGGCAATCCGATTTGTTTGTTTGCTTTATAGCTAACTGCAACTGTTAACTGTCGTTCTTTATGACTCCTACTGTACACTTGAGTCCTGACCATTTGATTGATTTACCTTTAACAGGACTATGATATAATTGGCCAACGTCGCTAGGTTGGTTCCTGCAATGTTCCTACAATAAAAATGTAATGGTAGATTGGTTGACGGCAGTGTTTGATTGTAAACATGCCCATATTTTTACCCAAAAGTGTTCACAGACGTTTTAACCCAACGTTATCCTGAGAAAATAAGATGACATCAATCCCAAATTATACGAGTAATACGCATTTCAGTCTCTGAATGCGTTACCTAAGTGAACTATGACTTATTTGACTGTCACACTGAATAGAAATGATACGTTCAGAGAAAATATAGCTATCTAGATTTTTCAAATTTTTGACTTACTCCACTGTCATTATAATCCCCTCATATGAAAAATTTCTCATAGAAAATTGTTTCAAAATGCATAAACGTAAACACTCACCAACCACGTGCCATACTGAAAACTCTCAACTCCTACGAACTCTATTTCTCGCATTCACGATCTACCTCAACCGAAAAGAAATTTCGATCGAATACTCAAACGGTATTCATCATTAGTCTGATTGGCGAGTCTAACGAAAAAGAAAGGCTACCGCGGTGCTTTACGAGTATCTTTTTTTACAGACCGCCGGAGTCACGTGATGCTCGAATGCACCAATGCAGGTGGACGAAAAGAGCATCACGTCACTCTAGCGGTCTGTAAAAAAAGATAAGTGGAATGCAACGTGGTAGCCTGTCTTTTTCGTTAGCCTCGTCTGATTGGACTTCACTTTTTTCACGACCAATCGCGACCAACGAAATACACGGCCGAATCATGACGTTTAAAACGTCACACGGAGTGGATCATCTTTACATGGCGATTGGTACAAAATCCCATCGTTTTGTGCCAATCGCCGTATAAAGATGATCCACTCAGTATAGCGTTTTGAACCGGCGGTGTACTCGCGACCTACATTATACACGGCCAGTGCATGACGTTTAAAACGTCTCATGAAGTGGATCATTTTCACACGGTGATTGGTGCAAAGGCCCGCGCCCACCGTTTTGCACCAATCGCCGTGTAAAAATTATCCACTTCATGTGACGTTTTAAATGTCATGCACCGGCCGTGTATAACGTAGGTCGCGGTGTACTTCGTTGATCTCTCCCATCAGATTTATCGTGAATTTCATTTGAGCGTTCGTCCAAAGTTCTCCAGGTTGAGGTAGACGGTTTAAAAATTTTAAATCAATTTTCTTAAAGAAAAATATCACAGCCATTTTTTCCTACGGCTAAACATTCAAATGCCAAAATCACTATGCGTAAAATGTTTCTAAAAAACCCGTAAACTAGCAAAACTCCTCAATACCATCACTGAAGACCTATAACACCTTGGTAGAAAAACTTTATCCAGGAGTAAGAAGAATACAGCCGGAAACTCCACAAAGTTTGTGCAGAAAAGTCACCGGGGGTCCAATCCGGCGTCTTCTCCTACGCTCAGAAGTGATTAGGGAAGTGGCGCCTTAACCACTCGTCTAAGGAAGACCCCTGAATCCGCTTAAAATATTCCAAAAAAAGATCCAAATACAGAAACAAAGTCCATCTGCTTCCTCTTCTTTCCCATTTCTATACAAAATATGCACTTAAATATGTAAAAAAGAATGTCTCCACAAAAATTCAGGGCGTCTCAGAGTTTGACGGCTTCATACTTACTGAGGGGGGTCTCTCCTTTTGTCCCAAAAGGCTTCCACGGAAGATCTCTTGTCATCAGAACTACAAGGTGAGGCTATCGTTGACTGCGTTTCTTGGAGTCGTATACGATAACGATGTCTCTGAATACACTGTAAAAAATCTTCAGCTTTTGCTGTATACTCACTCCACCGCTTTTATAGAATATCTCTATTTTGACCAGTGAAAATGCTCCATAATATAGTAAAGTAACCGTTTTCTGTAAAAGCGGTAGAGTGTGTCTGCAGCAAAATCTGAAGAATTTTAACAGTGTAGGTGTAACCGCGATCAACGAAATACACGGCGTGGATCATCTTTACACAGCAATTGGTACAAAGCAGACCGGCCATCGTTTTGTGCCAATTGCCGTGTAAAGATGATCCACTCCGAGGCTAACGAAAAAGACAGGCTATCGCGGTGCATTCCACTTATCTTTTTTTACAGACCGCTAGAGTGACGTGATGCTCTCTCCGTACACCTGCATTGGTGGGTTCGAGCATCACGTGACTCTCGCACTCTGTAAAAAAAGATACGCGTAAAGCACCGCGGTAGCCTTTCTTTTTCGTTAGCCTCAATCCACTCCGAGGCTAACGAAAAAGAAAGGCTACCGCGGTGCTTTATGCGTATATTTTTCTACAGACCGCCGGAGTCACGTGATGCTCGAATGCACAAATGCAGGTGTACGAAAATAGAACTACGTCACTCTAGCGGTCTGTAAAAAAAGATAAGTGGAATGCACCGCGGTAGCCTGTCTTTTTCGTTAGCCTCGATCCACTCGGGGTGACGTTTTAAAAGTCATGAAGTCATGAACTGGCCGTGTATTTCGTTGGTCGCGGTCTAACCTCCGTTCGGTCGCGACCTACGTTATACACGGCCGGTGCATGACGCGAGGCTAACGAAAAAGACAGGCTACCGCGGTACATTCCACTTATCTTTTTTTTACAGACCGCTAGAGTGACGTTATGCTCTTTTCATACACCTGCATTGGTGCATTCGAGCATCACGTGACTCCGGCGGTCTGTAAAAAAAGATACGTTTAAAGCACCGCGGTAGCCTTTCTTTTTCGTTAGCCTCGTGCATGACGTTTAAAACGTCACATGAAGTGGATCATTTTTACACGACGATTGGTGCAAAGCGGCGCACCCACCGTTTTGTACCAATCGCCGTAAAAAAATGATCCACTCCATGTGACGTTTTAAATGTCATGCACCGGCCGTATATAACGTAGGTCGCAGTTCGGTACTGTCGATGACTCAATTCAGGTTGTCGCTCGCTAGGCTTCGGGTGTCGGGGACTATTTAAATTTGTCGTTGCCTCAAACAGGGATTCCATCGCGACCAACGAAATACACGTCAATTCAAGACGTTGTAAACGTTACACGGCCAATGGTACAAAGCGGCGCACCCATCGTTTTGTGCCAATGCCGTGTATAGGTGATCTAACCGTGTGACGTTTTAAAAGTCATGAACCGGCCGTGTATTTCGTTGGTCGCGGTTACACTGGATGTCATCTCTTTAGGGGTGCGCCTGGCGAAACTGAAGAGAGTAGGGGATTCTTTCTAAATGTAGATGACTTATTTTTCGAAGCTGGAATAAAACTATGACAGTTAGTATATAACAGACGTTTTTGTTGAACACGTGTATCATAATGCACTTTTTTAGTTCGGGCTCTGATAGCTCTGATGAAGTATCATCAATACTCTTCTTCTTTGAAACAGTATTTTTATTTTCCGAAGGCTGAGAAAGTATGGGCATATTCCTGATATAGTTAGCCTTTTACTTTTTAGTCAGAGCTTTTGAAACAATAGGGCTACACGCCTGCCTCTGCCTATTCCTCTAATTAGTTTTTGTCCATCGTTTTTACCACACCTGCGAATTTTAATAGCATAACGGCCACTCTGGTCACTATTTTCATTTGAATGTGCTTTTGCTGATGACGATGGTTGAGTCTCACTTTTAACACAAAAAAAATTACGAGAATGAAAATTGCTTTTAGGACATGAAGAAGAACCACCAGCTGACACACGCGATCAGGGAAGTTAGGAAATACCACTAGACATCTGAGAGGCCTCACTATCCTCTCTAAACTTATAAAATCTCACCTGTTCTAAATTCACCGTTGTCCTTTACCCTCAACATCTAAAAACAAATTATTGTTATCCACTTCTAACGACTCAAACGGGTCAACAAATTTCGCCAAACTCTTTTGCCAACGAGAACCAATCCAGTTTTTCTACAATAAAACGAAATTGCTAACATTTATCTCTAACTCTCTCCTTCGCATATTCTAATACAGGGCTTGCCGCTTTTGCGAATTATTAATCTGCACTTGCGCTTTCTTCACTAGCGTATCTACATCTTGACGCATAAATGTATTCTCCGAATCTGCAACCATAACTAAGGTGATAATTTTCCTTCCCAAAAACATATCGGCATGGGTGTTACCTGTCCACTCAGGAACAGCTGTATGCGAATCATACACAAAATGCTGCAGATAATGGTCTCGCATGATGCGAACCAATATGAGAAGATATCATTTGGATTAATGTTCTATTCACTCTTTCAGTCATATTCGACTGAGGATAGTGAGGTACGACAAAAACACGGCAAATCTTTAGCTTTTTTAAAAGCTCCTTAGAAATATATGAAACGAAACATGGGATATTATCACTGGTTACTTTACCTGGTGCACCTTATTTAGACACAAAATGATCGAAAAAAGCATCGGCGAACGCCTTTGCAGAAATCTTCCTTAGGGGGACAACTTCTCTCCGTTTACAGAAATAAATTACAATAACTAAAACACATCGATATCTATAAGGATTAGAGAGCGGTACGGACCAATCCACTCTAGGGGATACGTTACTTTACTAGGTAATAATTTGCCAACTAGACTAAACAAGTAGAAATTGAAACAAGATTTATGATAAAACAAACAAGTTTATTAAAACGATAAGTAAATGAGGCTTGCCGTGGAGCGGGCAAATTTTAACTATGATGCTAAAATTTAGATTTGGGTAACTCTCAGGCACACTAAAGTAAAATATACTAATGTTAAACTCGAGGCTAACGAAAAAGAAAGGCTACCGCGGTGCTTTGCGCGAATCTTTTTTTACAGACTGCGGGAGTCACGTGATGCTCGAATGCACCAATGCAAGTGTACGAAAAGAGCATCACGTCACTGTAGCGGTCTGTAAAAAAAGATAAGTCGAAGGCACCGCGGTAGCCTGTCTTTTTGTTAGCCTCGTGTTAAACTCAACTTACATCACTGAGCTCCATATATGAGTGGGTTAGAATGGCAGTGGAGTAAGTCAATATTTCGTAATTTGAGAAATGAAGGGTTTTGTGAAACTTGCCTTATAGCCGTTGCATTAAGTGGTCCAACTTGTTTTGCCCTCTAGAGACTCAATAAGTGAACTATTACTTAGTTGACTGTCACACTGAACAGAAATTAATATATGTTCAGTGAAAATAGGGTTATCTAGATTTTTTAAATTTTTGACTTGCTCTACTGTCATTCTAATCCCCTCATATAACAGGTGATCTGTCTCCCTATTCACATGATTTCCAGCGGTGGGCGTAAAAGGATACAGTGACGATAGTTTTAGTTCACATTCCTGGCACAATATGTTGTGTATCGCACTGCCTTACAGGATTAAATAAGCATTAATTATTTAGATAAGCATAGCATAATTCGAGACGTATGAATTATAATAATAGTAAATGAGAACAATGTCTAACATTGACATTGCGGAATATTTTATCCCTTTGCCTTACAAACTGCTGACCACCGACTCAGATCTCCTGTTATATAGGGAACTCAGGCTTACATGTATAAAGGTGAACTGCTCAAAATGGTATCCCAAGAAGACTGCTATGTCGAAGAACACTATGGCTAAAAACACTTTAAACAGTAGCACTTCCAAATTGCGCCAAATGTCTCTATCTAACGGGAATTCCGTGAACTCCGAAATTCACTTTATTTAAGTAAGGTAAAGTACCCAGTAGTTGACACTGGACCAATACTTGACACTTTTTTAGAAACAGTAGTGTAACAAGAAAACGTCACAGGTAGGAACATGAGAGACACAGAATTTTTAAAATCTATCACCTTGCGGCAAAACTGAGAACTAAAACTATAAACAGTCGAGCCCAATTCCAATATGGCGGAAGACAACAAAGAAGCATGTGTGCAAAGTTGAATTTTTCGAATTTATCTTAAGAAAAGTGATAAGGATTGCACGTTACAGTAAGTATTAAAACCCGTAATTTATCTTAATTTCTGGTTATGTTTTGATTGATATTGATTGTTTCGATGTCCAAGAATTGTATTGGAATAAAATTGATGCAGTTTGTGCAAAATAGCGGAAGTGAGTGTGAGTGTCAACTATTGAATATGAGAAGAAACAGATTTTCAAAAGTTGACACCCAGTGTCAACTACTCGCTCATGTTGGGGTTTTGTTAATCTAATTCAGTGCAATGAAAATAAGCTGGAATTTACCAAATAAATTCATGACTGACCTTTGAAAAACTAAAAATGCATTTAAACCAATAGATGACACAGGGTGTCAATTATTGAAATTAGGGAGTGTCAACTACTAAAATTATTTATTTTTTTATTTTGCTAATTTTGCTAATTAACGGTTCTTATCATTATGTCTTCATATGGGGCAATTAATATAGTAATATAATAATAAAGAGTATTTATTATTATTAATTTAGGCCCCGCCGCAGTCAGTGTAAATTACTAGTTCACGAAGGTGTCAACTACTAAATTCTCACGTTCACGATGGTGTCAACTTCTGGACAAAAATCATGTTTTCATATCCCCTAGTAATTTTTACAAAATGTATTCATTTCGGGACATTAAACGTTAGGATTTTGTGGAAAAATGTTCAAACCCCCTAGTAATGATCAAACTGTTTCCCTTAATTGAAAACTGCACGAATCAAAGGCGACGAACGCCGAAAAATTCCTTAAGGTGTCAACTACTGGGTATTTTACCTTACGTAGATTTAATTTCTTACCAAAAGGCAAACTCCTCAGATAACACGAAACGCCATCTTCGAGCACGGCGCAGCAATGTGAACTCCAAGTCCCACAAGTAGAGTTGCAAAAAAACCGGTTTATTTCAAATAGACCCGGTTTATTCCCAAAAGACCTGGTTTATTTCCAAAAAACCAAGTTTATTTCCAAAAAACCCGGTTTATTCCCAGGTTTAAACCGTTTTTTTTTTTCTATCCTTTGCAACTCTACCCAAAAGCAAGAAACTCCAGCCTATATTTCCTTGGTAGGCAGAACTCGACTATATCCGCTCGTTTCAACTCCACCCAGCGTATTTATATCCAACCAACTCATCACAGTAAACTAATCGGCATATAACAACCTAAAATAACCGGGAAGTCCATATTCAGGGAGGCACAATCATACTTGGGATATCACAGGAACGACAGGTAGGTGAAACTTTCACGCGCAGTTGTTACATGTCGGGCAACCCGTTCACAAACTAGGCTACTGTCATAAGTGAGTATCCAGATACTACCATATGTGGTTTAAGGGGAAACAGAGTTCAGTTATTTTTTTTCATGAAACCGAATTTTTCGTGTTATGTTGTTGCTCATGGAAGAAACTTTGATGGCGTGCTATTATGTAACTATCAAACCTTCTGATTTTTGAGCACTACTAATTTCGAATACAAATATTCGCTTTATTTAATGACAGAAATTTGCGATTATTTAAGACGAAGAATAGTATTCGGAAATAATGTTACTAAAAAATCTGAAGGTTCGTAAAATAGACTATCATTTTCTATGCGAACAATGAAATTTCACATAAAATTAACCAGAAGTAAATCATAGTCCATCTTTAAATTCCTCATTGAACCACCGATTTTTAAACCACCGACGCTAAAAGAGCGAAAAATCACCTTATCTTAAAAAACACGCTGTCGTCGCAGACAGGCAAGCGATTTGGCTAACCTCATCTTCCGGTGTCATTTTCCAGCTTAGCGTTACTAACTGAAGCAAAGAAGGTAGTACTGAGACGTATGTTTTTATTTATTAGATTTAAAATTTGTGAAACGATGTATAATACACCAGTTCTGTTAGTTAGAAAGTACACCACCAGTCTTCCATTATCTAGTCGATATTATGAAATTACATTTAAATGGAATTACATTTTGTTAATGAAGAAATTGTCGTATAATTCTACAGAAGTTCGTTATATCGAAAGTTTCGTTGTATTCGGTTTTATTCTAACGGTACTCGACTGTATAACAGATACAAAAAAAAAGAAAAAGGGGAGAGTGAGAAACCTTTCATAGAGAATCGAAAAAACTATTCTAAATCACGCAGAAAAATAATTTTATTTTGATAGCTTTTATGTATTATCTTCATCCAAAAAAAACCTCTTGAAATTAATATTCTATCTGAGCCACTGATGATATTATTACGTACCTAAAAATAATTATCACTGTTTATTCTAGTTTAATCTGCTTTGAAAACAGAACTTGCTATACCTTTGATCGATATTCTTGGAATGAAGATAATTAAAAATAAAGCTCATATGGTTTCCACAGTTTATCGAGGTCAGTACAGTAATAACATACATTTAGAAATATTAGCTTTCAAAAATTAATTAAATCTCAGTAAAAGCCAAAGAGAAATGTAACAAAAAGGTAACTTTTAATGTTTATGGAAAGAAAGTAACAGTGAATGGAAGATTATACTGCCTCAGAAAAGTGATATGAGACTTAAAAAAGGGGATTTATCGACAAATAAAAAAACTGTAAAGGAATTTATATGCAATTCAGCTGTTATATTAAATTGTCTAAAACTTCGTCTTTACACGTTATTCCGTTTTTTTTAAGTAAAATAATACTTGAACTTCAAAACAATTACGTAGGCATGGTCTAAAATCATTTAGAATGTATTTACTTTTAAAAAACGCATATAGTAAAATGTCCAAAATTAGGGCCGCAGAGAAGGAGTGCAAATCAGATATAAATAAATTTTACTCGGCTCTGTAAAAAGGCATGGGGGGTCTTTTTTTTTAATAACTAACTAGGGAAGGTCCCCAACATCCAGATCGGGATTTTGTGGAGAGTGGTGTCGTTGGAAAGCTCTTACCATGGGGATCAAGGAAATGTATACAACTACCCGTCCGCGTGCAACTGGTGAAGAGTTATAGGCCGATGTATTTCTGTCATTTATTGATTTCTCCAGGTCGCTAGCTATGCAGGAAAGACAATCTGTATGGTAGAAAAGACAGCTTACACTGCAGTTATGTAACCTGTTGTTGCCAGTGTGAAATTGGTGAAGTTTCCATGTTCCCTCTAGTAAGAAACAGAAGATTGTGACGACATTTTCACAATCATATATAACTAATTGGACTGCACTGACTTGGAGTGTACTTTAAAGACCATCAGGAACTAACTGTTTGCCTGATCCTACGGGATGAAAAAAGGGCATGGGCAGGGCCTATGGGGCAGTTCTCGAAACGCTCAACCATGGAGAATTTTAGCAGTTCCTGTGGCTCGCGTGACAGGCACACTGATTCAGGGGAGGTGGCACGCATTGTGATAATGTGGTTACAATCTTCTGTTTCTTACTAGAGGGAACATGGAACCCTCACCAATTTCACACTGGCAACAACAGGTTACATAACTGTAGTGTAAGCTGTCTTTTCTACCACACAGAATGTAAATCCTGCATAACTAGTGAAATGGAGATAAATGACAGAAATACATCAGCCTATTACTCTACAGCAGTTGCATTTGGACGGATAGTTGTACACATTTCCTTGATCCCTTGGTAAAAGCTTTCCAACGACACACTACCATTCTTAACTAAATAATGTATATATTACCAATAAATAATTTTAATTACTAAATAATAAAAAATGTCATTACTTAAAAAAAATTGATAATTGAAATGATAGTCACATATTGAAAGGAAGCTTTAGATAATTCATGTCATTAAAAAAAATAAATAACAGTTGCACATTTTGCATAAATTCAAATAGCATATTTAGAGTGTCACATTGTGAGTGATATGACGGAGATATTCCATCACAGATTGATTATCACGATTTTTACAACAGTCTCTTCTGTCTGTCATCATCTACCTTTATAAGTTTTTGTTGTTGTTCTATGCAAAAAATGCATTACATTTGTTAATTCACCTTCTCCTGTTCCTTTTGAAATTCTTTATTGATGTTGTAAACACCAAGATGAAACTGTCTATCTAAGGTCTGCCAGCTGTATGGAATCAAACTAGAGTGTTAGTGAGAAGAACGGCGAAACGTGAGTGAGCAGTACCTTTAAGTAAATGATGTCACATTCTTTCCTGAACGTAATTGACCTTGAATCACAAAACGAATTCTGTAGCACTGGGTGGCAATTGTAGCAAAGTTTCAATGCTGGAACTTCTTCATCTAGAACAGAGGTTCATGGAAATAAATTACGCAGCATCAAACTGAACAGCGGATGGAGCTACCTCTTTATTTTATCAATCTTGGTCACAGACGTCAAAAGAACTGGGGGTAAAAAAGAGAGCGATCACCAAAGAAATGGTGAACATTGTTCTAAGAATTCTGATTCTGTTGTGTGGGACAGCGCTCGCATTCTTAGACTGTGTCTTGGTTTCATCCGTTTTGGTATTTTAAACAGTCATGGGATTTCGAAATTGTCGGGACTTCTACCCTGGCGGGATTTTGGGTTTTCGGGAATTCTATTGTTGACATTATGGGTGGATACCGGTACAAGAGCGCCTACGCTAACGAAATGATAGAACCCCCATCTTCAGAGGGCCCGGCGGGAGCTGAAAATGTGTACACAAAGCTTTTGACTTATTTTTCTCTAATTTCTTTAAATATAGGGATGTTTATATTTTACTCAAATAAATATTAAATTTCGAAAATAATTACCCAAAAAGTCCACTTTATAATATCATGCTTAAGGTACAGGAGATGCTAGAGGTTATATTATACGCGAGGCATTATTTTCATTCCCTTTACACATTTATCAATGGAAATTTATTGAAATAAATGAATACTTTAGAAACGTAGAGATGCTCTCATAATACAAAGACGCACTTAGACTGTGTCCTGTCCTCTTAGGCTAGAACCGGCCCTGATGTGGGCACATATTTAAATCGCTATCGAAGCCCACTGTCACGCTCTGCGGCCCTGTCAAAACAGTGCCATTGTCTAAATTCGTTCCCCTTGTCATCTTTCGCAGACATTGCTTCTATTTCGTCTAGAAACTTTTGTACTTATCAATCGAGCATTGCTGGCGAGATGGAAAGTAAATGTTGTACTTTAGCGCAGTATTTTTCAATAACACTTTGAGGAGAAGCTCGTTACAGAGTTTATTACAATCCAGAATGTTATTTTGATGCTTTATATTACGTTTTTTAACTTTGCTTGATTTATACGTGTAGATTTAAACATATTTGTCACGTTCAAATTCTCTATGGTCTTTGGGATTCTCGCTACGCCAAGAGTGGCCAATATGTTTTATTACTTTAGGCCTAAATTCGTGCCCTTAGAATCACACAATCAAATGGCTAAAGACGAGTGACCCGTCAGAAAATTTCAGGGAAGTTCCTACAATCCAACCTTCCTCTCTGCTAGAGCTGACACTTCATTTTTATCACTTTCTAATGTAGTTGGAAAGTGACTTCTGTTTAACTGTCTGTCTGTCCTGCGCTCTAACTACCATAAATGTACTCGGATTGCCATGTAATTGTTAAATGTTATTGAATTTTAATGTAGCATGATCGCTATTGAAAATGAAGTGCGTAGCATTTATTGTTCATTTAACAAGCGCACAGAAAAGTATTCCGTTATATGACGATCAATAGCGAAAAATCTTTCAGTGCATTTTAATTATGTTACACTATTTCAAACATAGTGAAGTTGTTATTCATTTATGATGTACACTAAAACATACTGTCTGTGGAATATGGAGGGAAAATCATTTACCATTCATTTACAGGGACATACAAAAGAATTCCGTTAAACAATGCTCTACGAAGAAAAAGTATTTACTGTATATTTTAATGATATTAAACTATTTCAGTCATAGTGAAACTGATATGCCTTACTGAGGTGCTTACTATAAAATATGGTGTGCATAGCATTTAACGTTCATTTACTGGGAAACACAACAGAAGTCGGCCTGAGTCTATGCCGAAAATTATTGGAAGAGCGTTTTCAGATGTGGTATGCGTTATTAAGTATAACTAAATTAATGTATATTACGTGGTGCGTTTAAACTATATCGATCATATACACATTACACAAAATAATTCGTAACTATTACTTCCTGTGGGCGTGAATTGTTCAAAGGTGGTTTTTAATTGTGTTATGTATTTTCCTGCTGAATTATATTTATTATAATAAAAGAAGTTTGTGGAATATAAATTCATACACAGGGCTAAAAGCAAATAACTGGATGCATTGCCGTTTATGGTTGGTAATTTTTGGAAGTGCGTTTTTTACCTGAATTAAATTTTAACATATGTGGTTTGTATAAAAAGCTGCAGATATATACAGGGCTGTACAAAAAAATTCGAGTGAATTTCCGTCTGTTGGCAAAAAATCTACTTTTCTGACTATGGACGGTAATTGGTAAAGCTGGATTTTTAAATGTGTTATGTGTTTTATCAACTGTTTACTAACATATTTTATTTCACCTTATCTAACAGTGAAGTTTCGTTACAGTCTTCAAGATGTGTTGGAAAAAAAAATCTATGCTTAAAGCATGATTTTTTGTTCTTCTTTATCTTGGTCAGTGTCTCCATACAATGGAATACTAAAAATCTCCCAAAATGAAATATAGGAACTTGAAGAGCACCAGAATAAATAAATAAATTTAAAAGAAAATAACATTTATTGAAGAAGTTACCTTCCTCTTTTCAAATATTCCCCGCTTCAACTGATGTATGATTTGTAAATTTAAACAGTGAGACGTAATTAGGAACCCTTCTTCAAAATAAAAAAATTTGGTTACATTCGTTTTTGCTTATTCGGAGTTATTGGCAATTACTTATTCTCAGTTACTATACTAACTATGTTGGTAAAGAAAAGGTCTGCATAAATTCATATTTTACGCATTATTAAATTTATCTTAATTTTCAAAATTACGAATTTTTCTTAGGGGATTTGATATTTGGGAATTTTCCTCTACGATATATAGCAACGACTAATTAAATATTTACAGTTCTGCAATTAGTTCAAATATCGCCTGCTTGGGGGAAATTGTCAGTAAATCTGGTAATGCATTTGGCTGTGTTTTTATCTACCGAGAATGCAGTCTGTTCGTGATGATCTTAAAAATTAAGTCAATAGCATTTTGGTGGCATAAGCAATTTAAAGAAAAACGTATTTATAAATCGAGGTGGTTCATGTACGTTTGATACACTGTAAACAAAATCGTAAAATTATAGCATATGTACAGATTTTACTATATTTGTATCACTTTCATTCTTTACGGTATGAGAACCGTATTTCTATGGTATATTAGACAAAAATACAGTATCTGTACCACTTTAATTATAAATCGCATTTATACCGTAAAATAATGAGTAAAATAACTGGTCTAATATGACATATTAGCCGCTAATTATTATCTAAATTACAAATGTAAAATTCCGTTCTCATCAGTTTAAACTAAAAGCGATGTTAAAGTATACATTTCTACTGCTGTGTTATATTCATGCTTATTTGGCACTGGGACATTTCTTTGTGAATAAAAAGGATATCCCGAGTAGAGACCACTCATTCACTTCCTGGGGCATTTACAGTGATACGTTTGCTGTGTCCCATACTTCGGAAATTATTATGCAATGGTATTTAGTTATACAGTATATATATACGATTACGATTTCAAATTCTTTTACAGTCCATATACCGCGTATTTAATTTACTATACATATATATCGATTGCAAAACATTTTAGAGTACATATACCGTATATACCGTACTGGTATATACCAAAATGGAATATACGGTATATAATTACTTTTTACGGTATATGTGCGTTGAAATGGTTTTCAATACATGTACTGTTTATCTGAATACAATTAAATTACGGTACATCTACTGGCCACATTGCCTGCCAGTACATTTACCCTAATTTGAAACAGAATTTTTTTAGAGTGTAGCTCAGTGAACGACATCATGACCAATACAGCAGCTGCCATCGTTCAGGAAGATTATCGGATAACAACGGTTTGACTGGCAGGAATGTTATATACAGAAATTGCAAAAGGTATAAAAAAGCAATAAGTATAGTCAGTATCACCTAGCACAGAAAGGTTTTCACATAAACACACAGAAAATCTTTGGATTGTTTGAAAGCAAAAAAAAAAAAGTTTCATTATAGCTATATTTATCACCGATAGTTAGCACTGTAACGGTCGCATAGTTGATGTCTGCCACTATTAAAGTTATCATGTGATAGGAATTGCAGAAAAAATCTTTTCAGATGCTCTGCAAAGTATTTTGCCATGTCTAAAAACTATTCTCACTATTAGCTTCAAATTGAGCATTTGTACCGTAATTTACGGGGTATAATCCGCAGATCAAACAACCATGTTTTGACCCAGAAATTTTATTTTGAAAAATGTCATTTACTAGATCACTGTAAATATTTGACTTCAATTATTAAATAAAATTTCTGGTTCGAAACATGATTATTTGATCCACGGAATATACGCCTGAAATTACTTTAATTCCAGTTGTGTTGTGGATTGTGCTGCGCTGCTGCGCTGCGCTGCTGTACAAACTGTGGCCACTTGTTGGTAGCAAATGTAATTAATCTGACTATAAAGGGTTCGTTATTAAATAAACCACGTATCTTTGGCACATTTCAGTGAAATTCGCATCGTACTACTCTCTATACTTTTGAATTATTGAATGTTTATTTCTTTTGTGACTTTTGGATGACTCTGTATTTCCCACAGTAGTGCATTCACCATTCTGCAAGATCATCTGTACATGAGACAAGTTTGTGCAAGATGGCGCCGAGAATATTCATGAACATAAGCAAGTGTGGGTAGATATGTTTCGGCAGCATAAGAGTCAAGTAGCAAAGCATGATGCTGTATACTTGAAATCCACCATTACTGCTGATGAGAGTTTGTTGCACATTTAGAATAATGAAAGTTAAACAGGTAAGCACAGCCTAGAAATCACCAAAATATTAAAACTTGCAGAAAAGCTAATGTTGTTTTTCTTTCTTTTGACTATCGTGGACAAATATCGCGTTTTGACAGTCGAGGCCAAAACTTACGCCACTCAGCATTGATGCACCGCCCCCTGAATACTAGATGGCGGCTGTCGCAGGCGGATATTTTTTCAGCGTTTGAACGGTCCCTCGAACTTCAACACCAATAATATCTAAAAGTTTTCTTTGACTTATTTGATCTCAGAAAAACTAGGCGAAGAAAAATTTTAGAAATTATTGGTGTTGAAGTTCGAGTGACTGTTTAAACGTTGAAAAAAATGTTGCGCCAGTTTCGACCTCGACTGAACGCTAATCGCTGTCAGCGCCATCTATTGTTTGAAATTCAAACTAAAATCAAGAATCACAATAACAAAACTCCTGACATCATACATAACCCTCCTACAAGATTTTTTTTTTTAAATATCTTTCACCGTTTGCAAATTATTGAATTTTAAACTCCATCAGTCATTTTTGGGACACTCGGTATTATGCACATTGCTAAAGTAACGCGACCGATTTCTAGCTTGTTCTTCGTTCGTACCTAGACTGAAGAGGTCAGTTGGTATTAAAAGTAAATACGTATTTGAAATATACGTATACTTGAATTATTCGTATAACCGATGTATGCTTATACGTATTCGATACGTTTAAATGTATAGTTTAAAGTATACGTATTTCATAACGACGTATTCGATACGTTTAAACGTATAGTTTAAGGTATACGTACTTCATAACGACGTATTATACGTATACGTATATCGTTTAAACGTATAACTAAAATACGTATTGTGCCGGGAGCACTAGTTTGTACCCATGTCATTTTTATACGGTTATAAGCAAAAAACTTAGAAGAATGTTATCACTGTTCTTTCCCGAGACTTTACAAATGCTCGATTTGGGCTACTTTACGTACTGTATAAATATAGATACAATAGTCCCTCTTATTCCAAACTTTTTCCTGCAAGTTAGTGAGGATGGCAGTTTTGATTCTCATTTGAAATTCTTTGATACTTGATTAAAAATATTTAAAAATAACTGATCCTTGACACGAACTGACAAGAAAAAAAAAATCCCCATTCCCACGACTGATCCATCTCTTCGCCTTGTTCAATCGCAGAATGCAATTGAATAAAGCGAAACTTGTTACTAAGAAACAGTGGTAGTCAAAAGTAAATATCTTTACGTGCACTGTAATAAAAAAATTAGATAGAATTTTTTTTTTTTTTTATTTAGACACAGGTATGAAAAATATTAATTTTGTTACACTACGTTTAACAAATTTCATTTTAACAAGATATTTTAAATCACGCGGCTGACATAGAATTAGTATAAAAAAAAAAAAAAAAGAAACACGAAAGGAAAATCGTTCGTCAAACGTAGATTATGAAATACTTTACAACACTTCCAAAATATTTTAACAAAATTTCGCTGTTTAACAAGGTAAATAAGATACGTAAATAAACATTTTAAAAAACGCATAACACATTTGAAAAACAAATTTCAGCAATCTCCAACCATACCTGGAAAAGTAATACAATTCTTTTCTGCAGCCCTGTATTTAATCTATAGATTTGTATATATTTTACAAAGTATGCTAAAGTTTAGTTTGGTAAGAACACACATAATAGATTGAAAATTCACATTCAGCAGTTCCTACCAGTAGATTGAAACATACTTGAATTCCTTTGTACAGCCTTTTATATTACCTACATATTTTTATACACTCTACATCTTCAGCTAAAATTCAATTAAAGCTTAAAACTACTGACATCACACTTCCAAAAATTATCATCCCTAAGCGGCCATGTATTAAGTTCTTTGCATGTTCCGGTATATGATTCTATTTATATTTTACAAACATTTCTTAGAATACCAAATATAGTTCAACATGAAAATGCATAACTCCATTAAAAACCACCTTTAAGCCATTCACGTTTATATTCAATAATGCTTACGAATTCTTTAGTGTAGCCTTGTATATGATGAATAGCATTTATATACACTTACCTAGTATGTAAAAATTTAGTTAAAGTTAACACATACATTAACTGAAAACGCACGTCTTGTAATTTTAGTTAATAGACTGTAGAGCATTACATAACGGAATTGGTAATTATATAAACTAAATTAATGTAAATTTTAGATGGCCCTGTAAATTAATAATAAATTATTTGCACCCTATATTCTACAGGATGCATGTTATAGTGCACGTGATAACTGTACATAAATTTTATTATATTTGAAAGGGTGTAACATCATTCAAATAAATGCATTTGAACGATTTTTTACCATTGACCGTAATGTAACGGAATATTTTATCCGTATTTTATCCGTAATCGTTCAAATAAATGCATTTGAACGATTTTTTACCATTGACCGTAATGTAACGGAATATTTTATCCGTCTCTATAAACGAACTGGAAATTCTACTTATTTCGTTTTCAATTGCGATCGCGCTATACTAAACGTCAATAACATTAAAAAAATTACAGGGCAATCGGAGTATATTTACGAGAGTTAGAGTACGGAGAGACGGACTGACAAACTGAAGTCATAAACCCTTTTCAACGATGTTGGAAAGCGTTAAAAAATAATTTCAAAAAATATTTCAATAACATTTTATGACAATGAAATTTTTAAAAGATCGCATATTTTCTTTTGTAAATATTTTTATCTTGTTATAAAGCAAAAGAAGACATTTAAAAATAATTACTGCGCGTGAAAATAAACCAAATATTTCATTCTGGTACCCATTATTTGCTTTGGAACAATAGGTAGCCAAGGGTTACCTTTTGTTTAATGATTAACAATTTCTCCTGGAATCTTCTAAAAATTTAATTAAATAATAGGTAAAACAATATAAATTATAAAGAAAAATTACCAAGCCGTTAATGAAAATGAAACTTAAACAAATGCTATGTTTAAACAAAAATCATACTTTTTAAGCAATTTTTTATGACCCGGCTTTTGTTCTCGTAAGTGAAAAATAAATTTCAATAGCTTTAAAAAAAATAAATTTTAACGAAACGCTTTTAAGCAGAAATTAAAGGAATTATTAGTGTTGATGTAATCAAATAAATTTCGTCGAAAGAAACCAGTGAAGTATGTGGTTTATTACTTCATAGAATTGAATTATTTACATCAACTAATGAATAGCAGGTGCTTTAATTAATACACTTACATTCTTTTCGTAATTTAATTTCGTAACTAAAAATTTTAATTTTGATCTAGCTTTTTTTTTTTTCGTAAGCGGACGGTGGATTTTAAAAATTGTTTTTCATTATTTATGTATGTTATTCCAGAAAAATGCTTCAAAGAAATGCTCTGTACCACGAATTCAACAAATATTTGAAAAAGAAAATCAATTTACTGAAAATGAAAAAAAATTCAAGCTATTAATTATTTTTTAAGTTGTTTTTAAAAAGTTTCAAGCGTTCGATTCTCAAAATATTTTCTCCATTTTTTCTTATTTTATTAATTAAAAATCTTTATTAAAATATTTGTGCATCCATTTTTTAATTGAAAATTTTATTATTTAAATGAAATCACGAACGAAAAATCATGCATCATGCATAGATTATGAAAAACTTTTCAACACTATCGGAATATTGTTAAGGAATTGAATTTTTAACACTTTCCAACCTAGTTGAAAAGTGTTTATGACTTCGGTTTGTCTGTTGTCTGGCCGTCTGTCCATGCTCTAACTCGTGTAAATGTACGTGGAATGCCCTGAAATTTTTACTATTTAATGTTATTGTCGTTTACTATAGTATGTTCCCTATTTCAACTAAAGTGTGCAGTACTTATAGTTTTTTTTACAGGGACAGTCAAAAGTATTCCGTTACATTACAGTCAATGGGAAATAATCGTTTCAAGTGCATTTTGATGATGCTACGTCATTTAAAACATAATGAAATTAATAGATAATTATGAAGTGCATTAAAAGATGCTTTTTGTAGAATATGGGGTGAAAAGTATTTATTATTCATTTACAGGGTCAAACAAAAGAATTCTGTTACACATTGTTCTATGGGGAGATATCGTTTGCAGTGTAATTTAGTGATATTTCACTATTTCAAACATAATGAAAATTATATGCATTACTGAGGTGCACTATAAATTTCTCTCTTGAAAGTGTGGTGTGCATTGCGTTTATTTACAGGGACACACAAAAGATATCGGTTACAGTTTATGTGCGATATTTACAGTGTATGTGTGATAAGTGCGTTTTCAACTTTGGTTCGCGTTTTTTAATTTAACTAATTTTTTTCTTAGTACGTGTGTGTTTATAAACTTGGTTGATCATATACATAGGGCTACACAATAGAATCCTGTAAGTATTACAGACTATGGAAGTGAATTGCTTAAGGGTAGTTTTTAATTGTGTTACGCATTTTCCTGCTGAACTATATTCAGTAGACTAAATAGATAATTTGTGGAATATAAATAAATTCATATACAGGGCTACGCAAAAAAGATACATTATCGTTTACGTTTGAAAATTGCTGTGAGTGAGTTTTAAGTTGCCTTTTAGCTTAATATGCGGTGTGTACAAAAGTCTTCAGTTAATGTACAGGGCTGTACAAAAGGTTTCGAGTGCATTTTCATCGATTGGCGAAAAATGCTAAATGTGAATATGCTAAGTGAACTAAATTTTATCATGCTATATATCCACATCTATTGATCATATACAGGGCTGTACAAAATAATTCTACTGCTTTTTTGACACTAGAAGGTAATTTCGAAAACTGTATTTTTTAATGCGTTATATGTTTTCTAAACTGTTTGCATAAATATCTTCTTTCACCTTATTTATCAGTGATGTTTCGTTACAGTTTTCTGGCTATGTTGAAAGTGTTTCATAATCTATGCTCGACGCATGATTTCTCGTTCTTGTTGTTCATACAATGAAATGAGTTATCTGAATAAACATTTAAGAAACATACAACGCAGTAAAAATTCATTTTTAGCAATTGCTCTCCAAAGCCTGTAATGTGTACTCATTCTTTCGTGCAGCCCTGTATATGATCTATACACCTCGTAGTATACTAAAAATTAGTTAACTTTAACATGCATATCACAGCTGTTAACGTACATCCAGCAGTTACGGGTGATAATCATTCCTGTAACCGAATTCTTTTCAGTATTTCTGTAAATGAAAAATAAATTCTATCTACTCAATAATCTTTAGAAAACATGTTGTACCCTAGTAACGTAAATCAGGTTCATTACTTTTGAAATCGTGTAACATCGTTAAAATTCACTGCAAACGATTTTTCGCATACATTATAATGTAATGGAAATTTTGTACATCCCTGTATACAAACTACAATTCCTACTTTTTTTATACTCATTGAAAAGAAAGTTGCCATCCACCTTAGTGATGTGTATCAATTTCATTGTATTTGAAACCGTGTAACATCATTAAAATTCACTGAAAATGATTTTTCCCCATTGACCATAGCGTAATGGAATAATTTTGATTGTCCGTGTAAATGAGCTATAATTGCTATTTATTCTATGCTCTATAGAAAATATTTTGGCTCTATCTCAGTGATGCTTATCAATTTCATTATGTTTGAAATAGTGTAACATTATTAAATTGTACTGATAACGATTTTCCCCCATTGGCCGTAATGTAACGGAATACTTTTGAGTGTCCTTGTAAACTAATCGTAGTAAATGATACACACTTCATTTTCAATACCGACACATGTCATGGTAAACCTCAATAACATATATCAATTACATGACAATTAATCGAGTTAGAGTACCGACAGACGGCCAAACCAACGGAATTCATAAACCCGTTTCAACTATGTTGGAAAGTGTTAAAAATTGGTATGAAATTGAATTTCCATTAAACAAATCACGTATTAATAGAATCTGTTACTAACTAGCCGCGTAGCAACCCGTTGTGTTGCATTTTTATTTTATAAGATTTTTTGAAATTTGGGGGGAAAATAATTACCAATCCATTTTTAATACTTTTCAACATATTAGTTGAAAAGCGCTTATGACTTCAGTTTGTTTGTCGTCTGTCCTCTGGTGGTCTGTCCGTGCTCAAACGTAAATATATTCGGATTGCCCTGAAATTTTGTTATGTGATTGGCACTTACTATAGCATGATCTCTATTGAAAATGAAGTTTGTAGCATTTATAGTTTATGTACAGGGGCATTCAAAAGTATTCAGTTACAATACGGTCAATGGGAAAAAATCGTTTCAAGTCTATTTTGATTATGTTAGCCATTCGAAACATGATGAAATAGATAGAGAATTATGTAGCGCACTAAAACATGCTTTTTCTAAAATATGGTGTACAAAGCCTTTATTATTGATTTACAGGGTCACACAAAATAATTCTGTCACATAATTCTAGAATTCCATAAAAAATTAACACTCCAAATAACATGACTCTACTATTTCCCTGTCTGATAAACACGACTTTTAGTTCAGTTTAATATTTTCACCCTTTATTTGATTTATACTTTTTTTTCATGAAATTCTAGTATTTAGACCAAAATGCTGCACTCTCTACAGAACTGTACTTTGATTCAGTTCCCCACTGCAATGCACCATATCATGTTGCATACACTGAGATTATTATTTTCTGTGACCTATACATAGGGACCTTACTCTTCTACCGCCAATTGCTCTCCTGCACCTTTTCCTGACTTTACCAGTCTTGTTTTGCATGCCTTAGAAATCCCTTTTTTAATTTACTTCCAATTTCACTTCCAATTTCTTCATAACCATTGCTTTATTTACTTAAAAATATTGTTATAGATTGATTTATAGGTAACTAATCAACTCTTTATGATGTTTTCTCTGTTTTATTAGGCTTTACTAGCTCAAAAATTGAAAGGTGGTAAAGAACTTTAGCAACTTGATAGCAATCGTAAAAAATAGTGATAAAAATCCTCCTATAAGTACCAAAATATGGCATATTTCTTTTTAAATCCTACTCTAGCCTTGAGGGACACATTACTAAATAAAATAAAATCTGTCTGTCACTCCAAACATTCATATGCATTGGCTAGATTCAAGAAAAGGAAAAATAATTATCATCAAACTAAACAGGTTTTACTGCCTTTTTCTGATTATTGGGCTATAACGTTTGGAAAAATAATTATAATTCAACAAACTGTATTGCATAATATTCTTGATTAAATTCTTTCCAGTGGTATATAGCTTTTATGGTATTACTAAGAAATATTTGGTGTTATGATCCATCAAACTTCAAAAAAGCATTTTTCCCAAAAGGTGTCCACAATTTTGGCCACCACAGTATATAGCACTATATTGCGTTTATGATTTCTTAAGAGTCTTAGGAAACGACACAGAGAAGTCTAACAGTAATTTATCTCTCTAAATACGATGCTAACTCGGAGCAATTGTTTACCGAAGAATAAAGGTTCTTCAACTTGGTTCAGGATGAACTCTAATATTTTACAAGTCGGGCCTGGACTTAAAACAATCGTCATCAGCTGGGAATGCAAGAATTATTTCTCTTTTTCAGAGACACCTTTTCTTGAGAGCTTTTCTCTCCAAGAAAAAAATTACTAACTAACTTTTCTCTTCTGTCCTCTCCCCTCTCCATCTTCTGGTGGTTTGAAAAGTAAGGACGATTCTCCGTCCGTTCCTGTTTCTCTAGAGAGGATCTCCGGCCTTACGCGTTGCTATTGGAGTCCAGTTTTCCTGCTCTTTCTCCTGCGATAATGACCTTATCCCTTCGGTCCGGTCCAGACAAGACTCATTTTCAGGGCTGTTCTTCGAGATCCGCCAGGTCGTTGCCGTACCTACTCTCCTTTATTCTGCTACATCCAAATAATGCCTAAAACTGATGGAGCTGTTTCTCTTGATTACACCTGCGTTAGAACAACACAGAAATTTTCTATCCCGAAACTTCTTATACATGTGGTCTATGGTTAACTTAAATCCGCTGTAAATTTAGCTTGTAGGCAAAACTTTACAGTGCATAGTACCTGTAATACGTCCTATCACCGCGAGAGTAGAAGACTTCCTTCAACTCTCGTTGTGACATGATTTCTTTTGCGCTTGATTTCTTCCGAAATAAGTTACATTTGCTTCTTTTTTATGGTGTACTAGCAAGCTACGCCCGCTACGCTGGTCAATTTCTCTTAACGAACCTTTAATCAAACAAAATATTGACATTTCATAATTCACTTTTATATTTTAACAGAATAATAAGGATACTATAATTTGTGACTCGTGTATACACGTCAATATACACGTCAGGACACGTCGCCCTTATCATTATCTTTTTACGCGTGAAGGTTTCGCTATGGTACTCTATGGTGAAATTTGGTAATTTTAGAAATTCAATAGTTGAAAAATCGCAGAATCATTAGATCATTTTTCTTTAGAATTTGTTCTTAGAGCGCATTTAGATCTTATAAATAACAATCATGCCGAACTTCAAGTTTCTAGCTCCTTCAGCATCGCAAAAATCGCAATTTTAGAACGTTTTTCGCTTCTGCACCCCCCTCGGGGTAGTGGCACCGACATAAAATATAGCCTATGTTGGAGCAGGGATTGTCACCATTAATTTGCCACCATCACTTTTAAAATCGCTTCAGTGGTTCCAGAGATTACCCTCTACAAACAAACAAACAAACAAACAAACAATCCTTACTACTTTATCTATTAGTATAGATAAGGGGGAATTAGCCCCTTGTTCCCCCCTTCATACTTAACCAATCAATCCCGAAAACTAATCAGGGATGCGCCTTAACACAGTGAACCTATAAATGAAATTTGAAGGAAATGGGATAATTCTGCATGAAAAACCCATTTACATAAATTAAGGGGGGTATTAGCCCCCGTTCCCCCCCCTTTATACTTAATCAATCAATCCCGAAAACTAATCAGGGAAGCGTCTTAACCCAATGAACCTATAAACAAATTTTGAAGCAAATAGAATAATTCTGCATGAAAAACCCATTTATATAAATTAAGGGGGGATTATCCCCCCGTTCCCCCCCTTTATATTTAACCAATCAATCCCGAAAACTAATCAGGGAAGCGCCTTAACACAGTGAACCTATAAACAAAATTTGAAGGAAAACGGAATAATTCTGCATGAAAAACCCATTTATATAAATTAAGGGGGGGGAATTAGCCCCCGATCCCCCCTTTATACTTAACTAATCAATCCCGAAAACTAATCAGGGAAGCGCCTTAACTCAGTGAACCTATAAAGAAAATTTGAAGGAAAACGGAATAATTCTGCATGAAAAACCCATTAATATAAATTAAGGGGGGGATTAGCCCCCCCCCCTCGTTCCCCCCTTTATACTCAGCCAATCAATCCCGAAAATTATCATGCAAGCGCCTTAACCCAATGAACCTATAAACAAAATTTGAAGGAAAACGGAATAATTCTGCATGAAAAACCCATTTATATAAATTAAGGGGGGGATTAGCCCCCCGTTCCCCCCTTTATACTTAACCAATCAATCCCGAAAAGTAATCAGGGAAGCGTCTTAACCCAATGAACCTATAAACAAAATTTGAAGGAAAACGGAATAATTCTGCATGAAAAACCCATTTATATAAATTAAGGGGGGGGATTAGCCCCGCCCGATCCACCCCCCCTTTATACTTAACTAATCAAACCCGTAAACTAATCAGGGAAGCGCCTTAACTCAGTGAACGTATAAACAAAATTTGAAGGGAAACGGAATAATTCTTCATGAAAAACCCATTTATATAAATTAAGGGGGGGGGAATTAGACCCTTGTTCCCCCACTTTATACTTGACCAATCAATCCCGAAAACTAATCAGGGAAGCGCCTTAACTCAGTGAACCTATAAACAAAATTTGAAGGAAAACGGAATAATTCTGCATGAAAAACCCATTTATATAAATTAAGGGGGTGGGAATTAGCTCCTTGTTCCCCCCCTTTTATACTTAACCAATCAATCCCGAAAACTAATCAGGGAAGCGCCTTAACACAGTGAACCTATAAACAAAATTTGAAGGAAAACGGATATTTCTATGAAGAGTTATCGCATTACGTACGTACATACATACATACATACAGAACCGGCTGCCAAGCTCTCAGGGCTTGACAGCCAGTGTGATAACTGAAAAATCGCAATTTTAGAACGTTTTTTGCTCCTGCACCCCCTGGAGTTAGTGGCACCGACATAAAATATAGCCTATGTTGGAGCAGGAGTTGTCACCATCACTTTTGAAATCGGTTCGGTAGTTCCAGAGATTACCCCCTACAAACAAACAAACAAGAATTACTCCTTTATAATATTAGTATAGATTTAAGAAGTGTGGTGCTTCCTTGGTATTGTGAGGCAAAACTTCAGAAATTGTTTTTTTGACGTTCCAAAGATATTCTAAAAAATATTACTTAAATTCAAATTTTGAAATAACGTGATAGCTTTAAAGGATTAATATAAATATATACAGGGTGTCGGATAACTTTGTTCCCATTTTAAACAAGTTGGAAAATGTACGTTAGACGTGACATAGTTCGTTTTATAACTAGTTTCACAATGTAAAAAAATCCTCCTTATTATTTTAGTGAAATGAATTATATCGTCTGCTATGAGCGAAATGAGCATGCCTTTTTTTTCTTATTACATATGCCACGTTTACAAATGCGAATTGCTTTTCTACACCAGACAGCACTGTAAAATTCACCATGGAGATCTTGCTTTGCGAATGATTACGTCCATGGTTTAATATTTTTATGACTCATAATGAACGAATCTCCTGTGTTAATTTACTCTAATGGATTGAGATATTCGGCTGTTAACGTAATTTCCACTGAAGTTATCTCAGAATCTATACTTTTTTTAATGTAACTCATCTCTCCAACAAACAATTTTTTTCAACCATATCTTTCTAAAAATGTAACTTTTATGCAATTTCATTCGAAAAAATAATTTTGAATAAAAATGGCCACCTGGCATATGAAAAAAGAAGTGGTTTGCCCATATTTGTTTTATCCCAGTCACATGACTTATGCTTTTATTATTATAGATTACATACGATTGGATTTAATAGAATAAAGAAAACTTTTATTAATATCTTTTTAAGTTTGATTCGATTTTCATAAAATTTGAAATGACTCTACAAAATTCTGCGACGATAATATATATTAAATTTCAACCCATTCGGTTGGGTAGTTTTTGCGCTGTTATATGCGGACTGACGGATGGACCAGACGACGACTATAGGCGCTACGTATTTATATAATTACGAACGCACCTAAAAACTCGTTTTAATGGAAGGATTCGCTATAACTGAATGCTGTTTACGGGACATTTATTATAATAAAAGCGATTTCTTAATATTATGATAAAAATTATTTAAAATATTTTCTAATAGAAGATGCTTTACGATGTAAAATCAAATAATTATGTGGTAAACAAAGATTATTTTCACTCATGTAAAAAAAAAAAAAAAAAAAAAAAAAAATTACAAGACTTTTACAATATCAAAAGCTAAACTGTAACCACCACCACAAAAAAAAAAAAAAAAAAAAAAAAAAAACATACACATTTTAGGTGACTGAGAACATCTTTAACCAGCATTGAACAAATAGGAAGGGATGTAAAATATTTCGTGACGAATAGCAATCTCTTCAACATATTAATTAAACCAATAGCGTAATTCATTTTGATGTGAACGCATTTAGCATTAGATGTTAAAAATTGGTTTTGGGTTAACTTGGAAAAGAATAAACATTATTTTCCGCGTAAGTGTCTGATTTTAATTAAAACAGCAATCCTCTATTGGCAAATATTTTAATTAAAATTTTATGTTGTACTAAACAAATTCATTAAAATAAGTTTTCGCTAACCGCATTCAGTTATAAAGATTCCTTCCATTTTTCGAAAGTTTTGAAGTAAGAACGATTTTATGGGACACACGGTATATTTTGGTGGGTAAAAATATGATATTGGTCGCAAGATTACAACATATTGTTACCCATGATGAAATATCTCATTAGTTAAATGACGGAAGAACTATGCATATTATTTAAGTTTTCTCGTCTCGTTAGAAAGCATCTTTAGTCTTTTATTTCTTTGAGTATTGCGATACAGAGAATTAATTGTCGGAAGTGGAATATCTAACATTTATGATGAAACAGCCAAATATTGATTTCTAAGCTCAGAACTTACGCTAATTTAGCAGTTAAGGTGGGCACTTAAATAATTAATAACAATCTGAATATACAACATTTAATAACTAATGACAATTTGAATATACAACCCCTGGCGTATCCAGAAGTACGCTTTCGGAGCAGGCTTGCCAGGTTGGCCTTATTTTAAAATTCAGAATTTTGAATTCACACCAGAAATTAATAGGTGTAAATTTTGTTTTATTTAATGAGAGACATTTTCTGACTTCTCAAAGTAATAATTCTTTTTTCGAAATTTCCGGTGAAAATTTTGAAATTCGGAATTAAAATAAAGGCCAAACTGGCAACCCTGTTTCGGCGAAAGGGGGAGGCTAGCATATTTTAGAGGTCTACATGCGCCTAGATCTGGGCCAGCCCGCCGGCCCAGCTCGGGTCAATTTTCTTTCATTTGATTCACGACGAGACGGGCACGAACGTGTTCTTTTACTGGAGACTCCGGGTGGACCAGGCTTGGACTTCATTTTTCCTGGATCATGTCGGGTCGGCATTATTTTCTTTAAATGATAGTGATATTGTAATTTTATTAAAGAAATATGTAGGAATTTATTTTCATTTAATAAATTAAAGAGAAATATTTAAAAAAATTTAAGTTTTAACATTTGCCAATAGTTGAAAATTGTTTATGAATTCGATTTGTCTGTTTGCAGTCTGTCCGTAATCTAACTCGCGTAAATAAACTCAGAGAATCATGCAATTCGTATATGTTATTGAGATTTACGATGGCATGTTCGACATTGAAAATGAAGTGTGTAGTACTATAGTTCGTTTACAGGGACACTCAAAAGAATTCTGTTACATTACGGTCTACGGAGAAAAAATGTTTGCAATGAATTTTAATGATGCTACACTATTTCAAACACATTTAAATTGATATACATCACTGAGGTGTACTACAAGATGCTTCTGTAGAAGACAGTGTGCATAGCATTTATCGTTCATTTACAGGGACACTCAAAATAGTTCAGTTACAGTACTGCGTTTTAGCGATAATTGCAGGAAGTGCCTTTTCAGTTGTGGTATGTGTTTCGAAATTTAACTAATTTTGCACATTATTTATTGTGTAATAAGTTCTATAGCTCATATACAGGGTTGCACAAAAGAATTCGAGTACATTTCCGTTTATTGACGAAAATTGCTTAAGGGTAATTTTCAACTGTGCTATGCGTTTCCTAACTGAATTAAATTTTAGCATACCAGGTAGTATATATTAAAATTTATAATCATATGCAGGGCTGTTAAAAAAAATACGGATATTTTTCCGACTATTGATGGTAATTGCAGAAATTGGGTTTTCAAATGTGTTATTTTTTATACTGTTTACTTAGATATTGCACTTACTCAAAGGCGAAAGCTGGGTTACCGAGGGAGAAGGGGCCATAACAATCCCTATCCCCGTAGACACCTAACACCTGGGATTGAACTAAAACTCTAAAGCGACGGCTCAGTTCCCGGGGTGGTCAGCCCGGACATTTCTATTTACTTAGACATCATCTTTCACCATATTATACTGTGAAGTTTTGTTACCGTATTATGAATGTGTTGGAAAGTGTTTCATAATCCATGCTTGACGCATGATATTTCGCATGATCTTTTTCTTTTATTTATGGAGTTAAAACGATTAGATAAGTTAACGATAGTTAAAACTATTTTTTAACTCATTTTTAACACTTTCCAACCTAGTTGATTAACACTTTCCAACCTAGTTGAAAAGTGTTTATGACTTCGGTTTGTCTGGCCGTCTGCCGTCTGGCCGTCTGCCGTCTGCCGTCTGTCCGTGCTCTAACTCCCGTAAATATGCTCGGATTGCCCTGCAATTTTTATATGTTATAATCGTTATCTATAGCATGTTCCCTATTTCAACGGAAGTGTGTAGCACTTATAGTTTTTTTTACAGGGACACTCAAAAGAATTCCGTTACATTGCGGTCTATGGGGAAAAATCATTTGCGGTTTATTTAAATAATGTTTCACTATTTTAAACGCATTGAAATTTATATATATCACTAAGGTGCATTAGAAGAAGCTTAATATGGAATAGGGTGTGCATAGCACTTATACTTACTTTACAGGGACAGTCAAAAGAATTCCGTTACATTACGTCTATGGAGAAAAATCGTCTGCGGTTTATTTAAATAATGTTTCCCTATTTTAAACGCATTGAAATTTATATAAGGTTCATTACAAGAGACTTACTACAGAATATTGTGTGTATAGCAGTCATCGTTCATTTACAGGGACACACAAAAGAATTCTCTACTGTATGTTAACAATAATTCCTGGAAGTGCGTTTTAAGTTACTGAAAGCGATTTTAATTTTAAATCGCTTTTTGTATATTACGTGGTGTGTATAAATTCTGTAGATCCTATACAGGGAGGCACAAAAGTTCGGGAACACATTTCCGTATTATTTAACTCCAGACGGAGAATTTTAAACTGTGCTACGTGTTTCCTAACTGAACTAAAATTTAGCATCCTATGTAGTATATATACAAATCTATAGATCATATACAGGGTTGAATAAAAGTATTCGGATTACTTAGATGTTATCTTTTAGCTTATTAAAGAGTATGATTCGTAAAATTATTTTGGAAGCGTTGGAAAGTGTTACATAATCTATGCTTGACGCATGATTTTTCGTTCTTGTTTAGTTTACTTCCAATTGCATTAAATGTTTTACTAAGTTTGCATTTGAAAGTAATTGTCTAAATGATCATTAATGCAAGTCCGTATTTCAAGATTTGCTAACATATATAATCTGAAAAATGATATAGTTTAAAAATTTTCCATAAATATGTATGCAAGATTCATTTGAAATAATTTTAACTGTTGGATAATGGTTGGTGAAAAAATATCGGAATTTTTGGTAAAAATTGAGTTTGTCCCAGGGCCCGGACCTGAAATTTCCGGGCCATGCAGCTTTTACTCTAGTATATTTATGTGACACTAGGGAGTAGACGATCAGCTGACAGTTAATTAAAAGTATGGCTAATCAATATATTTTAAAACATTTTCGTGAATAAAAATTTTAACTTGTTTCTTATCCTTTTAACAGAAATAGTTAAAACTGATGGTTCATGTATCTAATCGATTAAAATACTTGACCAGTCCATTTCATATTATAGAAGTTATGAATGTTAGATTGCTGAAAATTTTGACCTATAAGTCTATTTTTTCTCTAATTGTAACATATTAAAAAAATAATTAGCAAATATTAAACATGTTAATATTTTCTATTTTAATAAGAAATGTTTAAAATGTGAACAATTTTGAGACAAAATCAATATTTTCTAAAGTTTCCAATTAAATTTTTCAACATGAAATAAGTTCACGACCAGTAATGCGATGTAGTCAGATGCTTGGAATAAGCCCTATATTATTATATACTCTTGACTGATGCAGATGCAGAAAAAAAAATTAAAACCTCGGAAACCGGTTCCGAAAATAAAAATAGTTTCATTAAAAGAAAAAAAAACTGTAACCAAAAAAAAAAAAAAAAAAAAAAAGTACAAACTGATTACGTTAGAGATCGACCTCAGGTATTCTATGGAAAAAAAAATCATTTAAAAATATTAAAATGCTAGCGAGAAATTTGAAACGAGCGCTTCCATTGGTTTAACATTAGCTTGCGAGTTTCTTCGCATGAAGTGTAGACTCTTAACTGTCCGTTAACTGGTTTTATTCAATTATTTTGTACTTTTTAAAATCTCAATAAAAGTTACTTAACTGTATTATGCTACCAGCTTCTATTTAAAACAAAATCGTAACATGCTCCGTCTTCACAAAGCAATGAAACAAAACGGGACATGTTACTACCGAAAGAGATTGAAAATAAATACTTTGAAGCAAAGCACTTACACGGCTTCTTTTAAGAAAAGTGACAACTACACGTGTCATTTTTAAAAGGAGCAAGCAAAGATTTCACTAAAACTGCTAATCTTCTAACGTAAAAACTCTCAAAACAATGCAATTATTAATACTATATACGGAAAAAAATGTATGCAAGTCACAACTTTAATTAAAATACAAAATAAAGAGATTTGCTCAAAAGTTACTTGTTTATGACATTCTATATTTCCAATAACCTTTTTTTAATATTGAGAAACTGAAATTTAAATGTATACTAAAACGGTGATGTTGCCATTCAACTTTAAAAAGTTTTAATACATAGATGATACCATAAAACTAAATAAACTATATAAATTTTAAAGAACACTTTACAAATAACAAACGACACTTTTATTTATTTTTCTTGCAACAATTTAGACTGAACTTATTAGCTCAATATCTTTTCATACTGTACATAAAATTTATATACATGACAAAGTAAGTTTTACACCACTTTTAGAACATTGGCATAGGTATATAGCATCTTCTGTACTTGATATAAGTAACATGATGCCAGATACTTCTAAGAAGAATCTGAAACTAAGAATAGGGTAGTTTGCATACAATAAAAGTAGGTTTACATGCTGCAATTTGCATATACTGTATATAAAATTTATATACATGAAAAATCACTTTAACAAAATTGGCCCAGGTATATACCCATGTTCTGTATATGATAAGTAAAATGATATCGGCTACTTCCGAGAAAAAGCTGCAACAGAAAAAAAAGTAGTTTGCATACAATAAAAGTAGGTTACATATTGCGATTTGCATATACTGTACATAAAATTTATATACATGAAAAATTAAGTTTTACAATCTTTTACAGCATTGGTACAGGTGTATACCATATTCTGTGCATGATAAGTGACATTGATGTCAGCTACTTCCAAGAACAGTCTGAAACTAAATAAAAAGTAGTTTCCATACAATAAAAGTAGGTCAAAACATTGCAATTTGCATATCGATGCAAAAGCAATTATTGCTAGAATTCAGTATATCCAAGTAACCATAATCAGTATATATGAGCAAAGTGCATATTTTAGGCTTGTCTCTTTGACGTTTTGAATGTTATTAAGCGTTACTTGCATTGTTCCAAGTTATTATTCAGGTAAAATGATAGTTTGTCCCCATTATGAATTTTGTAATGTTTTTGGTGTTGCTCCATAAATTGTAGTTATTTTTTACACATTTTGCATTAAATAACGTTGTTTACTTTCAGAAAAAAGAAACGTATACAGATAATCTATGCACTTCCGTTTAACACATATTCTTAAAATGTCTGGAACTTGATATCAGCTTTGGTAAGAAAAATTTCATATCAATTTTTCAATTTACCACGCAAACATTTTTAATGAGTAAATTTTATTTTTTTATACATATGTACAATATTTCTTTTACTAGAATCTACTTGTTTTTTTTTTTTTTTTAAATCATATAGAGTTAATTTTTTAGTTATTTTCAATATTAGATCTGAAAAGGTTTATAAATGATTTTAATTTAATGTTGATGTTAATGCTCTAAACTTAAAAAAAAAAAAGGATGAAAATTACTAGAAAATTTATTTTGCGAAATTTCTCAAATGATGACTATGTTAGGCAAAGATTAAAATGGAACAAGTTATTTCGAGTACCCAAATGGTCAGTTCTAACAAATGGTCTATTTCTTAATCCAACGTTTCCTAAGAAAAATTTTCGTGGTAAGTTTCAACAACATTTGCAATAGAAATGACCATCGATGTAGGTTTCTAAAAACTTTGCAAAAAAATATAAAACAAAAATTTTATATGAAAAAAATGATATTCAAAAATTGGGTAATTTGAAAGTCCTGAAAAGTAGATGTCAAAATTATCGAGATGATAAGCATATAAGCATATCGTGGTATTTTTTTCCTAAATTTAAAATAGAGTTTTAAGTTTGCTTTAGAGTTTAAAATGACATATATTAATAGAGAAATTTCAAACTTCAGATAATTTATACTGATATTTTGAAAACTGTCAGGAGAAAATATATATTACATGAAAGCAAGTGTTTTAGTTTGGACAGAAATCAAAACATTTTGAGTGTCATTAGTCTACATAGACACGATAACATTAGAGTTGACTCGAATAACATTTAATAAGATGATGTATAAAGTCATGAAACTGTAATGATAGATAACGATCTATAAATATGAGTGATAAGGATAGGAAACACCGTGGTAATTTTAAAATAATGACCAGAATAATTATTAATTCATGGGCAGTAGATAATAGTGTTACTATCGTATAACTATAAATAACAGTGATAAAAAGTCTCGTTATACCTTTAGAGTTAATATGATTAATTAAGTCGTGGGTTAGGCTAAGATACAAGAAATCTTACACGAAATAGTAGTCAGGGGAAATATATTTAAAGCACTAAAAAATTTGGAAAGTTACATCAATTAAATTGGAATTGAATCTGTAACGAATTTCTCCTTTTTCAACGAATTTTCGCTTTCTCTTTAGTGTGATAAATAAAAGCATAGTGTTATAAGCACGGATAAATCTAAGTAAATATTAATAAAATCGATGACAGACTAAATATCAGTATGCAATCGCAAACAAAACACCAGAATATATATGTTAAATACTACCCAGTAATGGAAAATCCCCGACAAATTTCTTGATATAGAGGTTTATGAAAATTTACAGCCTATATTATAAAAAATCCCTGACGGCTCGGCCTACAGGCACAGATAGATTTCGAAGACGCAGACCGTGAGGCACCTGTTTATTGGGAATTGCAGAAGACATGACCTTGTTGTCATGATGAGGCAGTTGGGACCACCCACTTCAAAATCTACCTTGTCTGTAGGCGGAGCCGGCAGGGATTTTTTTGTTTTTAATTTATTTTTGCTATAAGGGTTGCTCATATAACTTGTCATCCTAAAAAGCTTGTCAATATAAAAGTTTTAAATAATATTAAGAGGATTTATAATAAATTTAAGCGTATTTGATACCTCGTGAATTGACGAAGTTGTGAATTTTTTTCTCCAGAAACCACTCTTTTTCCCCTCTTGGGGCCATTTTTAATGATATCAAAAATCTGTCATACATAAATTTTCGGCCCTTTTCCTAGAAGTAATAATAACTTTAAACGAATTCGATACGTATCATAATTAAGAAGTTATGGGTTTTTTCTGTTTTCACAAAAAGCCCCCCCCCCCCTCCTGGTTCGATTTCGATTTTGTCCATTAACGAACTTGACCGAGATTTTATGTCCCTTGATTTTATGTATCAGTCTGGAAGAGATTTGTGCAGAAATTTTGAAGTTATCGTGTCCATAAAAAGTGAGACATATATATATATCTATAAAGTTTTCAACTGGGGGTTGTTTTGGGTTCTGGGGGTCATGATCGGCGTAGATCTGCAAAAATTTTTCAGAAATTCCAACTTAGGGGAGAATGTAATAGGTAGTATTTCTTGCGAAATCTACCTAAAAGGCAAATCATTCCGATAAGAAATAATTTTCAAATTTTATGTATCTCGTGCTTATAAATTATTCACATTACCTCAAGCATACAAAACTCTGAAGAGCCATATTGATTCATGTGGAATTCAATCTGGGACGGGTGTCTCACTTTCAGACGCATTAGCTTTGTGTCTTTAGTGTGACACATTAAGTCATGATGTTGCAAACATGAATAATTATAAAAGAAAATGAATGAAAATAATGATGAAGTGTAAAAAAAAAAGCAACAGGGCATGTATGTTAAAAATTGCTTAGCATTAGAAAACTCAGATGAAAAAAAAAATCCTATTGAAATAGGGTCTAAGAATTTATAGTCTATATTATAAAAGAAGAAATAGCAACAAATAAATTTCAGACTTTATTTATATCATACTTGACTTATATTTATACATTTTCTGAAATATTCAAAAATCCGAAGTACAAATTCGCTGTCGAATCTGGTGTCACTGCCCATCATCTTAGCTCCGTAGTGTAGAAAATAAAATCATGGTGCTTTAACGTTGTATAATATTAACTAAATATGATGGGAGACATAAAGTTAGCAATGATAGGAGACATAAAGTTAGCTTTCCATCAAATGAGAAAACAGCAGAATTGTTTATGTTTAGAATTATAACAGTAATAAAAAATTCCAATGAAAATGATACAAAGATAAAAGACGCTTTAGATCAGCGATTCGAAAACTTTATTGTTAATGCGACCTACCTTAAAGTTTGCAACACATTCGCGACCCACCTAATATTATACAAGTATATAAACTATTTTACATAATCTAGCTTATAGGAAAGTTTTTTGTGTAAAGTATACACATGACTACAGTAATAAAAAAATTTAATGTGAAAGTGAAATAATAATAAAACAAAACGTTATTTCACTGGGTAAATAAAAACACATTTGTTAATGAATGTATTATTTAAAAATTGCAGTTTAAAATCTGATGCGATTTATGACATTATTTTGCCCGAACAACAGACTACATACCAGAATTGAAAGTGCTTAGTTTTCGCCATAACCCATTCTTTACGCAAAGTTTAATAAGATATTCTTTTCATTCAGTTATTTATCTATATTGTTTCCTTTATTTTTGTAACATGATATGTCCGTTATGTTTTTATAAAAGATAATTTTAATAATATATATTTTGAAGACCCGACTGGCCGCGACACACCAGTGGGTCACGGACGACCAATAGTTTGGGAACCGCTGCATTCGATTATAAAATAAAAAGAAGAAGAAGCGCTTGTCATGTAACGGGTAAATTGCAGATTTTATTTATGTCTAATTATATTTATCGGATTTTATACACTAGTCTTTAACATAATGTCAATTGAGATAGTTCTTTAACCACACAGCAAATTATTCCATTACTGAAATAAAACATTCCCAATTTGTTTCTAACATTGTTCATCTTCGTCGAAGCAAATTTCGACGCATTATACATTATCCTTGAGAAAAAAAAAATTCTGGTGACCAGATCTGGATAGTAGGCAAATATTTTTACGGTTTCAGCTGTAATTTTTGGAGCTATCTATATTTTTGTAGTTATTAAATCCGAGCCACTATGTGTAGCGCAACACGTTACACACTTATTATATTTCATTAGAAATTGTTACTATTTAATAATGGATTTTATTTTCTTCTAAATATTGGTTCCCAGGAATTTTATACTAGTTTATAAAGCAGAAAACGCATTCATACAGCTGTCACAAATTTGAATTATTTTTATGCAATTGAAAGCAAAACTTTTAAAAAATGTTATATAAACAACTAGTTTAATCAATTTAAATTCAAATTCTATTACCTTAACTTAAAATAAACTTATCTATTTCCTAAAATACTTTATTTTTATAGCATATATTTTCTCTTTTCTAATTAATTCTCGGAAAACTTGTGTGGGTAGATAAAACTTGAAGCGGTTAAATTAACTTGATATGATAGTGATTCCCATTAGGCTAATTTGTTTTTAAATTGGTGTTTTTGACAGGTATCCGGTTGAGAAATATTCAGCATTACGAAACTGACAAAAGCTAAAATGCTGCGCCGCTATTATCTCTTGCGAAATACTCCTGGGATTCTAGAAATGAAGGATACTTCTCGGAAAAGTTGGGAAAATATAGCTATTTTCGAAAACACAAGTGAAAGAAAATATAGAACCTAAAAAAAGCTACTTTCATAGAAATAGCGTGAAAAAGCTTACGAAACGTTTTGTACGTGCTTTTGGTTATTTAGTTCAATAAATTTCCCTAGTATACTGACACTCTTGCAATATCTTGTAAGATTTCTCTTGATTTACATGAAATAAGAACTATTTATTTTGATAATATTACCGAAAACCCTATAATTACTTTCTTGTTTGCTCTGTGTTCGTGAAAGATATTTATCTTTGAAATTTTGTATAATATTTGTGAGCAAAAAATATTTTCGGGTCTCAAAAAATTTGATTTCTTCAATTTTTTAATCTAATTTTATAGTATGATTTTCAGATTTCTGTACTATTTAATATGGAATCTTTGGAATGCTGCATACTAAAATTAAATAAAGTATAAATCATAAATTAAACAAGAAATAAAATTACTAGTCAAACATAGATTATAAAACACTTTCTAATAGAGTTAGAACATTGTTGTACATTCTTACTTTTGGTGCAGGGAAAGAAAAATTTAAATTTTGGGCTTAAAGAATGAATTTTATTTGACGTGAATATTCGATAATCCCAACGCAAATTTCGTATCACAAATTGCACGAAAACAGCGTAGTACAATAAGCAAGACTTTTAAACACTTTGTCAGTAAACATTGGACTTCTATGTAAGTGGTGAAAAGAAAATAGACTTTAAGATTTTCTGTGCACATCCAAGTTCAACAACGAGATTTGAACGAAGTGCAACTTTCATTAATGAATAACTCTGCATACAAGAGAGAGAGAGAGAGAAGGGTCACATTTTGATACGTTATTAAAAATGAGGAACACTATGCATATATGAATTTTATACTGATCAAATAATTATATATATTTTTTTTTAATTATTATTTTGTTTCCCATAGGACTGTAATGTATCAAAAATGTATTTTCCCCTTGACGCCAGGGTGTTTGGACATAGCTTAGAACACATAATTGGTAAGGACATCGTTACGACCTAAATTTACAACAGGGGCAAAGGACGGGGTCTGCTGAGGACGGAGAAAAACAGTACGAACCGATGACGGAGTATGGAGGAGCCGACCGGTTTCCAGGATGATTGGGGGAGGAAGGGGGAGAGGCTTGGAGGCGTACTCACAATCGTCTGTGGAATTTTTCCCGTCGTTTTCGAAAAAAAAAAAAAGATATATCTTACAGTTTAGCAGTACATTATGTAAAAGACTCATATAGTGACTTCTACTTGCAGCCAGCAGATGCGATGATGATGAAGTTTTATATCCGCTTGTCCTAAAACGAATCGACGAAGATTCATACCTTTACCGGGTCTCCATATGATGTTTTCGGCAAAGTGCCGTCTCCTATCAACTACAACCAGGTCCCGACCAGAGTTAAATGTATTCATGATTGGGTCGGTGCTTCTGTATTACGTAACAAAGTCGATTATAAGAACGTAAGAGGCGTACAAGCTTAAGTAATTAAACAGTACGAAATGTTTTAATAAAAGAGTTGTGCACGGGCGGCTTTTTCAGAAAGCCCCACGTTTTCAGCACCAGCTTGGCGAAAGAGAGAAAGCGCAGCCAGATTTATTGCCAATCGTCGTCCATGCTTATTGTTTTGATCTGAACTTGAATGTGAAAGGGCGGCGGACGAAATAGTCTCTCTCTCTCTCTGTGTTTGTGTGTGTGCGTGGAGAGAGTGAGGGGGGGGGGGGAGAAATTTAGAATGATTATCTATTGTTACTTGAAAATAAAAAATAAGATAACTGGAGCAATTTTTAAACTTTGTATGCTGGTGAAGGAGATAAACTAGAGAAGAAAAAAACTTATTTAAGTTTGAATTATATGTATTGTGAATTTCAAAGCATTTAAATATCAAAAAGCCCTTTGCTTTAAAGCAATGTATTAAATGTAAAACACGGTAAAATAACGTTCCCTCATACTGTCTTCTCCACTTAATAACATTTCTGGGGAAAGAAGCACTGTTCGCTGCAGCAAAGGAATGGGGTTGTTCTTTGTTATATGTTTGACGTCACAAACAATAAATGGTGCATATTCTGTACGTAGCGTTGGATTCAGCACCATGCCAACCGTAGGTCTCGCGCCAAGGTGCTGAAAACGGGAGTCCTTCCAAAAAAAGCGCACGGGCGTGCTTCTTGTATGTGTTATCACCGACCGGATGACGGACGACCCACAACCCTACTCATGTCTGTGAAAAATCAGAAATATTTCTCAATAATATGCTCAAGTTGAGGAAATTATTATATATATGCTTTGTTTAGTATAAGATATCTGAGTTATGGTAGTGAAATCTAGTAAAGGGTTAATCATGTTAATAAATAATTGGATTTAATATAATTAATTAGTTGCATTTTGAAATTTAACATTATAAGTCATAAGGATTAAATGAAGTATACTGTAATTATGAATTTAAAAATGTAATTTAATTTTCTATCAAGTATGGATTGCATAACCAACGAGTTATCCATTTTAGTAAGGATTTTTTTTCCTATGCACATACTGTAAATAAAGTTCATTATTTCTTAACATTAATTTGACTTTCCTTCTTGCATTTTCTTACAGCATAGTTTACTGTTATTAAGGTTTTAAATTATTTAGCTAATAGTAGTTTTATTTATTTCAATAGATATAATTTTCATAAGTTAGGGCGTCCTCGAAAAATATTGACACCGCGATGTAATTCTATATTAATATTAAAAATTGCGTTTAACTATATAAGCTCTGACAAGAGAATTATACGATCTAAATTAAGCAGTATTAAGCGCTTAGGGAGGATATTTGGGAATTTTATGTAAGCCGATTTCTCTTAGGTGCCTAGCTCTACCCAGAATTAAGAAAAATGAAAGATACTACTGAACTTCCAATTTTGTGATAATACTAAATCACTTATTGTCGAACAATCCTTCTTATAATCTTGATCTGACAAGAAAAACATAAGACGCAATTGGGAACGTTCTCAATTATTTGGTTCTTATGGATCACAGAAAATTTTTTCAAATAAAATTTCGAGCCACGTTTTGTCGCCAAAGTTGGACAAAACTTAGTTTATACATATTATTTATCAATGCCTGTAAAACTACCCTTACGGCAACAATGGTTGATCTACGGGGAAACCTTTATTGTCACTTTTAATAGTAATAAAACCTCATTTGGTTTATAAGAGCGTAATATCACACGAAATCATTTCAAGTAATAAGCACCCACAAATGGCAATGCATTCGGATTATTTTGGGCGGCCCTGTATTTTAATTATGCATAATATATGCGCCTTATATTATACTGAAATTTAGTTTACTTGGAAAGCATATATTATTGAAAACGCACTTCAAGAAATAACTTTCTTTGTAGACAGTAACATATTTGAAATTTTTGAGCGGTTTTATATGAGGGATGTGATATTGCTTTATCACATGGTGTCCTTTATCTTATATTTTGGTCAGTCATTTTTTAACATAAATTAAATTTTCTGAATAAAAGACACACAATATTTGTAATTCATTAAACATTATAACTTACTTCTATCTATAAAAGAAAGTATTGGATTCGTGAAAAATTTTGACATCCGGTTTTCAACGGATTTATACTTTTACAAGGTCCTGAGCACGATTTGACTGTTTTTAGAAAATGTCTGTCCGTGAGTGTGCGTGTCTGTCTGTCTGTATGTATGTGACACAAATTTTGTGCGCGCTCTAACTCACGAACTACTGTGTAGAAAAGGATGGAATTTCAATGTAATGAAGTTCTATCTTTATGTGAACTAGTGCTGATTAGTTTTGGGGTAAAATCTCCCAAGAAGGGGTACCGAAAATCCATGATTTGTTCGATTTGTCTAATGCTTGGATTTCGAAGTTATGTGAGCAGAATTCATGAAACATCAATTTTAGAATCATCATGATAGGAATAGATTGTCATTGAAGTTTTGTTGCTGAAATCGAAGAGGGGATACCGAAATTAGATGATTTGTTTGAAATATGCTTATATCACCAGTTTAAATACACAGAATTCAGCGGAACTTCACGCTTATCATGCCCACGATTCCATAACAATATTATGCTATTATATGTAATTTCTTGTACTATTTAAACCATTTAATTGATTTGATTTATATAAAAGAAAGTTTTGTGATGGCTACAATATAGTGGTACTTTCTTTCTGAATGGAATGTAACTGGTTAATAACACGTCTCTACTTTCTTTTATACGAAGTCAAAACTTTTCATTCTTCCCGGATAAAAATCAAGCCGCCTTCATTGTACGAGGTAGGGTCAAAAAGTTCCCGGAATATGTCAATTACAGATGATTAAAAAATAGAACAATAATTTTACCTTATTGTCCTTCAAAGTACTTTCCACCTGCATCCACACACTTCTTCCAGCGTTCGTATAACTGCTCAAAACACTCCTTAAATCCATTTTTGAGACTTCCTTCTGTAACTTCGTCGCATTTTAGATCACCTCATCTGAATCCATAAAACGGTGTCCCTTCAATTTCATTTTCAGCCGTGGAAACAGGTAAAAATCCACTGGTGCTAGGTCGGAGAATAAGGAGGGTGTTACAGAGTGGTAAGACTGCGTCTGGCAAGATAATTTTTCACAAAAAGAGCGTGATGTGGAGGAGCATTGTCGTGTAGAAGAAACCAATTGTTTGTTGCCAATTTTTCTGGTCGTTTTCGTTTGATTGCATCTTGTAGTCTTTTAAAAATCTCGAGGTAATGTTCTTTATTGGCAGTTTGGCCTTCAGGAATAATCTGCAGTGAAAGAGAAAGGGCTCCCAGTCCGAAGGTTATCTTCGATGTTTGTGCGACCATTACAAAAACGCTTATGCCACTCGTACACAGCCGTTTTTCTATAAAATTGTTTCCGTATGCTTTCTTCAGCACCTGAAGAGTCACAGAAGGTGATTTCTCGAGCAAAATGCAGAATTTGATGTTTGCACGCTGCTCTAAAGGCGACATTTCAAAATGCGACGAATGAAAAATTCACTTTGCCAGAAATGATCCGCAGCTAACGCCGAGAGTACCAGAAATGAATTCCAAATGCCTGTGTGTTTTCCTTATCAGTGCTGCGAACCTCCAAAAAAGATATTTCCCCTCCAACGAACACCTGCGTGAATGTAGGCCACCATTCTTGGAATTTATTGACTCTACCTCGTATATCAAAAAGAGCTGTCAAAAATTTATGTAAAAATGAATACCATATTGACTATAAGTTTTACGCGCAATTTTACAAAAATTTCTGTTCCCAAAAATCTGTTCCAACAATTTCTGCTCCCCAAAAATGCATAAATTCTATGCACAATATCCTCAACTTGCAAGAAAACTTATAAACATATGCGAGTTCTATTTTTCTAGAAATAGTGTAACATTACTAAAACGATTTTCAAAGAATTATAAGAAACAAACGATAATGTATCCAAATTCTTTTTTGTGTTCAAGTAAAAAAATAATGCTACGTTTTCCATTTTCAATGGAAAACATGCTGTACAGTGATTATAACACATATAAAAGTTGTAGCTTTTCAAGCATACTTAAGGTATCCCACCCCCTTTTTTTATATACAGCAAAAATGAGCATAATGCTGATTGTTTCATATAACGTAGCACACAAAGAGTTAATTTCATTCGTTAAATAAATTATCTTAACTCAATTTCCATATTATTTTTTACAATTTTAATTAAAAATCATACACTAATTGATGCTTATCGCGGAAAAGTCTTCACGATAAAAATAATGTTAGTTTATTAATTTTTTATAAATAGACAATTTGAGGTACTAAGGATGTAATGAATTACAATCTAGGCCATAAAATTAAAATTCTCAGAGAGATACCCATTTTTATTATCACTTTGTTGATTTCCCTATATTTTCTATATGTTAATTTATAAAATTGGCTGTAAAATTTCAGAAAATTAACAGATATTTAAACCGAGAGTTCATTACACACACAACATGACAAAAATTGTAGGTGATCACTTTTATATAAATACTAGCTGACCCGCCCGGCGTTGCCCGAGCAGACTGTCATTGAAAAATATAACAGTGGAGTGGACTTCATAAAAAAAGGCTGAATAATATTTATTTGTACTAAAAATTTGAAAAATAATTAAATAAGAACTAAAATTTCAAAAGTATAACAGTTATGTTTAAAAAATGAAATGGTCAGGGAAAATTATTACACTTACTTTTCCCTTTTTACTAAAAATCCCTTTTTAAAAATCATTGCTTTGTTTACATTTTTTATTTTATATTGCTAATCGCATTTTTTAAATTATAAATATTAAATGCTTACAGAAATCAATATTTCATTTGAAAATGTATAAAAATATACATATTTAATTGTTAATGTTGACACATTATAATTACAATTTAATTGCGCTATAATCAATAAATCATTGTTTGTTTCGCTTTTATTTATGTAGATGGCAGCACCAAAGAGTTAAATGTAAACAATCCTGGCCTAAATCCTGCCAAAGGACTTTTACACAAAAACCAATGAGATGCGTTTCATTCGGACGTTGCCATTAAACAATTAACAAATAATCGCGATTTCTGTGCCACATACGATAGCGTAATATATATGTATAGATAACGATAATTTTTGCAGATAGACCGTTTTTCGTAACTGATTGTTCAGAAAAATCATGTTTTTCAGAAAACACATTTAACCGTTTCGCGACAAGCGTCTATTATTGCAATTCTTTTAATCTTTCAGCACCAGTTTTTTTTAATAGAATTTTTCGCCTTATTGAATCTCGGAAAATCTGCGATTAGATAAGGTAAAATTTTTTCTTCAAATTTGATGGTATTCAAATTCAAGAATTTCGTGCATCCGAAATGACACGTATACTCGTCGCGAAAGGGTTAAGTTTTCATATCTGAAAATCTGTTAGATATATTTACCCCCAAGTTCTTAAAAATCTCCAGATTTGTATATTGTACCTTCCGTATCTCAATATCAGAAGATATTTCCTTTATTTATGTTACTTAAATGCACTTTTCCGGTTTGAGAGCTGAAAATAAAACAATACGTATCATAACAGAACGTACTATTATCAACAATAATAGTATGAAGAAAACGAAACCTTTTCGGATAGCTAATTGTACATTCTTTCAAACATAGCAGCATTAAAGAATATATGTGTTATTTGCCAAAAATTGGTTATTTAAACGCAGAAAGTATTATTAGCTATTAACGTTGAAATTTTAATATCTTAAGACAGTTAGAGTGTAAACAGATTGACAGACAGGAGAACCGGAGTTGTAATATTGTTAAATACTGTTCAACTACATAAGAAAATGTTGAACGTTGTACGCTAAATATGCACATAATGTTAGTTATACGCTTATAAGCAACAATTCCCCCAGTTTGCACCAAAAATAATTAAAATATAATAGAATATGCAATTGTTTTAAATAATATGTACCCTTATAGTATTAAAATTGATCTAGATTTTCGAGCATTTACGCCTAACACTAAAATACTTCGCCGAACACATTTGCAATACTGATGTTTTATGTATTGAGATTTAATCATTTTACTTTTCTCAGTTTAAGACTAGGTACTACGAAAATGGAAGCTCTACACATTGTTTTCTCGGATTATTATTATTCTTTAATTCATGTGTAAATTTATGACGATGATCAGCTTACTAATCGAAGACTCCGGGATTAAATATAAAGAAATTTGATTTTGCTTTCGATCCGTAGCCTTTTTCTTACCCAAACTAAAAAGTCAAATTTTGAGCCTCCCGTTGCTTCTATTTTTATAAAAGCAAAAATCACTGAAGTAAAAGCAGATTTCTTCCCCTCTCTATTCTGAGATTTATTCTCTGTAATAGAAGGGAAAAAACGGATTTCCGTAGCTGAGATATTATATTCATTTGATGAGTAGGATAAATAGTAGTTTTATTTTATAACGTTATAAATTCAATATTTTTTCAAGAAAAAGAAATATATCAATACTGAAATTAATGAAACACGGAGGCAAGAAGGTAACTGAAAAAGTGAAAGAAGAGCAAAAAGGGATATCAGCCTCCAAGTCCTTCAGATCTGAATTGTCCGGTTCAAATCCCGTACCAGACAAAAGTATAGGAAAATGCGAAGTACATTAAATAAAATTTATATTTTAGGTTGTTCTGATTTTTCTCTCCGTTCAACAACGTAAAAATTTCGGACACATTCACGAAGTCATTTTAAAATGGAAACGCAGAAAAGGATATTGAAGTGACGCAAAATCGAATAACGGTTTTCATTTTCCTGTAAATATCGTAGATATTAAATTAAAATAGATTGTTTCCTCTTGACCATCTTTCCTTGAATGTCATATCTCATAAATTGGTTCAAAACTGCTAATTTGGCTATCATTTTCTAAATTATATTTTATCTTTATAGAAAAATATTAAACGTTGTTGGGTTTTTCCGCAGAATTTCATTTTTTTTTTCTTTTCTTTTTTTTTTTTTTTCAATGCACCATTTTCCCATACTTTGTGCGTGGAAACCCATACAGAAAAAAAGTTAAAATTTATTTGCAAAAAAATAAATCTTAATATCCTTAACGCTCTAACTGCTGTTTCGAACCTTTTTTCCCAAAATTCAAAGGTTTATAAAATCTTGCATATTGTTTGATTAATAGAAAAAAACAAAAAAAAAAATTAAAAAATCTGAAATTCACACACTTTAAAAAAAAATACATTGTGTATTTTAAAATATACTGAAATATTAGTCAAAATGCCAATATTTGAAAATTTATGCCTCATAAATTGAAAGAGATAACAGTATGCATTTTTTATATGTGCTATTACTAACTTCTAAGCATGTGCAGAAAAAAAAGCAGGCTGTTATCATTTTCCCTCTTGACTTATAACAATTTAAATTTTCAAAATTTACAAAAATCGGCATTTTTCATAGCTTGCAGCTGAAAAAGGGGAGATGGTATTCATATGCGGTTAGGCAACGAAAGATCTCGCTATATCGTATCTATAATATGTAAGTCATTTTTAGGTGCGTTCGTAATTATATAAATACGTAGCACTTATTGTCGTCGTCTGGTCCGTCCGTCCGTCCGTCCGCATATAACAACGCAAAAACTACCCAACCGAATGGTTTGAAATTTAAGATATATTATATTTGCAGAATTGTGTCGAGACATTTCAAATTTTATGAAAATCGAATCAATCTTTAGCCGATATTAATAAAAATATTTATTAAGAAATTTGAATTAAGAAAAAAAGAGGTTCTTTTTTTGTTATAAGAGCTTCCGAGGTTTAATCGTTAAGCGACCGAGATACTTATTTTATTACAGAAATTAATCTGCAGACGATATAATTCATTTCACATAATTAAAAATCATCAAGATCTTAATATTTATATAACTAACTATAGTACGAACGCACCTCATTTGTCACGTTTGACGTAACAATTTCCGACTTGTTTGTTATGCTAAAATAGTCTATAAAATGCAGAATCTTGAAATTAGAGAAATGACAACCAACCCTGAAGAAGAATTAATAATTAGATATCTACAAGGTATGGGGTATATACTAATGCATGTGGTTTTATTCTTGCTTAAACCCATGTGCTTTTTTAATCCTTTAATGTTCAATCTATTTTTAATTTTGAATTTAAGCGAGATTTTTTTTTCTAGTTATCTTTAGAATATCAAAGAAATAAGAACTTCTAAAGCTTTGTCTCATAATACCCAGGAACGACACTTCTTAAATATACAATATATTGATCCTAACGCATCGCGTTTCGAAATAATTAATCTTTCTTAATCAGTCCCAAAAAGACATCCTACAGGTTCATGAACAAAAGAAAGTTTTCTCTCTGTTCTCGTATACGTAATACAAGTAGGGTGTACAGCACATCAATTGAGGGGTTCGGGGCAAGAGAGTGCTAAGCCACATTTTTGAACTTCTGAGATATTTCAATTTGAAAATTTTATCAAATACACAAATCAAGATATATAACCTAAAGTTTATTCGCCAATGTCTTAGTAACATTGGAAATATTCTGAGTAACAATATGGCATTACTTTAATGATATTACTATTACGTTTTTTGTAAATTAGCTATCTTCATTGGGGCATAAACAACTGGGGCAAAAACGAAACCTGTCACATATGCTGCCACCAAGTGACATTAGAAACAAATTATATGTTGTATATTATAATTTACAATATTTAGCAACAGGTTACAGTGTTAGATTTATTTCACCAAAAATGTGGCTTGGTACTTTCTTGCCCCGACCCCTTCAATTGTAGTACTTTGTAAGGATAAATAACGATTTACTCAAAATACAGAAAAATGCTCTAACAGCGGACGAAAAACTAGACTATATTGGTTTGGAGAAACGAGTAGGAATGCTGGGATACATGACTGCGCATAAGAACCAATAAGACGCGTTATACCATTAGCCCAATGGTGGAAAAATAACTGTAAAGGGTTAAACGCAAGATTTGCATATAAAATTTTCAAACTCCATTCATTTAAATCGTGTTGAAAATTTTGAAAATGTTTGAATGGTTTTGGCTTTTATAAATTGGTAATTCTCTATTTCTTACATTGAAACTAAGTGAATGAGCTGTCTAAGAAATGCAAATATGTGAGCGAGAGTTTATTACTCGCATAAAAATGAGTTCAAATGCAGAAACGTCAAAAGTAGGAAAGAATATATTTTGAAGCTATACTTGCAAAAGTGAATTGAATATCAATGAAAAGACTGTTTCATAGGCATTAGTATTTGTCTATTTCAAATAATTTTCAGTATCGCTTTGTTAAAAATATATCAATTGTGATTATGCTCTTATTTTTTAATTTATAAATGTAGTTATATTTATTTAATTATTTTTGAGTGATACAAACAACTGTTTATTTTGATGAAAGTTAACTTTGAACCTTAAACTTGCGATCCTTTTATTTTTTTAGGCAAATAATAAAATCATGCTTTGGACTTACAATGTAACACAATTTTCGGATATGCACCAGTTAAGTTGGACTGCCAATGTAACTGACCATTTTAATTCATTTATTGTAGACTGATACAGGGTGGCCCGGTGAGTAGACTCATACATGGTGCAGTGTATGAGCATGATAAAACACACGTAGTTATCATAGTGGACAATAGTTGATGTGTGCGTTTTGTCAGTGAGTGGCAAATTTAAGTTTGTTAACTAAATATAGAACGTTACCGTTAACCGTTAAAGATCTGAACACCCCCCCACCCCCCGCCCCGGTTGAAGCCTCCGTCTGTGTAAACTTCTCATGTGGCATGCAAGATCAATTCATAGTCGATAAAATGTAACCAAAAACATCATGCAATGATATTGCATGCCTTATGAGAAGTTTTCTAGAGAGACTGGATAGGGATTAGCGACTGGAGGATACAAACTAACGTGATTCTATCTGTACGGATTGAAACGTTAGAAAGGTTAAAGTACGAAATTTATGCGTGTATTTTTTGTTTTATTGTATTTTGAATAATTTAGATGAAGCGCGCTGCGGAAGAAGCGAAAAAAGGAACTTTTTCTATCTTCGGATCTTTAATGCTAGCGAACATCAGAATGCAGTCATAATGCTTCCAAACAGCGTACGCGCGCCACTTTACTATATTCATTATGGTTTTTAATTAATATATCGATTAATTAACAAAAAATCTAAAGTCTGAGCCTTAGGTACATTAGAACCTGACTTGGACTATCCCCATCAAAATTTTCAGACCTTTACTTGCGGTAGATTTTTCTATCCATCGCACATACACACATTGATAGACAAACTTTTTTCATTTTATTGTATAGATAACACAATTTTAGTTTAGAATAATAATTTAATCGTGTGAATGAAAAATTGAAAGAATCATTTACATACTGAATTAAATGAATGTCAGTTAGAAAATTCAAAAGATATGGCTTATGATTTAAATAAGAAACTTATTCAGCATGTGTATACAATACATTTATCATATTTAATTAAGTTCAAATGAAAACTTATAAATGTATTGCGAGAAGAAGAGCTTTTGAAAATGAACCAATTATGTTTATGCATTGAGGAAAATGTAAAGACTATACAGAACAGGATATGAATGTAATGGTTGCATTCCAAGCCATCCTTCTCAAAGTCTTCGCCCTTCTTTTATGTTTAGTAAACGTGAATAATAACAACAGTTGGAAGACATAGCCTTCTTCGTAAATTGCTTTAAAATTAACAAAAACTTAATTGAAACATTTATAATATAAATGAAATTTAACCCAGTGTGCATTAATCACGAGTGTGACTCGTGTTAAGTAAACTTCGCATTGTGAATCAATCACGAGTGTGACTCGTGTTAAGTAAACTTCGTATTGTGAATCAATCACGAGTGTGATCAGGGTTGCCAGTTTGGCATTTTTTAATTCAGAAATTTCAAACAAAAATTTGGGCTTCATTTAATGACAGACATTTTGTAATTACATAAAGTAAATATTTTTATTTCGGAATTTTGGGTATGATGTAGAAATTTCATTGTCATCAATGCACAAGGGACTAGGTTAAATAATCATGTCAACTGCATAATTTTTTTTAACTAAGTAAAACCACAAAGGGTTAAGATCATAGTATGGATCTTTTCATCAGAATCACTTTAAAAAATTCTATCAAAAACCCGCAACAAATAACAGAAATGCGTATATTTCATTTCCGAAGACGGAGGATGCAATTGGCTTAGTCGCCGGTATCGCCGTTTAAAAGTGAACAAATTCGGTAAAAGAGGATGAAAGTGGAGGAAATCACTACTCGTCAATGAGGCTTGGAGACTTCGAGCTGCTCAACCTCCGGTAAATAGAAGAAACGGTAGGAAATGACCCCACTGACGTTAAAGTCAGGGATACTATTTAAAAGTACCAGGACTGTACTTATCTTTAAAACGCTTGAGTCCAAGAAAATTTTTGGAGATACAAATTACTTTCAAAGTTGACACTAATCTCATTGGCGGGTCCCTATAAATATAGCATCCGGTTCAAACTTTTTACAAAAATTTATAAAAATGTCTTTCTCTCTCGTTGAAGGCCACCATAAGCGTGAGGACCAGGCTCATTACACCACTGTACGCTTTGTGTGCACTGTAAGCATCCGTGCCTTTATTTAGATTTTTTTTTTATGTTTCTAAAATTGATTTTAGAATAAATTGAATATATTGTACAAACAAGTAATATCTTATTTCAATAACATGTGCCTACAACTGCGAATGCTGACCAATAAATTAGTAATCCAAGAAGGAGGGGAGGAGTAGTACATATGTTTTACTGTCGATCTCAGGCTCCTTTTTAATTTGGCTTACCTACGCCATTAGTAGAACATTTATTATACACTGTTTAAAATATTAAAATACTTTTTTTAGTTAATCGCATATGTGTTTATTTTATAAAAAATTGTGTCATATCTGTGCTTATGCATTTTTTTTTTTTAACTTCCACGAGTTTTAAGGAGGCTCATACTTTTTTAAGCCTTTCCACCGCCAGTGAAATGTGATGTGATTTCGAATTCTCATAAATTTTTAAATACTTATTGAAATTCACAAACCTGTGTAATATGTTTAATACCTATTTCAAGCTGTCTAAATTGCAAAAATAAACACTTATATAATGTAATATAATAAAAAATACAGTTCAGTGAATATTGCAAAATTTTCAGAAATTGTTTCATATGGTACGTCACGATCCATAAGATATATTAATTTAAAATACATATATGGATATACAATTTATACTACAATGAACTCTAAACTATATTTAATAGAATGTTTAATACAATGATACATAAATTCTGTAGCAAAAACCATTTAAAAAATTCAATCAAATTTGAATAATAGAAAAAAAATTTGTAAACATAATTAATTAGTCATTAAAATTTAAAGAAAATATTTAACTATCTCAATAATATTAATTCATTCTATAGATAATGCATTTATATAGCCACATGTAAATTTTTAGGCTGATTCCTAGAATAGTTTTTTGTAAATCGTGCGAATAGCTGAAAACATTTCTGAAAATTTTGCAGTATTAACTAATCTGTATTTTTTATTATATTATAATCGTTTATTTTTACATTTTAGAAAGCCTGAAATATGACTTAAATACAGTAACAGAGATTTGTGTAATTTCAATAAGTATTTAAACATTTATGAGAACTCGAAGCCACATCACATTTCACTGGCGGTAGAAAGATTTTTAAAAATATGAGCCCCTTAAGTGAAGAATATCAATTATAAGATTATTAATTTAATAACATAATGAAATAATCTTATAATTTATGTTCATATTTTTAAAGTTTTGATTTTTTTAAAATTATATGTCTAGACTTCATAAGCTCTTTAATTTCAAATATGTCTGTGCGCTTAAAATTGCATTTAAGGAAAACAGATTGTTGTTGAGTGTTGTTGATTGCATTTGTTGCAAAATACTTAAGCTTTTAATTAATTCTCTTCGTATAAATATTACTTTCTGTTATATAAAATACAGGTGAAAGTATATTTTTAATGTAAAATTGAATTATATACGTGATTAATTTCTAAAATTAATCATTTTGATTGTTTAAATTAGGTGACATCCAATCATATTAGATTTAAATTAAAAAACTTTATACAATAAACGCATACAATCAAACATTCACCGTATGTTATTTTAGAAAAAAAGTTTATATTATATTTTGATAGAGTATTACCAAAACTGTTTAATTTAACTTTTGTATGTTACATTAGATGTGAAATAATTTAACTTTTGTTTTGTATTATTTTATATATATATATATGTATATCTAAATACTAATAAGTTATTTCAAACGTTATTTTATCTCACTTTCAATGTTATACAAAACAAATACTACATTTATTTGAAGACATTTATGTAAACGTGAGATTATGTAAAGAAAAATTGTGCCATTAATCAGTTTATTGTTTAAAACATTAAAATATTTTTACCCGTATTATTTCCCTCAAAAAATATCTACTATTACTAAACTTATGCAGCTAAAGAAATTTAGAAAAATTATTGAATAATTATGCCTACAATGATAATTTTTATTTGGAAACTTTCAAGGATCATGTTATGTAACATGCTAGTAATTCTACTAGGTTTAACTCTTAATTTCATAGTCTTGTCAAATCGAGACAATGCATCACGAAACAACTGGTTCAAATCTTCTTCCGTGATCTTTTTTAATATGGGGTAAAACACGAACGGTTGAATTATCGTGTTTTTCGATAAAATAAAAAAGTGAATTTAGGCATGAACATCATACGAGTCTCTGACATAAAAAATAATAGAAACAGCGTTTTCGCAACAGTTTTTGACTAATTTTTATTTTGAGTGACATATGTTAAACATTGACGCCACATATATGGCATAAATGATTTCAATTGTGACAGTTAAAATAATGATATTTTCCTATGATTTTTTTAAAATGCATGAGCGACAGGGTTAAGAAATAAAGTTTTATAAGTAAAGCACACTAAGAAAAATGACACTTTCAAATCTGAGTAAATCGATGTTTTCATTTTGTTATGAAACTTTTTGTTTCAAATAGGACGACCCAATGCTTTCAAATCTGAAATACCAGAAATACTCAGAATATTGAAACATGGACATACTCAAAACTGAGCACATAGAGGTCAGTTCATACTCATTTTTGAAACATGGACATAGTAAAAAATGATTAGAATCAGTTCAAACTCTTTTTTGAAACATGGAAATACTCAAAAATGAGAACATAGAAGTCAGTTCATACTCATTTTTGAAACATGGACATATTCAAATCTGAGCACATGATGTTTTATTCTTGAGAGTGTGCATGTTTTAAGAAATGAGTATATACATATACATATATATGTGTGTGTGTGTGTTTCAAAATTGAGTAATTTTGATTCGTAGCCATTTTGACTATGCGACATACTCAGATTTGAGTATTTTTTGCTCAGTTTTGAAAATGTCGGTTTTAGAGTGCACATTGCAGGAACATAACAATCTTCCTATCGGAAGAAATTCTAATAAAAATTCAGAATTTGAAATCCAGATTTTTTTAACTACTTTTGTATTAACCCTGCAATCTGTTCTGCATGCAATTTGTTAGTTTTTCCATTGACTATACAAAGAATTTTTTTTCGGTTTCATTTATAATATCTATAATTATTGTGATTAATCCTTTGAAGGACGATGGTATATTATTTATACCACTTAATTTTAATTCCCAAACGCCACAATTGCACTTTAAAAACGACATTTTCAAAACAGAGCAAAAAGTACTCAAATCTGAGTATGTTGCAAAGTCAAAATGGCTCCGAATCAAAATTACTCAAGTTTGAAACATGTATATACTCATTTCTGAAAACATGCACACACTCAAGAATAAAACATCGTGTGCTCATATTTGAGTATGTCCATGTTTCAAAAACGAGTATGAACTGACTTCTATGTGCTCATTTTTGAGTATTTCCATGTTTCAAAAATGAGTTTGAAGTGTTTCTAATCATTTTTGAGTATGTCCATGTTTCAAAAATGAGTATGAACTAACCTCTATGTGCTCAGTTTTGAGTATGTCCATGTTTCAATATTCTGAGTATTTCTGGTATTTCAGACTTGAAAGCATTGGGTCGTCATATTTGAAACAAAAAGTTCCATAACAAAATGAAAACATCGATTTACTCAGATTTGAAACTGTCATTTTTCTCAGTGTGCATCGGAATTTCGGAATAATTTTTTCTTTTATAATGTACGTGAAAATTAGGTTTTACTTATTTTCAAATAGATTTGTTCCTAAATTCTAGTGTCATTCCCTCATTTCCACAATTTAACAACAGACGTATTTTGCCCCTAAAAGGATTAAATGCTTTAAAATGTTATTTTTTATCTTTCTTTTATATAATTCTAAAACATTTTCTATGTTGCTCCTGCTAAATTTTGCTCATATGTGCCCTCTATCATAATTTGTTTGTTTGTTTCGTAGATTCTGTTTTACCATCGTTTGTAGATTTGATAATCGGAAGGCGTGGTTACAGTAATGGGGCGTGGGGACGTTTCAGCATTGGCTTAGAACCCGGTTCCTCTCATGAGGTTCCGGCGACGAAGCCGTCGGATCGTTTCTACGTCCGCCCAAGTGTCGTGTGGTGGTGTCCTGTATTTAGGCTGCACCGCATTTCGCAGCGTCCGCTGACTTCACTCATTTGGGTTAGGGTGAGAGGCGCAGGTAGACTTTGGCTCCCGTCTTTCCCCAGGCCGAAGAGCACCACCTTGGAGGTGTCCGGGTAAACCGGCCCTTCTTGGTCGTGTCCTCGTATGGATTCACCAGAATCTGGAATCGGCGGTGCAGTACGACTGCCTTCGGCAGCCGTAGCTTATCATTACCATCGTTTGTATAGTTTATGTACCAATTTAGTATTAATAGGCCGAATGTTTGAGTTATGTAAGGTGCTCTAAATAGACTAGATATAATTGTGGCCCCATTTTATACTAAAAGATTCAAAATAAATTGTCATTTCGCTAATTTTTAAACTTTCGTATTTTATAAGCATTTAGAGAATGAAATGTTTGAAACGAGTATACAAAGTATGTTGTATTACGAGTAAATTTGTAAGTTTGGCGACACCCTTGCTACTGAAAATCAACACTAGGGAGATAAATATCCTATACTATTTCTTTGAAGTAATTGTTGTTTTAAAACTTTAATTCATTTAATCATACTCACAATAACTTCTATTTTGTAAAATTATGTATCAATCTTCATTAACATTAAAAAATAACTTACTTACGTCACTTGCACTCCTCAATAACTGATCTCTTGTGAATACAGAAATTCTCGATTTTTATGATAATAAAAAACTGTAATGATTACTGCAAAACCCTCATTATGCGACCTTCAAATCCTTATGCTTGTAATAGCTGAAGATTGAACACTGATGATCATCAGATGTGAAGGCGTATAACTGCATGACAGCGGAGATTTTCCAGCTTTGAAACCAAAGTATAGAAATGATACTGAAGTTTATTCCTTTTCACTTTAACAAAATATTTAGCTCTTATTCTTCGCAAATGGAGCATTTTCTTTGTTTCTTGGAAATTTTGGAAGTAATCCAAAAAAAAAGCTCTCTAAGCCATTCCAGAAAATTTTTTTGGAATTTTCTAAATTACAAATTTCTTTGAAATACGGTCAAAATATTACCAAAAATGACACCAAAATCCTTTCTAATCCCATTTCTAAATTTGAGCTCGATTTTCTTGTAAAGGAAATCAACAAGAAAAGACATCAGTCTGTGAAAAAAATCATTGATAAGAAGGAGCAGCAATATGTCATGTTTCTTTTTCAGCTAGGAGATATTTTAGATTAGAAAATATATTTAAAACAATTAAATAAATAGTGATAGTGATGATAATGATAATAATAATAATGAAAGAAGATGAAATACACATTTTCTAATATGTAACTTTTATTTGATTTCGCATGTTTTATCGTTTATATTTTGAATGTTCATCATAATTGCTTTGTAGCTTTTCCTTTCAACATTGTAGCTTTTCCTTTCATTCTTTCTAGTTGAGAATAAACACATCGTCTTCTATTCTTTTAATCTAGTACATAATGAAGAAATAAGAGCAAAGATTGAGAATCAGACAAACAAATTCTGTTTTTGTTTTGTCTGCAAAGCATATTTCTACTAACATACTTCAAAACACATTGGACTATAAATAAAAGAAAAAGTGCTCTATGTGTCTATAAATTACATTGTAAGCAGAATGTATAGAATATAAAAGGGAATCAATATATTTGTTACCTATGCATATATATAAAGGATAAAACATTAAATGACTTAATTACGTCTCTTTCTATTTCTTTGATTAACATAACAATTACGTAGTTAATTAGTACGAAATTAACTAAGAACTCTTTAGAAAAGGATTTATTTGATAAAACTGGATATTTAACGCACTTTATATTAAAATAAAGAGTAAAATAATGGACTGTATTATTAAATTTAAAAATAAATTATGCGTACCTTGTTCTATTTAGTCAAAAATCTTGAACTAAAACTCATGAAAAGTTCAACATGTTGAATTAGAACCGTTTCTTAGCTTGTCTTTTCAAGGGATTGGGATTTTGTTAAGTCGGCCAGCTTAGGACATATTGCTGTAAAAGGGATGCCTTCAGGGAAAACTTTCAATAGGGAAAGTGACACGAATTATCGTTCTTGCACAAGGAAAACCCTGAAAAGCTTGCACACTTACACCGTCCAGATCGCGGGGTTTCGAACCCGCGAACATCGGCCAAGCTCCTCATTTTGTGGCCAGCATGTTAACCATACTGGGCTGAGTGTCCTCAGCCAACGAAAGAACCACGATACTCCCACCCCTCTTGTTCGTCATGTGATCAATATAGACTGTTTCCGCTAACTATTAAACTGTCATGTGATCAAGGTAGGCTGAAAAGTAGCTGAGATTGGTGGGGTTCCGCGGCCTTTGACAGCGATTTTATCATGCCGAAATTCTATTTTTAAAACTGAAACATGTCTCATAATATTTTATTATTTGTTAACAGCTTCATCGAATCTCATAGTTTTGAAAAAGAATACGTATCTCTTATTATTGGTATTACACTTATGATGGTAGGGAGTTCGACTTAAAAAAGAAACAATCTCTTGCTTTAAATCAGACTTAGGAGATCTTTTCCCTCCAGAAGTGCCCAACAATTTGATTTTTTTTTCTTCCTGCGAAACGATTTATAGGCAACAGATGCCAGTATGGGGCCTTTCTATTTTGTTGTGTGCTACTTAGTGTACATACTTGTAGTATCCATAAGGAAAGTTTCAGACTGTCGCAATTTCAATTTGTCATGCTGATAGGAGCAAGGAAAATAAGTGGACCACCTGGCAGATTTATGCCACCACGAATGTCACATACATTTAAGAAAAGCACTCTGTATGAGTTAACACTAAGAAATATAGCTGAGAGGTATGAAAAAATAAAACAGCGGAATTCAAAAAGCCTGTAGGTCGCACACCATCTAAATCTACACCAGAAATCATTTGCAAATTAGAGACTACCTTAAAGAAATAGCCTTCTATTTCCATCCATGCAGATGCTAAAAAAATGAAATTAATGTATAATTATAAGAATATAGATTTAATCTATATTAAAAAGAAAACAGACTAGAAATTAGAAGTTTTGTTTAAAAAAAAATTAATTTAAAAAAAACTTGCTCTAAAATACTTGAATAATCAGTGAAAAATCCGGGAGCCAAAGCGTCTGAACAAGAAGTACAGTTACTAAAGTTTTAATTTTATTATTAGAGAATTAATTATATCTAATACTTATTAATCTTTTTTACAGGTAATTCAAAAATTATTGTTTTTAATACAACATTATTTTGAAAATGGTTTACGGTCGTTCCTTTATCTCTTAATGTTTTCTTAGTACACGTTTTCCAAATGCTTCATTTTATTTTCGATCCACAATTTGAAACAAAGAGCAAACAAACAAAAAAACAAAAACAAACAATGTTGTATTACGAGTTAATAACCATTGAGTTACCTGTAAACAGGAGTAATAAGTATTAGATATAATTAATTTTGGAATAATAAAATTAAAATTTTACTAACCCTACATCTTGTTCAAACCTTATCTCCAACAGTTAAACAAAATGCTCGTTTCAATCTTTTCGGAACAACCTGTATTTTGAAAGCTTTTCTGAAATTTTCGTGGAAATGAATTAGTAAAACAACCAAGAGATATAGTAATATTGCTGGAGTAATATTAAATTGATGTTAATTTGTGAACATTCATGCTCTGATCTGAACCATTTGAAAAAAAAAAAAAGTGTTTTTTTTTATTGTTGTTAAAATGTTATGCTACATGTTAAAAATACTTTTTTACATCAAAATAATTTAATTTCCAGTATTTAATCGTTGCATAAATACGTTGCATTAATCAGGAATTCGAAATGAAATAATTTGAATTTATCGATTGAATAAATCGATTCTTATGAATTAATCATGAATTCGATAAGTATATAATTATTGGAATTTTGAATGTTTCGAGGTGAATACTTCTATTTACTATCGTATTGACAATACGTAAGCAAAAGAGAAAACGAATTTAAGATAAATATAAAAGATTTAGGGCTTAAATGATAAATTTAAAAAAGTAACACTTTTTGACAATATGTGGTATGTTCAAAATTAAAATTCAGATTTCTGATGAAAAAATAGATGGGTGTTACTGCTAAAAACTGAGAATGAGTCTCGGAATACTAAACCTTTCATTCAAGTACACTGCAAATAATGACAAATGTTTCTTAATCTACGAAACTATAATATTCCCGCGAAAGAAAATATACAATAACTTCTTCCGGGTTACCCACGATTCTGAAAAGCGTTTTTTATCTTTGGAAAACTTTGAAACCAATATATTTTTGAGATTTAAAAAAACATTTATAAAAACAGAGATTCTTTTTCTGCTATCTATTTTCGGAAATGCTTCCGAGTAGTTTTTGTAGTGTATTAATCAGTTTGGTCAAACCGGAATACCAGATTTTAGGATGGTAATAACTAAACTTAAACATTTTCAGCTGCGTAATTTAATTTATACATGAAATAGTAACAAATAATATTAATTTTAATGTTAATGCTGTTAACTTATCCTGTTTGTCCGTAAAACGTTTTTGTTGAACATAAAAATGTTTACTTGAGAATTGATAGTATTTGAAAAACCTATATTCTGGATTGAGAAAATCGACTGATGCATAATAAAAATTACTCAGAAACGTTTCCGAAGATCAGTGGTAGCAAAATAAACTTTTTTTTTTATATAAATGCTTCTTTAATCTCAAAAATATATGGATTTCTGAAGTTTCTAAAGATAAAGAACGCTTTGCGGAATAGTTAGTAACACCTTAAGAGGTTATTGTATATCTTCGTTCGTGTTTATATTATATTTTCCCAAATTGAGAAACATCGGTCTTTTTTTTACAATGTACAATTTTTCTTACGTACAGTTTGAAAAAATAAAGAAGCAGGAAAAACCAGTACGCAAGGCAAAAATCCTGTTATAAAAGTCGTAGGATAATACTGTGTTTACACCAAAGTTCCTTCTTCTTATGCTACTGTTGCAGTTAAACTTTCTTGTGGTATCTATATTTATTTTTAAAAGAACTTTGAAAATAAGAAATCTCGATTTTTTCTATTATTCGATAGGTCATTCTGAATTTCTTCTAAAAGAAAATTTGTGTTGCACTATCTTGAAAAATACATTAAATAGGACTGAAAAAGCATGCAGGAAGTGCGTCGATATTCAGAAACGATTAAAAGATAGTGTTTCTATAAATCTATTAAAATAATGATTAAAAAAATATTTAGTTACTATAGTAACGATGCTGCTCATTTGGAAATCCATGAATATATTGTTGTCTTGTAATATTTAGCATATACGAAATTTCAGGAATACTTTAATTTAAACTATGATTAAGCTTCTAGAAAATTAAAGTAAAATCTTTTGTTGTAAGTTTTATTAATTTAATTTCTTTTTAGTAGCATATGTTTACCATGTTAACGGGTAAAACTAAACTATCTCAAAAAAAAAAAAAAAAAAAAAAAAAAAAAAAAAATAACATTTAATTGTCAAATATTAAAAAAATATTAATAGTATTTATATTATTACCCTAATATCCGGCGTATAATCCGCCGATCAAACAAACATGTTTAGGCTCAGAAATTTTATTCAATAACTGAAGTCGAACATATATTGTGATCTAGGAAATTTATGAAATACATTTTCTTCGTCTAAACATTCGTTTGATTGGATCCACGAATTATACGCCGGAAATTACGGAAAATATTAAAATATGAAATATTAATAAATTATGTTTGAAATTTTCAAGACATTAGAATCTTAGTATTTTAGCTTTACCATATGATAGAATACCTCATAACGCCTTCATCCATAAAATAAAACATTTTTTGAGAAAGTGTAACATAATATGTTCTTCCACTAAGCTATTCATATGTACGGCAAAGCCAATAGCTATAAATGAATGAAAATTAGTTTGTATGGATTTCGATAATGCAGATTCCAATGTTGACCAGAAAAAAAAAATGCTTCTAAATAGGATTTTTTAATAGTATCATTATTAATTAGCAATTAATATTTCGGGTCTGCTCTGCAAGCTGGTAGACGGAAGGTGCTGGGTTCAAACCCGTTGCCGTGCTCAATGACCCAACTGTTCGCAGTTTTCCGAGGTTTTCTTCCAACCCTGACGTAAATACCGGTTAGGATCTCTTAGAAAGTCACCCCGGCGGGAACTTTCCCCGCGGGTCTATATCCTATCGCAGATAATCGGCCGTAACAAACACCAACTAATTAATATTTCAAAAACATTTAAAGCCAAAATATGCATGCTCGTTAAATATGACATTTTACAAATTATAAAACTAAAAGTAATGACATATATAAAATAATGTTGTTCGAGTTATCTCCAAAACGTTTTTCTAATATTCATCGATTCATTTTTCAATAATTGATGTCTCTGTAATTAATCATTCGAAATTGATGAAAATACTTATTTCAACGTTTTCTGGCATAATAAACTTAAATAAGTAATAAAATTATGAGGTTTTTTTTTTTTTTTTTTTTTTTTTTTTTTTTGTAGCTTTTCAAAGTTTCAGTTCAGTCTAAATATGCAAATGAATATTTTGGACAAAATAAACCGCTTATAATTAGAAATAATTTTCTTCGAATTAAAATGTTACCTTTTTTGCTTGCATTAATTAGAACTGAATTATGGCCCACGAATGCATTTTCTTTACAGTCTCTACAATAAGCACATAAATTTTGAAAATAAATAGAGACAATAGTATTCGAGACATTTTGGTCACCAATTTGAAGAATGATGTTTCTGAAAAAACAGGTTTAAATTTTGGCGTTGCAGTTTCTTTTAAAATGTCCTATCTTCTCAAAATATATTATATTTCCATTAATTTTCATTATATGGAATTGAAAGTTTCGGGAAATATTAGACACACCTACATATATATACCGGGTGAAACAAAAGTTCTTTAAAACTTCATAAAAAAGGAAGAAATTATGATAAAGAAGTGTGGTTTGCAAGAAAGGTTCAGAAGGTAGTCGTATTTTTTTAGCAGCAAAAAAAATCTTTAGTTAAAAAAATCCCCTGTAAATGGCGCTAACATGCGAGAGATTCAGCAAAATTATGCAAATTAACCCTGCAACAAAAGACCGGGATACACGAGGATTTCTCATACGCTTTCAGAATGTTATCATTACCCGATGGACCGTTGTTGGTGAAGTTGTTCTATTTGAACGAAGAGTTTCTGCAATTCATTCCGACATGTTGCATTCAACTGTAACGGGCGTTGTGAGTCGCCTTAGTTGTGTCGTACAATGTTTTGGAGGTCATGTTGAACAATTGTTATTGCAATAATAAATGGATGGAGCGTACTGTTGTTCTGTTCATTGTGTTTCGGATCGTCAGCGCCCTCTACCAGTGACATTTTTAACTAAAAATTTTTTTACTGCTAAAAAAAAATGCGACTACTTTGTGAGCCCTTTCTAATTGTGAAAAAAAAGGAAAGAAATTGAGAAAATGAATTCATCTATGCTGGACTTTGTGTGGCTTTGTATGTCGTCTCAAATTTGTTACAGGGTTTGTGCGCTCCTGATGACATTTCCATCTTGCACTGTGGTTGCAGCCAGTTCGACATATGTAAGTGACAGATGTCAAGTCGGGTGTCGTTCTCTTAGCTCGGTGGTACAGCCTTGGAGCGTTATTCCAAGGGGCCCGGGTTCGATTCCCGGCTTGGGCATTTTTCACTCTGTCAGTAATACGCTCAATTTAGCAATGTAAAATATTCACATGTTTATTATATTTATATACTTTTTACGTTTTTTTTTTTTTTTTTTGTTTCAGGTATAATCGAGGGACAACGTAATAAGCAGTATAAAGAAGAAATAACGACTCAACAATGTAACATGGACTTCACAATCGCGGCAAAAGATCATTTTCTCGCACAATACTAAAATTTGATTTACTGTTTTCTACAATTTAACAAATACTTTTTATTTCTATAAAACATAAAGAAATAAAAGCGAAAAGAAATAATAGCCTAAATTAATTATAGGCTTTATAATTCACGATCAAACTTCAGTCAATTTTCGTCATCTCAAACCATTCAGCTCTCTTTATAGAAAAGTCTGATTATATTGGAAAGTTTTTCAGAATGTCCTCTCAGAAAGGGTATTCCGCACAGAAAAGTATGTTTATTCCTCTTAGAAAAATTTATTATTCCTCCTAGAAAAGTATGATTACTGAGAACAATTAGTTATATATATATATATGGACTTCGCAAACCAGAAGCTTCTGATAATGGTAAAAACATATATAGATTTAAAAGTTTAAGGTGATCCGGGGCACAAAATCTGGCAAATATCACATTTTTATTTATTTATTTATTTATTTATTTTTTGTTTAAAAATACTCTAGCAATTAAAATGGCGCAAACAGCATATAAAGACAAATAGTTGTACCAAAAGGTACATCATCTCTTTTTATGTTCTATGCCTACGGTTGTCTTAAGTGTACTTAAAGCTTTAAATCCATTTCTCTCTGAAAGTATTTTTTTCCGTTTTTAACATATTTAAATTGATATATCTAAATTATAAAGCAAAAACATGTCCGTGTGTAACGTTGGCGTCATATTAACGGTGGCAACATCGGGCCAATAAATTTCTCTTTTACTGCAATTGTTTTAACTTCTAAACATCACAAAATTTTAATTTTTACATCATCGAATAAAAGAAATGTTCTTTTAAATACAATTTGATTGAAAACTTTATATTAATTTACTAATTTTTTTACAATTTTTACAATGACTTTCAAGCACGATTTTTTAAAAATTTATCTCTGTCGCGTACAGCTCCATTACGAAAGATTAACCAATTTAAATAGGTTAGCTTTTCGACTATTATTCCATAACAAAACTAAAACTTCGTCAATAAATATACAAAATAGTAAAAATATATAAATAAAACACAAATTTAACAGACATGAAATAGAACTACACGCTTACACGACTGAAATAATCATAATAAAAAAGACTGCTGTAAGTAGCAAAGTCTTTGATTTTTTTTTTCGCCTATTAACCCTTGTCATGCGTCTAATAGATAAGAGTAGCTTTTAATGAATTTCAAAAATGTTATTTGAATACATTATTGATATTTTCACATGAAAATGATTTTTGGTATTGTTTGAGGGCAATCTAAAAAATATATTTTTTTTAAATTTAAATAACCTATTAGAGTTTTCAATAAAATAAAGTGTTTTTGACTTATATTTTGGTGCTTTCCTCCTATTTCTACATACGCCATTTACCCATAAGCCCGGGTTACATAAAACATAAGGTTATGTGACTTCTTATAATTATTTTCAGTTATATATTGATTAAATTGTTTTGGGAGAAAATTTTAAAATATGATTCTTTTCGTAAAAAGTACGGATAAAAAATTACTCAAAAAAATATATATATTCATTTATTAAAAAAAAAATCTCGTAAATCTTGAAGACAAATTTATATTTATTCTTTTCTGTATTCAAAAATGAAAAAAAAGTCTGCAAAAATTTTGAATATATATACATTTTTTTAATATGTCTAAAATTAATAATTAATAATTTTTTCCCTTTAAAAATTATTTATTTATTAAAAATAAATTTTCTCGTAAATCCTGAAGACAAATTCATATTTATTCTTTTCTGTACTCAAAAATGAAAAAAGTCTGCAAAAAGCGTTATTATTTCTGAATATTCTATTTATTTTTAATATATTTTATTTACTTTTATATTTAATTTACATTTTAAAAGTAAATATATAAATATACGTTTCAAGAAAAACAAGAACGAAAAATTAAGCATCCGGCATAGATTAGGAAACATTTTCTAGCATTAACAGAATATTGTTAAGAAATTTCATTTTTTTCATTCAATGAAATGAGACATATGAATAAACAATTTAAAAGACACATAACGCCGTAAAAAATCCATATTCTGCAATTGCTGTCCATATCCAACAATACGTGATATGTAGGATTTATGCACACCACGTAATATGTTAAAAATTCATTAAGTTTAAAAGTACATATCACGGATGAAAACGCACACTCTCAAAAAAAAATGCGTGAATTGAACAAAATTTTCCGTTGCCTTTTTTTTTTTTGTTGTTGTTCAAAAAGAAAATTTCCGCTTTCATTTGCTTCATTTCCCCCAAAAAACGGAAAACTCACCAATCTAACATAAAATATACCTGAAATTCTCCAATCTAAGTCTGCAATTTCTTCAAACCACAGGGGTGTACCGGCAACTGTGCTACGTGTTACTTTTCGTATGTTTTTTTTCCTTTAAAACACAGAAAATTCAAGAAACGAAGGTCAAATTTTCCTGAAATTCTCCAGTCACAAAACAGAAATTTCTTAAAATATCAGAAAAATTTCTTCCAATCACAGGGATGTTCAGGCAACTTGATGTCTGTATTTTTTATGGTTTTTGACGAAATGTATTTTTAGGGTGTATTTCCAGCAATTATCTATCATAGTCCGTCCTGTAACAGAAGTCAATGAGCGTCTCTGAAAAAATGAACCATAATTACTATGCACTCTATAATCTATAGAAAACATGTTGTAATAAAACCTGAGTGATTTATATAAAATTCATTATGGTTGAAATATCGTAACATCATTAAAATGCACCGCAAACGCATTTTCTCCATAGATAACAATGTAATGGAATTATTTTGTGCGTCCCTGTAAACTAACTATAAATATTACTTATTTTATACTGAACAGAAAGCATGTTGTAGTTTATCCTAGTGGTGCATATTAATGTCATTAGATTTCAACTATCGTAATATCATTAAAATGCACCGCAAATGATTTTCTCCCTTCCCATAGACCATAATGTAACGGAATTCTTTTGTGTGTCCTTGTAAATGAACTATAAATACTACAGACTTGATTTTCAAAAGTGACCATCCTATATTGAACCTTATGTACACATGAAAATAATTGCATGGCAATACGCGAATATCTGCGAGAGTTCGAACACGGACAAACGCCAAGACAAACCGAGTAACAAATATTTATAAATAAAAAATAATAAAAGTTTGTGTATCTAAATACATGGAAATTAAAATTAAAAAGTATGCATTTAATCTTATTCTCTTCGAACATGTCTCAGTTTGAATAAGTTAAATGATTAATGCAACATATCTAAATCTATACAACGTTAAGTGTCGGAAAACAATCTATTTCATGTAAAACTTATTTTTAATATATTCCATGACAATTTGTCAGGCATGAAATTAAGAACTTTAGGAGAATGCTTATCAACATTTAAAATATTTTTCACGCGTTTATTTTTGATACATTTAAAATAACTGAAAATCTGATGTGAATATTTTAAATGAGATAAAAATGACAACATTTATTTTTATTTAATTTTCTAAAAAATTTTATTATATGTAGTAGAATGTACATTTTGACTTAATGAGAACGGAACAACAATACAGGCAAATAAAAGATTATAATTTTCAAAATTGCTTCATAATGTACAAACACAAACGTAGATAGTAATTCATGCAATTGTTGTAAAAATAAAATAAAGAACTCAAATATGAATGAAATTAGACTGGTGATGGTTAGAAGTAATTTTTTTTATGCTATTAGAAGCAATTAACAACAAAAGTTATAATTACAAAGCTCTAAATAGAAAAGAATAATAAACAGAAAATAAAGAAAAATTAATTTGTAAAAAATTAAAACAAAAATAAATAATATAATGGCAGAATTTAGTTACGCACAACTCTGCATGGCTTGAGCTTCTGAATGCCCTTTTTATATGGACCAAAATGACGCTAGTACGGCCCATAGAGAAATGTGGCTGAACTGTTAAAAAATTTCGTTTATTGATAGGTTGTCTTCCGTGAATTTTGATCAGAAAGTTTCCGTTTGTTAGAAAAATGGAATCTATCCCGTATATCAGTTGCTACCCAGCTAGAAAAAGTTTTCAAAAAAAGTGCACAAAATCCGAGCGTATTTGGCACCTCTACTTATGCATAAAAACTGCAAACTGAATTGTGCACAAAAAGTGCATAAACTGTATCCCTAAATTGTACATTTTTTAGACTTTTAAGATTACAGAGTTTCAAATACGGAATTATTGATGTAAAAATCTATCATACAATGGGTGCAGTATTTTTGATCGCCACACATGCACTTAAACTCCTTCGCGTCTGTATCGCGCCATTTATGGACTACAAAGACGGAACATTCCTCAAAAAATGGAAACATTACGGCAACTCTGCTGCCAGTCCTTTTTCCGTAAATTGACGGATTTTTTTTTTTTACGGTATATTGTTAAAAATAATCTGAAATTCACGGGTATTTTTTTTTCTGAATTTCACAGAAAAAGTACCTTTTCATGACAAAAGGGCATTTTCAGTTAAAAGCAGAAAATTTCCTCATATAAGAAAGCAGCCAACGAAGATATTCCGTTATCTGCTGCATGTTTATTTTCAATGTTTCAAAAACTGACATGTTGCTGCACAGAGAAACTAAAAATTCAATAAATTAAAATTTCAAGTTTATTTAAAACAACAACAAGAAAATAGTGCTTTCGAATTTAAAAAAGCAAAAATTATATTTGCAATTCATTTTTTAAAGTTATAAAAAAGTATTCGCACTTAAAATATATTCTAAACAAACAGATTAATATATATATAAAATAGCTAAATTAAGTGAAAAAAAATCGATTCTATTTAAAAAAGCAACAAACAAAAATAATGCTTTCGAATTAAACTCATTCCTTTAAAATTATTCGCAATTTATTTTTTTAAGTTATAAAAAACACTCACACTGAAAATATATTTTAAACACATTTAAAAAACACATAATAGTTGATTAAAAATCGATTTTCGCAAAAAAGCAAAAAAAAATATCGAACTTAATTCAAAATATAATATTTATATTTTACATCTAACAATCAAATTAAGAATATATGTAATTCCTGTTTTTATCCTCTATTAATACTATAGTTTTCCACCTTCATCTCCCCGCAATTAACTTCAAAATTACCCTTTTTCTAAACCCCAAATTGTTTAAGTCCCAAGCTGCGATTTGAAGACATCCCGTATCATCGTTTCCTACTCTTATTGTAGCAAGAACCCCCTGGTCTTGCGGTAAAGCACTCGGCTCAAGCCGCTAACATCCCAAGTTCAATCCTCAGGTCTGGCAGAAAATGTTCTTGCATTATATCAAACATTAAATACTCCCGTGATAATCAATAGAAGGCAGCACAAATAGAGATGACATTTTTTAAAACCGAGTTTATTTATAACGGAAACTTACCGATTCTTTAAACGGAGTTTTCCCTTCCTTTATCTTTCAAAACGAAAAATGTACTAACGGAACGGAAAAAGTTCGGCAACTTTGCTGCCAGTAGTTTTACCATGAATTGACGGATTTATTTTTAACAGTGTGGTCCGCAGGTTTTCACGGTACACGCTGTGCAATTAACACTACATGACTAGATTTATGGACATAAGTTATACAGGGTGTCCCAGGATTATTAGGACAAACGTTAAGGGGAGGTAGAGGACATCACAAGGATTCAGATTTGCATAGCAACCCATGGTCGGAAACGGCTTCGTTCGCCGTTAGGTGGTGTTGTTAACAATAGCATTGGAGCACTTCTAACATCTGCATATTATCACATATTTTTGTAAGAGGTGGTACCAAGCTTACTTGACACTATGCCACAACATGTCAGAAGCCCTATGTGGTTTCAACATCATGGGGCAGCTCCCTATTATGGCAGATGTGTTCGTGAACATTTGAATCAGGTGTTTGGTCACCGATGGATTGGCCGTGGTGGACCGGTTCCCTGCCACCCCGCTCTCCTGATTTACGCAGCATAGCTTTCTTTCTTTTGGAGTGCACTGAAAAGTGCTGTGTACGCAACGCCTGTGGATTCCGATATGGATTTGGTTGCAAGACTCGTCTGTGCTGCTGCGGATATCCAACAAAATCCAGGTGTATTTGAGCGAGTCAGCCAATCAATGGTCCGACGGTGTAATGCATGCATCGCTAGCAATGGTGAAAACTTTGAACAGCTTTTGTGACGTTTTCACATATCATATACCATAGCACATGTAATATCTTTGACCAATAAATTATTTCAGATGATCTCAGTCTTGTGCATTTCTTATCCCTGTCATACTACTTTCCCATGACGTTTCGGATAATGTTGAAACCACATATGGCGTCTGACATGTTGTGGCCAAGTGTCAAGTAAGCTTTGTAGCACCTCTTACAAATAGAGGCGATAATATGCAGATGTTAGAGGTGCTCCAATGCTCTTCTGAAGAACACCACCTAACGGCGAACGAAGCCGTTTCCTACCATGGGTTGCTATGCAAATCTTAATCCTTGTGATGTCTCCTACCTTCCCTTAAAGTTTGTCCCAATAATCCTGGGACACCCTGTATACCTATTTTTCCTGAAATCTGTCATTTTGACAAGTACATTAAAATGCATATATTTGTAATAACTTTATTTCATTTCATACAGATTATTTTTACTGGAGTTTCTAAAGATAACGAACGCTTTTCGAAATCGTGAGTAACTCGAAAGAGGCTGTTTATATTTTCGTCATATATTATATTTTTTCTAAAATAAAAAATAGTTGTCTTTTTTTTTTTACAGTGAAGATTAATTAAAATTTTTATTTTATTTTAAAACTACCAATATACTTTAACACTTTTTATCTCCGTACATAATACATTAACTCCATTGTTACATAAATCCTCAGATTCGTCCATATTATAGACTTACATATACAAAGTATCCCAAAAGTATTGACCTCGGGTTTTCTTCCTTAAATATTGATCATAGACATACATTATAAATTACAAAATTCCGTAAAAAAGGTACAGTAAAATTTTCAGGGGATTAAATTTGAAGAAATATAAATTAAAATTTTGATACGGCCCCGTACAAAAAAATTTCCCCAATGAGTAAAATGTGCCCCGTACACTTATAAGGTCATGTACAAAATTTCAGCATTTTATCATCAAAAGTCACAGAGATATGAAAATACATAAATACTGACTTAAAACACTTTTTGATGCCTGGATATAAGTTCTCAAAGGGGAAAAATCATGTCGGATGATCACGTTTCAGAGATCGTACACAAATTACAAATGAAAACAATAATTTGAGCTGTAATTTTCCAGCTGCACGAAAAATGCCCGCACCCAAAACCAACAATGATTTCAGAAATAATTAATAACTGTGCTATTTATTAGTATAAAAGTATCTAAATTGTGTAGAAATAATAACTTTACGCAAATATTACAAAGCTTGTTCAAAATGTTTTTCATACATTGCAAACATTTCTAAGCTGTTCTAATGTTAAATTATTATGCCATTTCGAAGATTTATTCTGCAATTCATCATGTAAAATTGTATGGTATTTTTCAGGAAGCATAGTTTTGTAAAATTGTAAATAAAACTAAATATAAGAGCAATATTTTATTTGCTTATGATGCATTTCTACGTCACGTCATTTGCACGCTAGCTGTAAACATATACATTTTAATTTATGATTAACCCCTCACCAACATATTTAAACAAAACATATATCTGCGACTTTTTATGATAAAATGCTGAAATTTTGTAGACCTTACTCAAATGACATTTTACTCACTGGAAATTGTTCAGTACGAGGGCCTTATAAAAATTTTGAATTTCTTCAAATTTAATCCCCTGAAAATTTAAATCGATTTCATAAAATTCTGTACTTTTTGTAACGTAACGTTGTAATTTATAATATACTAACAAGCTACGCCCGCTACGCTGGTCAAATTCTTTTAACGAACCTTTAATCAAACAAAATATTGACATTTCATAAATAACTTTTATATTTTAACAGAATAATAAGGCTACTATAATTTGTGACTCGTGCTATAGCCAATATACACGTCAGGACACGTCGCCCTTATCATTATCTTTTTACGCATGAAGGTTTCGCTATAATACTCCATTGGAAAATTTGGTAATTTTTGAAATTCAATATTTGAAAAACGGCATAATCATTAGATTTGAAATTTATATCAAGAAAAATACAATTTTTTTACCTTTCAAACGCAGTTTGTCTAACAATTTTCTGACAAATACTTTTGAGCTATCATTTTTTTCAGTAACTTTAAATGTTTCATTTTCCGAGATTAATCTGGTGCAACAATTAGCGAAAAACCCAATCGTCAGCAACGCATAGTTTTTTATTAAAGAGGCTGTTGGAGCAGGGATTGTCACCACCAATTTGCCACCATCACTTTTGAAATCGGTTCCGTGGTTCCAGAGATTCCATAGAAATTGTAATTTAGAATGACTTCAGAACGCTTTTCGCTCATTTCACCCATTTAAATTTCGATTTTTTTAAAATTTATTCTTAGAGAGCATTTACATCTTATAAGTAACTACAATGCTAAATTTCAAATTTCTTGCCCCTTCAGTATAAAAAAGTCGCAATTTTCGAACATTTTTCGATCCTGCACCCCATTGATGTTAGTGGCACTGACATAAAATATAGCCTATGTTGGAGTAGGGATTGTCCCCATCAATTTGCCACCATTACTTTTGAAATCTGTTCTGTAGTTCCAGAGATTTCATAGAAATTGTAATTTAGACGGTTTTTAGAACGCTTTTCGCTCATTTCACCCTTTTAAATTTCAATTTCTTTTTTATTTTGTTCTTAGAGAGCATTTACATCTTATAAGTAACTACAATGACAAATTTCAAATTTCTAGCTCCTTCAGTATAAAAAATAAAAATAAAACTGCCCAGTTAAACTGAGGGCAAGGAGTTCACAGGCTATTCACACTAATTGTATATTAAACTCTTATTTCAAAGAATTTGAAATAAGCCCATCGAAAAATAAAGAAATAAACAATATATTAAGGGGGGGTCATCCCCCCGTTACCACCCCCCCCATAGTTAACTAATGAACACCTTAAACTAATCAGGTAAATCTCTAATTACAATGAATATATATACAAAATTTGAAGAAAATCGGATAATTCTGCATGAAAAACCCATTTATATAAATTAAGGCGGGATTAGGACCCCTCCGTTCCCCCCCTTTATACTTAACCAATCAATCCCGAAAACTAATCAGGGAAGCGTCTTAACCCAATGAACCTATAAACAAATTTTGAAGCAAATAGAATAATTCTGCAGAAAAAACCCATTTATATAAATTAAGGGGGGATTATCCCCCCGTTCCCCCCCTTTATACTTAACCAATCAATCCCGAAAAACTAATCAGGAAAGCGCCTTAACACAGTGAACCTATAAACAAAATTTGAAGGAAAACGGAATAATTCTGCCTGAAAAACCCATTTATATAAAATAAGGGGGTATTAGCCCTCCGTTCCCCCCTTTATACTTAACCAATCAATCCCGAAAACTAATCAGGGATGCGCCTTAACACAGTGAACCTATAAATAAAATTTGAAGGAAATGGGACAATTCTGCATGAAAAACCCATTTATATAAATTAAAGGGGGTATTAGCCCCCCGTTCCCCCCCTTTAAACTTAATCAATCAATCCCGAAAACTAATCAGGGAAGCGTCTTAACCCAATGAACCTATAAAGAAATTTTGAAGCAAATAGAATAATTCTGCATGAAAAATCCATTTATATAAATTAAGGGGGGGATTATCCCCCCGTTCCCCCCCCTTTATACTTAACCAATCAATCTCGAAAACTAATCAGGGAAGCGCCTTAACACAGTGAACCTATAAACAAAATTTGAAGGAAATGGGATAATTCTGCATGAAAAACCCATTTATATAAATTAAGGGGGGGATTATCCCCCCGTTCCCCCCTTTATACTTAACCAATCAATCCCGAAAACTAATCAGGGAAGCGCCTTAACACAGTGAACCTATAAACAAAATTTGAAGGAAAACGGAATAATTCTGCATGAAAAACCCATTTATATAAAATAAGGGGGGATATGCCCCCCGTTCCCTCCTTTATACTTAACCAATCAATCCCGAAAACTAATCAGGGAAACGCCTTATCACAGTGAACCTATAAACAAAATTTGAAGGAAATGGGATAATTCTCCATGAAAAACCCATTTATATAAAATAAGGGGGGGATTATCCCCCCGTTCCCCCCCTTTATACTTAACCAATCAATCCCGAAAACTAATCAGGGAAGCGCCTTAACACAGTGAACCTATAAACAAAATTTGAAGGAAAACGGAATAATTCTGCATGAAACATCCATTTATATAAAATAAGGGGGGGATTATCCCCCCGTTCCCCCCGTTTTTACTTAACCAATCAATCCCGAAAACTAATTAGGGAAGCGTCTTAACACAGTGAACCTTTAACCAAAATTTGAAGGAAATGGGATAATTCTGCATGAAAAACCCATTTATATAAATTAAGGGGGGTATTAGCCCCCCGTTCCCCCCCTTTATACTTAATCAATCAATCCCGAAAACTAATCAGGGAAGCGTCTTAACCCAATGAACCTATAAACAAATTTTGAAGCAAATAGAATAATTCTGCATGAAAAACCCATTTATATAAATTAAAGGGGGTATTAGCCCCCCGTTCCCCCCCTTTAAACTTAATCAATCAATCCCGAAAACTAATCAGGGAAGCGTCTTAACCCAATGAACCTATAAAGAAATTTTGAAGCAAATAGAATAATTCTGCATGAAAAATCCATTTATATAAATTAAGGGGGGGATTATCCCCCCGTTACCCCCCCTTTATACTTAACCAATCAATCTCGAAAACTAATCAGGGAAGCGCCTTAACACAGTGAACCTATAAACAAAATTTGAAGGAAAACGGAATAATTCTGCATGAAAAACCCATTTATATAAAATAAGGGGGGGGGGGATTAGCCCCCCGTTCCTCCCTTTATACTTAACCAATCAATCCCGAAAACTAATTAGGGTAGCGTCTTAACACAGTGAACCTTTAACCAAAATTTGAAGGAAATGGGATAATTCTGCATGAAAAACCCGTTTATATAAATTAAGGGGGGGGATTATCCCCCCGTTCCCCCCTTTATACTTAACCAATCAATCCCGAAAAACTAATCAGGGAAGCGCCTTAACACAGTGAACCTAGAAACAAAATTTGAAGGAAAATGGAATAATTCTGCTTGAAAAACCCATTTATATAAATTAAGGAGGTGATCAGCCCCCCGTTCTCCCCTTTATACTTAACCAATCAATCCCGAAAAGTAATCAGGGAAGCGTCTTAACCCAATGAACCTATAAACAAAATTTGAAGGAAAACGGAATAATTCTGCATGAAAAACCCATTTATATAAATTAAGGGGGGGAATTAGCCCCCCGTCCCCCCCCTTTATACTTAACCAATCAATCCCGAAAACTAATCAGGGAAGCGCCTTAACACAGTGAACCTATAAACAAAATTTGAAGGAAAACGGATAGTTCTATGAAGAGTTATCGCATTACGTACGTACATACATACATACAGAACCGGCTGGCAAGCTCTCGTGGCTTGATAGCCAGTTTGATAGCTAAAAAATCGCAATTTTAGAACGTTTTTTGCTTCTGCACCCCCTGGGGTTAGTGGCACCGACATAAAATATAGCCTATGTTGGAGCAGGGGTTGTCACCATCAATTTGCCACCATCACTTTTGAAATCGGTTCGGTAGTTCCAGAGATTACCCCCTACAAACAAACAAACAAACAAACAAACAATCTTTACTCCTTTATAATATTAGTATAGATGTCTATAATCAATATTTAAGGAATAAATGCCGAGGTCAATGTTTTTGGGAACCCTGTATATTTGCATATAACTACTAACTATATGCAACATACAGTATAAAACAGAGATCACTTTGTCAATAATAAGGAATCTTTCAATGGATGGAACCTCATTCAACTAAAATTTAATAAATATACATTTAAATTTAAGAATCTTCCATAATCAGAGTGTCTTTTCATATTTATAATAATGATTTTTCAAAAACAAAGTAATAGCTACTCTGCCGTAATAAATCCAACTTAATTATCATAGAAGCCGAAACAGAGTATAACTGTTTACTAATTAAATTTATTACCAATCTTTAAAAAAATGTACCATAATAGAAGAATTGGCAAAGCATTTCCTTAAGTATGAGTCTTTCTAAATACTGCAACATCGCACAAAAGTGGAAAAGCCTTGTTTCTGCTCTTTTTGACATACAGATAATATATATTTAATAATTATTTATAATATTATCTCTAAGTAAATTTAATAGTTAACCTATTTATAGTAGATTATATATCATATATAGGATGTTTCCACTTATTGTTGCTCAGTAGCTCATTCTTAAACCACCAATTTTAGAAACTTCCAGCTGCAAATGTGTTTCAAAATTTTTTCTTCATCATATGAATCGACATTTATGTCTAATAGTTATTGTTTTATAAAAGCTACAAAATTTCAGTTTTATGTGGTCCCCAGTTTTATAAGTCATCTTTAGATAAACTTTCTGCATGCATGATCTAAAATGTTTTTTTTTTTTTTTTAAAGTTCAGTACATTCTCTGAAATGCGCAAAATCTTTTGATGGCGTAAACAGTGTTAGCGTACAGTTCCTAGATTTGTATGAGAAACTATTTAATTCCAGAAATTTAAATATAAATGACAATTTATTTAGTGAATAAGTTTTAAGTAGCAGATAACAGCTTGGAGTATTTTCTTATGTTGAATTATCTGCAGGCAAACAAGAACACATAAGAGGAGAATGTTAAGAGCCAACACTGATCACGCAAAAACACTCGCAAGCTAATGTTAAACCTGTGGGAGCGTGCTTTTCAAATCTCTCGCTTGCAATTTAAGATTATTAATAATATTATTATTATTATTATTTTGCATGGGATATCTGAGGACAACTTCTAACGTTGTTAGTATGTACTTTTTCGATTTTGGTTGCAGTTTTTTTTTTTTTTTTTTTTAATGAGGCTACTTTTATTTTCAGAACCAATTCCTAAAGTGAAAGTAACTTCATTAAAAATATCTGCAACCAAAATTGAAACAACAGAAACATTACCTGATTAGAGATCGACCTCAGCTATCCTATGCAAAAAATAATAAATAAATAAAAATATTGAAATGCGAGCAAGCAATTTAAAAAGAACGCTCCCACAGGTTTAAAATTAGGTTAAACATTAGCTTGTCTGTTTCATAGCGTGTCTAGTGTAGGATCTTAAGAGCCAATACTTGTCTTATCAGGCGAAGACCTGTGTGGGGGGGGGGGGATTCTTCTTAAATTTCTTGGTTGCATTTTAATATTTTAATTTTAATTTTAATTTATTTTTTCATAGGATAGCTGAGGTTGATCTCTAAACAGGCCTTTTTTTACTTTTTCGATTTCGATTGCAGTTCTTTTTAGTGAGACTACTTTCACTTTTTGAACTGATTCCTAAAGTGAAAGTGGCCTCATTAAAAAAAAAAAAAAAAAAAAAAAAAAAAAACTAAAGTTGAAAAAGTACAAACTAACAACGTTAGAGATCGACCTCAGTTATCCTATGCAAAAAAAAAAAAAAAAAAAAAAAAAAAAACATTGAAATGCAAGGGAACAATTTGAAAAGAACGCTCCCTTAGGGGTTTCACATTAGCTTGCGCGTTTCTTCGCTCGACTAGTGTCGGCACTTAAGTAGTAAAGTAAAATACATTGTTGTCCAAAAAGCAACAGACACAAAATACTGATTTTTGAACAGAAAATTCGATAGTTAATATTAAAAAAGAAATTATATAAACGGCAGGTGTAGCAAACCGATACTACTCTAAAAACAGAGCCAGTCAATATGACGTCTTCTTCTGAAAAATCATAATGCAGAAAAAAAGATGAAAATTTTGATTCAAATATTAAACCATACACTTGTGTAATAAATATTTTTAAAGTTGCATCAAAAGCTTGTACACATTAATGATAATTGTGAGCTGCACGTCGAATTTGACATAATTACTGTGAAATATGTAAACTATGCATTTAATGAAAACATTTTTCACTTAAAAATGGTATTAGTTTTAATATTCATCATCATTATTCAACTTTTAATATAGATTTATTAAAATTGTAAGTTTTACAATAACTATGTAGAATGTTAGGAACGTTTTTAAAACTTTGCTCATTTAGTACTTATATAATTAATTTTCGTACTGTAAATATTTTAATTTGGACATTTTGTAACAATCTTCACGTTGTTATAACATGAATTATTTTTCACATTCATATGTATTTTCATCATTCGAAAAAATATACTAAATAAATCTTCTAAAAGCGTAAAAAAATTGAAAGCCTGTGAAAAGCAACCGGAAGAAATTTGGAAACCTCCAAATAACATGCCTACAGCTATACTTCCTTCATAAAATATTCTTATGTATCTAGTTGTGTCATATATATTATTTTTGTGTTCTGGATATTTGGTCTTTTGTAACGGAAGTTACAGTTATTAAAGTTTATTTTTTAGGTATGAAGAAAAGCTAAACAAAATTAAGTGAAAGAGTAGATATTATTATTGTAGGTTTGCATCTTTAGCCTGTAAAAATGTCTATGTGGCAACTCACAAAAAAAGTCTTAAATTACATGCAGGGTACTAGAAGTCACATATGCCCTAAGGGTCTTTTCTTTCTTCACGTTTAGATAGTCTCCGGCAGCTTATAGCATTTACATTTCTTTTGAATAGCGCATCGTAGCACATTTTCTTTATTTTCTCTTCATCGTTGATATGTGAAATAAGGCTTTTTACAGGGAACGACAAGACCAAAAACACTTGAAAATGTCATGTGTTTGTTGAGACATCGTTTTGATTACGGCCCACTGAAGGCTTATAGTTTGAACCAAAGAAAATTTTCTGAATTAAAAAATGTCAACGAACATTTTTATTTAAAATTTATTCGTAGAATGTGAACAAAATGCCTGAAAAGATATTGTGCCAAATCTTATTTCATATTTTATACGGATGAAGATCTTTAAAATTTTCACAATAGTCGCTGAGAAATATCACTGTGCAAAATATGCACGACTTTTAAAATCCCCAGAAAGCAGTTCAAAACATTGTTAATGAGTGTAGACTAATTATCAACCTTTGTAGGTAATTCTGAAAAAAAAAAAAAAACCCCTGCAAAACCCAGAAAGCACCATTTCGTGTATCATAGAAAACAGGAGAAGAGTGGGAAAGTTTTTTTAAGTAATGTACTGAGTATTAATAATGATAGCCAATTTTAGGTTAGAACATGGAAATCTTTGAAAATCGTGTGAATATTAAAAAGATTGTGATATCTTAAAAGTGTATAAACTAATGAATACCACAAAGCACCTTGTTAAATGTATAAAATATACCTTCGATTATGATATAAAAAGGAACACACAACAAAAAACAATTAGCGGACAATGTGAGTTCGATGTGATGAAATCACATAATCAACTACTTAATTCTGAAACTTATCAATGGGATTTTAAGGCAGTATTAAAATCAAAATTTATGTAAAGAATTTTGTAAAATATATTAATTTTGCTTTTATAAACAATATTACATAAAACTATATTGTAAACATATAAAAATATAACTTATTGGGCTTATTGTTCTGAAACAATTGATGTTAATTTTAACTAACATTTTTTTGTGAAAGACAAATATAGCACTATAAACAGTGATAGTAATAAGTAATTTGTTTAAAACCCTCTAAGCGTTTTGTTCGTATTTTTCCGTTTTCCAAAAACAACTTAAATCGGCTGTAGACAAAAATATTTTTAACAGAATTATGTTTTAAGATTTTATTTTAAATAAAGAGATATAAAGTGCATTTTAGAAACAAACAGGGGAAGAAAATTTAAATTAATATTAGTTTTACGAATATTTTTATGACAATGCAGGAAAGCCCTGAGACGCTAAGGGGGTTAAAACTATAATCGAGCAAACTTCTCAATACAAATGAAGATTTTTTTTTCTTTTTTGCGTGTGTATGAAAGCTGTATTGCTAATATCTATAACTTGATAACGATATCTAAAGTTTCATAAAGCCACATGATCATCTATTGAAAAAAAACTTTTTCTTCTTACAAAAAAAAAGTGTAATTTTAAGAAAACAATTCTGAATTTTCAGAAATTTTTCGCATTTAGATTCGATAGAACTTCTTTCAATATATCTTAGTGATACATATATTGTTTTGACTTTTATTATAAAGCATGATTAGTCGTTTTTTATTACTGACTGTTTTATTGTCCTAAGCATTGTTCGAATAATCAAAGAATTATAGTATGAATGAAAGCACCCGAAGGCACTATGCAGAGTGCAAGAATTCTTCTATAGTCACGTCCTTACCAGACTCAATTGCAGTTTTTCCATGAGTCGAATGTTCGGTTGTTATTTCACTGAATCCGAATATTCGGTGAAACTCAGATTTTCAACCGAAGCAGACTGAAAATGAAAACGAAACCGAGTATTTGGTTGAACACTATTAAAAATTTATGGTGGATTAGAGCAGGTAGATATCCAGATTACGTTAATTCACCAATGACCAAAATGACAAGTATCATAACAAGTATCATAATCGTATATCTCTACAGGCTTAGTTAAACTGATTGGCAAATACCTAATATCCGAATCATATCCTAAGTTAACGTGGACACAATTCAATTTCAATTTACGTTGCACTTTAAATTAATACTAGATACACTTGCTCGACCTGTTGTATCAAAAGCAATGTTACTAAAAACTCATCTTTGTTTGGAAATCGATTCAAGATTTTAACTGATTCAAGTAGTTTTGAAATAATTACTGTTAATTGATGAACAAGTAACAGTAAATAACTATGCTTCATTATTGATTCAAATCTTACCCTTATTAATCACGATTAATTGGATGTCCAATTATCTACATGTTTAATCGAACATTTACATGTTAATTTTGTTTATTCATTTTAGGAGAAAATCTGGTAGAGTGAAAAATTGAATAGATAAATCACATATAATGAATGCAGAATATACCAAAAAGACGATTAATAGTCTCTATTGTTAAGTCTTACAAAATATTTGCCAAATAACATAATTAATTGTTAAATGCTTCTTTTATTATCTTCTCGATAATGAGATTTATCTAAAAACATATTGCAATTAATAAATCTATCTAAATTCTTTTAAAATCACGATTAGTAACGTTATGCATTAACGTTACATTATGAATAAGTAATAGACATATACTTACAATAAATTGTTCAGTATAAAACTAAATGTAAAAAAAATAATAATTTTTTAAAAAAATTAAAAGAACTCATAAATGGCGTAGGTAGTGATGGGCTATTGTGGATAATTCAACTATTGAAAAAAAATCGCCGTCGTGGAAAAGAACAATAGATTAACAATAGTAAATTGTAAATAACTAAAAATTTGAAATATAATGATGAATGAAATGATGAAATGATAATTGAAAAAAAAAAATGAAATGATGACCGACTTTGAACAATAGATTAACAAAACATCAATTCCCAAATTCTACAATGAAGATTTTCTAAAATCGATTGTCTCATCGAGAAGCTAAAAACCGCAATTGCAAAATTTAACGATTATCCCTACGGAAAATATTACCGTAATAACAGGAAATTGTAGGATTATTATACAATCGGAACAATTTGCTGCTCACAGAGATTTGAGGAGAAAATAAGGTTAAGGCCACATTTGCGTTTTTGAAGCTATGTTTGTTTCTGCATGGGAGCGGACCCATTTTCTTTCATTAGCCTTGGGACGAGACATGTTCGTACTTACTTTTTTTAAAGACGACTCGGACGGGCCGAGCCTAGATTTTTTTTATGCTGTAAAAATAATAGTCATATTGTATACATTTGTTAATTGAAGGTGTTAGAATGACAGTGGAGTAAGTCAAAATTTAGTGATTTGAGAAATGAAGGACTTTGTGAAACTTGTTGTATTGCCATGACATTAAGTGGTCCAACTTGTTTTTCCCTCTAGCAACTCCGTAACATATATATAAGAAAAATATCGGAATCAGTAAAATCTGCAGTTTCGGAAGATTTTAAAATTTTCCCACCATTATGTTAAGAAAATGGGTTGCTGAATAAAAACAATTATAAAAAAAATTATAAGAAAATCTCTGTAATAATGAAATCTGCCGATGACGCAGATTTTTATTATTTTCCGAGCATTATTACCTCATCATTACAGAAGAGGTGTTGTTGAAGGAAAATGATTACAAAAAGAAAAGAAGATAATTATTTTATTTACAGATTTGATTTATGCAACTTGTTGTTGATTAAGGTTAATAAACACTTTATTTTTCATAGGTAGAATTTGCCCCCCCCCTACCCCGCTAAAGATGTGCAAAAAAAATCTGCATTCAAGACAGAGTGTTGTTTTATACGTAGAAATAATATATTAATGAATGAATAATCTCAGGCACTCTGGTGCATTGCGAGCTTATATTTATTTTAAGTGCGCTACAGACATAAAATTAAATTAAAATAAGCACTAATCTCAGGTAATCAGAAGCAAAAAACATATCTGCGAATAGGGCAGTTTTCGTGTATACTTCCTGTGACTAATTTCATACAGCAGCCCATCTGCTCTACGTAATTCTGAAGAATTTGCGCCATCTGAGGTTGTTATGGATACAGCAATTTTGTTATAGACTTTTTATAATTATTTTCAATTAGCTATCCATTTTCACTAGGTAAAGTTGGCAAAACAATAAAAATCTGCTTTATCTGCAGATTTCATTAAGAGGCTACTTCACTCAGACGAAAACACCCGCTCGCTAATGTTAATCCTATGGAGGAAATAGTTTAAGCATTTCAATATTTTTAAGTGTTTTTTTTTTTTTTTTTTTTTTTTTGCATTTGATAGCTGAGGTCAATCTCTATGCATGCTCCTTTGCACTTTTTCGATTTTTGTTGCAGTTTTTTTTTTTTTTTTTAGAGGATGCTTTCACTTTTAAAACCGGTTCCGAAAGTGAGAGTATCTTAATACAAAAAACTCATAATCAAAATCTTAAAAGTACAAAGGAACGTGCATAGAGATTGACCTCAGCTATCCAATGCAAAAAAAAATCATTTAAAACGGTATTGAAATGCGAACGAGATATCTTAAAATATTTCCTCCATATAGGATTAACATTAGCGAGTGTGTGTTTTCGTCTGAGTGAAGTAGCCTCTTAACACAGAAATTTTCTTACATATTTTTATAATTATTTTCTTAGAGAAACCCTTCATCTCTACATAATACTGGGAAAACATTAAAAATCTGCCCCGTCAGCCTCTGCTGTTTATTGACACAGCAATTTTCTTATATATGTTTTATAATTATTTTCACTAAGTAACCCATTTTCTCTTCGTAGTGCTAGTAAAACATTAATATTTGCCTCATCTGCAAATTGTATTGATACAATAATTTTCTTATATATTTTTTAATAATTAATTTCATTACGTAACGCCGGGAAAACTTTTAAAATCTGCCTCATCTGCAGATTTCCTTTTTCAGAAACTTTCTTATATATTTTTTATAATTATTTTCATTAGCAACCCATCTTCTCTACGTACAGTTGGAAAAGCATTAAGATTATGCCTCATCTGCAAATTTCATTGATACAGCATTTTTTATTATATATGTTTTATAATAATTTTCATTTAGCTTCCCATCTTCTCTACGACTGATGAAGGCCGAGTAAGTTTCAGTTGAAAACGTTTTGATTTTAAAAGAAGTTTAATGTGTTTTTAAATGATTTTGATTTGTGTTTTACGCACCTTTAAGCAATCTGTTTACATTTATTTGTATCTTTATGAATTTTAGTTATTAAACAAGGTGAATTTGCACTAAAATTTTAACTTTTTATTTCCATTCATTATAGTTCTTAAGTTACAGCACCAACAATATTAGTGTGACAGAGATAGGTCCGAAATCAGTCAAATCGTATTCAAGGTATAAGTGTTGAAATTTGTCAAAACCTGAAAGACAAAAATTTTCACAAATCCAATATTTTCTTCTTACGATTATAGAAGAAAGTAAAAATGAGCTGTGAAAACCTGAAGAGGTGAATTTATTTCACTTCTGGGTATTCTATGATTAGAAAGCAATGAATTACCGAATGCATATTCAGAAAACAAGTGACCCTACCCAAAATGTACACCCCGATTTTGATAGAACTTTTATCATAGAGAGTACTCATGATATGATGAAAAATGATACCAATTTGCACTGAAATTTTAACTTTTCATTCCCATTTATTACAATTCTTAAGTTACAGTACCAACAATATTAGTGTGACAGAGATAGGTCCGAAATCAGTCAAATCGTATTCAAGTTATTTAAAGTGTTTAAATCTGTCAAAACCTGAAAGACAAAAATTTTCACGAATCCAATATTTTCTTACGATTATAGAAGAAAGTAAAAATGAGCTGTGAAAACCAGAAGAGGCGACTTTATTTCAATTCTTGGTATTCTATGATTAGAAAGCAATGAATTACCGAGTGCATATTCAGAAAACAAGTGACCCTACCCAAAATGTACACCCCGATTTTGATAGAACTTTTATCATAGAGAGTACTCATGATATGATGAAAAATGATACCAATTTGCACTGAAATTTTAACTTTTTATTCCCATTTATTATAGTTCTTAAGTTACAGCACCAACAATATTAGTGTGACAGAGATAGGTCCGAAATCAGTCAAATCGTATTCAAGGTATTTAAAGTGTTTAAATCTGTCAAAAACTGAAAGACAAAAAATTTTCACGAATCCAATATTTTCTTCTTACGATTATAGAAGAAAGTAAAAATGAGCTATGAAAACCTTAAGAGGTGAATTTATTTCACTTCTTGGTATTCTATGATTAGAAAGCAATGAATTACCGAGTGCATATTCAGAAAACAAGTGATCCTACCAAAAATGTACACCCTTATTTTGATAAAACTTTTATGATAGAGAGTACTCATGATATGATGAAGAATGATACCAATTTTATCAGTCATCATCAAAGTTTAGTATTTTAAAAATATTTATAAAGTATCCATGATGCAACTATTGAAAATCGTTAAATGTTTTATTCAAATAATCGTCACAGAAATGATAATTAGAACAGAAATGAGTAAATCACAATGAATTTTTACACCATCTACAAATAATAAAATGAAAATTTTCACATTCATGACATTCGGTGTCATTATTTGTGAAAAAAAAAATCAACTGGATTCTGGAAAGTCGCGGACTTTTCTTCAAAATATACATATTTAAACCATGCATATTTACTAAATAAATAATACTTAAAAAATAACACTTTAAAATAATACTTAAATATAATACTTAAAAATAATATCTAAATAATATTTAAAAATACTCAACCTTGACGATGGCCGATAAAATTGGTATCATTCTTCATTTTATTATGAGTACCCTCTATGATAAATGTTTAATCGAAATCGGGGTGTACCTTTTGGTACCGTTCCTGGTAAATAAGAAATATGATAAAGATTATTTTTATGAATTAGAGATTCCCACAATAAGGTTAAAAAATAAGATGATAATGAGAAAAAACGTATTTTTTTTTACCTTTTTGTAAAGTGTAAACAAGTGGGATAGTAATTTTTTTCTTTTCTCCCGCCAGTAGTATCATTTTTCTAACAGTACCTAATTTAATGAAATTAAATGTCATCACATATTATCTATAGATTCAACACTTAAACAAGTTTACGAAACTTTTCGAAATAATTTATTACTTGCTCCATCAAAAAAAAAAAAAAAGAGTTCCGAGAAAAATGGAATTAGGAAATAAGTATATATAAGGAACTAGAAAGAAAGCACCAGAAAAATCAATTTTGTTGATCTTTTACTATATATAAGTACTTAGAAAGATAATCCGTTTCTATAACATGCTTTGTTTTAACGTATAAAAATAATTGATTTTTCAGGGAGTAGTTGCTAAAATTTTGAAAATAATTTTCTTTTATTATGATGTATTAAAAAAAGTAAATTCTTAATACTTTTTTCTGTTTTGTTCAAAACTTTCTTTCTGTAATTTAAAAATACGAAAAACTGAAATAAAAAGAATTATCTTTTTCAGAGATTATGTAATTCTTTATAGCTTGCTATGTAGGTTAAGATTTTTCATTAAAAAAATTTAGAATGTTGGATGATATAATACCAACTTATTAGAGATTTCTTTTTCGTTGTAAATAAAAATAGATTATTTTTCAATAATTACTTTAACGATTCTATACTAAAGAACAAAAAATCATGCGTCAAGGATGACAGTAGTCGGGAAAATATCGGAATTCCCTTTTGTTCAGCTCCGTATAGGAAGTATACTACACAGTATTTAAAAATGTACTTCAGTTAGGAAACGCATAGCACAGTTGAAATTTCCCCTACAGCAAATTCCGTCAATACACGAAAGCGTAATCGAGATCTTGTGTGCAACCCTGTACAGGATCTACGGAATTTATATACTTCACGTAATAAGCAAAAAATGAGTTAAATTTAAAAACGCGTACCACAACTGTAAACGAAATTTCAGCAATTATTATTCAATTATTATTGATAGCCAGTATTGTAACCGAATTTTTTTGTGTGTTCCTGTAAATGAACGATGAATGCTATGTGAACCTTATTTTATAGTAAACCTCTTGTAATGCACCTTAGTTATATACAAGTGGCAGTGAAAAAGTTCACGAAATTTCATTGTAACTCTTTTTTTACCACAATATAGGTACACATTAACTTAATCGCCTTCAAGTTAGGCTCCGTCAGAAGACACACACTTGCTCCACCGCTCTTGCCATTACTGGAAACAACGATAAAAGTCCTGTTTTGGTATCTTCTCAAGTTCAGCTGTCGCTTTGGTTTTGATGTCTTCTACGGTGACAAAACGGTTATTATGAGATCCATTTTAATCTTGGGGAAGAGCCAGAAATCCAATTGTGCTAAATACGGTGAGTTAGGAGTAGTGAAATGTTCTTTTTGAGATCCATGTCTGCAAAACAATCGATGTGTGAGAGGGAGCATTGTCGTGATGCAGCGAACACCCTCTTTTCCATTTGGTGGAACTTTTTTTCGGATTGCCTCCCTCAGTCTTTTCAAAACTTGCAGTCACAAAGGGCCGTTAACAGTTTATCCAGCTGATACAAATTCATAGTGCACCACACATTCGTTGTGGAAAAATCGTTGTTTCCAGCAATGGCAGAAGCGGTGGAGCAAGTATGTGTGTTCTGACGGAGCCTACTTTGAAGACGATTAAGTAAATGTGTACCTATATTCTTTTAATAAAGAGTTACAACGTAATTCCAAAAAATTTTTGACTGCTCCTCGTATATCAATTTCAATATGTTTGAAATAGTGTAACATTATTAAAGTACACCGCAAATGGTTTTTCTCCCTAGATAGTAATTTAACGGAATTCATTTGCTTATCCTGTAAATGAACTATAAATGCTACACACTTCAATATCGATCAAGCTATAGTAAACTTCAATAACATATATCAATTGCATGGCCATCCGAGTTTATTTACGTAAGTTAGAGTCCGAATAGTCGGCAAACAGACAGACGGCACACATATGGCAGACAGGAAAACCGAATTCATAAACACTTTTCAACTACGTCAGAAAGTGTTAATAAAAAAGAAAACTGCATAGTTAAACTCAGGGCATTGAGCTCACAGGCTTTCACACTAATTGTATATTATACTCTTATTTCAAAGAATTTAAAATAAGCCCCTCGAAAAATAACGAAATCGACAATATATTAAGGGGGGATCATCCCGCCGTTCCCACCCCCTTATAGTTAACCAACGAATCCCCAAAACTAACCAGGGAAGCACCTTACCACAATGAGCCTATATACAAAATTTGAAGAAAATCGGATAATTTTCCATGAAAAACACATTTATCTAAATTAAGGGGGAGGATAGCCCCCCCTCCCTTTACTCTCTTTATACTTAACTAAAGAACCTCCCAACACTAATCTGGAAAGTGCCTTATCACAATAAACCTATATACAAAATTTGAAGAAAATCGGATAATTCTGCATGAAAAACCTATTTATCTAAATTAAGAGGGGGTTAGCCCCCCGTTACCCCTTTTATACTTCACCAATGAATCCCCAAAACTAATCAGGAAGCGCCTTACCACAATGAGCCTATATACAAAATTTGAAGAAAATCGGATAATTCTGCAGTAAAAACCCATTTATCTAAATTAAGGAGGGGGGTTAGCCCCCCGTTACCCCCTTTATACTTAAACAATGAATCCCCAAAACCAATCAGGAAAGCGCCTTATCACAATTAACCTATATAAAAAATTTGAAGAAAATCGGATAATTCTGCACGAAAAACCCATTTATCTAAATTAAGGGGCGATTAGCCCCCCTTTTCCCCTTTATACTTAACCAATGAACCCCTAAAACTAATCAGGGAAGCGTCTTATCACAATGAACCTATATTCAAAATTTGAAGCAAAACGTTTATTTCTATCAAGAGTTATCGCGTTACGTACATACATACGTACATAGAGAACGGGCGGGCACATTAGCTCTCAGGCTTTGATAGCCTGTGAGCTAAAAAGGAAAGTAAAATACGACGTATTAAAATATAGTGATGAACTTTAGTATGTACTAACTCAGTTGCAACCCAATGTATTGCATTTATATTACATGAGATCTTTCAATTTTGAGAAAAAGTAATCTAATTGTAAATTAATTCAAAAAATACTTAAAACGTTAATTTTATTAAAATTTACTAATAATTAGGAATTTATATGCATAAGATAGGTTAAATAAAAATGGTAAAAATTACATTATAGAAATCACGTTTTGAAAATGTTTGATGTCGTCACGTTTGATATAATTATAAAGTAAAATGTTGCAGTTTTCGCACTGAAATTGCACGTTCTGAATAATATCATTTTTCACATATTAAAACAATTAGTCACTTCAAGATTTTGACCTTTAATTTTTGACCGAGTTGAATGAAAATTCTTTGTAAATGATGCATTTTGACGCAACTACAGGAAAAAAAATTCATTTTCAAGAATCAAAACGAAGTGTCCGACCGAAACAAGTTTTTCAAGATAAATCAAATTTCGGTACTTTCTCGAGTTTCGGCTAAAAACGAAAACGAAAACGTTACTATCTAAAATAAATTTTTAAGATATTAAAATAATACATACTACAAAAATATTAATTAATTATTCACAAAGATACATACCTATCTATAAAAGCAATTTTACTTATGCATATCCGTGAATATACATAGCTTTCTCTATTCAATATAAACAAATATAGTATCATATTTTTTAAATTGTATAACCAAATCATTGAGGCATTCATTCATTATTAATCTTATAGCTATACGTACAGTAAAACGTTTTCACAAATATTTTCAAAATGCTTAATATTTATATTTTAAATTGATAGAAAAGACGTAGTATTTAAAATATGTTTCTTTAAGAGAATAATGGCAGGGCCCGATTTATGCAAGCGCATGCGGGGCAACTGTCCCGGGCCCCCATTTGAGAGGGGCCCCCTCTGGGCTTAAACAGAATTTTTGTTAAAAGGATGCAAAATGGTTCAAACTGGCAAAAAGTGGCCAAAATTCTTACATTTTCAAAGATTTAGGAGGGGAATGTAGCCCTCCACTTCCACAATCTGCTTCCTGTGCCCCATGCCCCCTCCTCCCCAAAAAAGAACAATCTACATCATCATAAAACTATTGTTATAAAATTTTATACAAAAGTATTTTAAAGAGCATGAGGAATAAAGTAACAACAAAACAAGTGTTGAAATTTGTTGCTATTAGTGTAAGTGCATGCCTTCACTTGTTTTTCCATATTATGGAGTCACCCAAATGAATACTGCAAATGCCCAAATGAATGCAATGCAAAGATTAAATTCTATAATGTGGTAGAAAATTTTATATTATAAGAAATAACCAAGAGTGACTCAAATACCTGTAATTAAACTTCAAAAGCTCATATGAGTCGTTATATTCATATACAAAAAAAAAATAGTGTTATGTCATCTGTTAACGTTGTGACCATCTTTCTTGTGATACCCTGTATACAGATGTAAATAGTACTTGGTTCGAAATTTATTTATACATACAATAGGTATGAAGTTTATTACTAGTCACTTCAACCTAATTCCCAAACAATATCTATGGACAGATATAAGGGGGCTCCCCAGAATGATGCTTGCCCCGGGGCCCGAGATAGTCTAAGTCGGGCCCTGAATAATGGCACATGCATTATAAAGGAGGAGGGAGAGTAACTACTTTCAATTTCATTTATTATTTATTTCAATTTCATTTGCATTATTATATTTAAATGCTGAAGACATTTAATTTTTTATCGGTATTTCAACTAATTTTAAAATAGTGACCTCTTTCTTCTTAGCGATTGAAGATATTATTTTAAAAAAGGCTGGCGCATAGCTGAGAGCAACGTTTAAAGGAAAGACAATTGTATTTAAAAATTTTTTAAACATATAAAAACATATAAAAGACACTAATAAAGTTTTTTAGAACATATTAAATTTCTCATAAATTCCCATTTTTATTGATAAGATTGTAATAGTATCTTTAAAAGAATGTATTTAATTTCTTACAATTGTTTTTATTAAATTATTTTATTTACTCTTGAAGAACCAATATTTGTTTTATTACTTAAAAGTAAGCCATTTAAACTTTTAGAAAAGAACTATCAATATATATTTGCTTTTCTTAAGTACCCATTTTTAAATTAAAAAAAAAAAAACTTACTTAAAACCAGAAATTTATTTAATCAATGAAATGAAGTCGATTTCAAGTAACTACCACATGAAGCAAGACACGTTTAATGAAATAAGTTTTCTGGTTCAAAGTATGTTTTTTTATTTTTTATTTTTTTTAAATGTTGGCAAGTATGTTTCATGCATGTTTATACAACGGCCTCCTGTAATATGTTAAAATTCATGATTGCATTTGATAATATGTCAGTATTTAAATCGTTTTAAAGAGCATTTGCATAAAAACTTAGAACATTTACAAAAACCATCAGCATGAACTTTTTTTTACGATCTAGGGATAAAATACCAAAAAAGTAATCCTTTGTTTCTTATAATGAGAAAAAGTACTACGAGGGAAAATCATTAAGTAAGTCACAAAATATAATTAAATAATAACCTTACAATGATATTCACTTCAAAACTATTTTTATTTCTCAACATATTCTCCACCAATATTTATGCACTTATATCAACGTTTTATCAGTACAGCTGCATAACATTCTGCTGGGTTGCTGTCTCAACCACATTAGGACTTCAAGTTGAACCTTTTCATCATCTGTGAACATCATCTTGCAATTTTTTCAACATCCACCATACAACTTCGACTTAGCCCCAAGCTATTTTAATCTGTTTAGTCCACTAAAAAACCATCTTGGAAGCAAGATGATGTTCACAGATGATGTAAAGGTTCAACTTGAAGTCCTAATGTGGCTGAGACAGCAACCCAAAGAATCTTATGCAGCTGGTGTTGGGGCACTGATAAAACGGTGATATAAGTGCGTAAATATTGGTGGAGAATATGTTGAGAAATAAAATTAGTTTTGAACTGAATATCATTCTAAGTTATTATTTAATTATCTTTTGTGACTTACTTAATGACTTTCCCTCGTATAAATTTTACCAAATGTACAAAATTGTACGCGTATAAAAACAGAGAAGTGGCTCAGAATAAGTCTTATATCAGATGTATTAAGTACTATTTTCCCATTCTTTATGCCAAGCACAAATGTAGCCGTATTAGCAGTGATTGTTATGTAAGTGGTTGATAGTAATCAAGTAAATTACTAAACAGGAAAAAGGGATTTTTAGTGAAAACCATATTTTCAATATCTGGATAATATATAATTATGTTTTGTATAGCTTGATCACGATACAAAAAGTTTTATAAAGATATATAACCATTCTCAGAAGAAATTATATTCTTCTTCTTTTGGAAACAAATGCAAGTGTCAAAAGGATTATAAATCAAATAAATAATAATATTTTTTTTAAAGTTTGGCATTTCAATATATTTTAGACTTAGCAACTTCTTTTAATTTTTATTATTAGAAAGAATGAAGAGTTATTGTTATTACTAAATTCAAAATGATCAATAATTTTCGAATCGTCAAACAATGGTACCATGAATGAAAAATACTCGAAGTCGCTGTGGGCCGTACATAGGTTCTTCTATAGTCAAGCTTTTATGAGATATGCCTACGGTTTTGACATGCACCAAAATTTCGACTGTGTCTAATCCCCCGAACTTCGCCGAAAAAAAAAATCAAAACCGAACTTTCCGTCGGTTTCTAGTTAAAATATATGCTTTCTTTTTAAAACTATCTAAATTCACCCTCGAAACCATTCCAAATTTTGTTAAAAATTTGCATCAAACTGTCCAGTAATTTGACCATTTTTATAGAAAACGGTTACTTAACCGTAATTTAGCGCTATCCTGATCGTATTATTCTTCATATTATGGTCAGAGTAGAGTTAAATTACGGTTGTGTAACCGTTTTCTACAAAAACGGTCAAATAACTGGACAGTTTGCTGCAAATTTTTAACAGTGTAATGAACAGTCTTAAACAAACATTCAAGTTTAGAATGAAGATCAGTGGGAAAAATTATTATAGCCACAGATATTTAAATAATAGTTAATTGTTGTCCTTTCTTTTACAAACGTCGACTTCCATTATGGTAAAGATACCATATATATCTTTTTCAAAAATTAGGAAATCTGTGTTTTAAGTATTTTTATTAAATATATTTTCCCTTTCGGCACTATCGTAATTTATATACATTCCCGGCTGTTAAAACGCGCACCCTTTTTATCATTCTCTTTCAACGATAACTTTTAGTCAAAATCATACATATTGTTTGTAAATTACCATTAACGTACTTTATTCGGTCTCCCACATATCAAAGGAAATGAAATTATCCAAGGCATAAAATGTTTCCCTTCTCATGGTATGTTTTGACTTCATATTAAATCCAGATGTTAATCCCGTCATACTGACGCCTTATAACATATTTCTGAAATATCTTTCCTGCATTTTCTCAAAACAACTAACCGCCAAAATTCTATTTCACTCTCTTTTTTGCCAAAGTGCAATCTTCGCCAATAAAGGTTTCCCCTACCACTGACGTCAATTATGAAGTTGATCTGATGTATATGTAACGGTTACAATTCCCACGCAAAAATACAATACTCTTGGCTCTAAAAATGTAAATGGTTTGGCGTATTTTCAACGCACGCTGTCATTATCAAAAAGTCACTTCCTCTCTGACCGCAGCCGATGTAAGATCTCTAAAAATAATCTGGCCCCTTGGCCACCCGATGGTACTCTCCCAAAACACTTTCCCACTTTTTTTAAAATTCGGATATGCAGCCTAAGTTCTCGATATTCTTACTTCGCTCCTCTGTCAAAAATTTGGATTGTCACCCCATCATACAAGATGTGATTTCTTGTACCCGTGGATTATTAACTGTGGAATAACTTCATGGATTTGTCTTCTTTTCATCGTTTTAAAATAAAGAAAAGATGTTTGTCAAATACTTCTTGATTCTTCCTCGTCGAAACAAAAACTTTTTCCAGTTCTCAGCAGGATGTCGTCAACTTGAGTTATTACGGGAAACAACATATGAATTCACTATACGTCTCTCGGGACCTAAGTGCCTATGTCCCACCGAAAACATTTTCCCATCGTTTTTTCTGTGCTACTACAATCTTCGACTATTCCCATACTCCAAACCATTCTTAATTCTACTCCGAAGTATCTCTATTTTCTTTTCGATATCCATCATTCTTCCTTCTTTATGTCAATCTTCAACTATGTTTTTTCAAAGGACTTAAATCGTTATTCCCTCTTCAATCCGATCTTCAACTGCGACTTTCGTCGTTCTTCCCCCTTTATACCTATTGCAAGTGGATTTTTCACACTATTATCTTCATTTTTACCTCCATCCAAGCTTGCTAAACTATAGTACGCCTCTCAAGCTAACACACGATACTATCATTTCAAATCTCACAAAAAGTGGACTACCATTGTTTTCACCCTGATCTTTCAAATATTTTTCTTCAAATTTTAATCAGTAATCGCAATTAATAAAAATCAAATAACCCCCCACCCCCCTTTTAACACTTTCCAACATAGTTGAAAAGTGTTTATGAATTCGGTTTGTCTGTCTGTCTGTCTGCCGTCTGACTGTCCGTGCTCTAACTCGCGTAAATATACTCGGATCGTCATGCAATAAATATTTGTTATTGAGGCTTACTGTGGCATGTTCGGTATTGAAAATGAAGTGTGTAGCACTTATAGTTTTTTTTTTTTTTTTACAGAGACACTCAAAAGAATTCCGTTACATTGCGGTCTATGGGGAAAAATCATTTGCGGTTTATTTTAATGATGTTACACAATTTCAAAAATATTGAAATTGATATATATCACTGAGATGCACTACAAGAGACTAATTATAGAATGTGGTGTGCATAGCACTTATAGTTCCTTTACAGGGATACTCAAAAGAATTCCGTTATATGACGGTCTATGAAGAAAAATCTTTTGCAGTTTATTTTAATAATGTTTCTCTATTTCAAACATATCAAAATTGATATATATCACTAACGTGGATTACAAGAGGCTATTACTATAGAATATTGTGTGAACAGCTCTCATCGTTCATTTACAGGAACACACAAAATAATTCGGTTAAAGTACTGCTTATTAATAATAATTGCTGGGAATGTTTTTTCAATTTATGAACGCATTTTTAAATTTAACTAATTTTTTGTCTATTACTTGATGTGTATAAATTGTATAGATTGTATACAGGGCACCACAAAAGTTCTTGAGTAACATTTCTGCTTATTGTCGGAAATTCCAGGAAGGAAATTTTAAACTGTGCTACGCGTTTCCTAATTGAACTAAAATTTAGCATTCTATTTAGTATAGATACAAATCTATAGATCATATATGAGGCTGCACAAAAGAGCTCGGATATTTTTCCGAATATTGTTGGTATTTCCTAAAACTGGATTTTTAAATATGTTATACGTTTTCAAAATTGTTTAGTTAGATATCATCTTACACCTTACGGTAAAGATTTGCAAAATTATTGTGCAAGTGTTGTAAAGTGTTACATAATCTATGCTTGACACATGATTTTTCGTTCTTGTTTTTTTTTCTCCTTCTTTTCACAACAGGGAAATAATCCAGTTGCTACTATTTGTATTTACAGGCATTTCATCAGAAATTTAAAAAATAATAACTAATAAAAACTTTGGAAATTCGAAAGCTATTATAACATCCTTGAATTCATACGAATAATTAATGTTCATTTAAACTCGCAACATTATAGGAGGAACAGGTGTGAAATACATGAATATAATCATATTTTAATGTAAAACATGAAATGATAAAAACTTTTTAGCCAGTTAGTGCGCATAAAAATAAATTTTATTAATTGACATCTACGTTCCATATCGATTCTTATCGACGGTATTCTAAAAGCTAGTTAGTATTAGATTTGAACAAATTCCTGCTTGATAATAATTTGCCCAAACTTTATATTTTATTTCACAATTTGGACATGAAATGAAGATTTTTCACCTGGTATTTCCATAAATATTCAACTTTATTGCATCGTTATCGGCAGGAAACTAATTCCCGTCAGCTAAATTATTCTCACTAATTGATGTTTCAGTTATTTATATATCTAAGGCAATGGTCGACCTAAGTTTTGAGTATGTTTGAGAGTGTGAATTTTTGAAAAAATTGCAATATACTTCGATGTCCTATAATAAAATTTAAATCAGTGCATTATAAGAAGAATAAAATTCGTATTTGTTTCTTCTTATTATTCATTTAAGGAAGAAAAAATTTCATTTTGCGGGATGATTATATTTCGGTCATATTGAAAACACATATAAAATATTGGAGAGGAAAAGACAAAAGTCCTTTTCTAATTTTGCCCTAAATAATATAGTATATGAATTAAAAGAGTTTGTGAGTCGGTCTAGTCTGTTTGTGTTAAATCTCACGCTGCTTGAGAAGGCACACCAGCATGAAATTTAGCTAGAAAATTCTTCAATGGAAGACTGACAATATCAAGACGAGATATTTCCAAGATTTTATTCAGAATCGTTAAAAACTAATTTTCAAGGACTTTTTGTTGGATTATTGCTTTAACTATAGCCTTTCACAGTACAAATTTTTGTGCCAAATTATCACATTATTTCAATATTTACCAGTCCCACAATTTGAATCTTTACTCCATTGTCTGAGAAAATTGGTTCGCAGAAAATAATTGCACATAATTTTATTTCCATCAAGCAAACAGTTCGATTTAAAACTGTTCTCTTTTTGCGTATTCTGTACCGTTGCATGATCTAGAATTTCAGAATAGAAATAGCTAAAATGAGAAAAATGAGAAGACAATATCATATGAATAACGCCAGGCGATGGGATAAAGAAAACCCAGAGGCAGTCGGAAATAGACCATTCCCTCGGTGTCAATCGTTCCGCCATTTGCCACTTGTGAAATGGTTATCAAAGTAAAAGAACAATGCCACGAAGATCAGTAAACGAACGAAAAAGGACCACAAATGCTCTAGGTGTAATGTTATTTGTGTCTGCAAGCACAACGCCGCAGATCTGCACATCAACGTGCCTCCGATCTTGCAGTAGGTGCACTCAGCCCGGAAATTAGCATGCTTGTCAAAACATGAAAAATTGGGCCGATGTTTGCTGGTTTGATATCAGCACGGTCTGAGTGAGCAGGATTTTCGTTGTACGTGAACGATAAATTAGGGTAACTTTACTTTCAAAATGTCCTCCCTGAAGACACCCGCCCCCCCCCCCCCACACACAGCAATTTGACTAAAATTGGCCGATGCATAACAAAATCCATTCATACAATGTTTCAGCATCAACAGGCAGATCTATATCACAGCAAACTTTTTTAGAGATAGCTATATGGATGTCAATTAATAAAATTTACTTTTATGCGCACTAACTGGCTAAAAGTTTTTAAGATTTCATCTTTTACATTAAAATATGATTATATGCATGTATTTCACACCTGTTCCTTCTATAATATTGCGAGTTGAAATGAACATTAATTATTCGTAAGAAATCAACGATGATATAATAGCTTTCGAATTTTCAAAGTTTTCATTAGTTATTATTTTTTAAATTTCTGATGAAATGCCTGTAATAGTAAATTCAAATAGTAGCAACTAGATTATTTCACTGTTGTGAAAAAAAGGAGAATTTTTGTTTTTTTAAATGGGGATTATTTGATTTTTATTGCTAGTCAAATACATGCTGGCTATACACAAGCGACCAGTGATTTTCGTCCTATTAATGGCTATGTCATGTATGTGCACATAAACCATGGTGTAATTATTTCGCTGGGAGGTTAATATGTGATAGAGAGGTAAGGAGCAATTCCACCTTCCGGAAAAACGATTGAAATTGTGAGAGTTTTACTATCACATTTGGGGCTTTGCCCGCCTATAAGCCGTAAGGTTAGAAGTCGGGTAGAGCTTCTGTCCTATGTACCATTGATGCAGGGCTACACTAGATACCGGGCTGGCTCATTCATTATCATGACGTCACAAAGGGTGGCTTGCCGCGACCAGCGATTGGTACAAAGCGACGCACCCATCGTTTTGTGGCAATCGCTGTATGTCTTTCATTTTGTCATTTCACTTTGTACCAATCGCAGGTCATGGCCAGCCACCATTTGTGACGTCATGATAATGAATGAGCCAGCCCGGTATCTAGTGTAGTCCTGATTGATGCCCACGCACAGTAAAAAACCCAAATAAACGGAGCTCAAGATAATCTAAAACTGGACTCCACATCAATGTGATTTATTGTACTCATCACCGATGAGTCACAGTTTGGTCTACTGTCTTACACCTAATGATCCATGTCCTGGGGAATACTTAGAACTTATTATCACACCAGCCGCATCCTCGAAATACACACATGTACATAGAATAAGTGGTTTGATGGTTGAGAGGTTGGTGATTTGATGGTTTGGATGCTCTTAACATCTTCCCTCGTGGTGTTGTGACTGTAATGCGATATTAATATGATAATCTTGTTCAATACGTTCATAAATTTCTCGCAAACATGTGTCCTAATTCTGTATTTATGGACAATAAAGTCGGGAGTTTACAGGTTTCACATCTTCAAAATTAGAAATATTACTGGTATCAGCATCAAAGTACTCAACTTGAATCCCATTGATTATGTACGAAACATACTTGAAGAACATTAGAATTCCATCCCTGGTCTTCCCCAGAATTACGATTTAAAATTTTTCTTTCCCGAGAATGCTATAAGTCATACCAAAACAGCCATAGATAATCTTATTTTTAGTATGAATCGATACTATTGGACATGTGTTTTCAGCAGAAGTCATCGTATTTCGGATTGATAAATTTCCAGCATTGAACTTTTTTGCTGTTCACAATTTTATATTTGTGTTTATCTATATATTTAATTACTATTTATTGATAATCTCTTTTATATTTACCAACACAAGTGTTTTTTTTTATATATACCTCATGAACTGTGAAAGTTTCACTGACTTCAAATAAATATTTCATTTTATTGGCCTTTTTCACTTAATTGCTAAAGTTTGGGAGACGTGTGTTTTTTTATATTTTAACAATTTATTTTTTTTCATTAGAAAATAACAATGTTATTCCGAATAACCTAATAAACTACTTATTACTATAATTCACATTGACAAAATGACTATACCAAACAGTGGCCTCGAATGTACGCAATCTTTAAAGAATCCTGTTAAATCTCATGCTCTTTTTTATTTTATCTAAGCGCACAAAGCAAACCACTTTGAAGTCGTCTGATTTGTTTTTAGGCCTACGGCTGTTTTGATCCCAGAATGGCTGCAGTCGTCATCAAATAACGGCAGCTATTAGTCTACCTTTTAAATGCTCTTTAAATTATAGGCTTGTTATCGAACAGAAAAAGAAAGATAATAGTATAGTAAAGGGTAATCTTTTAAATTATGAAAAAAAAAATGATGAGGATGTGCATTTTTTCTTAATAGAGAAAATTTCTTTCTATTGTACATTGTATAATGCACGACATAATAATTTAAATAATGAAGGATTTCTTTTCTTCTAGAAATTGAGGCAGGATTAAACATTTTTTCTCTCATCTATAGTATTAAATGACGGTAGAAATACCTGTGTGGACCCAACTAACATGAGATTAACAGGGAATTTAAAATAGAAATAAAGGGATTTATATATTATTATTTTTACAATATGCAATTTAGATATGTAATTATATAGAATTTTAACCAACAAAAATAAACAATACTTGTAAAATTCATCGGCACTTAAGAAGAACTAGTTTGGCTGGCATATTAGTTGCTGGACACTTTTGACTCGGTTGACATAGAAAAACTACCTTCAAGGAGGAGGTTCTGAATGAAAAGCTATTCAAATTACTGTTTCCCTGCAATTAAAATAATAAAAAAAAATTCTTTACTTTTGAAAGTAAAATAATGATTACCTTACTTTACTCGTACAATTAAGATAATGAAAAGGTTTCCCTTTTTTTTGGAATTAAAATTTTATCTGTAAAAATAATTAAAATGCATACCTTTCATTAAAAATAAATACATGAAAAATAGGTATATTTCACTCATTTAATTTTAAATACAAAATAAAAACAGTTTTAATAAATAATAATACCATAAACAAAAAACATTTTATTTCAAAATTAAAACACTGTTTCTAATTTACACGCGCATAAATGAGCGTTGCTATTCGCGAGAAAAAAATTGCTCTTGTCGAGATTCGCGCCCGGAAAACGGAAAAGTACCAATTTATTTAAAATTGAGAAAACTAAACGGTTACAACTGTATAATAATAACAACAATGTAGTTAATTATGCGCTAAAAACTATGATTGTTAAAATATGCCAATTGGCTGTGGAACGGCAACAATGAAATATTTTAAACACTCAAAAGTAGAAAAGAAATATAAATAAAAAATAAAGAGTGTAATAATTAAAAAAATGCTTTTATTAAATTCCTCAGCAGCATGAACAGTTTTATTTGTCTAAGTAAGAAGGTGACAACAGCAATCAAAAAGAAGAAAAAAAAAAGAAACAAAGGAAAGAATAATCTGTTATAGTTTGGTAACAACTTAGACGATAGCGCCCAGAATACTGAAAAAATTTAACTCTCTAATAAGTATCATTGTAAAAAAAAAAAAATCTCAATTTTGCTAAATACAATTTTTTTAAGTAGTAGTATTTAATTTAAAACTGTTGAATGAATAAATACAACTTATTTAATTTAAAATATATCCATTTAAAAAATAAATAAATAATAATATAAAGATACCCTCATTTTCTTCGCTGAAACGTCTATGGCGAAATGTTGGCAGCAGAAACAAATAATTAGGTAACCTGTTACAGATAATAACACCTATCCCTTTATAGAGCTATAAACTATTGAATGCAATAGTATGGTTAAAATTTGTGAATTATCGTTATCTTTAGTTTAAAATATGTCAATAATTTTAATAACAATTGATGTGTGTAAAAATAAATGAACAAAAATATATTATTACACAAGGAACTTATGTTTAAAAACCTTTCATTCCAGTTCGTTTAGGATAAGCATGGAGCATTAGCATATGAGTTTTATTTTCCATGATTTTTTTTGCAAAATAGGTCTTTTTCGTGTCATGGAATTATCAGGTAAATTTTCCTTTATTTTATTACTACCCCTTCATATCAAAATGATAATTATATATCTCGGCATTATTTATAAGGCAATAAAGCGAAAAATATAAGCTTTTATTTTAAATCTCGTAATTATGGCAAGTTTTCAACATAAAATTATGTTTGTCTGTTAAAGATTTCATGAATATACGTAAAAATTCTCATAGTATTATTCATTATTAATTCTCATAGTATCACACGTATTTTTTAGTTGCCGCCTAATAATATCACATTGGGACCACTCGGTTTTGATAACAATATCCGATTGATAACAATAAGCGATCTACGAAATATTTAATGATAGGATCTAGTATTATTAAAAAAATATATAATTTACCCTTGATTAAATGATAACTTTTAAAACAAGGTAGAACACTTTTTTTTAATAAAAAATTGGTTATTTTTGTTTCTTTACTCCTTCAAAAATCACTAGTGAATTGCGTGAACACTAGTGAATTAGTGAACACATATTGTTTTCGAAAATTGTCAGTGCAATATAAAAAATTTCAATGTGTTCCTCATTTCCATATTTGTAAGTAATTTTGCAATAAATTTGTTCTCACCATCTTTCTGATCATCATTGTTATTTTTTATTTCTTCGCACATGTTTCTGCAATTTTTAGTTTCGGCGAACATGGTAGCTACAAGGATGTCGTTGTCGATCGCTATCCAGGCCTCATAACCTTCTTTCGCCTTATTTTGGGGGACGCTTTCCGGAGTTTCTAAAGTTTTCAGTTCGTCATTTCATTTTAACTTCACAGAATCCTGTACTAACAAAGCAGTTTTTAATTGTAACAGGTGATATTCTATTCCATGATTTCAACAGAATATACAATGCTTCTAGAAGAATAGATTTTTTTTTTTTTGTCTAATTCATTCGCATTATTTGAATCATTGCATAGCCCTTAAATAAGCACAAAACATAACAGAAACAGTGAATACTTTCTTTCTTGGAAGTTATAGTTTGAATAGGCTATATAAGTAGGCTGAATATAGACGGTCTCTCCCGACTGATTCTGATACTACTATGCGATTGATAACAATATCCGTGATCACATTAAGCGGCCTATACTGTATAATACCTTTGATTGAACGAGATATTATATTATATGTCTGTTTTTGGGTGAGATTCCAGAAATACCATGTAATTCTGGTTTATATATATATATATATATATATATATATATATATCGATCGCTTTGTTGTTTATAGAAGGTATATTTTAAGAATGATTTTTATTAAATCGCAAAACATGAATGTGGAAAGAGTGCTTGGTGAAAAATGATGTTTGCGGAGTTTTATCATTATTAAAACAAAATTTGTATTCCAGTTGTTTAAACAAACTGATGAATCCGGGAGCCGTTAAAAGGCAGATGTAGCAGGTACAATCCACTCGGATCCCGACCACAAAGAAGCTACCAGCGACACTTTTAACGATAATTTTTTAGCCTCAAAAAGGCTCAAAAGAAAACTAAACTTTTTTTTTAATTAGCTTAGAGTGACCCAAAAGTTCTCTTGCAACTGGTTAAAAAGGAAGACCTAATTTTAAAGGGAATTTTGGGGGTTTATTTATTTATTTTTTTAATTTACCGAATTCGTCTCACTTTTGTTAACCCCTGTAGGGAAATAAGAGACTTCCGACTTTTATATAAAGACTATGCTAAACTAAATGGGTCATAGAAGGAACATTTCAAAAAATTAATTTCAGATTAAAAAAATATAATTTCTTTTTTTAGTAGAAGAAGGCTGCAAAATATATTTCGTGAATTACACAAAAAAGTTTCTTTATTTGTCATGCAAATTAAAATACATCTCTAGCTATATTATTGATGTAAAATATGAATGCACACACATTAAGCATCGACTGAAACAAAACGTTGCACAGAGCGATATGGAAAGATAGTAAGTGACTCTTGTCTCTTATTACCCAGGTAAGGAAACAAACGGGTAATAGGAGACATTGCTGAAAAAACTTAAAATAAACTCTCCACAATTTGCAAAGTAAAATATGAATCTTATAAATAAAAAATTCACATATATCTAAATTTCAACCTATTTTTAACGGAATAAAGTTTTATTGTGAAAATGTCTTTAATTATTATGAGTAGTTTTAAATGAGGTCATTTTTCAAAGATATATATATATATATATTGGAGTTTTGGTCATTTTGTTGTTCGAATTTGCTAACTATTTGTTTAATTTAAAGGTATTCTATATATATATATATATATATATATATATATATATATATATATATATATATATATATATATATATGTTAATTGCATGCCCTTTTTAAATTAGAGATTTGGTCAGATTTTGTTAAAAGAACTTATTTGTTGTCTTTTGATTCTATAGGTATTATACATATATACCGGGTGTCTCAAAAAAATCGGGTATATTTGAAAAATTATATTATTTTATTTATATTATTTTTATATTATTTAAATATTATTCTGTGACTGAAAATTAACTATTTTTCAAAGCACAGTGCAACAAAACGTGAATTTCTATAGCTTCTTTTCTTTTAATTTATTTTTCAAATAGGGCCGTCATTTTGAGGATACCCGGTATATATAATATACCTATGAAAAAATAACTTTCAAATTCGTATAACAAAAATGACCTTTGAAATGAATCTCTTCTTTAAAGATAGCATATAATAATATTTTACATTAATTGTTATAGTAAAACAAATACATATAGAAAACATCTTAATCCAAAACTCTATTTTAGTATATATTTTGTATTAATAAATATGCATTAGGGGGGGATTCTTTTACCTTCTCTTATTATCCCTGTTTTTTATTACCCCACTTTCTCTAATTGAAAATTTTTTAACGCTAATTGAGCATTTTTAAATTCAAATTTAAGATACATAGAATAATTTAAATTAAAAATTAAATTAACCTTGTTGTGAAATGTTTCATTAAAAAAAATATATATATACATGTTAATTATGGCAAAGAAATCTTAATGTGAAATTAAGAATCATTAAAAATACTTTATGAAATGCTCTGCTACGTATTATTCTTATTATGACCCGTATTTCAGCAATTTATTCCATAGGAATCTCTTTGGTATGATACATGCATAAAAATAGACTTCTAATGATCGGTGCGAGACTTTGAAAGAGACCAAATTATCTCCATAAAAGTGGTAATTGGAAATACCATGACCTACATGTAGCTACTGAGGTCATGTCGCGTACTAATGATCATTTTCCTTTAAAAAAATCCGATAGGATCCTTGATCGAAATTTAATAAATCAAAAAATGAAAAAGTAAAAGTCTTTTCGAATAAATCTTCATCCTTTTGCTCTTAGCAAAAAGCCGCCTGAATTTCTGCTCCTGTCCTCTTACTCTTTGAGAAGTCATTAGCATTAAACCTCAGCAATGTAATAATCATGTGGTAATCATAGCAATTCATACAGATTATTTCGAATACTTCTGTATTTAATTTTTTCGCAAAAAATTCAAAAATGTACAATTTATTATGTTGTAGTTTTTGGGTATATTTTTTTATAATCCTATATTATTTAATGCCCTGCAGGAACACAAACATTAAAAATGTTCATTCATTTCTTTTATATTCATATAATATTTTTGTATATTGTTGACCAATATTAACAAAATTTTGTAATAACGATAGCATTTTTGCGTTTATCTTTAAAACTTGTTTGAAACGATACGATTTCATTTAATTGGCGATACTTTTGTAGTTAAATAAATTATTTTCTTTTATACATTGCAATACAACCGTCTAAGTTTCTGATGTTGTCAGTTCTTTGATGCCTTGATAAATCACTCGCATTAAACTATAGCTATCTAAAAATCTTGTGGTAATCATGTTAATTCATAGAAATTGTCTGAACGACAGCAGTATTACCAATTTAGGAAATTTTGTTATTCATAAATTCCAAATAGTAATTTTCGCTTAATTTTATCACGGAATGTTTGATGTTAACCCATAGACAACAGCGTATAGCTATGTTGGCAATATAGTGATAATGAAATACAACACATGATTCTTATACAAATTTAATGAGGAATCGAAATGTGGCATTTATTTTTATCAAATATTTCATTTTTGTAATGAAAAATGCGAATTAATGAAAGCATGTTAAAAACCGTCGATATTTGAAATTTTGATCGGTGCGAATTCGCACTAACGTGAAGTTCACGGTTTAAATAGAGCAAAAATTTCTATTCGGAATTTGTGAATAAAAAATCCGCTAAAATGGCAACACTAGAATACAGATGTCTCATAATTTTTTCATATAAAAAATATGACCTATTAATTCATCCCATTATAATATTCCGTTAAAAAAATATTTTTCATTTCTTAAAGAAATATAAAGATTGTTATTATTTATCTATATATATTTTTAAACTACGAAATTATATATACCTAATGTTGATTTATATTTTATGGTCTCTGTTAGAAAATGTTACCAATTTGGTTTTAGTGATAACGTTTTTGTTTGTAACGGTAAAATTTTGTTTATATGATAACTTCCCAACTAAATAGTAATCGTCAATGCTTTACTCATTTTAATACACTGTAAAAAAAACTCGGAGACGTTACTCTATCTGGTGGGGCAGCAATGTGGCCATCGGTTCTGTTATGTTTCCGCATATTTCGGTCATATGTTCGTAAAAGTTTCCGCATATTTCGGTCAGATGTTCGTAAAAGTTTTCGCATATTTCGGAAACATTTACGTGCATTTCGGAAACGTTTCTTTATATTTCAGTCAGATGTTCAGTAACAATTCTGCATATATCGAAAATGTTTGATATACATCGGAAAGGTTTCTGCATATATCGGAAATGTTTTTGTATTCATAGGAAAGGTTTCTGCATACATCAGAAATGTTTTTGTATACATCGGAAATGTTTCTGTGTATTTCTGTTTTATAATTTATTTTATTTGAGAGAACAATATGCTTTTTAAAAAAAATTAATATTACATCATCGTGGTTGGGTTTTCTGCGAAGTTCGGTGAGCGAACTCGCTAATCATACTATAGAAATGATCCTATGAAGTATGATCTTGTAGATGAATTATACTCTAGAATTAGCAATATTATAAACTTTCTGTAATTTCTGGTGTGAAACATATATTTTTCTGAACTCGTTTTATTATTCATCTTTTATTATTACACTTCTACTCAAGATATCACTTTAAAGGCGAAATAAACTTTGAAAAAACTTAATTCTATGACAAATACTTCTGTCATTTTAAAATAACTCCAAATTTGAGAGTATGTCCTTCTAATGAAGAGAGGCTTCCAAATTTTCCTTTGTAGGAACAGAGTTGAGTCGTCTGGAAACTTCTTTAGTTTACCTACTACAAGTTTACAACTACAACAAGTTTAGAAGTTGTTGTATACACAGTTAAATAACTCGTTCGATAGTTTCTGTATACTCTTGTTCCATGAATCTATAATAAATATTAGATATTTGATTGATGAATAATAATGTAGTACTAGTATTAATGAAGTACAGATAGCACCGTATATACGTCTTTAACATCTTTTCGTTTTGAGATCGGTTCCGTTTCATAACTTTTCTAATGATGAAATGTATCGTTTATATGACAGAACCGAGGCTAACGAAAGAGACAGGCTACCGCGGTGCATTCCACTTATCTTTTTTTACAGACCGCTAGAGTGACGTGATGCTCTTTCCGTACATCTGCATTGGTGGATTCGAGCATCACGTAACTCTCGCGGTCTGTAAAAAAAGATACGCGTAAAGCACCGCGGTAGCCTTTCTTTTTCGTTAGCCTCGGACAGAACAAATTCCTAATTTCACTTATACTATTCGTTTTTCACTCAGTTTTCATGAATCAGATATTTGTAAATAAATAACGTTGAAAATTTGATTTATGGATCTATAAATAATTCTGTTTTTAAATGCAGCCTCATGAGTTCCATCCTCTAAATATATACTCAATGAAAATATTTAATTTCCTTATACTTATAAATAGATAGATTTTAGTAATACCTTTCAACATTTTTTTTTAATCTTGTAAATAGTTATACTATTCGAAAATACTTTATATCTGTGGTAATTGTTTTATTTTCACGAATTGTATACTTATAAATAGATATATTGATAAAAAAGTTTTGTCTGTTTGTAAATATTTTTAATATAGTGTTTTACAACTATCATGCTTCTAAATATGTTCATTTAAAGGTATTATTTTATTCGTATAACTTGAGAAGTGCTGAGATAACCTGAGAAAATAAATATATTTTTATAAATATACAGTTCATGAAATAAAATAATTATTTACAGATACGAAATCTTTTGACATAATATCTATACTTACAAGATTAAAAAATATATTTATTTAAAGGTATTTAAAATAATACATCTATTTTGGGAAATAAAGCATTTTCATAATGCATATGTATCTGTTTACAGCATGGAATTCACGAGACCAGATTTTAAAAAAGAATTATTTACAGATTTATAAATCAAATTTTCAATTATATTTATTTATAAATATCTGATTCATAAAAAATGAAGGAAAAACGTATAGTATAAGTGAAATTAGGAATTTGTTCTGTCATATAAACGATACATTTCATCATTAGAAAAGTTATGAAACGGAACCGATCTCAAAACGAAAAGATGTTAAAGACGTATATACGGTGCTATCTGTACTTCATTAATACTAGTACTACATTATTATTCATCAATCAAATATCTAATATTTATTATAGATTCGTGGAACAAGATTATAAAGAAACTATCGAACGAGTAATGTAACTTTGTGTATACAACAAAATATTAACTGCAAATGTAATATTAATATGCAATAAAATAGAATCTGATAATATTAATTTTTTTAAAGCATATTGTTCTCTCAAATAAAAGAAATTATAAAACAGAATACTTAGAGCTCATATAAATACGTTGCATCTGCATCTGTTTTAAGCTGTCTTTTCTCTCAAGAACAATAGAAATCACGTGATAATGACATGTGCAATAGGTCGGAGTAGATGAGCATGGGCAAATATTACTTCATTTCGAATTCCATTTTAAAACTTTACACGAATGAGTGTAACATTTCCGAATTTTTCAGTAACCATCATTTTACACTACCTATTCGAAAACATTTCCTGTATGGAATGTAACGTTTCTGATTTCTTCAGAATAATTCACCGCTTTGAATATTTTTCCGAAAATACGTGTAACGATTTCGAAATAACAAGTAACTGAGGAGAACACAAAGTTTACTATAAATTTCCGGAAACCTTTCCGCCTTGTGCCGAAACGCTTCTGAGTTTTTTTTAAAGTGTACGACCATTTTAATTTTTGACATTGCCAGACCATTTTCCAAGTTGAGAAGTCACAACATGAAACTGAAGCGGTATAACATGGGTCACAGCGTCCTATAACTTTTAATTATTCCCCACAACTACTTTCAAAAAAAAAAATTTCGTGATAACTTGCCACAGCATGTGTTAAGGGTACCAGCAAAGTTTGAAAAAATGTATTTATTATTATTGTTATTGTTATTATTATTATTGCGTTTCGTTTAAACCTTTAAAAGAGTCGCAGTTTGTCTGACAGGAAAAATAATACAAAATTACGGTCGTACGAACCGTAAATATTGATCCGCGCAGATCAGCGACACATGCAAAAGCAAAACTTTAAACTCAATCATTTCGAAACACTGTTTTGCAGCGGTTTTGCCAAAACAGCCTTTGAATACGTTAACGGATTTACATGTTGCTTTTTAAAAAAAATAAAGGAAATTATATTTTCTACAAACTATACCCTAAAAAAAAATAATAAAAAAAAAATAAAAGGTTTCAAGTTATAACAAAATATATGATAAATGTTTATGAGTTTTAAGATTTTTTTATTATATTAAAACAATAATTGCAGTCTGCACACCGCAAGATTGTCAACTATATCCTTATAAATTATGGTTAAATTCCTGTGCATAGTTTTGGTTCCTATAAAACTTTTTTTTAAGAGAATTATTTTGACCAACTTTAATATTAAATATCCCTTAAAATAATTCTTCGATTTAAAAATTGCCTGCTTCAGCATGTTTATCGAACATATCTTTATTAAAACTACCAATTTTCATTTTTTCTGGATATTAGTCCAGAAAGACTTCAAGGCACAAAATCTTCACTGACAGCGGCAGCGGCGGCGGTGGTTACTTTTTTTAATATAGATATATATATACATGTATATTGAAAAAAGTGATAGTCTAAATTAATTACAGGCTTCCCAATTAGTCTACAGCGTCAATCAATTTTCTTCCTTTCAAACCTTTCTGGTCTCCACTAGTCTTGCGAAGACATTCGTAAGCTAATGTTAAACCTACGGAAGCGTTCGATACAAAAATCTCGCTTGCATTTTTATATTTGAAATTTTTTTTTCTTTTGACATAAGGTACCTGAGGTCGATCTCTAACGTTATTAGTTTGTTAGTTTATACTTTTTCGACTTTGATTGCAGTTTTTTTTTTTTGTTTTTAAATGAGGTTACTTTCACTTTCAGAACCGGTTTCAAAAGTAAAAATAACTTTATTAAAAAAAAACTGCAACAAAAATCGAAAATTAAAAAACTATCCCGATCAACCTCAGATATCATACGCAAATAAATAAATAAATGTTAAAATGCAAGCGATACATTTGAAAAGAATGCTTCCATACGTTTCACATTTGCTTGATAGTTTCTTCGCAAGTTCAAGCTATTATCTTCGTAATATATTCACTACAGTAGTCACGCCAAAACACTGGCAGGCTAATCTTAGACCTATATGAGCGTTCTTTACAAATTTCTCGTTTGCATTTTAATATTTTTAAATGACTTTTTTTTACTTGCATAGATACCTTAGGTCGATGTTTAACGTTTTACGTTTGTACTTTTTCTATTTTGGTTGCAGTTTATTTTTATTTTTATTTTATTTTTTTTTTTTATGAAGACATTTCCATTTTTGGAACCGGTTCCGAAAATATCATCAGTAAAAAAAAAAAGAAACTGCAACCAAAATTTTTAAAAAAAAGTAAAAGAGAGTCCGGTTCAAGATCGACCTCAGCTACTCTATTCAAAAGAAAATTATTTAAAAATATTGAAAATCAAATGCGAAATTTGAAAAGAATGCTCACATAGGTTTAACATTAGCTTGCGAGTGTTTTAGCGTGACTACTGTAGGCTCTTAAGTGAATGTACTACAAAGATAATAGTTTGAATATAGAGGTAGAAAGTATATAAAAAATGTAGGACACTGCGATCCTTTGGAATAGTCATCAGGAACCGCAGCGATAAGAAAAAAAATTATTTCATCCCACTACTATTTATAAGCAATAATCTTTGGAGTAAATGTCTTTAACAATTGCAATACAATTTAACTCTGAATAATATTGTTTCAAAATAGTTGCAAAATAGTTTCAAAATAGTTGATTTTTCCTCGAATCTCTGTTGATATGACACTTTTTTATACATGAAATATTAAACAGATGCGATAAAAATGAATCATAATGTACTAATTATTAATTAAAATGAAAAATATCCACATTTTATAAATTCTTTGATAATGCAAATAAACATTTTATTCAATTATTTCCCTTTAGCTTCAAATATTACCTTTCAAATTTTATGGCTTTTATTGATAAACATAATATTTTGTTTTTTATGATAATATTTTGTTTGTATCGGAAATATGTTTATGTTAACGAAATATTCGAATGTCCAATACTTTTTTTTCTAAGTCAACCGATAATATTTTTTGTAATGGTAACACTTTTGTTTGTTATTGTAAAGTTTTTCCGTTAAAACGTTTCCTAGCCACTTAATCTTTTACGTCTAATTTGTGGACTTTAGTGAAAAATATAGCAACTTTAGTTTAGTTAAATTCAACGAATATTTTATTTGAAACAGAAAACATATATTTTGTAAACACCGTTTATTATTTTTATTAAAAAAAAGTACTTACATCTATGAAAAATTACAAAATAAGATGTGAAAACTCCGAAATTAAAAAGAAAGCACAGAAAAGTGGTTATAGAAACTTTACATTTTAAATAACGAATAATTAGAAAATCGATGGCATCTACGGATCCAGGATGTCTTCAAATCTGGCAAAATTTCAATTTACGAAGTTCCGGGAAAGTAGATAAAATTTAATTGTTTTAAAGGAGAAAAATTCCATTGTACGCTCAAATGCCCGAATCATTCAAATATATGTCTTTCTCATTGTTGAGAATTTCGAAACAATTGTGGCAACTTTGAGAGAAAATTTCTTGTGTCAAAAAGAACATGTTTGTAAAATAATTTCGATAAGAATAAATTAGCAGTGAAATTAATTTTATCGCATCTTGAACTCTCAAGTTTCACAATAAATTTTCTAATTTTTTCTTATTGAAGAGTTAAATTAAAAAATATATAATGAATAGAGGAAAGTATATTCAACTAGGTAAATTATATCCAAAGGTTGGAGTATCATAGATGAGATTTTTTCCAACAGAGCGAAAATATGCCGGGACCAGGACTCGAACCTGGGTACTTTGGTTTGCCATACCAACGCTCTCCCTACTGAGTTATCCCGTTGATATCCGTCGATATGGTATACAGGAGTTTCCATGCTATTTCAAGATTCATCATGTAAATGCAATAGTTATAGCTCGGATTAATGAAATTAGCGCAGCAGTTCGCAGCCTTGTCCAACAAATAAGAGTGAAATATGCCAGTCCAGGATATCGACGGGATAGCTCAGTAGGGAGTGCGTTGGTACGGCAAACCAAAGTACCCATGTTCGAGTCCTGGTCCCGGCATATTTTCGCTCTGTTGGAAAAAAATCTCAACTATGATACTCCAACCTTTGGATCAAAAAATACATTTTAATACTTTTTAACACTTTCTAACATAGTTGAAAAGTGTTTATGACCTATGTTTTTGACGTCTAGCCGTATGTCAGACTGTTTGCTCCCCTCTAATTAAACGGATTTTTAAGATAGAATTTTTTTGAAAATGGGTTTTAACTTCTTTATCAGGGAGGTTCTGCCTCTTCTGAATAACTCCCCTCAGATTTTTTACCCTAATCGCTATAATCATATTGATGGTTTTTTCCATCAGTAAATAAATTTAAATTATAAATAACTTTAAATGTTGGATCCTTCGGGGAATAAGCATGGTGTGTGGCCTTTCTCAACATACCTGGTATCCCAGAAAGGAGAGACTCTTTCTGAAATTAAATAATTTAAAACAGTTAAAGATAGAAATGCCCTGTTTGTTGCATCTTTATTAGAAAAGCACTAAATTTTTAACCATGCGATTTCAAAATTAGTTCAAAATTTCGTCGATAGGCGAAATTTTAAACTTAGTTTAAAAGTAAGCTAAAAAAAAACAAATGACAATATTTCTGAAATATTCGCCATTTGCAGCAATAACGTAGTCTCATAACAAAACTAGGCCGATACCCGTGAATATGTCTCATCATTAATGCCCTCATGTGCTTTACAGATTTAATGTTGCAGTTCCGCTCAACTTTGTGGGTTTTGTAGGTAAACTTTGCCTTTGAAGTGTCACCACAGAAATAATTCGCAAGGACTCAAATCTGGCGAATATTATCATTTAGTTTTTCATTTAGCTTTAACTAATTTCGAAATCGTATGGTTAAAATTTTATTGCTTTTCTAATAAAGGTGCAACAAATGGGGCATTTCTATAATTAACCATTTTCAAATTATTTAATTTTAAAAAGCGTCCCTCCTTTTTGGAACACCCGATATATTCCTCTAGATATCAGTCAAACTCATTCGCCACGTCATTTGTATTGTTCATCATGGAACAATTGACTGCGGGCAAAATTGCCTCTATGGACTTATCTGCGCACCCTTTACGATAAGTATTCTTGAATATCAGACTGAAGTTGCTGCGCAAATGTTGGAACACATTATCCTTGAATCAGTCGCATGTCTTCCAAGTGTCTAATATCACAATAGATCCCATCAAAACTCATTTTCTAATCGCACACAGTGAATTTGTTTTCGTTCTACTCTCAACTTCTGTTGAAAAAAAAATCTGTTCGTCTCTCTTCAAATCCCACTAATCATCTAGCAATCAATCACTGGCTTACCTCTTATATATATATATATATATATATATATATATATGTTTTTTTTTTCAAATTTACTATCATCCATTTCAACAATTACTTCATAGCCTTCAAGAAGAACATTATCCATCATCATTATCATTATGCATGTTTGTTTCTCTCAAAACGTATACTGATCTACAATAGCTAGGCACTCACACATCTTCAATAGCGTGATCTCAAAGTACCTCCAAGGCCATGAATAGGGAGGGGAGGTGTTTAACCCTTCTCGTTTGGTTTATTTTTATTTCTTTCCATTTTCTGACGATTCTTTAACCGTTTGAATGGCGATTATTATTAGTTAAACGATTTAATTTTACAAGCTGAAATTTACCAGCTTAATGAAAAGTGTACATACCGTGAACCGAACCAAGAACTTTTGGCTGGGTTTGATATAAAGTCTTTGATTTTTTGGTCAAGTTTTAATTTTGCTTTCGCTTTATTGATTTTCATGAGTATAATGATAAAAAAATTACTTTTTTATTCACTCAGGTGAAATTTAAAAAAAGTAACTCTTACTTCAGAATATTCCATTTATTTAGTTGAACTAACGCATGATAATTTGGAAAATTTTAGTATCAGGTTTAAGAAGTAATTTGTATTTTTCTCCTTCTGAGTAACAGATCATACGTTACAGATGTTTTTATGATATGCACTCAGCGTAAATTATGATGCAAAAAGTGTAAACTAATATAGAAATAATTTAATGTTTAATTCATATTTCTGCATAATTAGCGGATATATTAGTGTATATTTATAAATTGTTTTTACATCTTTACATTGTTTTTACATCTTATATAATTGCCTTACATCTTAGATTGTTTCTGTGTAATATCTTGCATCTTACTTTTATGTTACATCATACTTTGTGTATATCATACTTTTGTCTTAGTTTACTTTTACTTACTTACTTACTTTGTCTTATTTATTTTGTCTTACTTACTTACTTTGTCTGACTTTACATTTTACTTTGTCTATATTTTTGTCTACATCATATACTTTTGTTGCATCATTCTTTTGTTATATCTTGCTTTTGACTTACATCATATTTTGTTTTTGTACTTCATACTTTTATGTCATATTTTACATCTTCCACTATATTTCTTACATATACATCTTAAATTGTTTTTACATCTTATAAATTAAGATGTAAAAACTGTAAATCACTATAGAAATAATTGAATGTTTAATTAATTTTAATGCATAATTAGCGTTTATTAGTGTTTAATGATAAATTGTAAATTTATAACATCTAAAGAAAATCCTTAACATTTAACCCTATCCTTTTGAAAATCATGTGCACAGGCCGGGATACATTCTAAACCATATCCTCGTAATCTTAAAGAAGTCACAAGTGCTCAAACGGCTCTGGTTACACCACGAGCCTTTCCTAACATTTTGGCAAACATCATTTAGATTTACACTCTATTACTTTCTACAATATCTTTCAACTTACCAATGGTACCCTTCCTTTCACTCAAACACATACAATTACCTCGTCTCAAATACTCATACTCCGACGCAATCAAAGTCTCATTCATATACCACTCTTCTAACATCAAATGCGAGGGGGAACTGTGACTATCTTTGTAGATTTTCACGTCCCTCAAGTTTTGGTAAAGCAAGTGTGGGTCGGGAAAACCCGACTTAAGGCCTAGGACCTGGCTCCCTTTTGGATGTCCGGCTCCGAAACTGTTGGGGGACCCCGGCTCATCCCCAAGTGTAATGTGGTGGCCTCCCAAGCGGGTGGGAGCCACCGCAAATCGCAGCAACTTATGTCATCCTTTCACTTGGGAAAATGGGGTGTGGTCAGCAGGTGGTTGCGCCCCCACCGACCATAGAGTTACAGGAACTCTCCTGGTCGTGCTCGCTAAAAGTTCCTCAGAACTTGGAAACGGTGGTTAAAGTGCCTGACGGGTGCCCTCAGGTGCCTGGCGGCGCAGCTTAGTTTTTATACCACTCTGCTAAAATAACTCTCTTATTTTTCACTTCCCAAACACGCAAAAAATCCATCGTACAATACTTCACTACTTTCATAATCGTTATATCCATATTTGTATTTAGTATAAAGGGTATCACAGTGATAAGTGGCATTAAAAGTAATTATGTACGCCACAAATGAGTGAGAAGTCAATATATATACTAAAGCAAAATCATCAAAAAATAATACAGACCATTCAGCAGAAAGACACAACCACTATACAGATTGACATAACTGTAAAATTCTAGTATGATTCTCAGCTATTTTCTACCTAGTTGGCCGATAAGAAATTCGAAAACAAAAAAGCCGACAGAGTATGCGCCGAAAAGCTCAAAATGCTCCTCGAAACCAAAATCAAAAGGTTGTCTTTTTTGGCGCAACGCTCATCAACTAGAGTGTTAACCCCTTCGGGACCACCATCAAATACACGAATTTTATTCGTTCAGCACCACTTCTTTTTGAAAAGTTACTTTTACTTATTTAATCAGGGAAATGCCCAAATTAAATAAGCGAAATATTATTATTTTTTTTATTACTGATACCAAAATCCTTTGCTATATGCAGTTAATTAAGAAACATATATGCACTTATGGTCCCGAATTGGTTAAAGCGCAGTTCACCCTGATGTATTTTTTTACCACTAGATGGCGATACCGATTCGCAGTAAGATGTTTTTCAAGCCTTCTTCACACACCTTACGAAAATTAATCACTTAAAATCTATAGAAATAAGAGTTTTTAACTCATCCAGAGCTGCTCTAGTTTGTTCTGTTAATACAGTATTCATACAACATTTTGAAGTAAGAGATTTTTCAATTCTATCGTAGGGTATTCAAAAAACGAATACGTGCTACTCACACCTTCTGCTATCTTGGCAAGCTGCCATAGAAGAAGAAGTTGAAATGTTACTAAAGGATGGGGTACTTTATGGTTTCTGAAAGCCAAACCAATCGGTAATTTCTTTGCATTATGGATTTCTAATAGCGTTTTTGATATATTAACCCTTTTCTAATTGGTAGCTGCATTAATAGGAAACTTGCCAGCGAGTGGTGACGGCGGAATAAATTCGCTAAGTGGAAAGTAAGTAAATAATTTTTTATACGTGTTCCTTTTTTTATTCTGTAATTTTAGAACAGTGTTTTTCCACCTTTTTTTATCTCACAACACACTTAAACCATGGTTAAATGATCTTGGAACCCTAAAATTATGATATGAAAAAATATTAAGTTTGTAAAATTCATTAAATAAGATTTTATATTGTTTACACCATGGTTACAAGTTCGGACACTTCTGTTGTGTTTTATATTTCAAGTTTTTATTTTGGGAGGATAAGTTTTCTTTGGCAATATTAATTTATCTGAAGATGTGATACTATTTTCATGATTTTCCCGAACACTCTTGTAAAGAGTAAACAAACATTGAAATAAATATTCAAAGGATGCTACTTAGTGGCACTAAACCTCATTCCAAAGTAAATAGTAAAATATGGAATATTGAATGTTAAAATAACGATATATCTGTTAACTTCTAAAATTATGCTATAACTTGACTGAAAAATTTTGCGGCACACTTGAGGATTTCTAATGGCTCACAAATGTGTCGTGGCGCAACGGTTCAGAAGCACTGAGCTAGAGGTGGATGTCTAAAGATAAATCTGAAAATAATTTTCTTACCCAAATCCCACAGATAAAGATCTGGTAGTGTCTGGTAGATTTTACACGCAGAGTGAATTTTTAAAAATCTCTAAACATCAATTGACAATTTCTGAAATCTATCATTATTCCCACATGGTTTATTTTAATCTATATGAATCTAAAAAGTGTATTTTCTTATTTTCAATTTAAAAACTAAGCAGTCGCTGTAATTTCGAAGTAATAATAATAATAATAATAAAGTCATAAAAATACATATAAATAAATAAGTAGAGATTTTACAATTTGTGTACAAAATAAACTACAGAAATCTTTGATTTAACAGATTTATTTGGTAAGTAAAATATTTTAACATAGAAATGATTTATTTCCCTTATGTACACCTGCAGCAATAATCGATTTTTTAATCGTAAAATACATTAATATCCGCCATCAAATAATAAAAACTGTAGTAAAATAGTACATCGGAAGGAGATTAAATAAAAATATTAAATAAAGATTTAAAGCTTATAAGAAAAACCTTTCAGTTACGATGCTAAATGTTAAAGTATTAATTACTTACATTAGTGAATACAATTAAACTACTTAATGCATCTTGCGATGGAAATCTCATTATTTTTATACTAAAATTAATTCATATTCATTTTTCCTATTATGTAACAGGAGAGGAACTTTACGTGATGAGATAAACATATTCACAAAGAATGATATTTTTGACTATAAAGTAACAGAATCAAACAATTTTTTTAACCAATAAAATATGTTATTAGAAATGCGCAGTTCAAGAAAAGTTTTAATATTTAGCTCCCATATAAGAGTATGAAGTATCTAAAAAACCGCCGCACCAGTAAATTGCTTTGGCCAGATTTTAAAGCAGACTAGAACATGGTGCAAAAAAAAAATCATGAAATACATAAAAGAGCATTGATAAGTTAATATGAGTTCATTGGATTACATATTTTTCTCAATTTCAGAAAAATCTCAAGAATTAGCACGGATTTCAGCCTTTTAAGAAATAAACTAAACTAAAACTAAATTCCAAGGCGCTACAGTCCCCACAGAATCTTGACCTTCGATGTTCAATGCCAGTTTTGCTTGACCATGGGTCTGGAAGTTTTTATGTGATATATGTCCTGATAAAATGGTTAGCCTGAAGCGAAAATTCAGTTCCCCAGGAAGCTCACATTTTATCGACCCCGAAGGAATGAAAGTTTAAGTAAGGTTGAGGGAACTTTATCGAAATCAGGAGGCGAACCCCAGACATGTAGTGTAGCAGTGCAGAGCGCTAACCCTTGAGCTACTGGATGTCCCCTATTAATAAATGCAGATTATTAACTTTTAATTTCTATTAATAAATATCCCTTTTCTTTGGGTTTCAGTTCTTTAGAAAGTGTACAAGGAGATTCAGTGGCAGATCGTGACTGGATTTATTTGGTGCACTAAATGCATGGCTGCCAAATTTATTATTTCTGTACCACTATTTTTAAAAAGAAAACTTTGCCTTACTTATTAGCAGAAAGTTCTGCCTTTAAAGAAGTATAAGATTTCTTATAAAAAATAATGGTACGAAAAGAATAAATTTTACAGCCAGGCATTTAGTGCCCCAAAAATTGCCAGTCACATGCCTCTACTGAGGAGGTTCAAGTTGAAGTCTGAAGTCTAATCATTAAGTAATCAGAGTGATAATCATAGTGTTATAACATTGTACAGCAAACAGCTCAGAATTTCTTTAATCGTTAATAAGCAAATATACTCGTAATATAAAATATGCTGATGAAAGTATGTCATGATAATAATTCACAGAATATAATAATGTGCTAAAGAACACTTAATCTTTGATTTTATCATTTAATCGAAGCTTTTGAAGAAACTTTGTGAAAAATTTCATCGAAATGACTTTACAATACTTTTAAAATGCCTATCTATGCAAAAAATAGCGAATATACATTATATAGCTGAAAGTCACCGGATAATTTCAATTGTTGACATTTTGTCGAATATCTAGAGAAATACTTGACGAATCCTTCTGAAACATAACCGTAATATAAAGAACATGTCTATCTCATATTTTTAAGCCAAGGTGTGGTCACGAGTACAATTGGTTTGTTCCATTCTAGTCAAATTCCTTACCAGTGGAAAGCAATTAAGACAGTGAAATACAGGGGGTTGTGTAGGACTCTCATACTGTCATCTTCCAGGTCTGAAATGGACAAATACGAACCCCACCCTCACAGGTTTATTGCTATGGAAGGGGTTTAGAAAGAGGGGTTTAGAAGGTACGCGAAAGAAGCCTGCCGCGAGAGCTGTCGGTGAACTTGTTGGAGTAAAATTTATCGTTTTATTGCTTTTCTGAGCAAGGTTTAGTATTATTTGATGTTTCATGTCCACTGACCAATAAAATGGTATTAAGACAAAAACAACTAGAAAATTCTGTGAAAAGTATCTTCCCAGGGATTTTCTTTCTTTCTTTCTTATTTTCTTTGTAGGATTATTACAAGGTCTGATTTTTGCCACAGTTCAGCTTTGTGTCAGTCACAATGGTAGTGCGCTTTATAAATTCGCTAAAAAATAACAAATTTGCGATATACAACGATTATTTATTACTAAAAAATAATCAAGTATGTGCCTATGAAAGATGGTTAAATGTCTATGCATAGTTTCTGATTCTATAAAACTTTTTTACAGATACGTTAATTTGACCCCCCCACACACTTTCGAAAATTTAAATTTCAAAGTTACCAGGAATTAGCTCTCAATTAGCTCTAATTTGCTCTCTAATATTAAAATTTGTTCTGGTTATGTACCGCGATATTCCAATTAGAATGTTGTGGGGGGGGGGGAGGACTAAGTTAACGCTAGCCCCCCCCCCCACTTCCGAATATCAAAATTTCAAATATGCCAAAATTTAGCTCTCAATTAGCTCTAATTTGCTCTCGAATATTAGAATTTGCTCTGCTTCAGGTATCGAGATATTTCAGTTACAAGAAGGGGCCGAGCGTTAAGGGGGCCGAGGGGAGCCCCCCCCCTCCACTTTCGAATATTGCAATGAACAAAATCACAATTTTTATAAAATTAACTTTAAAAATCAAATTTCCATTTGATCATTTAAAAAGAGTTCATATTCATTTGCACACAACTTGTCTATGAAAACGAATTTTTGCATGGGTTTTTTTTAGTTTCGTAAGTACTTTTAGCATTCCTAGCAAATACAATCATGATAGAAATCTAGGCATTCATGCATTCAACCTCTTTTTTTGGAGCCCAAACCCAGTGACTCTAAATGCGAACCCGAGTCCGACAGTAGGCAGCAGAAAATCATTAATAAGATTTTAAAATTGTTTAAAGATTTATTTTGTTATTTAAATATATCTCGTTACATAGAAATATATATTAATCCTAAATACGCTTTCACGTTTCGTGATTTTTCATGTCCCTGAAAATCGGTTTAAAATAACAAATTTGTTATTTATACCCAACCATTGGCAGAAATCAAAATTCTTATATTATTTTTTTTAATATAATTGTACAACTATGGCAAAAAGGCGTGAATTATGTTTCTCAATTATTTTGAAAAAGGGCTTCAAACAGAAAGAAACGATAGACAAAGGATATCCCACGTCTTTTTTATGTTATTAACACTGACCATGCACAGGCTTCAAAATCAGGTAGAATATTTCTCCTTTTGTCCCATCAATAACAACTCAATTCCATTTCAAACAAATTTTTAAATTTATTTAAAACACTTTAAGAAACTTAGAGTACATTCTTGGTTCTCAAATAGCAAGTTTTTTTTTTCACTCTTATCAATTTGTGATAAAATAAATTAATTTTTTTTTATCTTGAATCTGCCCGAGCCTGTGGACTGGCATAAAATTTACAGACCTAACTAGTTTCGCGCTCAAACTCTGATTCGAACTGATCCCTTTTCATATCTAATGCATGGTTAATAAAAGAAAAAAAAAATTACGCACAAATTTTCAACGTTTTGTAAAATGGTAAATCAATCATTTATTCATGCATGTGTGTGTATGTTTGAAGATTCTGCTATTGATAAACTTTAGTTTAAAAATAAAATTATTAGCATTATTGCCACTTCCAATTCAGAATTAAAATAATCATAAATCAATTTGATTCATAATTGAAGAGGGTTTTAATGAAGAAGAGAACTAAAAAGTTAGTCATGATATTTAGAAATGTTTTACATACATATTATTACTTTTAGAATATTTAATCATTAAATGTATATATTTTTTGATACAATAAAAAAAATTGTAGTTAGTGAGAGTATTACAGAATGCTTTTTTTTTTCAACATAAAATGTTTTATACTGATTGTTACAAAAATGTGACGTCATAACAGAAGATGGTTATGGTTTGAAAATAAAATTATTTTTTAATAATTACGAGAATTATTGTTTTTTTACCTTCTATTTATTCTGTTAACCGATAATGGCATAAACGTTAATAAATGTTTTTTTGTTCCCTTAAAAATATTTTTGATAAGCCATTTCAACTTGTAAAAAGGCCAACTGCAATTAACTTGATTTCAGTAAATGATATGTTCGTTAAACTTTGGTAAAATTTAATTTTTGTCACTACTTTAAATTTTGTAAACGTAAAAGTTATTTTTCCAAAAATTAGAAAAAAAAAATGAATTAAGAAAATGTTAAATAAAATAAATGTATTTATTTTGAATTTTTTTTTTACATTGACAATATTTGATAAATAATGTACCTAACTTCCATATTTCCGCAAAACATTCTGTTCTGAATTGAAATGTTTGTTATTTGAAGCCCTTGCTAATGACATAAAGATATGTAAAGATTAATAATCAAAGACAAAGCTATTTCAAAATATTAAATTCCTAGGCATAAATTTTCCCTTTTAATAATAGTAAATAGAAATAATAAGCAGTTATGAAATTTTAAAAACACCTTCTTAAGAATAAAGGAAAAAAGCAAAAATTCGCAAAAATGATAATATTAACTTAGTAAAATCTTAAATTTAAAGAAATTATAATTTTAGATTTATGCTAAGTTTATGAATTAAAAAAAAAGTTAATCACAAACACATATGGTTTATCAATTGACTGAATGCTAAAAACTTATTTTATGTATATCAAAGTTGGATTTTTGAATAGATTTTAGGCATGCGACAGTCCAAAATGCATCGTCATGAGACAAAATCGTTTATGACTCAATATTTAATCAATGCATTTATCAAAAAATGAAAAATGCTATTCGATTTCAAATGTTTTCAGTAATATTTATATTTAAAACGGACTAATGTGCATGAATGTGTCAGAAAATTTTGTGTTGTTGAGCAAAATCTTCAAACATCTACACATATGTATGAATAAATGATCGATTTACCATTTTACAGAACGTTGAAAATTTGTACTTTTTTTTTTCCTTTTATAAAGCATGCATTAGATATGAAGCGGGATCAGTTGGAATCCGAGTTTGGGCACGAAACGGGTTAGGTCTATAAATTTTATGCCAGTTTTCGGGCTGGGGTGAGTTCAAGATAAAATATTTTATTTTATTTTATCACAAATTGAAATGAGTGACAAAAAAACTTGCTATTAGAGAGACAAGAATGTACTCTAAGTTTCTTAAGGTGTTTTAAATTCCTTTAAAAATTTGTTTGAAATGGAATTGAGTTGTTATTGATGGGACAAAAGGGGAAATATTCTATCTGATTTTGAAGCCATGGTCAGTGTTAATAACATAAAAAAGACGTGAGATATCCTTTGTCTATCGTCTCTTTCTGTTTGAAATCATTTTCCAAAATTACTGGGAAACATAATTCACGCATTTTTGCCATAGTTGTACAATTATATTAAAAAGAATAATATAAGAATTTTAATTTCTGCCAGTAGTTGGGTATAAATAACAAATTTGTTATTTTAAACAGATTTTCAGGAATATGAAAAATCACGAAACGTGAAAGCATATTTAGGATTGATATTTATTTTTATGTATATATATATATATATATATATATATAATTATAATATCTATGAATTTCAAAAAACATATCAAGTTCTATTATCATTCTACTTAAATCTCCAAAGAGATAATTAATGGTATTGTGTATACAGAATACCACATAGCTAATAATTAACATGTGTAAACGTAATATTACCATAGCTTGTGCTTCAATGGTAATTGGCCAAATTTTACTCATACCTAAAGAATATTGAAAAAAGAAAAAAGAAATAGAGAGAAAGGGGGAAAAAAATTATAAATTGGAGTTGCAATTAAGTAAATACAAATGGATTAATAAATTAAATATGAACCATATACAATGGAAAATTGGACCACATGAGAATTAAATATGAATTGGATATGAAAAAACACATGCACATGTACTCATCAGCCTGGATGCACCCACATGTGTTTTAAATAATAATTCAATGTTTCATAATTCTACTGGCATAATGCTAAGATCAGTAGAATCATCCAGGTACACTGAATTATTACCAGACAACAATTGGAAATGTTAAAATTTGGAAATATTTAAATAGGAAATAAAAAACCATTAAGAATATACAATATATTTCACTCACATCGATTATCCCAAAAACTGTATTTAACACCTCACGAAATTACCACGAGATAACAGTTTATATATATATATATTTAAATAACAAAATAAATCTGTAACAATTTTAAAATTTTATTAATGATTTTCTGCTGCCTACTGTCGGACTCGGGTTCGCATTTAGAGTCATAGGGTTTGGGCTCCAAAAAAAGAGGTTGAATGCATGAATGCCTAGATTTCTATCATGAATGTAATTGCTAGGAATGCTAATAGTACTTACGAAACTTAAGAACCCCCCTGCAAAAATTCGTTTTCATAGAGAAGTTGTGTGCAAATGAATATGAACTCTTTTTAAATGATCAAGTGGAAATTTGATGTTTAAAGTTAATTTTTTAAAAACGGTGATTTTACTTATTGCGATATTCGAAAGTGAAGGGGGTGGGGGGAGCTAAATTAACGCTCGGCCCTTCTTGTAACTGAAATATCTCGACATCAGAAGCAGAGCAAATTCTAATATTAGAGAGCAAATTAGAGCTAATTGAGAGCTAAATTTTGGCATATTTGAAATTTCGATATTCGAAAGTGGGGGAGGGGCGTTAACTTAGCCCCCCCCCCCACCATTCTAATTGGAATATCGCGGTACCGAGCAAATTCTAATATTAAAGAGCAAATTAGAGCTAATTGAGAGCTAATGCCTGGTATCTTTGAAATTTAAATTTTCAAAAGTGGGGGGGGGGGGGGTGCAAGTTAACGCATCTCTTTTTTACAGGAATTATTTTGATCGACTTCAACATTGCGCTTAAAAGAATTCTTCGATTTAAAAAATACCTGCTTCAACATTTTTATTTCTATAAAACTACCAATTTTCTTTTAGCAAACTACTAAACCTGTATATGCAATAGTTTTCTTAATATAAGCCACCTCCTATCACAAAATATTTAATTAAGGCGGCATCAGCATCAGCTGCTTTTTTTTTTTTTTTTTTTTTTTTTTTTTACTATACAGAGAAAATTATTGAGATATTTTCTGCAAATTTCCACAAATATTAATAAATTTAAGAAGATTACTAATTCGGAAACCTTTTCCTATTTTATTTTCTACAATATTTATATTTACAGTATTTGTTGTAAAATGAGATATCGCCATTGATTGACCACGCACGCACACACAGCTTACTTATTCCCAGCTTTATTAACATCCATTCATATCTTTATTTGAAAAAATACATTTCTTTGGATGTTATGTATATTTTGCGACAAACAAAAGTAAAATAAACACATTTTTGCTCGCTGAAGTTCTTTGTTTCTATACTCATTTTTTGGACAATGGTCAAAAAAGGACTATAACCTTAATTGCTACCAGAAGGCTTCAGTAACCTTTTTGACCCCTGAACCCGCGAAGAGGGTTACACTGTAAAAAAAATCTGTAAATTTTACAGAAAAAACCCATTTTTTTTACAGAAAAAAACTGTTTTTTAAAAAAACAGTTTTTTTCTGTAAAAAAAATGGGTTTTTTCTGTAAAAATTACAAAATCCATATTTTTTACAAGAAAAAACTGTTTTTTTCTTTTAAACAGTTTTTTTCTGTAAAAAATACGGATTTTGTAATTTTTACAGAAAAAATCCATTATTTTTTAGAGGGAAAAAAGCTGTTTAAAAGAAAAAACAGTTTTTTTCTGTTTTTTTTATTATTATTATTCCTAACCGATGCAAAAAATGCTGAACTGTAACCATATTTTGATTTTCCCTGTTTGCCTGTCAATGTTATTTAAACACCCGCCAAAGACAAAACAGGGGAAATTTTTATAAAGTTGAGAATTTTCATTATTTACAGGGTAAATGGGGGAGGGGGGGGGGAATTTATAGACTAACAGAAAATGTGAAAAAAAAATTCTGAAATTTGGTCGGTGGGGGGGGGGGGGAATTTATAGACTAACAGAAAATGTGAAAAAAAAATTCTGAAATTTGGTCGGTAGGGGGCACCGTTTTGACATTTTACTGGGGGAAGTTTTAGATGCTTTTTTTCTTCAAGGAGGGGGGGGAGGCGAAGGCTGGTTAAAAAGATAATACTATATATAAATTATTTCAATTCGCTAAATTCACAGCGATATATATATTTATTACAAAGTATGTTATTATTGTTTTCAATAGTTAATTTTCACCGAGAATAACCTTTGGAGGTGGGGGGGGGGGGCGTAAGGGGCAAGAAAATTAAACAATTATACATAGAGAGATTTTAAAAAGATTCAAATAAAGAACAATGTGGAAAGCTTTCTCCATTATTATTCCTTTTTTTTCTCTCTTTTTTAGGATAAGGATGAGGCAGAGTTGAGATTGGGATAATTGAAATATATAAGATAAAACTCTGAAATTTAGCACAAGAACGCACAATTTTGATATTTGGCAGAAGAAATTTTAATTTCTTTAATTTGAAGGGAGCTTTTAGCGGGGGGGGGGGGGATTAAAATGGTAATACAATGGATAGATAATTTTTCAACTCGCTACATGGATTGGATATATATTTAAAAATGAAAACACATGTGAAAAACAAAGGATAAGACAATATAAAATGCAATGGAATGGACACTGCAGGAATTATACTTGATAGGATGAAAAAGCAAAAAAATGGAAAACTATGAATACCTTATAGAATCTTCAGAAGGGATTTATAAGAGTATTCATAGTAAGTATATGCCGCCAATGGCCTTTAGGAAAAGGATGTGGGGGGGGGGGGGGGTCAAGAAATTAAAAAATGCAAAGTAACATACAGAGATTTTAAATAGGGATGAAATAAAGACGACTAAAGCAGAAACTTTTAAAAGGATAATATTTTTCACAGTCTAACCTTTTTAGAGTGTGTCTGGGGGGGGGGGGGGGGGGGGCAACAGAAAAGAAAAATAATCTATAAAATATTCAGGTTTGATCAACGAACACCCATTTATGATACTTTACTGGCAGAATTTTAAAAAAAATGCTTTATTTCTTCAAAGGATGATGAGCCAGCAGGGGGAACTGGTTAAAAAGAAAATACCATCCCTTGAGCCCTTCCCCCTCCCGCCACAAAAGCCATTCTTGATGAAATAATAGTAATAATAATATATCAACCATCGTATCATCCTCTATATTAAAACTAAAAGCTAATTCATAAGATCAGTTTTTTTCAGTGCAAAAAAAGAAACAAATGCGCATCATTAAATGTAGAACATATCCAGCTTTAGAGCAGACTAGTGTGAGGTCGGGATGGCTGAGCGGTCTAAGGCACCTGTTTTAAGCAGTGGTTCTAAGCCGTTGACAGCGCAGGTTCGATGCTCGCTCGGGGTAGCTCGGGGTTTTGTTACTTAATTGGCGATAAGATAATTAATTTCTTATTTTACTTCAAAAGATGTTATATAATTTGTAATTTTTTTTTATTCGAATGCAATTAAGTAAATTTTAACATCTAATAATATTTTTTTTTAATTACCAATTTTATATTTAAATTAAAAGATTGTGCATGTAATTATTGATTAAATAAATTGAACTGATCTACAATTTTTGTTATATTTGGTATGACCATTAACAAGATGCCATATAAATACTAAGATATATACAAAGAATAGTATTTTATTATTTTTATATATATAAAAAAGTGAGGAAATAAAAGGAGAGAAATATATTCAAACAGGAAATCTAAAAGAAAAATGACGTTGATATCCATGATTTAATAATTAAATAATGTATAAAAATGTAAAATAAAATTCAAGTAATTAAAAAATATGTATTATAAATCGTTAGCTGCAAACAACAAATTTTAAGTTCGTGGTTTTAGAGTAAGACTCATAAAAAAGAATAAATAAATAATAATAGTGAAAAATAAATAAAGATAGCGTGATTTAAAAATATTCAGAAAATACTCAGTATTGTTATTATTATTTTTTTTTTTTTTTTATTGCGACTGTGGTAAGTAAAATTTAACACCTGACAATACTTTACTAATTTACAACTAAGACAATACTTTACAATGATTAATAATTTGATATTAAAAATATTTAAATTAAAAGATTTTGCATGTGTTATCGATTAAATAAATTGACCTAAACTTTTATCTTTTTTTTTTTTTTTTTTGCCTGACCATTATCAAGAAGATATGTTTATATACTAAGAAACGTATGTGATTATTCTCCGTAAAAAAGAAAAGAAGAGAAAAAAGAAAGAAAGGAAAATATTCATATAAAAACTATAAAAGAAACCACCATGATATACATGGTTTAACATATAAATAATGTTTTAAAGTCAGGCTGGTAAAAATAAAAGTAAGGAAAAAAATTTTAATTTCGTATAATTAAAATGTATATATATAAAATACTAAATACTGATAGTTTAAAAAAAAGTTTAGACTATAGAAAATTTCCATTAATATTTTTAGTTAAATTCCTGCTAAAAAGCAAGCATAATAGGTTATAAATTACAAGCTTAAAATCTTTTCACTTCATTAGTTGAGTAGTTTGGACTGACAGCACCATTTATCGCTTTATATCTATAGGAATCGCTTACACAAGTTTTCGATACTTTATTAAGTTAAATCAACTAATTAAAAATTAAAACATATTACTAATGCAATTTTTAAGTTGTTTACCGTCAAATCTTGACGGGTACTATCTAGTATATATTAAAGCACAAGTTTAAAAATTTAAGTACGAATTATTCAGCGCAAAGATGAACAAAACTGCGTATGAGTAAAATCAAATATAGAACCTGTTCAGTTTTCGAGATTAACAGACCGAGGTCACGATAGCCCAGTCTTTTAAAGCGTCGGTTTATGAACTGGTTATCTACATAGAAGATGAGTTCTATTCCTGCTGCTGATAGAATGATTTCTGGAATATCTTTTGTTATAATTAGTCATATTTTATTTCAGGGGGAGAAGTTATATGATCTGTACTTTTTTATTATTATTCGAATGCTTAATAATTAAGTAAAATAGAACATCCAAGAATATTTTTACAAATATCTAATTTTGTATTAAAAATATTTAAATTTTAAAATTTTGCATGTGATTATCGATTAAATAAATTGAAATGGTCTATCTGAAATGGTCTTCTACAATTTTAGTTATATTTTGTATGACCGTTATCAAGAATGTAAAGAGAAATATTTGATTTTTTTCCCTTTAAAAAAAGGAAAAAGAAGAGGAAAGACAATAGAAAGTAGGAAAATATTCATCTAAGAATTATAAAAGAAACTATCTTAATAATGTATGAAAATATAAAATTAAATTCAAGCAATTAAAAATATGTATAGCTGGATGCAGCAAATTTTAAGTTCGGGGTTTTAGAGCGAGACTAATAAAAATAAAATTAGTGGAAAATTTTAAAGGCCACGTAATTTAAAAAAATTAAATACTAAAGATTGATATTTTTAAAAAAAAAATTGAGGTTTGTAGTATGTACAAACAACTGCCCTGTCTATTCAATTAATATTATTAGTTAAACTACTGATAAAAAGTAACCCTAATAGGTTAGAAATTACAAGCTTAAAATTCTTTAAATTCTTTCACTTCATTTATTGAGTAGGTTCGACTGACAGCGCCATCTATCGCCTTATATTTTTAGGAATTGCTTAGACACTATAGCAATTCATAACGTTTTCAATGCTTAATTAATTAAAAAGCAACTAATTAAAAATTCAAATATATTTCAAATGGAACTATATAGTTGTTTACCATCAAACCTTGACAAGTACTATCTAGTACACACATACACACACATATGTATATATGAGCTATCCATTTAGAGAGTTGAAAACAATCTATAGATTTTTTTTTTTTTCAACTGCACGCGTCCGCCCTACATCGCCTTCAAAAAGCTTTCCTATTTGGAAGAAATAAAGCATTTAAAACTTTCCTTAACCAAATGCAAAAATTGTGTTTTTGGGGCCAAATCTCATTCTTATATTTTTCTGTTACCCCCCTTAACTCTGACCCTTCCATACTCCGTAAAAGCCGTATAATGAAATTTTATAAGTTACCTTTTATAAGTTTCTACTTTGTTCGCCTATGAAGCGACGGGCCTAGCTTGGGGTCCGGACTTGCTCCGGCCCCTCTCGATCTGTTGAGTGGGGCTCAATCGCAGCGTCTGGAATCGGTTAAAAGCCCTGTCATATCCAATATTGGATGAGTACAGTACTAAATAGTCTTATTTCACCCCCATTCAATTATTTATAAGTATTTTTTTATTTTTTTATTTATTGCCTCCCCCACCAATCTTGGTGAAAGTTTCAAAATATATGTATACATAAGCAGCCCACAGTTCTCTCAGCTACCAATCACAACTATTCTCCAACGTTTATTTGACCTCAAACCGATGATTTCTGACGTCAACTACCCTACATCAACGCCCCCTAGATAAGAAAGCCGTGACACGCGTCACGAAAACGTCATACCAAGCAGGCAAAACAAAGAAAAAAATTCGAACAACTTGCATGTTTCGATTTCATTGGCTCATAGAATTAATAATTATTGTTTATGACTAATAAGGAAAGGGCATGTTTACAAACAAACAGTTCCATCAACCAATCTACCACTACATTTTTGTCGTAAGTATCATTGCAGGAATCTCATGGCGACGTAGGCCAATCATATTATAGACCAATTTCACGTAGACCAATCAAATTTCCCCATTTCATGTGCATAGTAGGAGTCATAAAGAACAAACAGGTTTTTCTTGCTAACCAACCGTAATTGAACCACGAGGCTAACGAAAAAGACAGGCTACCGCGGTGCATTCCACTTATGTTTTTTTACAGACCGCTAGAGTGACGTGATGCTCTTTTCGTACACCTGCATTGGTGCATTCCAGCATCACGTGACTCCGGCGGTCTGTAAAAAAAGATATGCGTAAAGCACCGCGGAAGCCTTTCTTTTTCGTTAGCCTCGATTGAACCAACAGCGACGTCAGATGCCCTTTCCCGAGGCTAACGAAAAAGACAGGCTACCCGCGACCTACGTTATACACGGCCGGTGCATGACGTTTAAAACGTCACATGGAGTGGACCATTTTTACACGGTGATTGGTGCAAAACGAGGGGCGCGCCGCTTTGCACCAATTGTGGTGTAAAAATGATCCATTCCATGTGACGTTTTAAACGTCATGCACCGGCCGTGTATAACGTAGGTCGCGGGCTACCGCGGTGCATTCCACTTATCTTTTTTTACAGACCGCTAGAGTGACGTGATGTTCTTTTCGTACACCTGCATTGGTGGATTCGAGCATCACGTGACTCCCGCGGTCTGTAAAAAAATATACGCGTAAAGTACCGCGGTAGCCTTTCTTTTTCGTTAGCCTAGCCCTTTCCTTATAGTTAATAATTCCACGAGCCATCGAAATCGAAACATGCAAGTTGTTCGATTTTTTTTTTTTTTTTTTTTTTTTTTTTTTTGCCTACTTGGTATGACGTTTTCTTGACGCGTTTTACGGCTTTCTTATCTATGGGGCAGTTTTGCGCATTTTCGGAATTTATTGATCCTGAGAGACTTTGCTGTATTTTAGAAGCGAGATGAACCAATCAAAAGCTTGTATTTATGCAAAAATTTCGTATTTTAAGAAAATTTTGCAGAATACAGATTCCTGGTGGTTAATCTTGTTTAAAAAATAGTAAAATATTCTATCTGTATACCTGCTTAAGTCTTCAATAAGGAAAGGACATATTTACAAACAACCACTTCCATCAACCAATCTATCAGTACATTTTTGTCGTAGCGATCATTGCAGGAATCCTCATGGCGACGCAAGCCAATCATATCGTAGACCGTTTAACGTAGACCAATCAAATTACCACATCTTATGTGTACAGTAGGAGCAGGGCTACACTAGATACCGGGCTGGCTCATTCATTATCATGACGTCACAAATGGTAGCTGGCCGTGACCAGCGATTGGTACAAAGCGACGCGCCCATCGTTTTGTGCCAATCGCTGTATGTCTTTCGCTTTGTCCCAATCGCTGGTCGCGACCAGCCACCATTTGTAACGTCATGATAATGAATGAACCAGTCTGGTATCTGTGTAGCCCTGGTAGGAGTCATAAAGAACAAACAGGTTTTTCTTGCCTTCCAACAGTAATTTAACCAACAGTGACGTCAGCTGCTCTTTTCTTTTAAAGAAAGGGCAGCTGACGTCACTGTTGGCTCAATTACGGTTGGTTAGCAAGAAAAACCTGTTTGCTCTTCATGACTCCTACTGCACACATAGAGTTGCAAAAACCCCGCAGTTTTTGAGGGACGGGAATAAATCAGGGAATTTTTTAGAAAAAACCCGGAATTTTGGGGAATATTGTAAATTTTGAAGGAGTTTTGAAAGTAAACAAAACTAGTCATTTTCAATTTAATTTTTTTTATTTGTAAGAAATTTCAAGCATTGTTCCGAAAAGTTTAAAATAGGTTTGAATTCACAAAACTTGGGATTTTGCGCTCTAGGTTTTTATGATTTATTAAAACTCATTTGCTTTACAACAATGGCAGCTGTGAATTGGTAAAGATTTGAATGTTTCTTTAAAAATTAAAATTGTTTAATTTCTGTTAGCTGGCATATTTACTATTCAGGCATACTCAATATTAATTTTCTTCTGAGTTAGTCTATTTTTTGCATTGATTTCTATTAGTTTTGTTCGTTTTCTTTTTTTTTTTACATTGTCTGAATCAGAGAACAGGGGTGATGTTTATATTCATGTCAGGCAAGATGAATCTGTCATCTGCTTCTCGCACTTTTTGCTTATCCAAGATTAAAATATCAAATTACTTATGATATTTTAATTTATCTTACTTAATTATTTCTGCAGCTTAACCATGTAAGTCGTCAATTTTCATGTAAACTGTGCTATTTTTCTGTATTTGTGTTACTGATTTTGTTTACATTTGTAAAAAAAAAAAATAAAAAAAAAATTGTTTAGAAATTAAAAAATTCCATGTCTAAAACTTTATGAAAACGCCCGGGAATTATTAATATTTCCCTCCCAAAAAAACCCGGGTTATTCCCGGGAATGGACTTTACTTACGAGTGGCAAATAGCTACGCCTCTGCTGGTATATGTCCTCCGAAAAAGACTATTTAATGGACGAAGGGGAAGCTGTGTTAAAATATTCTTCACGCCTATTGGTGTTTTTCTTCTAATACCCGTAGATGACGTGACATGGAAAAAATCCATAAACCTGTTTTTTCCGCCCTTTGCAACTCTATGTACACATAAAATGGGGAAATTTGATTGGTCTACTTTAAACTGGCCTATAATATGATTGGCCTACGTCGCCATGACGATTCCTGCATCGACAAAATTTACTGGTAGATTGGTTGATGGAACTGTTTGTTTGTGAACATGTCCTTTTCTTATAGAGTAGTATCGTGACCTACGTTATACACGGGAGGTTCATCACTTTTAAAACGTCACACGGAGTGGATAATCTTTACACGGTGATTGGCACAAAACGATGGGTGCGACTCTTTGTACCAATGGCCGTGAAAAAAAAAATGACGTTTTGAACGTCATGAACTGGCCATGTATAACGTAGGTCGCGGTTTCTGCCATTGTCGAAGACTAAAGTTTAAAATGTCACAGAACAGAGTTGTTGAATTCTGTTGAGTGCCTCTTTAGGAGAGTGGTAACATATGCACAGAATCAGGGCTACACTAGATACCGTGCTGGCTCATTCATTATCATGACGTTACAAATGGTGGCTGGCCGCGACCAGCGAATGGTACAAAGCGAAACAACAAAACGAAAGACATACAGCGATTGGCACAAATGATGGGCGCGTCGCTTTGTACCAATCGCTGGTCGCGGCCAGCCACCATTTGTGACGTCATGATAATGAATGAGCCAGCCAAGTATCTAGTGTAGCCCTGACAGAATGCGAGCTCTAATTGAAGTTTTTGTCCAATCTAGGAGAATCAAGATCCCAGAACTTGTCAATAGCTGCTTAGATGAGTATGGATTTGGTTGGAAAATAGATAGAAGTCTAAAAGCATTAGCTTGACGATAATGGCAGTCTCGCTATGATGCTTGAAATTCCTTTTTGTTTAACCTCTCTCGACCAATAATTTTTTTTGCCACTATGTCATCACTTAAGTATTCTGTAGTAGCGCGACCTACGTTATACACGACCAGTGCATGACGTTTAAAAAGTCACATGAAGTGGATCATTTTTACACAACGATTGATGAAAAGCGGCGCGCCCACCATTTTGCACCAATCGCCGTACAAAAATGATCCACTCCATGTGACGTTTTAAACGTCATGCACCGGCCGTGTGTAACGTAGGTCTGGGCTCAACAGAGGATTTTGTCAGGGCTACACTACATATCGGGCTTGCTCATTCATTATGATGACGTCACAAAAGGTGGCTGACTAGGAGGAAAGACATACAGCGATTGGCACAAAACGATGGGCGCGTTGCTTTGGACCAATCGCTGGTCGCGGTCAGCCACCATTTGTGACGTTTTGAGAGTGAATGAGCAAGCCCGGTATCTAGTGTTGCCTTGGTTTTGTCCAAACTATAGCAAACCTAGATTCCAAAACATGGCGATAATCGCCTGCACGTGTTCGATTAAATGTGAATTAAGTTTTAAAACATTAATTTGGTAATAATGGCAGTCTCGCCATTTCACGCTATTCATTTTTGTCCAAAATCGTCTCAACCAATCACATTTTATAATCTGTATATCACCATTCTGATATAGAAACATGTAAGTTAATGTTACTGACCAATGGAATTTGGGATGAATTTAGGTAGGACATTTGATACGGAGCATCGATTGGTTTGTATGCTACTAATATGCCATGGACTATTGATATTTTTATGTATAATTTTTATGTTGAATTCTATAAGTACAAAACCGACCTCCCCAGGAACCTTATAATATCCCCTTCCTGGATTTCCAAAATCTTTCCTGGAGAAAAGTGTCTGAATTAACACCATATAGGACAAATCCTACTGTTTGAGAACTATGATTTGAGATTAGCGCTGTTAGCCTTTTGAAAAGTGTATTCCGGCATAAAAACTTGTTATTTCCACAGGGAATTTAAAGTAAAATCGAGAATTTTAAATATTCCCGAAAACTAGGAATATTCCAACGTCAATATTTTAAAGCATTTTCATTAACATACGTTTATACTGTTATCGTACAAATTATCAATCGATAAGTTGATTAATATCAATAAACATACAAAAATTTACAAACTTTAAATATTTCCACGTAAAACATTGAAATTGAATTAAATAAGCTATACTAGTCATCATTTTGTATATGTAAATTACAAACACTTAACGTTCAGAACAAAGATACTTAGTGGTTTAGTAATCTTCATATAATAACATGAAATAATATTATGAAAGATATTATAGAAGAAAATAAATTATTTGACAACAGGAAAATTGATATTACAAAAATGACTTTACAATTACTTTTTTTCAGCTTACATTCTATATAAAAAGTCAGTATTTCGATACTAGTTCTCAAACGTAGAATATAAATAATACAACAATTCAATTGTATAAATCATGTATAAAAACTGAAAACTTTTTTATATTATGTAAACAGCTCTTTCTTCTTGAAAATTTCTTAAATTTGTTTATTCCTCGAAAAGTTCCCAATTTTCCCAGTTTTTTTCCTAAATTTTCCATTGTTTTTCATTGTTCCAAAATTATCGGGTATTTTGCTATTCTACTTCAGATGATTCAATGCGCAGCGAAGCGCAACGACAATGATATTTGGAAAAGATAGATCACCCAATATAAAACTATTATGCAGATAGTACTTTTGTTATGAATTTTAAAGATATTTTTCTCATAATGTAGCACAACCTATTAGTAGTACAGAAATATGTAATTACCTATGAGATTTATGGCCAGGGTTGTAAAACACCCAGGTTTCTTTCTAAACCCAGCGGGGGGGGGAGGGGGGGGGGCTCAATTTTTAATTTTAACCTTCCGGCTATCAAGATGGGTCCATTGCACCCGAAAGCGATTTTTGTCCATTTTCGTCAAGTATAGTGAAGTTGCAATCTGCTGATTACCGTTTCATCCGTCAATCAAAACTGCCCGGTTGACCTCCAGTCGCGTCCAAAATCCTCTCAGCTACCAATCACAACTACCTTCTAAAGGTTATTGGACCTCCAATAGTCGATTTGTGACGTTATTTTAAATTACCCTATACAGTAATTGAAAGTAATAAAAATAAGTGCCTAACCATTAACAATTTTTTTGTATAGCATATGCTGTATTATTATATCTCTTTATAAATCAATAATTCAGTTGTATTTTGATAATTCTATATTATATGTGTCCAATAGACCAGTTCACATCACGTGACTTTTACCGTAAAACGATGAAAAAGCTGTAGGACACAGAAGTAGAAAAAACATTGATAAGAGTAAACGTTGAAAAAGCTGTAGGGCACAGAAGTAGAAATAACATTGATAAAAGTAAACGTTGAAAAAGCTGTAGGACACACAAGTAGAAAAAACATCGATAAAAGTACCGATATCTGTCCTACAGCAGCAGCAAAAACTTGTTCGTCACGTCACCTTGCACAACTCTACAGACTAAAATAATAATTCTTGGATATTTTATTCAGTGGTCGGATGGTTAACATAGTATATTCATCATGTGAATACAGTGTTATTAATTCTATTCACAATACTAAAATAATTTTAATACAATGAATTTAATATAATTCAAAAACTTTCGAGAAATATAAAAGTAAATCTCGGATATGTGTGTGCGTGGGGGCGGTTGAACGTTGAACCCCAGTGTTCGAGCCTATAAAGTATCATATTGAGAAAATATTGAAAATCGCATCAATTGATTTCAAAAGCATTAAGCTTTTGAAGAATTCACTATTTTTTTTAATTCTATCAGTACTAATTATAAAAATATGTACAATAGATCTGAAAAATATAAGGAACATACACAATATCAGAATGATTTTGTGTTAATTATCTTATTTATTATAAATATATATAACGTTAAAAAATAAATTAGATTATAACTGATGTCGATATAAATTAGCGAAATTACTTAAATATGTTTTTATTTCACGATTTCAAATGTTAATTTTCAGAAAATTTCTATTCAAATTCTGCAAATAATGCTTACAAATAAATGAGCTAGTTATCTATGGACTAGAGCTAGCTACTGAGCCTTAGAGCTACTTCCTGACGTCAAGAGCATATATTAGACTGGGGAAGAAATATGAGTTGGCAACAGCTAGTTTTGTTTACATCGACGCGGAAGCCGGAAGGCGCGAAATTTTTGTGCTCTGCTCATATTGCCGACATCTGATATTTTAAAACTGATAAGGTAAGTTTAAATTCATCGTTTTTTAAAATAATGAAAGGTATGATATTTGTCAAACTAAATTAAAACTCTTTAGCATATCTGTTAGAGAATTTTCATTATATTTCAATTTAAAATGTTTATTAGTACCTCGTGGTGAATCGTGGAAGCTTCCATATTGCTTGGCTTGCAAGCACATAAGCTGACAAATATCATATTCCTTATAAATGTGCATGTAATTAAATGTTCTTTTATAAGTACGGTTGTTATAGTATTGCAGAATATTAGAGCTCCCAGAGTTCGTAAATATATTTTCGAAAATATAAAAAATATCCGATATTTTGATATTTAGATATCCGGTTATTATTATTATTATTATTTATATCTGTCCGATATTTTCAAAATAGTACTGCTGATTATAAACTTTTTCAGATTTTCATTATTTTCCGGCGTATAATAACGCAGATCAAATGTACTAATCATGTTTCGACCCAGAAATTTTATTTTATAAAATGTCGCTAGATCGCTGTAAATATTTGACTTAAATCGTTGAATAAAATTTCTGTGTTGAAACAGAATTGGGGGGAGGGGGAGGGGGGGGGAATTCTAAAAAAGTCACTGACAGAGTCAAAAGTTTTGTATCTACAAAGTGTCATATAGTCAATAAAAGTTGAAAAATTTATATTGTTTTAAGTTTTCACTGAAAAAAAAAAAAGATACTTTAAGAAATTTATTATCAACTAGAGACAGGGTTATGATTTAGCCCAATCCAAAAAACCCGGGTGGGTTTTTCTGAAAAAAAAAAAAAAAAAACACTTGAAAAAACCCAACTGGGTTTTTTCAAAATTAAAACTTTAAATTACATAGGTAATATATTTCTTAACGTCACTACACCAGTCGTAAAGTTCCGCCCACCCCAAGCGAAAAAAAAATGCCTTAATTCTCCCAATGACAATTTTTAAAACAAATAATTGTAACTTAATTTTCTATAAGTGTATGTGTAACTATCACAAACACAAAAACTAATTTTTTTTTTTTTTCCATTGAAAAAAATGCTTTGATATATATAATCCCACAGTTGAAACTCATAACACATATGCTGAGAATTCTAATTTAATGATGTAGACAAGTAGAATTATTTGGTTTATTCTATTAATTAGTTATAATAAAAAAAATACTTACTTTACAGCAAATATATTTTTTCCAGTTCTGCAAATTTTGTTATATCCCGTTTCAATTGCAAAAAATTTTGCTTAACTAAATATAAACTACCACCCATCTTAATTCAATAACAACACAAACTAAGGGAAAACCGAAATTTCCTGTTTACCTCGGGCTGAGGAAATGTTACTTTTTACTTACTGTACCTAAGAAAGAATATAGCAACACATTTTGCAATGCAAACTACTCAAAAAAAAAAAAAAAAACCTTGCAATCCATCAATCAATATGTTTCAGAATGAATTTTTTCTAGAGAAAATATTTATTATATATAGGCAATCACTTCAATTAAAATGAATATAAAGATACTGTATCCATAACAAAATATTAGTTTAAACGTTCTAATTCATCACTAGTATTAGTATAGTACTTTAATGATAATTCTATTGTTAAAACTATTACTAATAATCAATTTATCTAAAAGCAAAGCATAATTTTGATTATTGTATAGCTGCAGATTCCCAAAATCTGGAAGGAGCCAGTGGCTCCTAAACCCAAAAAATCCAGTAGCCACATTGTGAAACAAACACATAAAAACATTTTTTTTTTCCTCCATTAAATTTGGACAATGGGATATTGAATATTCCCACCATAATTGTATACAGTTTCTAGGAATAAATGTTTGCAATGTAAGGCCTGAATAATCTGTGAATAAACGATTCTCTAAAGTTTTTTATCTATAGATTACCCCCCCCCTCCCCCCCCCCCCCAAAAAAAAAAGGATTTTTTATAGCTGAAAATAAATAATCAACGTAGGAATTTTCATAAGAAAATATGTCCATAAAAAACAAAATTAAAAATAAATATATATAAAAAAAAATATGGAAAAGATTTATTTTCAAAAGAAAATAAATACTGGAAATAAAACCTAAAAAGGTTTTAGATTTTAATAAAAAACATTTAACAATTTCTGCCATTTTCAAGGATGATGGAGAAAAATCGAATACCATAAGCCTCATTGCAACTTTCGTTGCAAGGGGATTCTTTTAAGCATTTATTAATTAAAGAATTTTTAAAATCCATATGGAGACAAAAAAATTACAATTTTTGTGACCGATCGCCAATTTTCATGTTTTATTATCACAAGCCCTTGACGAAATTCACTTTTTTTTTTCTGCAATCGATTGATGAACTTCGCGGTTTTTTCGCGACCGATTGATGAAATTTGCATTTTTTTTTTTTTTTTTTTTTTTGCTTCTCGAAATTCGCTTGCATTTTTTTTTTCTCCAAAACAAATTGAGGGAGGAAATTTGCGGTTTTATTTTGCGACCGATTTAAGAAATTCGCGGTTTTATTTCATCAGCGATTGATGAAATTCTTGGTTTTATTTGGAGAGCGATTGACAAAATTTACAAAATTTTTCAGTGACCGATTTCACGAATTTCGCGACCGATTCACGAAATTTCAGATTTCTTTTCATTATTGATTGGCGAATTGATTTACGGAAATTAAAATAATAATAATAATAATAATTCGAGTTTTGCTAATTCGTGAAGGAATCTCATGCCAGTATCTATGTCTACATGTAAGAACATATCTGAAAAATCCCAGAGCTGTAGATTTAATGAGTAGGCCCAAAATTATTCTATTCTCGGCACGAATTTTACTGTGTCGCTGGCTAATTGTAATATACGATCGTCGCAGAGTTCATTCGCGACGCATATCAACATGATTTTTTTTTCTGATTATGCGGACATTGAAGTTTTTTTAAAAGAAGAAAACGAGAAAGTTGCGAATCAGTGGAAATGTGGCATCCATGTTCAATCATATTTTTTAATTATGGACAATAGAAAAAAGAGCTAAATATCGCTGAATTATGGAGGACAATCCCCGAATTCATGTTAAAAAATAAAGCGGAAATCTGCCTTTCGGCGAAAAAGGGGTATCCATGTAAAACACCTGGCGACTTAGACATACAAAGTTAGTCACCAAAGCAAAAACTTTAGTTGCCACGTTTCGACTGGCGACCGTGAATCTGCACCTATAGATTATTGTCATTGATTTATATATTTTTGTAATCAATTAGTTACTTTAAATTGTATTTAGTAGTAAGTAAATTTTTTTCAAACATTCTGAACCACCTCTTTTAACTTAAAAAACCCAGTGGGTTGGGTTTTTTCTGAAAAAACCCGGGCATTTAACCCTGACTAGAGAAAATATCGTTACTTATTATCTGGGCCAGGTCACATTCACTGCACCAACAATAGCGACGGAAATAATAATTACAGTAACGCTTATTTATTTTTGCTTTTTTTATGTTACGTGCTTAGTTAATACCTCATAGTTGGCATATTAAAGACAATGGTAAAAATATTTATATGCACATTATTACTATATAATATAGTTGGCATATTAAAGACAATAGTAAAAATATTTATATGCACATTATTACTATATAATATAATAGAGTAGAATATACAAATATAATAGTATATTTGTTACATTTATTCAGATTGGCATAACAGACCACTGGAAATAGAACTACCATATTTATTGCCATATGGCTGAAAGCCATCAATTTTATTTTATGTACTAAATTAATGTTTTGTATTGCTTTAGTTTGCTTTTATATTATTTATCATTTTTTTAATAATTTTATGTATTTATTAAATTATTGTTTTGGACACGATTGGCCACATTGAACAAAATTTGCATTTGACAACCATATTTGGCATTCTATAAGTTAAGGTTCTTGGTTTTTTTACTATCCAAATGATGCCAAATTAGTCTGAAAAGATAAATGAAAATTATATTTTGTGTTATCTCAAAATAAAATGTTTGTTAGGAAAAAAAAAAGACTGTGCAATATTACACTAAGTTAAAAATCAGACACTGTGTAAATAAATAAATAAAAAAATGGAAAATCTCAAATTAATATAACCAACATAATGAAAAACGGTACTTTTCGGTTAGCCGGGCGCCAATGATATATATATACTACATGTATATATACACACATATTTACATATGCAAATATATACATACACATATATATATATATATACATATATGTATGTATATGTATATATATGTATATATACATATGTATTTATATATGTACTTATATCACTGGCGCCCAGCTTACCGAAAAGTACCTGAAAAACTTTAGTCATGCAGAATTATACTTAAAATAAACTTTTTATTGTTATATTAAGGTTGTTCTCAGATCCAAAAGAACTACTTTTAACATATTTCTTAATTCATTTTTGTTCAGAAACATGTAAAATTGGCAGGTGTTCTTATTCAGAAACTATGTAATCAAATGATGTTTTCCATTTTTTGGTAAAAGCAGAAGATCTTTCAGAAAATATTGTCAAAGTCTGCATTTTGAATCAAATCCCTGATGCTGTTTGCACGAGAAAAGTGAAATACGACACAAATCGCTTATAACTCGATAAGTAATTTATTTATCAAATTGTGGAAAACTCATTTCAATTCCAAATTACTTCAATAGTTAGCCCTGCCAACTTTATGCTATTGCATTTAAACAGAGTTTCCCCCAGGTATAAAAAAGAGCAGGGTGCTGCCGGTGAGAAAAGGGCACTTTTTCTATTCTTAAGGGCACTTTTTTTTAATTGTTCAAGGTATTCTTTTGGTTTTTAAAGCCACTTTTAATATTTCAAATTCAAAACACTCTTTTTAAGACAACATTAAGTCAGTTTTTACTATGCAATTTTTTAATGCAAAAAGGAGAAAGGGCACTTTTTTTACTGAGGGCAAGAAGGGTGCTAATTATTTTTTATGAGGGGCAAGAAGGGTGCTATTTTGTAAACCAAAGGGCAGGCAGGGTGCAGCACCCTTCTGAAACTGTCTGGGGGAAACTCTGATTTAAAAATGTGTCAGAAAGTTTTGTTTTATTGAGCAGATCATTTGAGAACTACCTTAAATTGCAGGGTATTCATTTGACTTCAAGTTAAGTTTTACAAGTAAACCTAATTCACTAATGATAAAATTACGAGTGAATCAGCAAGAAAATATTAATCTTATTTTCAACAAACTAATTAAAAAAAAATGTGTTTTATTAGAGTACTGACACTGTGCACACATACAAATTAGAAATTTAAAAATAGGTGGTTGCAACTGTTCAGAAATCATGCCTAATTTCACAACTGCAATTCTTGTAATTCTAAAACATTTCTGTTAAAATATGAGAGTTTGGCATGTGCCTTGATTGTGGAAAATTCTCCACTTTTATTTAGGGGAGACCAGTACACAGTGGACCACTTTTTCAGTTAACATTTTTTTTCTCTTTAACAGACTGACCGATCTGTATGAAAATTTGAAAATATTTTTGAATATTCCTTAAACCTTCTTACATCCATCATAATTTTCTCACAACATAGTTTTCAATACATTTAAAAAAAAAAAAAAATTATATGCACTTGTAAAGTGGACCAGTGTACCCCGGAAGCTGGGTACACTGGTCCACCCACCGAGGTACAGTGGACCACTATTAGGTATTATCTAAAATACAATATAAATCTATTTTTCATTAATCTAATTCTTTTTTGTTGCCCCTTCACCCGCAAAATAACATAGTAATATAAATTTTGAAACAAAAACAAAAAATTAATTATATTTTGAAAATAATAACAGATTAATACAGGAACAATTGCAATTTAGTTGAAGTTATTACTTAAGTACAAAAAAATCAGCGCACATTAAAATTTGCAAATGAAATTCCAAAGTACTTATGAGTAAGATTGAGCCTGGAATTTTCAAGAAATAATTTTGGGTCTGAGAGCAGCATTATGAAATCATTGACATCATCTTTATTTGCTCCCAAAATTGTTTGAAAATTTTATGCACTGCAGTTATTATTATTTTAACTAAAATATTTAAGGTTACATTGATTTTTGACATATGATTTGTAGTTTCTCATGCATTTTGTATAATAAAATATTACCTTTTAATCATTAATGTAAATTGTATAAAAATATTATATATATTGCATTGATAATACTTATAGAATAATACTTATTAATATATATTGGTAATACTTATAGCATGCATGTATGTGCATAATTTTTATTTTATAAATTAAAAGAAAAGTCATAAAATAATAATATTGTGAGTTTTTTTTAAAAATTGATTTAAATTTTTAAAAAATCTGATTATTTTGATTTAAAAAAAATCACAAACCCTGTTTAGTTATAATTATATTAATAATTATTTATTAATTGACAATTAAGCTATGAATATATTGTATTATCATCAGGAACACAAAACTGTATATAATTTCTAGAATTCTAGCATATCAGAAAGTGGGTACAAAATTAATTACAAAATTCCATTTTTATATACAAGTGTTTCATATAAGCAGCTTGTACTGCAATATTTTTTTTTATGTACTGTTTGGCATGTTACAATGATGAAAGACATTGTCAATTTTGGGCACACATACATAAAAAACATTCGTCATCCTTGATATAGAAACAAAAGCTAAATTTTAGATGTTTTGTTGTTAATTTTTTATAATTAAAAAAAATGTAATACTTTTACTACTTAAACTACAGTAGATGCCGCTTAATGTGATTGCGGTTAATATTATCAAAATCACCATGTCCCGACCCACTGTATTTTGCTTACAACATCGCTTTATGTGATCAATACTCCGTTTAATGTTATCGCTTTTTCAGCAGACCAATTCCTGAAAAGTTTGCAAAAAAAAAAAAAAAAAAAAAAATTCTGGAAACATTACATCTCGGGTTGATCCAGGCAAAATTTGGGGCCTATTTAGGGCCCTTTTACAAGAATCAATTTAATAAAATGGGAACCTTCACAAAAATCAATTTGACAAAATGGGCCCCTTCACCTTTTTACTAAAATAGGCCCTTTCACAAAATTCCATTTCATAAAAACTTGCTATTTATTATTTATTTATTGTTTTGTGATGTTTTAAAATGTGTAATTTGTAAACAAACAAGTTCACCAGAGAAGAAAACTTCACCAAAAGGATTTTAAAAAGTTTTTGTTTATAAATGCTTGGTTCGAATTTGATTAACTGGATTTCAACTTCCATTATAAAATGTTATTTTTCACAAAAATATAATAAATTTCACAAAAATAACCTTTACTTTTCACAAAATGGGCCCCAAGAAAAAAAAACCTGCATCAGCCCCTGCATCTTTTGGTAATGTCATGGAATGGAATATCATCTGCTACAATTAAAAATTGTTTTGTTACTGCTGTATTCTGTGAAACTGAAAACAGACTATGGAAATCTTCCCTGATGATATGACGAATGAAGATAATGAGGACTGGATGGCGATCAGCAGTGACATTCCTGTAGTTGCAAAGCTCACAGAAACTGAAATTTGCAAAAAGTTTGCGAAGATATACAAAATCATAGTGATGATGAGGATCAGGAGGACAATGAAAGCCAACTTTTTGAAGGACCACTTACATATGCAGAAATGAGGAATGCATTGAAAATGTTCTGAAACAAGGTGTACAACATCATAGGACAATAAATAAAAATAAATAAAAATATGAGTTATAAACAATTCATTAATAAACTTTAAGAGAATTGTAAACAAACAAAAATTACTGAATTGTCTCAATAAATGTTTATCACTTTACAAGTCGTCATTGCAACAAGGGTGAGTAATCATTTTCTTAGTAATAGTACTACTAGATATGATTTGGTATTTTCTTAAATCGCATATTGTTATCAATCTGATTTGTTATCAAAAACTCATGGTCCCGAAGTGATCACATTAAGCGGCATCTACTGTATTAGAAATATTTTTGAAAACTATGAATATCAGATATATTTTTATATTAAAAAGCAATTTTTTTATTTTATTTTCTAAATGCAATTTGGAAGAAAAATGCTAGAGTGTAGTGTAACACTTATAATGTATGTAATGTGTAAATTTGTACTATATTTTAATTTCATATTTGCTGCCAGAGATTAATATTTACAATTTTTTTCCCCATATATCCTTGGAAATTAGGAGAGCACTGGAATACATGTAATTGATGATGGATGCCTTTATGGAAGCTATGTCCAGCTAAAGAAAAATATACATGTAAGTGTTTAGGAATTTCTTTAAAAATGACAAAAAATTAAAAATAACAGCATTTTTTTGCCTAGCCATGGGGTCGAACAGAGATTGGATGTCATGTATGGGTACATCAGTCCATGCAGCTTCAGCACTATGCCACAGTTCATCAACCATAGTGACGGGCGAGTGGTGGCGAGCCAGTCTATCAGAAGCCATTGACGGGACATTTTCAATTGGTGAGAAATCAGGAAAACGTGCCGGCCAGGGCAACAGTCAAACATGTTCTGTATCAAGGAAAGTCAGGATAGTACGACCAACATACGGTCATGCATTGTCCTGCTAAACCATAGAGTTGCAGAGGCATCGAAAATAAGGCAGAACCATGGCCGTAACACATCAGAAATGTAACGGCTGCTGTTCAAATTGTCGGCAATGAGAACAAGAGGTTACCGAGAGACATTTCATACTGTCACTCCAGGTAATATGACAGTACAGTCAACTCTGTGAAATCCGCCGATCTATAATCCGCCATCCATTTTCAAATGTAAACAATGAAAATCATACTTTCATAGTTAGCTTATTAAAGAAATTACATATAGTTGTTTTTATGAATTATCAATTTTTAAATGCTTTAAATTGTGATTTAATAAGTTTTATGTGATTTGCATGATGTATATTAAAATAATAACTTTAGGTAAGCAAAAGGAACAACTAAATGCAAATATCAGTGGAGTAATTTACATTTTAAAACTAATACATTCATGTAACAGCTGACTAAAGAAATATCTGCAGAAATCAGTAACTGATTTGGTCTTATTTGGAAGGCACTTTTGCTAAATACACCTTTAAACAATTTGGATATAAAGATTTAAGCCAAGACTTAAATTCCCATTGAGTAAATGTTCAAAAAAATAAATAACAGCTAATGAAATTAAAATTTTATAATAATTCCAACATACTTAAAATTTAGAGCTAAAAGATCTTCTTAAGAAGATTAGCTCTTCTTATCGATTCTTAGCTCTTATTGTTTCACACCAGTTTCAACTTATTTTCTATACTTAGAATTATTAAATTACTTTTGAGTTATAGTGTTCCTTTTTATATTGTTATTTTTGTACAAATATTAGTAATTTATAGTTCAGTTTAAAAAGAAAACAAAGGAATGATCTGTGATCTGCAAAACTCTTGGTCCCAAACTGTGCAAGTTTAACAGAGTTGACTGTATTTAAAAAATGAATAATATAAATAAAATTTGCATTGTATAATTAATTTTTCTTTAAATTAACTTAGTTATTAAATATTTTAAACCAGTTATGCATTATATTTTCCTTTTCTATTGTAATTTATGTTTAAATATTTCTAATTAATAGTCAGATTATAAAAAAATGAAATGTAAACAAAGAAATTATCTATAATCCGCCAAAATCTATAATCTGCCAAACACTTGGTCCCTAAGTGTGCGGATTTCACAGAGTTGACTGTATGACGATTCGAATGCAAGTTGGCAATGTGCGTTTTCCACGATGCCACCAAACTTGGATGCTGGCATCATGATGCTGCATACAGAGCCTGGATTCATCAAAGACGACGTGAGACGCCATCCCTGCGTCATATACAGCATTCATGTTTGGCGGCATCATGGAAAACGCACATTGCCAGCTTGCATTCGAATCATCATACTGTCATATCACCTGGAGTGACGGTATGAAGTGTCATTGGATACACGTCTCGGTAACTTCTTGTTTGCATTGCCGGCAAATTCAACAGCAACCGTTACATTTCTGATGTGTTACAGCCCATGGTTCTGCCTTATCTTTGATGCACTGCAACTGTACGGTTTAGTAGCACAATGCACGACCGCATGTTGTTCGACTGTTGTCCTGGCCGGCACGTTCTCCTGATTTCTCACCAATTGAAAATGTCCTATCAATGGCTTCTGAGCGACTGGCCTGCCACCATGCGCCCGACACTATGGTTGATGAACTGCGGCATAGTGTTGAAGCTGCATGGACTGATATACTTGTACATGACATCCAATCTCTGTTCGACTCCATGGCTAGGCAGAAAAATTCTGTTATTGCGGCCAGGGGTGGATGCTTTGGGTAGTGTTTTCTCAAGATCTATATCTCCAAATTTTCTGAAAATGTAATCACTTGTCCTTCCCATTATAATGTATTTGTCCAATAAATATCATTCTGTTATTTGCATTCCTTCATGGTGTAGCATTTTGGATGGCCAGTAGTGTATATTCAATATAAAGGTATTTAATATAATACATACTTGCCAACTTTTACACTAGGTGTAAAATTTACACTTTTGGAGCATTTTTTACACTTTTACACTTTTTTTGTAAAGTTTCTTCCAAGTTTCATTTTCATCTCTTAATTTATAAATTACTTTCTGGTAATAACAGTAAATGATGAATGAAAGGGGAATGAATATTTAGTATTGTCAAAGGAATGAGTTCAGGCTTCATTCTCAAATGGAATCAGGGAGATTTTTTAAAATTTGTATTCTGTGTAACAATAAGCCATGTTTTGAATAAATTAGCTCAGAAATTCCTTATTTAAAAAAAAAAAAAAAGTTCTAATAAGAAATATATGTTTTTAAAGTTATTTTCTTATTGAGTGTTGTAATATTTTTCTCATCAAACTTTCACTATAATTAATGTATTATTTAAAAATATTTTCATGTATTATGTACTTAAGAAAAGTGAAAAAGGCCGTTTATGTGTTACTTAAAAATGGGTTATACAGGTCTTTATTGAAAAAAATTGTGTGAAATACTCTTCCGCGTCATTTTACACTTTACCATTTTCAAAATTTGGCAGGTATGTATAATAGTATTTTCAGTGAGAAGTTACTTCCTCTAAAGTAGATTATATATGATTCACAAGTTTGTGTTATGTTCAGGGATCACTCTAGAGAGTTTCACAGGGCCGGCATACCCTCATGCCCTTTTTAGTTTATGTTATTTTTTACTATGACAATTTTTCTCAATTGTTGAATTCTATAGAATTGCCCATCACTAATTCCAAGTAATCCACCAGAAATAAAAAATATTTACTTAAAAGAAAATGACGAAGAGCATCAAGAGAAAGAAGAAAACTGTGCTATTACAAATAAGTGTTGCTGTGTGTAAAATATAAACTAGAAAAGTTATTTTTAAGCTGATCTGAAGAATTAAATTTAGTTAGTGAACTTATGAATGTATAAAACATGTTTGCCAAATAGAATTTAAAAGACAAAAACTCTTAACTGAATACCTTAAATAAACAGATGTACTACCTAAATATTCACATTTACATTTATTCTTTGAAATTTTTAGTCATAAATTTTTTATTGACATAAGTCAGTACTCATTATTGATTACATCATTATTATTAAGGCAAGGCACAAACTTTTGAATTATTATTATACCTTTTTTAACTTTTGTTATCTTGAATCTCTTAAGCAAATTTAAATTGTTATATATTTTATGTATTAATATTTTATTTTTTCAACAATACCTCCAAATAAAAGACAAAATATCCAATCCCATCGATGTGCAAAATTGGAAGGTTTTACTGTATATTATTATAAATATTGAAGAAAAATAAAATGTATCAAAAGTAACTTAGTAGAACTTAAAAGTAAAACATAAAAGAACCTCACATTTTTATCTATTTTTAATAAAAACTGCCCTTTTTAAATAAAATTTTTGTTTTTAAAAATGGTGTCTAATTAACTTTCAGATGAAAATTCTTATAAATGGAGCTTCATGTATGATTTGAACATGGAAAAGTTATAACTGCAGATAAATTTGCTTTCAATGGTATATGGTAAGATTACTTTTAAATATATAAAACAATGATTTAATAAAAATAAAAATATTTGACTTTTACTAAATGTAGTTTTCTCAATAACCCCCCCCCCCCTTTTTTTTTTTAAATAGCAGTGCTCTGTTCTTTTTAAATACAGTGAAATTTTCTATGTCTATGTGACTGAATCTTTTTTTTTTTTTTTTTAAGTAGAATTTTCTTAAACAAGGGGATTATTAAATCATATTGTAATTTAATTGTATTTTTTTATTTATAGTTCATAAAATTATTTGTAATTAATGTTACTGTATTTGCCATATCTAAAAATTGCATCTTTTTTAAACATTCCTAAACACAATAGCGACTACCTGCCACTTTTCTTTCTGGAGTGAACACTAATTGGATGCATTTCTTAAAGCTTTTAAAATGCATTGCTGGTTTTTAGCTATTTTTTGCAGGTTTATTTTTTTTAAATACTTTTTTTTATAGTGTTATAAATAATATTATATAATTAATATCAAGTCAGTGATAGAAATTGGGAAATGAAAGGTAGGTGTGAAGTGACGCCACACCTACTGTAAATATCTTGGGTGCCAAATAAAAAATTCTAGTTGCAATTTCTAAAATTCACATAACTGTATCATTATATTCTACTTTATAGAAAATCATGAATATTTTGTTTTTATTTAAATTATTGAAGTTCATAAACTACAATATTATAATAATTGAAGCAACTGTAAAACTGATAAAGTCCTTTTAATTAATACTACTACATTTTCAAATTAATAAAAAAATGCACTTAACCATGTTAAACAAAATTAAACCTAACAAAATTTTATCCATTGTTGATAATTACACTTAAATTTAGTAAAACAAAAAAAGATATATACATATAATATAATTACAGACGAATATTGTTAACATGAAATCTAAAAGACCACTTTTTTTTTTTTTTTTTTTTTTTTTTTTGTGTGTGTGTTAACCGTTAAAATAATAGTACCATCTTATCTGTTGGGACTGCATTATCAATTCATGTTAAGAAAAAATTCACATTAAGTGATTTAATGCTAACAATGCTTTACTGCATATAGATTGCAAAGATGAAATTCAAACAATACCCATTAATTTTAATAAAGTTAGATAATAAAATCAGGATGTCTAACCGTCCTTCAGATACATCATTTCACAATGATTTATAGCTTTATCTGGACAAAAATCTGCTAAATTGGGATACTATAGGATAGAACTTAGTACAATGTTTACATCACAGTAATTTGGAGTGAGTTGCACACAGTTGATCACAGTAAGTTGCAACATACAGCTAATTAGCTAAAAAAAATACAGTTTTTAGCATATCTTCTATAGCCTGCAATTTTTTAAGTCACTCGCCCCATCATAAAATCCATTCACCAGTGGCAAGTAAAAGAATATATTCCCCCACCCCAGTGTATTAAGTTAGCCACCAGCATGGTGTTTCTAAAGCCTATATTACAATAGCACTACATATATGATACAATTTAATGATTATATGTGGAATTAAACAGAGAGGAGCCATACTTCAAAAAGAAAAAATATTTTTACATAAAAAGGGAAAAACATGTTTTACATTACAACTATTTACTTTTTTACATTGATTAAAACAAAATAATTTATATGTATTTTTTAAATGAAATTATCTGAAAATACTTGAGCTTATCTATATTTAGCAAACAGTGAATTTTAATGCTTATAAAAATGATATATATTTTTTTAATTTATAATATGCAGAAATTTTTTTTCCCCTTCTCTGCTCCTAAGCGGTTTTATAATTTATTCCAGATAAATCTTCATGAAGAGAAAATTCTCTTCATATCTTGAGAATGTTCAATGTTGAAAAGGGAATTGAGCAGAAGATAATATTTGAGGAAATTCTGGTACAAATTTAGAACAAAAGAAAAACTATATATATATATATATATATATATAGAAAGGTTAAAAGATGTGCTCAAAATAAAACTTATTATTTTCTTTTGAGAAGCTTCTTGCTAATAAGTTATTCATGCTATTTTATTCTTAATACTGTTTTCAACAGCGAGAAATTGAGATTTTTACTAAATAATTTTATGTATGATTTACATATCTATGTGAGAAAAAATAGTTTCTTATCCTTAAAGTCCTTAAAAAAAATATCACTAAGCAGTTACTATCCTAAATTAAAATACATAATAGCTATAACCTTGAAGTTTTTTTGGTATTTTCATGTTATAGCACCCCTTACAATTATGATTATGCAAAGATTGCAGCTCTGATTTCACCAATATCATAGAAAAGCTTATATATGCCTCATGTATACATCCAGGGTTGCAAAAAAAAAAAAAAAAAAAAGGAAAAAAAAAAAAGCCAGCTAAAAAAAGGGGGGGGGGGCATACCGGTTGCTTTTATTGGTTTTAACCAGCTTTTTTTTCTGCCAAAATTGGCTTTTATACATTGAAACATTTTATTTATCAACTTGTACATTTTAAAGTGTTTTTTAACTAATTTAAAAAACATTTTATAGAGTTCGAATTTAATAAATAACCTAATTTCTCAATAATGAAAACATTCATATTGGAATAACACATAGATGTAACTGCTAGTGATTTGTAGTCAGAATTGCAAATATGTCAGCTAAATTTTAAAAAGCAAAATAAGGCAAAAAAATTGCTTTATCTGGTTTAACTTTTTTTTTTTCATTTTTACTGCTTTATATAATTAAAGAGGATGCTGGTTGCTTAATTACGTATTTTATTAACTAATTTTAATGTCTTTTCATATACAGGTCTTATTTTTTTCTCACAAATGTTAAAATCATACATTAAGTCATTTAATAAAAACACTATTATAAATAACATGCATGAATAACTCTTTTAAATAGCAATAAGCTATTCAAATTTTTAATTCAACAAATTTTATTTGAAGACTTTTTTTTTTTTTAATTGGGTTGTTTTTAATGTACTTAAATTGTCTAAAATATTATATCCTTATATATATCAAATATTATATCCTTATATTATATCCTGATTTCTCTTTCAACATTGATCAATGAACTTACATTAAAACATGAACAAAATTTTGAAATAGAAAAAATAAATTTTACTTTATATTTAAAATTTTTTTTTTGAAAAATGAAACTTTATACAGAATTCTATATTTTGTGTTTTGATGGGTGTAAAAAGTCAACTTGTTAAAAAAAAAAATTCTGTTTTCTATTAGTTGATTTTCAATTTTTCTATAACTGTAAAACAGAAAAAAACATTTAGAATATTGTTTTATTAAGTTTTCATGCTAGTGATATGTTTCAATTTCAAGTTTATATTTTAAGTAAAACAATATTTATAATCAGCAGCAAGTTGACTATTTTAAAAATTTTGGATATTTTTGCCATTTTCATGTATATTATATATTTACAAATTTTGGTTTTAAAGCATTCAGAAATGAAATTTCAAAATTGTGATTTCAGTACCATGACTATTTCTTTTCTAAAATGTTGTTTTATTCAATTGTAAAAGAAGACAAAAATCTTTTATTTTAATCCACTGAAATAAATATATTCCTTTTACAGGTACTCTTTTGGAATAAATCAACAACTAATGTTTGAAGATGAATCCAGAAGTGAAATAAAAATGATGCATTAACTTGAAACATCTTTATTTGTTTAATAAAATTTCAGATTGTGAAATGGCTGATCATTTTTATGTACTATTTTATTTATTTGATAATAAACATCATAATTTCATTTGTTTGTTTTTATGTATTTTAAAATTATAAACATGATTATTAGATGTAGCTTTAGTTTAAAAATAAATAAACTAATATTTAATTTTCATGCACATATTGTATGGTGATGACTGCCAACTACTACCTATTTTTTGGCTCCAGTAATTTCGAAGCGACTTCATCTTATTTAATCGCAAATTTCTCCAATTAAATAAGATGAAGATTTCTCTTCAAAATTACTGGTATCAAAAAATAATAGCAGTTGTCAGCTATGGGTATAGTGTATAGTGAGAACATCAGCTGAAAGCTTAAATATAGGTTGATATTTTTTAATGTTTTATAATTTAATTTGCTTCAAGCTAGAAAATTTCGATAATCTGAATTTAAGAAATAATTTGATTTTATGATTTTTTTATATATATATCCTGTAGCTATTCTTATTTTCATTTACAGGCTATTGCTAAAATACAAGAACTAATTTCCAGGAAATCTATAAAATAATTTTCATACATTTGCATTTACATCAAGAAAAATGAGAATTCTCATTTTTGTAAATTATGCTCTCGTCAGGAAACAATTTTTTTTTTTTTTTTTTTTTTTTTGTAATAAGAGTATGCTCCACAATTTCTTTGAATTTTCATACCACTATTTCAAATAGTAATTTCTGCTTTAGTAAGTTGTAGAATTACTATTACAGTTACTATTTGCAAACAGTGTTACTCAAATTCAAATACTTGTAAGAGTGTTGAATATTTATCAAAAATTGTCGATGTGAGTATGTCAAAAATATGTTTGCTTTATTTTGAAAATTATTTATATTTTATTTATTAGAAGGTGATGCCCTCACCAAACTTGAGCAATAAATTCACAAATGTTGCTTTAAATATATTAATTTTTCTCTAAATTAATATTTTAGCGAAAAGTTCACTTTTTTTGTACTAAAGTTAGCACATTTGTATACAGGCCCTGACTATCACATGGGCACCAGGGGCCCATGCCCTGGGCACGAAATTTCTAAGGGGCATGCAATTAGAACTTCTATTAGGACTTTTGTTTGCACTCCGTTTTGTTTTATCATTTAATAGCAATAACATCATTATTTTCTAGTAAATGATGTACTGTATTCATCAAGTCATTCAATTATATCATATTGCACATTTATTCGAAAAGTGACACAACTGAAAATATGTGGTGCTTGAGATATTATTACGATGAAATGACAAAAATATATCTCAATCTGTGGTTAAAAGCACATTTCAATAAATAATAAAAAAAATATTTTATTTTTATTCCTGGAACTGTTTTCCAATTTTCCAGAAAACTTAATTTTTTGAGTTGACACCTTTTGAATAAGTAGACTAAAAAACTAGTATCATTAAACCAACCAATCTATGGGGGCATGAAAAATTGAAAGTGCCCTGGGCACAAAAACTTGCTAGTCTGGCCCTGTTTGTATATAAATAAGCATACAGGATGTCCCAAAAAGAGTGAAACATGCTTTAATTTTTTTACCTGTTGGAGATACGTAGGCAAAGTAAATTGCAAAAGTGTTCAAAATAAAGTAAGAATTATGATTATATGGATTAATTAGTTCTGAAAAAGTTACTTTTAAAATTTTTATAGCGCCCCTGGGTCATTAAGTTATATTTAAAAGAAATTTCTGCTTGCTCTGAAGAGTACAACAATAATAATTCCATTCTTCTGTAACCAAAATACACTAAGTTATTATACTAGGAATTTTATTAAATTTCTGAGTTTTATGGCACTAAAAATAATCTGTCTATTTAGAGGCAGAAATTTCATAAACTCTAAAGTATAACTCTGTGTGTTTTGGTCATAGAATAATGCAATTTTGACTGTTGTACTTGTCAGAACAGGGATAATACTTTCCTAAATATAACTTGTAAGACTCAGGCATCAGATAAAAATTTCAAAAGTGTAACTTTTTGAAAATTAATGGCAAAACCATTTCATCAACATAATCTTATATTCTAGCTTATTTTGAACAATTTTGCAATTTACATTGCCTACGAATCTCCAACAGATAAAATATTAAAGCATGTTTCAATCATTTTGGGGTGCCCTGTATTTGACTTAAAAACACGAGATTTCTGTAAATACTACAGATTTTTCTAGTAAGATTTACATGTTTTATCTGTTAAAATCACAAAATATTTCTGTTAAAATAACAGTTTATTTCTGTAAATGTAACAGCATTTAACTGTTAAAACAAATATTTCTCGTAAAACTCGCAGAATATTTCTGTTAAAATAACAGTTTATCTCTGTAAATGCAACGGGATTTAACTGTTAAAAAAACAGAATGTTCGTTAAAATTTACAGATATTTCTCGTAAAATTTACAGATATTTCTTGTAAAATTTACAGATATTTCTTGTAAAATTTACAGATATTTCTTGTAAAATTTACAGATATTTCTTGTAAAATTTACAGGTTTTCTCTGTACAAATCACAGAATATTTCTGTTAAAAAAACAGTTTATCTCCGTAAATGTAACAGTTTTTAACTGTTAAAAATACAGGATGTTTGTTAAAATTTACAGATTTTTCTCGTAAAATTTACAGATTTTCTCTGTAAAAACCACAAAATATTTCTGTTAAAATAACAGTTTATCTCTGTAAATGTAACGGTATGAAACTGTTAAAAAAACAGTCACTTCACGTAAAAAATTACAGATATTTCCTGTAAATTAAACGGTTTTAAACTGGCTCCAAAATTGACAGTTTTTTCTCGTTAATTCGACAAAATTTTTTTTACAGTGTATGCACGCATGAATGGGTGTGACACTCCTTATCTCGGATCCGTATTTTGATTTGTAAAAGATCCCTAAAGTCCCCTCTCTTTTTTCGGGTTGAAATTTTTTGGGGAAAAAGGAAGTCACGGTACAATTAGGGAACCAACAACAAACTGAATAAAAAATAATATTATTTGTTATCACAGTGGAAAGTAAAATGCTTGAAATTATCTATAGCTGTAACGCATAAATATGTAAGTCCGTTACAAGATTTGCGTTCATATCTGTAGGAATAACACGTGTATCCATGGAGATATAAAGGATTTATTAAAAAATTCAAGAAATTTCCGCATGTTTATTATTATCAATATAACGTGCGGGGTTGGTTTTGTACCAAATTTAGTGCCACTTTCAGAAAACTTGACAAAATTATAATAAAAATAATATACTGCAATTATAATATAAATATCTGATGAAGTATGAGCATTTGTATGGAATAATTTTTAACTCGTGAATTATAACAAAAACTTTTTTTTAATATTTTGTTAGGCAACTATTTAGGGCAAACTATATAAAAATGCCAGTCAAGTATCCTGAAAATTCAGAAAGATATCGACAATATCTGAATTTCAGTTGCTTTATAAAATTACTAGGGTGATAACAGACTATCCACAAATTGTCCTTTTTCATCATATGTTCTTTATTGTCATTTTAACACTTTCCAACATAGTTGAAAAGTGTTTATGAATTAGGTTTGTCTATTTGTCCGTCCGTGCTCTAACTCTCATAACTATACTCGGATTGTCATGAAATTTTTACACATTATTGAATTTTACTATAGAATGTTTGTTATTGAAAATTAAGTGTGTGACATTTATAGTTCCTTTACAGGGACACACAAGAGAAATCGATTATATTATGGTCTATGGAGAAAAATCACTTGCGGCGCGTTTTATTGATATTACGATATTTCAAACATGGTGAAATTAATATGATTACTGAGGTGGACTACAGCTTGCTATTACCGGAGTATACAATTCGTAGCATTTATAGTTCAATTACAGGGACGTCCAAAACAATTCCTTTACATTATGATCTATGGGGAAAAATCGCTTGCAGTGCATTTTGAACATGTTATGATACTTGAAACATAATGCAATTTAAAAAGATCACTAAGACTCAATACAACTTATTTTCTATAGATTATGGAGTGCGTAGGATTTATCGTTCATGTACAGAGACGCACAAGAGAATTCGGTTAAAGAACTGACTATGATCGGTAATTGCTAGAAGTGCTCTTTACACTGTGATATAGACTTTTATGTAATTTTTAGTATATTACGTGTTGTTTACAAATTCTGTATATCCTGTACAGGGCTGCACGAAATATTTCGAATATGGAAAGCAATTGCTGAAAATGAATTTTTACTGAGTTATGTATTTTTTAATCGCTTATTTAGATATATCATTTCATCGGATGAAAAAATTAAATTTCTTAGTAATATTTTGTTAGTATTGGGAAGTGTTTCGTAATCCATGCCGGATGCATGATTTTTCGTTCTTGTTTACTGATGTTGTAGTTCTCCTTGAAAGAATCACCAGAACGTGTCCATTCCAATAAAAAGGGGGATTATTAAAATCGAAGCATCTGTTCAAAATATATGTGTAAATATTCGATAATTACAAACGCATTTTTTGGAAATCAATTTATAAAACATTCATTTTGTGGAAAATCCTTTATCACTCAACAGTTTTTAGAAGCAAATGAAATTCAGCTCACTATAAAACACTTTCAAACACATTCAGAATAATGCACAAAACTTCAGAGTTTCATAAGGTGAAAGATGATGTCTAAGTAAACAATTTATAAAACGCACAACACATTTGAAAACCCAATTCCCATCTACTGTCGGAAAATTATACGATTTTTTTTTGTGCATCCCTGTATATGATCTATAGATTTGTATATATATACTACATAATATGCAGAAATTTAGTTCAGTTACGAAACACTTAATACAGTTGAAAATTCCCATTCAGCAATTTCCGTGAATAAGCGGAAATGTACTCGAATTCTTTTGGGCAGTCCTGTATATGATCTATAGAACTTATACATATCGAGTAATATGCCAAAAATAGTTAAATTTAAAAACGCATTTCCTGCTATTATTGCTCAAAGACAGTACTGTAACCGAATTATTTTGTACGCCCCTGTAAATTAACGTTAAATACTATGAACACCACATGTTATGGTAAGCATCCTGTAGTGAATATCAGTGATGTATATCAATTTTAATGTATTGGAAATAGTGTAACATCATTAATATAGACTGCAAACGATTTTCACATTGACCATAATGTAACGGAATTCTTTTGAGTGCCCCTGTAAACAAACTATAAATGCTACATACTTCAATTTCAATACGGAACATGCCATGGTAAACCTCAATAACATATATCAATTACATTTCAATCCAAGTATATTTACGCGAGTTAGAGCACAGACAGACAGACAAACGGACGGCCAGACAACTGAACAAACTGAATTCATAATCACTTTTAACTATGTTGTAACGTGTTAAAATATTATTCAAAAATATATAAGGGGACAAACTATAATGTTATGTACCGGATCACAAAAAAAAATTATAATTTTAGTAATCGTATAAATCGGATGCCAGACTTTATAGTACTCTATACTGTCCCAAAAATATTTCAAATATGGCTTCGTTGTGAATCCAGACTTGTAGTATAAGAGTAATGATGTAAATGTAATCGATAACAAAATTGTGTAATCGCATTTTAATCATAATCATGAGGTTTGGAAAACCAAACTGCATCGGAAATAAATCACAATCAAGAAATTTCACTCGGATTTGTAATCATAATACAATCGTAATTTACAACGAACAAATTTTAATCGTAAAATAAACGTAATCCTCTTCTACAATCTAAAAAGTAAGTAATAAGTAAGATAATCAAAGTCTAACTTCTATAAACAGAAATATAATCACAATCTATTCCTGGTAAATGCTATAAATCGTAATTGGATCATTCTATGGAAAGCGTTAATTTTTGAGCGTAAAAAATTCAATAAAAAATGTAAACTCAAAAATTTTATAATAATATCCACAGTTCAACTTTCACCTCTTTTAATATTCATGAAGGTTCGTATAGTCTTCTCATTATTTTGTGCTTACTTTATTTTATAAAGATAATTTTCTTAATACTATTGTCACAGAGAATTCATCGACGGAGGATTGTTTTGTTTCATAATACCATGCTTATTAAGCTAGGATTTGAAACTTGAAATAAATATATGTAAAAAAGCTCTATGTAATATGAATTAAAAACTTATTTTTATTAAATGAATGATGCCTATCTTTTAAATCAAAAACGGAGGATAACATAAAGTTCATGACCTTTTCGCATTCAGTGGGAATACTTCAAAATTAATGACAACGACAATGCGATGTCAAAACGACAGTTCACGGCTAACAAATGAATTTAAACAAGGGCTCCCTCTGAATATTTTTATTAGGTAACGTAAGCTGCTATCCTTTCTCAGACTTTTATTATAACAGGAGATACAACAAAGGCTTGTAACAGCAAGTCAAATATAATTAATTTTTTTCGTAACAAAATTTACATATAAAAAAAAATCCCTGACGGCTCGGCCTACAGGCACAGGTAGATTTCGAAGACGCAGACCGTGAAGCACCTGTTTGTTGGGAATTTCGGAAGAAATGACTTTTTTGCCATGATGCCGCAGTTGGGTTCCATAAGGGACCGCCCACTTCGAAATCTCACTTGTTCGCAGGCGGAGCCGGCAGGGAATTTTTTTATTTATTTATTTTGTTTGCTATAAGGGTTGGTCTTATAAAAAACTTGTCAATGTAAAAGTTTTAGATGATAGTAAGAGGATTTATAATAAAAATTAAGCGGATTTGATATCTTGTAAATTGACGAAGTTATGAATATTTTTCTTCTAAAACCCCCCTTTTTCGCCCCACTTGGGGCCATTTTTAATGATATCAAAAATCTGTTATACATAAATTTTCGGCCCTTTTCCTAGAAGTAATAATAACTTTAAACGGATTCGATACGTATCATAATTAAGACGTTATGGGTTTTTTTCTGTTTTCACAAAAAGCCCCCCATTCCCCCCCCCCTGGTTCGATTTTGCCCATTAACGAACTTGACAGTGATTTTATGCCCCTTGATTTTATGTATGAGTTTGGAAGAGATTTGTGAAGAATTATTCGAGTTCGATAAAAAAAAGTGACATAGCTAGATAGATAGAGAGATAGATAGATAAAGTTTTGAACTGAGGGTGGTTTTGGGTTCTGGGAGTCATGATCGGGGTTAAGTAGGGCAACTATCCCGGACTTACCCTCTATTATTTATTACATTCACAAAGTGAATAAATGTGCTAATAGAGGAAATTAGTTGTAACATGTAACGGAGTATGCCTCCAATCATAAAAATAAGTCACAAATCATCATTATCCATCAAATACATAATTTTAATGTGTTATGCTACGTAAAACCTCTGAAATATTTTTAAAAAATCTGTTAAAAAAGAACTACCATATACCGAAAAAGTAACGTTTCCTGTAAGAATGACACAATTCATATTTGTTACAGTCTTCTGTAACTGATTCCAAATATGGTTGGGACACTTACACCCGACGAACTTAAAATAAGAACTTTACTAAAAGTATTTCGATTCCCAGAAAAATTTCGAGGAAAAAAAAGGGTGACCATACCAATGAAGTTGAACAGGGAAGAAATAATAAATATTGGTATTATATATTAGTACCCAAAATACGCAGATACCAAAATATGCAAGCCGTTCTCAGAATAAGTATGAGATAGGGGCACATGTATAGCGCTAAGTAAGTAAACGGGCGAGATGTGCTTACATAAAGCGAGATGAGAGGTGAAGAAAAGCATACATTATTAAAAGAAAAATAATAATGAGAGTTAACAGATACGGAAGTTTGAAATTCTTCAAAACGCGCTATTTATGTGTTTTTACGCCGTTTTGAAAATGTTTTGGACTTCGTGAAATTTACCAGGCTTCTGAGAAATATAACTATTTTTCGATCAGATAGGGAGGAACGATATTTTAACCCTTTGTGACTCAACAACTCCGATTTGAGAAATATGTTCTCAGATGTTAGAATTTTAAGAATGTAAAAATTAATAAAAAAAAAAAAATAGAACATAAAAACAACAAAAATATTGACTAAAATACTTTTTTCACATCCGCAATAAACGGAAAATGACTCACTTCTCATAAATATTGTCGATTTTCAAATACAAAATTACAAAAGTAAACGAACTTACCTTTGTAAAAAATCTCTTTGTAGATGCTACAGATAATTTCGAGCATTTTAATTTATAGTGGGATCGCAAATATAATTTTCTTTTTAAATTTTTTGCTGGTTTGAATTTGACAAAACGTCAAAAATCGAAAGTATCCGGTGACTTGATCACTTTATTACCAGTGTTTTTATAAACTAAATTCGGCCTTATTTAATTCATAACGTTCAAAGATTAAATAAGGCCAAATGTAGTATATATTTATACTGGTAGTAAAGTGATCGACCCCCCCCCCTTCTTACGATACGCTTGAATACGACGACGATTTACGATCTGAATTTTTACGATAGTCGATTGCCTTTTTATATGATTTGCTCTATATATTTTACTTTTAAGTTATATGAGTTGTAATTTTCCAACTGAGTGAAAAAGTGTCCAGGCCAGGATTCAAACTAGGTACTTTTTAGCTCAAGCTGAGAATGCTCTGCTAACTGAGCTATCCTGGACGAATCTGATGGACCTAATTCACTCAGTTGGAAGATTACAACCCATATGATTCATTCTCTAATTAAAATAATTGCGTTAAAAATTAATCAAGTATTAAGTTATGCAAAACAATTGTTAAAGCATGTGAAGTTAAAAATTATTTCATATAAATGTTCATATTTCATGAGTTATTTAATATATTTATATTCTAATTGCTGTATGTTATTTCTATTATGTCTTGTCTGGATTTCTGAAAGAAGCGTTAAATTTTATTGAAAATCTTGCATGTTATAAACAAAATACATGAAATTTATGGAAATTTTTAAAGAAACCGTTATATCTCCATGAATACACGTGGTATCCTTATACAAATGAACACAAATATTCTAATAAACTGAAACCATGTGTTATAGCTACAGATAATTTCGAGCATTTTAATTTACAGTGGGATCTCGAATATAATTTTCTTTTTAAATTTATTGCTGGTTTGAATTTGACAAAACGTCAGAAATTGAAAGTATCCGGTGACGTTTGGTCTTATAGAAGTGTATACACCCGCCGAAAAAAATATTATATCCATGCAATAAGTATAAAGTAATATTTTATTCGTCCACCTTTTACACAAAAAAGCTCAAATACGTCTTAACATTGATATTGAATGAATAATCCGGTAGACGATGTTTACAACGATTTTAATCCACTATGTCATTGGTTGTTCTCAAATATATCTAAGATTGTTGGAATTTCAGTAGTGGCTCGTGACTGGCTTTATTTGGGGCACTAAATGCATGGCTGACAAAATTATACTTTTTCCCCACTATTTTTTTAAAGAAATATTTGCCTTATTAATTGGCAGATATTTTTGCAATTAAACAAGGAAAAGCTTTCTTTTAAAAAATAATGGTAAGAAAAGAATAAAATTTTCTGCCATGCGTTTAGTGCCACCAAAAATGCCAATCACGAGCCGCCACCAGATGTCTGTCATTCCGCTTTACTTGGTATTTCAAATAGTCCCACATATTTTCAATTAGATTCAAATCTGAGGACTTTGCTGGCCAAGGAATATGAAAGAGCTCCTTAGAACGCTCGCAAAAGCAGTTAGTAAAACTGTTTGCTCAGTGCACGGGACAGTTATCATCCTCTATGAAATTTGTACATAAATGGGTTCTCAGAAAGATGGTTAGAGAACCTGTTCATACGAAATTTAAATGTAGTCGTGATAATATGATGTCTTGTTAATTTCGACAAGGGGACCCAATTCAAAGCACGTGAAACATCCCTAGAACAACACTACGCTCCTTGTGCTGGTACCACATTAAGAACAGAGTCCTCATGAAATTTTCATTCAGTCTGCGGTGCTTTTGCTCAGTGCACGGGACAGTTATCATCCTCGATGAATGTTTGTACATAAATGAGTTCTCACAAAGATGGTTAGAGAACCTGTTCATACAAAATTTAAATGTAGTCATGATAATATGATGTCGTGTTAACTTCGACAAGGGGACCCAATTCAAAGCACGTGAAACATCCCTAAAACAACACTATCCTCCTTGTGCTGGTACCACATTAAGAACAGAGTCCTCATGAAATTTTCATTCAATCTGCGGTGCTTTCTAAGTCTGGCATCATTAATGTAGCGGCAAAAACAATACTCATCAGCCTAGATGCCTCGTTTCCAGTCCAGTTTTTATGAAATTTAGCCCATTGCACACGTGCCTTTTTGTGTGAACATATTAGCATGGCTGATTTCCATGGCACTATGCCCCATATATTTATGGACTTCTCTCTGCAAACTTTGCTCAGAAATTAGAATGTTTGGCCCAGCACTCATATTTTGCAGCAATTGCCGCCTTGTTTAGTAACAATTTGTCATCATTTCACGTGGCAATCTTCGATGTTCTCGATCAGTTTTTCTTTCGACAGAAGCTTTCACGCTGATTTGATGTCGACTGTGTTTCTTTCCCCTCTCTAAAAACACGTTTCACTGTACTGTATGATCAGTGTGGCCAGTAAGCTACTTTTTTTAATTCAAATTTCCTGATGGGCTTCACTTTTTTAAAATGATAAAATTCGCCTTATTTAAAGACATATTAATCAAAGCGAAAATGAGGGAAATTTTATCATTTCAAAAAAGTGGTGCCAATCAAGAAATCTCAATTAAAATAAGTAGCCCACTGGCAACACTGTGTATGATATACCAGAAAACTGAGTCACTTCTTCTACATTATGCGCTTTTGAACAACCAAAAGCAATTACTCCTTTCTGTCAGTTGATTACGCCTTTATTTCGACCCATCTTGGAATATGCAAAGGTAACAAGCATGAAGCTGCTCGATTATCACATATAATTTACGATACGCCTTCCTCGATCCGCTTATAAATTTCTTGGACTGCCGCATATCGTGCCATCTATCGCTGAAAATTGAGAATTATCATTTATCTATTAGGGTTCTAATTTTTTGTCCGGTGTGTGTATATATTTTGTTCTGTCTAATTTGAATTATAAGATTTCAAACTAATAAATATAGATTATTTTATTCCTCATCACACCCTATAACACGACAATCAAAAATAAATTCACAGTAACATTTGATACATTTTTGTATTCAAATAAATGAGAGGGTATATTAGCATTTTTCAATCTAAAATTATACATCGACTCTGTAAATTAAAAATTTGGGAAACTTTTTCTCTAAACTAATCTTTCAATATCTAAAATTTATTACGAACGAAAAGCATTTGAAGCAATAATCCACGAAAATCTTGAAACACCTTTATTTCCTCAAAAAGCAATATCTTTAAAATGTCATGTGGTGTTCCTTTTAAATTTTGATTAAAAACAAACATTTTAGGTATCGTTTGACAGTACGGTTATGGATTTATTGCAAAACTAAATTTTCTGTGTTCTATGAAATTACTGTGTGGTATTAAAAACTACAAATAAATTTATAAAATGACATTTATTTCAAAATTGTTAAATGTGTTAGAAGAACTTTAAGACAATAAATTCTACTGTTTTCAATTATCTAAAGTGGATTAAATAAGAAATGTAGTTAAAATTTATTGATGATCTGGATATTTATTAGATTTTACTCTAGAGAATAATTATTCATTTTTTTTAAATAGAAAAGTAATCTATAATTTTGCACTGGGAATTTATCTTAAAGCTTAAATACCTGCAATTGCATTTATGCAATGTTTTTTGATTAACGTTCATTCATGGACGTTAAATCAAATAATATTTTATATAATTTAACGAAAAATACATAAGATTTCATATTTTATAGTAACTGGGTCACTCTTTACTTACATGCAAATTTAGGTCCAAAAATAATTCTGACTCTGCGTAAGTATTATTTTTTAGGATTTGTGTGTGTGTGTGTGTGTGTGTTAAATGGAAGAACACTTTAGACTTTACTTCTTTCTTAACCCATTAACTGCCAAAACTATGTGGGCGGAGTCTTCGATATTTTTAATGAAATTCGTTTCCCACCAAAAATTCTGAAAGATAATATTTGGTAACTTTAATAGCAAAGGTTTTGTCATTAAATAAAGTATTTCTTAACATATTAAAATAGTGGTGGCGAGGCAGGTTTTTTTATCATCATACATTTTTATTTTGAATGTTGGCAGCGAATGGGTTAATTAAAAATTAGATAATCAACACAATTTTGAGCTTACTCAAAGTGCAAAATTCTTACTCGCGTGGCTGTCCCAAAATCTAAATAGCCTACTTTTCCATATCATTCTATGTTCTATGTATACTCCCTATTATCATTCCCCAATTTTGACGTCATGTGTTTCATACCGAGGCTAACGGAAAAGACAGGCTACCGCGGTGCATTCCACTTATCTTTTTTTACAGACCGCTAGAGTGACGTGATGCTCTTTTCGTAAACCTGCATTGGTGCATTCAAGCATCACGTGACTCCGGCGGTCTGTAAAAAAAGATACGCTAACAGCACCGCGGTAGCCTTTCTTTTTCGTTAGCCTCGTTTCATACGGAGGCTAACGAAAAAGACAGGCTACCGCGGTGCATTCCACTTATCTTTTTTTACAGACCGCTAGAGTGACGTTATGTTCTTTTCGTACACCTGCATTGGTGTATTCGAGCATCACGTGACTCCGGCGGTCTGTAAAAAAGTATACGCGTAAAGCACTGCGGAAGCCTTTCTTTTTCGTTAGCCTCGTTTCATACCAAGGCTAACGAAAAAGAAAGGCTACCGCGGTGCTTTACGCGTATCTTTTTTTTACAGACCGCGGGAGTCACGTGATACTCGAATCCACCAATGCAGGTGTACGAAAAGAGCATCACATCACTCTAGCGGTCTGTAAAAAAAGATAAGTGGAATGCACCGCGGTAGCCTTTCTTTTTCGTTAGCCTTGTTTCATAACTATAGCGAAGCTTCTTGCAAGCATAAGTAAAATTTAGAAATATCTCCTGTCTCATCATGTATTCCTCAAATATGTGTGTTCCGCATTTTTAATTTCAACCTCCCCATACAAATAAAACTGGCTGCCAAGTTAAAGAGTACATGTTTCAGAACAGCTAAAGGTGTATATTAATATATTAATACTGTTGTTTCCGCCATAACATATCACAACCTCCTTTAGTTCAAACTATCTATCTTCAGCTGTTATTTATAAAAATAAGTCTTCTAAATGGAGGCTGTATTTTTTTTTCCTCACACCCATGTCATATTTTTGCATTAACAATAAATGATATTTTACTGATTTTGAGGTAACATTAAGTAATTGGTTATCTTACCCTACAAAGTCACGTCACTCACAGAGCACTGACCAAATAGACTTTATTCTAGTATATATACGCAAATCTCCCACTCGTGATTATTTCACCACGGTAGTGAAGTTAATACATTTCATATAAATATTATTCTAACCAAAATATTCATTTTGGCGATATTAAGCCAAATGGCGACATGGGGGTATTTTATTCGCATTTATTTAAACTCTTTTCTCAAATAACATTTCCGGTGTGGAACATGTTTGTATCATCTGATCTAGAAATAAAGCGACTGGTTAACAATGTGTTAATTTTAATTTGGCTTTTATTCCGTATTTTTTCCTGTGTAATATTTTTAATTTCAGAGGACATTATTATTATTATATAAAGTAATTTGCCTTACAATATATTTTCATACAATATGAGCACAGATCATTCACTTTCTAACTCCCATGTCATCATTTTTTGAAAAAACATATTAAATATTTAATGAACCCGGTACCTGGTCGCGTGGCAGTTTCACTTACATGTTTGGAAGACGTAGAAAAGAATCTAAAATCGGGAAATCCTAAAATTTCCGCGAAAAAAAAAATTAATAAAAAATTTCAAACCGAAATTTCCACGTTAATGAACAATGACACAACTGTGATATGCATATGTAAGAATCAGTATGAACCATAGCCGTTGTTATTTATAAAAATATACATAAGTACAGAAACTATGTTATCTGTATGAATACAACCGGAAACAGTTCCACGCATAGGTGGAGCATATTGCTAAAAATTCAATAATACCATAAAAAACGAATGCTTAAAAAATAAAACTTTAACAACTAAAAACATGCACATTTTTCTGTAGCTCTGTCCATGGTTGTTCCCATACAATTTAATATATATAATTCGTAAACTCATAATACGTATTACATTATTTCACAAATCAATAAATTTTACATTTCCACTACATTTTTTTCTGCATAAAAATGAATATAATGTACATTCGGCCAAAAAAGAAAACATAGATTTTAACCACCAAAATATTCGTGAAAAGATGGAACTAGCCATTCGCCCGGACATCATGTTTTCTTTCAATATATATATAAATTGAGGGGTATATTAAAATATAAGCTTAGGGAGTCGTCCTCATAAAGAAATTGTACCAAATTCTGATAGTTTCAATACGGACATCTAATTTTAACATTTTATTTAATTTTTTTTGGTAGATTTTACTTCAGTATACAAAAAGGAAAGTCATTGGGTCAAGTAGTTTAGGAATTATGAAGGATTAAAGTTTAGAATTTCTATTGTTAAACTCTCTTGCAATCGTTGCAAAACAGATTGCAATGCGCGTAGTTTTTTAATCATAACTCGAAAATTTACTGAATTTAATCATAACTCTTGGCGGAATGAGCTGTAATTTTGGATTCGCATAGCTGAAGCTTCTAAAAATCGATTACTGCTAAAAAAAAAAAAAAAAAAAAATCATGGGTTGCATTTTATAATTGTTTCGAAATGCATTTCGAAAGTACATATTTATTTATTTATTTTTTTTTTTTAATTATGAATTGTAAACTTTTTTTTAAAAACAGAAATCGATTTCTAGAAGTTTCAAACATTGCGAATCTAAACTGACAGCTCGTTTTGCCAATAATTTCTGAATTGATTCTTTAAAAACTACCCGCACTGCAATCTGTTTTGCAACGATTACATATTAATTTACTATTTGAAATTTCAAAAATTAAATCTTCCTAATTCCTAAACTACTTTACCGAATGACTTCCCGTTTAGTATCCTAAGATAAAATTTACAGTAAAAGCCAAATATGGTGTCAAAATTAGGTGTTCGTACTGAAAATTTCTGAGTTTGGTAAAATTTTAGTATGGAGACGACCCCTAAGCTTATTTATACTTTCTTCCATCTATATTATAATAGAAAAAAATATTGTAATCGAAATTTTTTTTCCGTTTTTCGACGGTTTGACACGTTTTAGGGGTCAGAGATCCCGAAAAACATGTTTGTACAAAATGTCTGTCTGTCCGTGCGTCCGTGTGTCCGTTCCTCATTGTATCATCGAAAAGTGTATGACGTTATACAAAGTATTGAACTAAATTTCATTTATAGGTTTTTCACTATGGTCCGCAGATCCTACTTAAATTTGGGGATATTTCGTCTGAAAGGGGCACTGTAAAGTGATTTTTGTGCCATTTTCATCATTGTATCATTCAAAAGTGTATGCAGTGTATGAAGTCATGCACATAAATGAACCAAATTTCATTTACATGTTTTTGACTTGCAGTTGAATTTGCGGCTATTCCGCCGGAAGGAGGCGCTGTGATAGCGATTATTGTGCCATTTTTTCCGATTTCTCGTAGTTGTGTTGTACATCGGGTGCTCGTGCAGCGAAGGTAACCCGGCGCTTCGCAAGCAGCTGACGTACAACAGAATAACGAAAAATATTGATCTTATTGGCGCTGTGATAGCGAATTTTGAAGTATTAAGTTGTATGAGATAGCAGAAAGTTTTGGGTTTGGCACATCCGACTAGTTTTAATATAAATTGAAAAAAGGACATAATTTCTAGTCGAATGACTATTTCCGTTTGTTCTGTGACAATTTAAAGATTAAAATGTATGAGACGTTCGTTTTTTTTAACACTTTTACCTAGTTGAAAAGTGTTTATGAGTTCGGTTTGTCTGCCGTCTGTCCGTGCTCTAACTCCCGTAAATATGCTCGGATTGCCCTGAAATTTTTATATGTTATTGTCCTTATCTATAACATGTTCCATATTTCAACTGAAGTGTGTAGCACTTATAGTTTTTTTTACAGGGGCAATCAAAAGTATTCCGTTACATTACAGTCAATGAGGAATAAATGCTTCAAGTGCATTTTGATGACACTACATCATTTAATGACACTACATCATTCTGATGACACTACATCATTCTGTTACGCATCGTTCTAGGAAAAATCGTTTGCAGTGTAATTTAGTGATATTTCACTATTTCAAACATAATGAAAATTATATGCATTACTGAGGTACACTATAAATTGCTCTCTTGTGTGCATTGCGTTAATTTTCAGGGACACACAAAATATATTGGTTACAGTACATGTGCGATATTTCGAATCAGCATTTTCAACTTTGGTTTACTTTTTTAAGTTTAACTATTTTTTTAAAGTACGTGTGTGTTTATAAACTCCGTTGATCATATACAGGACTACACAAGGGAGTTCGTAAGTATTACAGACTATGGGAGTGAATTGCTTAAGGGTAGTTTATTATTGTGTTTACGCATTTTCCTGCTGAACTATATTTTGTAGACTAATGGAAGTTTGTGGAATATAAATAAATTCATATACAGGTCTACGCAAAAAAAGATACATTGTTGTTTACGCTTGGTAATTGCTGCAAGTGAGTTTTAAGTTGCCTTTTAGCTTATTAGGTGGTGTGTGCAAAAGTCTTCAGATAATATACAGGGCTGTACAAAAGATTTCGAGTGCATTTCCATCGATTGGCGAAAATTGCTAAATGTGAATATTTTAACTGAACTAAATTTTATCATACTATATATCCACATCTATTGATCATATATAGGGCTGCACAAAATTATTCGACTACTTTTTTGACACTGGAAGGTAATTTCGAAAACTATATTTTTCAACGTGTCATATGTTTTTTAAACTGTTTACTTATATATCTTCTTTCGCCTTATTTAACATAAGTTTCGTTACAGTTTTCTGGCTGTGTTGGAAAGTGTTTCATAATATATGCTTGACGCATGATTTTTCGTTCTTATTTATTTTTCTTTTGGACGCCTGTACATTTACATTTACACCAAAGTCATCTTTATACAGAACACGAACTGTGCTTATGATTGAGACAATAATCATAGCTACCAAACTTCCATTTTTTTCCACGTCAAAATATGGAACCAGAAAATTTATTTAGTGAAATAATTTTAAAATGAGCTGCGTTTTTGTGTGTATTTGTTTGCCTCTCTTTCATTAAGGAAAATTTCTATTCCAAATTACATTTATTTGATTTTTTTTTAATGGAAGCTTGGGAGGTGGGCAATAAGTATATGGTCACCATTATCGTAAGCATTCATTTGTAGCATAGACCTGAATACTAAATCCATGGTGATCCATAATGGAAGGCAGAACTTCAAATGCAATAATTCATTAAATGTAATAAATATAAATATCAATATTAAATGTGACACATTTATCTGGTAGCTGATAAATTTTGTGTGTAATAATTTGAAAAATAGTTCAAAATTTCGTCTGCGCTTTCTCATCCTATAAAAATGCTCCGACGAAACTGAAAACTCGTACAAAAAATCACTCAGTTTTTATTTTCATTTTCTCTACCTTCATAGTTTATTGAAAGGCGGAAAAAGGTTTCATAAGTTATTAGATCAAACATTATTAAAGGTTACAGCGCTATATATTTACGAAAACTCGAACTATATTTTAATTACTGCATAAAAAATTATTAGTTACTAAATATGTCACTTGTTAAAAACTACTAGCTGATCCGGCCGACTTTGCCCGGGCATTAAACTATAATAATAAACTTAAGTGTATTTAAAAATGTGTTGAATTCAGACATATTTCACCGGGACGGATTTAGTATCGGGGACCCCTCTGCCTTCTAAAGTGTCCACCCTCGAAACAAAAATCTATCCAAATGAACATAGAGTTGCAGCCCTTGTTGCATTCGTCAGTGTATCCGAGCATGCTATGTATAGCGAACCATCCGGTCTGCTTTTCCAAACGAACTGCGAATATATATGATTTTATTTATGAAACGGTAATCTTTCCAAACAAACTAAGGGGGCCCCGTTATAGTGATTAACTATTTAATTTCTGACATTTAGATATATTAGACTTTCAATTCTGACCAAAAGTTCTTGATAAAACCAACATAATAAAAAACGAGGTCCCGCCCCTCACTCTTTTAAAACTCGAAGCATCTTCCCGTATTGACAGCCTGTTTCGAAAGCACAATTATCGTAAAAAGCGAAATGTTGTCTGGGAAGGCACTAAGAAGAAAGTCTCTGGCTAATTCGTGAAACGACTTCCAGCAAATAATTCTTTTGATATAGTAAATATTAATAATTTTTTTAACTGAAGATATCGTTAAAACCAGAAAAGTACCCTAAATACGTGTTTTATTTTTAGTCTTTTGTATTTCCAACCAAAAAAATGGGAAGGCATTTTAAAAATGCGAAACCATAAACGGAAACAATGAAAATTAACACGAAATCGATTCGCCATAAATATTTTTTGAAAAAGTAAATATTAATCTCTTAACTTTATATACGAGTTATATGCGGCAGTATAGTGATAATTGTTTATTTTTTCTTGGAAGTAATTCATTTTACGTAAATGAGAGTTTATTAAACTACATTAAGCAGTTGAAAACGTCTGGAGATTTTCAAAAATATCTGACAACAGATTACTTAGTTTAGATACTTTATAGCAGTTTGGAGCATACGACCCTGAGAGGGGGGGGGGGGGTGTTAGGGGCATGTTATTATAAAATCAAATAAGCGACTTTTCTACCGATTGTTTAAGGGAAAACAGAAAACGAGTTACGATTTAATACCAAAGTAACATACGGAGAATTATCTGGAGATATATTTAAATTTTTAAAGCATTTTACGAAAGAATAAAGAAAAAAATGCTACATCAAAGTGAAAATCTTACTGTAAAAGTTATAGAAGCATTTAAACTGCTCAATGTGAAGAAGATCGTATAAATAGTTTAAATTTCAAATACATAATGCAGGGGAATTAAAACGTTTTAGTAATGACCAACTTCTTAATTGGGTAATTTTCATAGCAAAGTTTCCTGTTAATTATGCAATTATTTTCACGTTTTCCTAACTATAAATAGTAATTTTTCCGGAATGTTATAAGATGTACCTTTGTAAGCAGACGCGTTTTGTAGGAATGTTACACGATTTTCACATAAGAGATTAATGTAGGTTAACTGCCCATCATATTCTTTAATGTTCAAACTCATTTTTATTTCTTTAATTTCTTAAGTTTTCAGAATATTATTTTCGTAAATGAATGGCGCTTTTATAAATACAATATAAAATTGCTTTATACAAATATTAAAACATAGGAACATCTTTCTTTTAAATACATTGCTTTTACTTGGTGTCAGAAAAGTTCTGAGGCATTCGTGTGTAGTTGAAATTACTCTAATATTTATAATCAGTAAGACGATAATTTTTTAAAGAGTTTACGATAAAATGATTTATTTTGAAAGAATATTGAAATATTATTTCTGGTGTAATTTCCTGTTGCCTCATATATGATAAATACGGGCGAGAAAATTCATTATATATCAGTGAATATGAGTGATAAATGAATGCGTCATCCATAAACGTTTGACTTCCTACTGCTGTAAATTCAAATGTTAAATTTAAGATCGATTAGAAAATCGTTAATTCCATTTCCTTATCCTACTACTAAGGCTGGTCCATTGGACCCAAAAGCAAACTTTGCTGATTTTTACGTCATGTACACAATAATTAAAAATTATAAAAATGTCTAATCATTAGAATATATTTTTTCTTTCTATATTCTATGGATTTTATGCTGTATGATTTATGTGTATAAAATATTATAAATCAGAAGCACTTTTTTTAATTCTATGTTTTACCCCACGGATCCAATAGACCAGACTGGTAATTCTTTGTGTTGTATTTTTTTCGTTAGTCGGATGGTTAATTTGCGCTTTGCTTCTGTTCGAAATATTGAAAAAAATTGTAGAATTTTCTCTATGGTTATTTAACCGACTTTAAAGTAAACCATGTATCGTCCATACGCGTATTACTCTTGTATGTGTACGTTACTCAACGAAAAACATTTTCTGTTTTTATTTTTTTTATTTTTAATGAATGTGCATTGTAGTGGTATTGCATGATAGTGGTAGTTCATAAATAGGGTGCATTGTCGTGATATATTTTTTTATCGATTCAGTTATTTGTACTAATACTTGTACTGATGCTTGTACGTTTTAATGTACATAAAATGCGTGTATTTCTGTTGACAAATTTTTTTGCATATAGTGGCATAAAAATTTAACAAATTATCGTTTGTATCATAAAACTTTTCAAAGAGTCGAATTGCTTGTGACAAAAGAAGAAAATAGTTACAATTTTCCCCGATAGGTGACGCTTAAAGTTTCCATTGTTAAAAGTCATAAAAAGTACTGAGATTATACAACAAATGTTTATTTAATATTCTCAAATAGAAATAAATACCTGTTGTATAATCTTAATATTTTTTTATATGTACTTTAATAATGCGGACCTTAATAACACCAAATATCGCTGAAAAATTTATTTATTTCTATTTTTTGCCGCAAAAGTGTCTTACGTGTGTTATTTTTTTATGAATTTTTGGAATGTGAATGGGCATTAAGATTCCTCTTATTTGTTAGACATTATAAAATATCTTATGTGAAAATAACACATATCTAAAACGGTATAGACGTTTAAAAAAAAATAACCTATAATATTCTGTTTCTTGCAATTGAAGTATCAATAAATCTCAAATTTATCTCTTAATGCAAATAAAGAAAGGATTTAGCTAAATATAATAAGATTAGACTAGAATATTTTGGAAATAAGCATCAGAACGTGTAAATTTTATAAAATATAAAATGCTTGAAAAGCCAATAATACTTTACAATAAATCTCATAATTAAGTCCTTATCTTACCCCAAACAAAAATACCATCGGCGAAAATTATTTTGTGAAATATCATTATCTGCATTATCTTCATTTTTTGGAATTCAGAACTCATGCTCAAATTCATTTAAATTGCATCTCTTTACATATTTCTAACGGAAATTATATCCATTATGATCATTTTTTTCTCCATAAGTGTTGCAAATGATATTCCACTTGATTATCTTCCGGATGAAAAAAAAAAATGTATTTCGTAAATATCACTAGTTTGATGATAAATTATTTACTTCTTGCGTCAAAGTGCCATGAACTGCATTTTATTAAGCTAATAATGGTGAAAGTTTTATGGAAGCAACATGTAGGTAATTACTTGTTAACTATATCACACCGTAGAAATCAAAACATATTACTCGCTTAAAAATAAAAAAGGGAGCCGAAACGGGAAGAAAATTAATAACATTCGAGAAAGGAAGTTAATTATACATTACGGCGCAGTAAATTTAATAATATTCCCCGAGTTCATTGCCAGATTTACTTATTATTTATTTATTAATTTGTCGGTTTATTTTTGTCCTTTAGAGATTCGGGTTGAAAGAGCCGGTGTTAGAAAGAATGAAATTATGACAAAAAATAAAGTGTTACTTCACAAGTTAATGTTGAATAATGTCACGACTTTGTGAGATTTGTCTTTTTTTTATGAACATCACTTTTGATGTTGCTTTTATCATTTTACTTGCTATGCGAAAAATTATCTATTGAATAAATAAATAAAGGAGAATAATGTATATATTTTTTTTTGGCAAAATGAGTGTAGTGATGTTATTATTTCTTTTCTGTTAGAGAAACCCTGACAGAGATTTCCTGTGTATTTGAAAAGAGAGAAGATGGACTGCAGAGAAGACTCGAGTCCTAAAGTAAGCATTTTTTATTTTTATCAGTATAAGTTTACATCGACTTACACACACTTCTAGAGATTCTTCATTAGATTCAATACTAACATTCTTTATAGACTATTAATAAAAATAGGCTAATTTCCGATAAATTTGCTTACGTTATTAAGTGATACAGAAAATATTTTATTTTTCAAAATGGTTATCATAATGTACGAATTTTTTTCTCACAGGAAAACAAAAAAAAAATAATTAATATGCTATAATCAGCTGCGTCTTTACAAAAAGGCACAAATTGCTGCGAAATTTGCATACTCTGTTCAAATAGTTTCCCATTTAAAAATAATCATCTCTTAATACATTTTTTTGTTTTTGTTTTATGCTGCACATATCAAATATTTGAATACAGGGTGTCCCATTCACAGTCCAGTCACAAGTCCATTCACATTTCAAAATGTTATTAACATTTAACAAATTGTCGTACCTGAGTGTGGGTTGCACCATACGGTCTTGACTGTAGCCTAGCTGGTGATGGATATGGTCTTTCCCTCCTGGACTTTTCAGCTCTAAGCCGGATTGTCCAGGAGTGGGTGATTTGTAGCTTTAGAGCCCCGAGTCCAACCCTTTTCGGTTTTCGGTGTCTTTAATTTAATTTTTTTCGCTTTTAAATTTGTCCGGTTTCAATATTTAATTTTTTTTCTTTTCTTCCTGGCTTCCGCTAATGTCTCGGCATAAGGGACGTGGAAAGGACTATCACGCGAAACGACATCATCACGACAGTTGTCAAAGTGATTTTTTTTTTTTTTTTTTTTTGATGTGTGTGGAAAAAGGGAAAAAAAATAAGACAGTACCATAGGTTCGTTCACATTTCTCCAGAAACCCATAACAGTTTAACAAGTTGTCGTACTAAAGTGCAGTTTGAACCATAAGAGACTTGTCAAAGTGTGGGATTTTTTTTTTTTTTTTTTTTTTTTTTTTTTTTTTTTTTTTAGCAAAACCAAAACAGAGGTTCAAAAAGTCCCATAATTCCATTTACATTTCAAAAACTCATAAAAATGTAACAAATTGTCATAATGGAGTGCAGTTCTCACCATAAGACTTGGCAAATGATCGAAATTTTTGTATAAAAAATAGTTCATAGAAAATTTGAACTTATTTTTTTCTCCTTTTCCTCCAAACATCCGAAATTTTAATAAATGCTATTCTGCAAACCAGATCACAATGCGATAATTTGTTAGTTTTTTATGACTTTTTGAAATGTGAACTGAATTATGGGACACACCCAGAGAAAAGTTTTGTTGAATCAACAAAAATTTGGTTGGCCCAACAAAACTTTCCGTTTAAATATGTGTCAATGTAAATTTTGTTTGAATCAACAAGAAAAATATTGTTGATTTTTTTTGCAGTGCCAACAAAAAATTTTGTATCATCAATAAATAATTGTTTTGTTAATTCAAGTAAAAAAGGTTGATACTTGAATTAACAAAATTCCTTTGTTGAAAGTTTTCTCAAAATAAATATAATTATCTGTTATTTTAAGAGTTCTTTTCAGTTTCGGTAACAAAAACTTTTGTTTAAAGAACAATTGTTTTGTGTAATTTTAAGAATTTTCTTTGTTTTAACAACAAAAGGTTTCTGTTACAGAGACAATTATAATATTTACTTTAAAATTATTTTTTGTATTAGAACCAATCTAAACTTAGCTATTTTTAATTCATTTTCAGCAGCGAATTACGCCTGTAATCATTGAATAATAACAAGTGAATTTTTATCCTGCTTTTTTTCAAGCGTAAACCAACAGTTTAAACAATGTCCCAAGCCGGGAGTAGAACCCAGGTCGTCAGAATAACGATCTGAAGCTATACCACTGAGCTACAAGGAACGATGTCCAAACTCGAAATTTCTCACTCTTATATATGTCGGACCGGCTGCAACCGATGGAAATGTCACACAAGATGGAAATGTCATCATGAGCACAGGGCCTTCTTAAGACATAAAATTAGGGGAAGCCCGACGTTACTCTGGGGCTCCCCTCTATCAATTGCTTTGTTATTTACTAAATCCATTTCGGGTATGCTGCAACAATTTGAAATATTACCATCAAAATTTCGAGTAAACAACAATTTAGAAAGAGCGAGCTTCTTAGATAAAAATTTCGTAAGGAAAAGGTGCATTTTTTACCCAGATTGATTTTTTTTTTGGTAAAAAGTTATTCTGAAAAATTAATTTGGGAGGTACCTTTGTATATCTTTGGGTAAGCACGGGTTTCCCGGGCCTATTCAGTAAACATGCCCTACATGAGCATGCAAATTTCTGCGGCAAACATGAGACGAAAATACAAATCCCAGCATACGGCAACATATAGTTAATTTTTATATCATTTTCAGCAGTGAATTACGTCTGTAAAAAGCAGGATAAAAATTCACTGGTTATTATTCAAGGATTACAGGCGTAATTCACTGCAGAAAATTAATTAAAAATTAACTGTGTTGCAGTATGCTGGGACCTCAGAGCGCTATTCTGAGGACCCGGGTGCGATTCTCGCCTTGGGACATTTTTCACTCTGTCGGTTTACGCTTGAGAAAAAGCGGAATAAAAATTCACTGGTTATTATTTAAGAATTACAGGCGTAAATCACTGCTGAAAATGAATTAAAAATTAATCCGTGCATTAGCTCTTGAGATTTATTTATAGTGAAAATTATGAAAAAAGTAGCATAGTAGCGCCACCTGTTGGGTTATTTACACCAAAACGTAATCAGCTTTTATTTATGACAAGGTCTAACTCAATCTGTAGTTCGATCTGTAGTTCGATGTGCATTAGTTCTTGAGAAATTGCGAATCTATTGCAGAAATCGCGAAAATTGCAACATAGTAGCGCCACCTGTTGAGCTATTTACGCCAAAAACTAATCAGCACCAATTTATATCAGGAAGTAACTGAATGTTAAGTTTTATTAAATTCCGTGCATTAGTTCTTGAAATAGAGCGCCCACAAAATTTTTGTCATATACAGACAGACAAAGTCATAGACAGTCATTTTCTAAAAACAGTCAAATCGTGTTCAGGACCTTCTAAAATCCGTCAAAAACCAGAAGTTGAAAATTTTCATGACTCCAATACTTTCTTCTTGGAAAGATAGAAGAAAGTAATAAATGGGATAGGGGGACTTTTAAAACTATCTTGGTCCGTGCCAATTAAAAAAGTTTTAATTATCCAAACATTATGTTAATCCTTTAATTATATAGCTATATAAGTCAAATAAACCAAGTTACGGGAGAGAGTTATGGCTACTACACAACAATTTAAATTTTGTATAAATTACAAATTTAAATTACAAAATTATGGTAAAATTAAAAAAACAAATTTTGTTAATTCAAGTAAAATTGATGAAATTTTGTTAAAATTTTGTAAGAGTGTTAACAATATTTTTTTGTCAATGCAACAAAACCAACTTTTTACTTCAACTAAAAATTTTGCTTGAAACAACCAAATGTACTCAACAAAACATGTTTTGTTATTTTAATCAATTCCTTTTTCTGGGTGCACTTTGTAGATATTTGCATACATTCCTGAACGAACTTGATGAGCTTAAAATTTTGTGACAGTTTCGCTCTTGATTCGCCTTTTAAATAAAGACTTGCATAAATCAATGCTTCCACAAAAATTATTCTACACTTTAAAAGTAAATAAATAAATAAACATTCAAAAACAATAAGTTTGAAACTAAAAATTATTATGAAAAATACATCAATCAATCTTGAAAATATTTACACTTCTACTACTACAAAAAAAAGAATATGTTAAAAGAATGTAAAACTTATAAAATAAAAGTACAATGTTAAAAATAACACTGGTTTACACGGTTTATATACTTTCACCGAAATGTGTATTTTTTCATAGATTCTAGTGCACTGAGTACGGGAAAATTATTGAAACAAATCTGTCACGTCTAGTTAAAAAAATATTTATTAAATACTTTAAAACAATAATAACATGAAATACAAAACGAAAAAATTAGAAACGATTGATTTTACTCTTCTTTTTATAATTTTCTTGATCTGTTTCTCTTAAAATAGACCAGCAGTAGTCCCCTAACATACTTTCGTCCCAAAAACCTTTGTGTTACTTCAAAACTGTGTTAACCTTTGTGTTACTTCTTCTGTGTGTCTTCAAAAAAATTAAGGTCTTGATGAAAACGCTTGCCCTGCTCGTCACTCATGACGCCCAAGTTTTCAGGAAAAAATCCGGGTGTAAATGGAGAAAATGTACCTTCAGAGACATGTTCACATCCCTTGCATGATAGTTTTTTAATAAAACAGCAATATTTTTTTCATAATTTTCATCTTTATGATTTCCTAAGAATCTATGGATGACCGTTTTGTTTTTTGGTGAAATAATTGCTGAAAATTTGACTTCGATTTCGGTAATAAGTTAATTTGATATTTGGTGTCAATAAGTTCCACTGTTCTAGATAGTTGCAAGCCTTGCAGAAGGTCGTTCAACTCATTTTGGTTTATTAAATGTGGCGTTTTATCATCTTCGATTACGGATTCGTCATCATTTTCATCCTCCATAAACAGATCGTCACTATCTTGGCAACTCGCACTTGACATACAAAATGTGACAGAGTTTCCGAATGTGATATCGGTTTTAAGACTGATGGAATGTCAGAATATTAAATTATATGTTTATTTTTTGAATTAAAGCCTGCAGTTTTTGTCAAACAAAAATAACAGTCATTTTAGTGATTTGAAGGTTCTCTCCACAGCATTGGTGATCCAAATTGAAGATACTTTTTTTCTCCCGAAGCCCACATATAAGAGTAAGCCAACAGCTTTCACAAAAAACATGTGGGACCCATTTTTTATCTTGATTAATCACTGAGAATCCAAAATAATACATATATGCTGTTTTAGAACATTCCGATATCGGTCTTCCTTTTTTTTGCGAATATAAATTGTCCACAAACGTAACAAAAACGACCAGAATTTAATTTACACACTCTATAAGACATTTTATCAAAAACAAAACCACTTTAGTTCACAAAAACACAAGAAAATAGAATATAGAATCCATGTTGACAATGCCGGTAAGTTGAATGTGACGTGATAGATATATTATAGAATTAAAAATGTGAATATTGAAAATGTAAAAATTTAAAAACTGTGACGTGATAGATTTTTTTCAAATAGCGCCTTTCATTAGTAAGAGGTAGTATAATGAGAAAATAGGTGTTTCATCAAAAGGATATAAAAAATGCTTAAATTTGTAAACCAGTGTAATTTTAACAATGTAGCATAAAACAAAGATCATGTTAAATAAAGATTTGCACATGAACAAATATAGTAATAAGAAAATACCGCAAGACCAGGAAAATGCACCTTCAATCATATTATCCTTTATTATTTATTTCCGATTATTGCTTGTATAGTTCAGATAATATTTAGTTTTGTAACTGGTGTATTATAATTATAATGACATAGAAAAAATATTCCCAAAATTGCACGAAAATCATAGTTCCAATTCAAGATAAAAAGTGAATTTAAAAAATATGTGTGAAGCCGGTTCTGTATTTGTTTTTAACTTGCTGATAAGGTAAGAAATAAAAATTATTTTGCTACTGTTATATGTTTCTTTTTTTTTTCTTATAAATTAGAAGGAAAATAATCTTAGGAAATACATTAAAAAACTCGGTTGATCACACTTTCCGACATAAGGGAGAATAAGCCTCCATGGACACCCCTCTTCTAATGCAACACATTATCGTTAATATCTCATCTTCTTAGAAAGTCTTTCATCTAAAACTGCTTCTCTACCCATATTGCTCCTAACATAGGAAATCTTCAAATGTAAACTAATTTACATGAAAATAATACAGGGAAAAGTAACAATAAGTGGATGACGGTAAAATTAGATGTCCAATCGTATTCCTGTAAAAATTATTAAAATGCAAAAATAATTTTCTAGAAAGAAATATGTATCGTCCTTTGGCATTAAAAAAATATGATCCCCTGTACTACGATACGATCAGAAATTCCTACGAGTGTTACCGTAACGCAAATTAGCCAAATGCGTGGTGTTTACTTGCGCTTTTAAATATTTTTACGCGACACTTATTGCTATTAAGCAGCTTATTTTTGTGTTATTTGCTTATTATTGGATGTATGTGGATCAATCCAATACAAGCCATAATTCTGTTCTTACAAATAGTGAACGTCTGATAGCAGGGTGGGGCATATAAAAGGAGTTGTTGGGTATGTCAGGTAACTATCCCAATATAGGTTGACCGTTAGAGTCGTTTTTAAGTTGGCATTGTTATAAGTGAGCAGTCAGTGTATCATCCTTCCTTTACGCAACGGATAATTATAAAATTTCTTGCGAGAGACGAAACAAACCCCGAAATTTTGCGCAAACATAAAGAACAGATCCAAAACACTAGTCTCAATAAAACTCAGGTATGACAAACACATTAAAAAGCATAGAAGACCGGAAAATATTACCACAAATCAAGCCAAATCTCGCCTGTCTGCCGGCTAGATCCTTGTGACCATATACCGAGATTTAAAAGTCGTCGTTTTGCTTATTGACTTCATTTACGATCTTCGTACTGTCAATTACTACCAGTTACTGGACAAGGTATTGTACATCGGTCGCATATCAGTAAATTGCATATCGGCTAAAAATAAATGGATTTCGGATCAGGAATGTTATCCTTCTCCATTACGATTCCGACCACATACGGCAGCTTTAACTGAAGAAAACGTCAATAATTTTTTGGGGCAACTTTGGAACAGCCTGACGACAGCCCAAACTCGTGATTATCATATGTTTCGGACAATAAAAGAGGCATTTTTAGAGGTCATCGCTTTGGGGACGTTGCAGCTATCAAGATATTGGTGCGCAATTGGTTAGTGAAACAACACCCTTCATTTTATGATAATAGGGTAAAAAATTACTTATCTGATGAAAACCAAAAGGGTTTTGAAATCAAGAGATTATAAAGTAAAATATTATCGTACCGTCAATCTTGTATCTTATGCCATTAAAGTTCAAAAAATAAATTTCAATTTTTATGTAATTGCCCCTCATACTATCTACTCGATTTTTTTTTCGTGTAAATTACATTTTATACATTTCACGAAAGTACACTTGTTAGCCTATCGCTTGTGATGGAGGGATGACAGTGCGAGCTTTTTACACAATTATTCTCATTTGAAGTGATAAGATAAAACTTTGTTAGCTGAATTTAATTATAAATCAGTTAATAAAGAAATAAAAAGCGTTTTAATACAGAAGTTTTATTTTTTATAAGGCTAATTTTTTTCTTTTACAACAGCTAAAAATTTTTATGACAAATAAACTTAACACGCACACACACACAAATAAAATAGAACCACAATGATCGAGAATATGAAACAGGCAAGGGGCTTACCTTTATTCCAAACAGCTGTTGATAATACGGTAAATGAGCTTCAATGTCTCAGCTTTCATTAACCTGCATTATTCACCGAAGCGAATAAAAGAGAATTATCCTATCTGGGATTACTAATAACCAAAATTAGCATAAAATCTGATGTTTATCACTTTTTCTTTCTTTTCTAAGAAATTTCTTGAATAATCAAAAGGTTTGTTTATTTTCAAATGATGTTAATCTTTAAAAAAAAACATTAATCACTTTAAACTTATTGAAGCAAATTTCTCAAAACTAAGGGAATCAACCTGTTCAACCGAAATAACAATGGTTGCAAATGTTTTTACGTGCATAGATGTACGGTAGCTGAGTTCTTTGGGTTAATATGTTAAAATTAATGAGTTAATTATTATTTGAATTTTTCCGTGGAAATTAATTGCAATATGTTTTTAAACGGGTTTTTGATGATTGTTATTTTGTCGATGTTAGTGGGAAGTAAAGAGAAATAAAAAAATTCCACTAGCTTTTTAATAAGGTGAAATATTTTTTCCGTATTTTATTTTTATTTATTTTTGTTTTTTATCTATTTATTTATTTATTTATTTATTGGAAAGATGTTCATGTTTCTTGTAATTAGAATTTTTCTCACTATAAAAAAAGAAAAGATATTTTTAAGAAATAATATTATTACAGTTAAAAATTTCTGTTTCCAAACAAAGCATTTCCAAACAAGGCTAAAAGTTTTAACTAGGTTTCTTATGTATTAAAGAACTAGAAAAATATAGTTAAAAATTAACTAATTATTTTTTCCTCAGGGAAAATTAATTAGGATACCTTGTAGCTGATACTTTTCCTCTTGTGGCTGAACTTTAAGGGGGGGGGGGGGATCACTGAAATGCGATGTTTTCTCATAGGTATAAATGAACATAACTATGTTTTCTTTACATTAATCGTGAAATAATAAACAAAAAAAAATAAGAGTATTTTTCAATTTTTGTCATTTATACAAGGTGTCCAATGAGTATTTTCCTGATTACAATATTTATACATATACGTTATATATAAGATAGATATGTGAAACTGGTGCCAAAATGTTCGAAAACTAACTAAGATATTTTGTTGCAGGTTTCCGTAACGTGGCTGTAGTGTAGCAGTGTTAGAATCATTTGTAAGTCTGTATTTGTAAGTTAAAGCCACACTGAACTTTTTCCTGATTTGTGAACATTTTCAGTTACCTTTACACTGACACTGCTACACTAAAACCACGTTACGGAAATTTGCAACAAAAACGTTGGTTAGTTTTCCAACGTTTTGTCACCATTTTTACAGGTGTTTCTTATATGTAGCGGTTATGAATAAATTTTGTAATCAGGGAAAAACTTTTAGGACACCCTGTATACAAAAATCTCAGTACATGAATCAAGTGAAACGATTGTCAAGTCAAAAGTTTCAGTTTTAAAATTACCTGTTTGACTAGATTTAAAGATTTAATGAAAGGAAAATATTTAGATCAAATTCACAAATTTAACGAAATGAAAATTAATCTCGTTAAAAATAAAATAAGCAAACAAAACAGTAAAAGATTAATTATTGTTTAACTTTTTCATGGAAATTAATTACAATATGTTTTTAATTTTTTCAAGTTGTTACCTTTTTTTCCTACTTTTTTTTTTATACTGCAATTTATCGTAAACAGAGTTAATTGGGAGCAAAAGGTCGTAAAACTATCATTTTTTTCTAAAGCAAACTATTTTTTTTAGGCTGCATTTCAAACCTGACCAGGTTGCAAAAGGAAAAGTCTTATCGGAAAAAAAGAATGAGAGGGGTATGAAAGAGTATACATTTTTCAATTTTCCGCAAAAATATAATCAAATATCGCAATACTTCAAAACATAAAGAAGGTCTATCAAATTAAGAGTTCCTGTTTTAAAATAATCTTTTAAGATACCTTTAAAAAAACTGACAAAAGAAAAAAACAATTTGGTTTATTTACAAAATATAACGAAAGAAACAGTTAAAATTAATTAATTATTATTTAATTTCATCGTGGAATTTAATCATATTGCGTTTAATATTTTCCCCATTCATTGCTATTTTTTCTTCATTCTGCACTTTGTCATCATTGAGTTTATTTGAAAGTAATAGGAGACAAAACTTTAGAGAGTATCTTTTTAATAAATTGAATATCATTTCCTGAATTTATTTGAAACATTGTGATGTTTTCTTCTAAAATTTTTTAATGAAAAAAGAAAGATAAAATAATATTTTTATTTTTATTTTATTTTGTATTGTAGAAGTCAACCACTTATCAAAGAATTATTTTAAAATTATTTGTCAGTAGATTGAAAAAAATTACGAAAGAAACTAATAAAATATTAACGTTTAATCATTATTTAAAATTTTCTGTGGAAATTAATTGCAAAGAATATTGCATTTCACAATATTCTTTGCTGTTTATTATTTCGTTCATTTCGTTTATTATTTTGTTCATTTCGTTTATTATTATATTTCGTTCATTTTCACATGAGTTATATTCGTCTCGAGTAAATGTAAAAAAAAAAAAAAAAAATACATATCGCGTATCTGAGTTATATTTTAGTAAATATTTGCACAATTTTAGTAGGATCAGATAGGTGCCAATGATTATGGATTTTGTGTGTCACTATTTCTAAATAACAAACTTCACATGTTTTTTATCGCAGAAAACTGTGATTAAATAAGGACTACAATTACTATTCTTAAATGGTGATATTCAAAATTCCTAATGCTTGGCAACAAAACTATGGTTTTCTGCAACGAAAAAGCGCTGTATTATCAAAAAAGTGTCGTATTAAGAAAAAATGACAAAAAGAGCATTTTTTTTAATTTAAAATTATTATAGTCAAACATAGCAAGTTTTTATTATTCATATGTAAATTGTATTTCAAAAATGTTAATTTTAAAATTATCGTTAAAGCTGCATATAAAATTTTATGAAAAAAAAATGTTAAATTTTAAAATTATAATGTCTAATATTCTTCGTAAGGTATTCGTTAGATGCTACTCGGGAAAGCAAAGGAATTTTTACTTTCTTCTATCTTTACAAGAAGAAAGTATTGAATTCATGAAAATTTTCGACTTCCGGTTTTCGACGGATTTATACGTTTTAGAAGGACCTGAACACGATTTGACTATTTTTAGAAAATGTCTGTCTGTGACTCTGTCTGTCTGTCTGTCTGTATGTGACAAAAATTTTGCGCGCGCTCTATCTCAAGAACTAATGCTCAGAATTTAATAAAACTTTATATTCAGTTAGTCCCTGATATAAATTGGTGCTGATTAGTTTTTGGTAAAGATCGCCCCGCAGGTGGTGCTGCTATGCAGCATTTTTCGCGATTTCCGCAATTGCTCTATCTCAAGAACTAATGCTTGGAATTTAATAAAACTTTATATTCAGTTAATCTCTGATATAAATTGGTGCTGATTAGTTTTGGGTAAAAATCGCCCAGCAGGTGGCGCTGCTATGCAGCATTTTTCATGATTTCCGCAATAGCTCTATCGCAAGAACTAATGCTCGGAATTTAATAAAACTTTATATTCAGTTAATCTCTGATATAAATTGATGCTGATTAGTTTTTGGTAAAAATCGCCCAGCAGGTGGCGCTGTTATTCAGCATTTTGCAGGATTTACACGATTTTAGCGATAGTCATATCTCAAGAAATAATGCATGGAATTTAATAAAACTTGAGTTTCAGTTAGACCTTGATATAAATTGGTGCTGATTCTTTTTAGAGTATGCGAAACCTGTGTGAGATAGAAAAAAGTTTTGGGATTGACAAATCCGACTAGTTTAATTTTGTTTTTAGATTTCGTCAGTTGTCAGTTTTTCCGGCTGATTTTAAAACTGTTGCGCATTTCTACGCAGCATTTTTTGTTTTTATGCAAAATGCAGAAATGCACTAAGATGAAAATAATCAATATGATTTACAGAATTTAATAGTTTCTTATCTCAAATAACAATAAGATTAAAATACAAGCGTTAGTTATTTAAGTTTCATGCTTGTTTGATTAGAAATATTAGAATAAAACACAAGTAATTTTTTAGAAAAAAAAAACGACTTTAAAGAAATTTTTCTTACCTTATTGCAACGTCATTTGCTGCATTTTAGACGTTTGACACTATAGAGTGTCAATCCATTATTGTTATCCACATTTTCTTTAAAACCTATTGTTTCCAATATGGCGCATTTTCACTCGCAGTAGACGATTCTGATTTTTTTCCCGTGTCCTGTAAATATATATATGTTTACAGGGTACCTTAACGACATTGAAATGTCGCAGATATTCGTGTGTATTATTTCTGTTCATGAGTATCTATTTTAGAAAGTAAAAGCATGTCCGTGAATAACGCTGACGTCATTTTGAAGATGGCAACGAATTTTCCAATATTTTTTTTCTTTTATTGCAATTTTTTTAAATTCCAGACATCACATATTTCAATTTTTACACTGCCGAATAGGGAAGAATGTACTTTCAAATGCAATTTGTTTGAAAAGTGTATGTCAATTTACTATTTTTTATGGAGTTTAAAATCATTTACAAGCACATTTTTTTTACATCCATATCTATCGTGTGCAGCCCGATTAAAGAAATTACCCCTTTGCACTGAAAACTATCTAAGTAATTCAGCATTTGTTTCCGATGAGTATTTCATAATTAAGTTAAATCTTCATCTATAAATAAAGTATATGTACATCTATACATACTAGAACAGGGGGAAAGGTACTTTTAAATGCAAATTGTTAGAAAGCTATAACTAAATGTATTTTTCGTTTATGATACGTTATTTTCCAGCATGCCTTTTTTAAAAATCTACATCAATAATGAATATTTGTCCATTAATGCAGGTAATAACCATCGCAAAATGGCCTATTTGTAATCCAAGTAAGACACCGATAACGGAGGCGATAGTGAGTTTGAAAGTGAACGAAAAGGAGGGTAGAAAAATAATTTTATACTTTTGAAATTTTACATCTATGTAAATAAAAATTCTTCCTAACATACGATTCTATTACATATCATCATAATTTTTCAAACAATGTTGGAATAATCTGTGGATTTATATGATGTAGTAGAGTAACAATTGCAGTAGGCAAAACTAAAGAGAAAGCTGCAGCGTTATTACATTTTGCAGTTGACTGCCCATGATTGACAAGTTTTTTTCAGTTTTTTCGGTACGTACATATTATCCGCGCCTAGGACTGCTATAATATCCTATAATATTCTATAACGTCCATTTTTAGTACCGGGAAGTTCCGAAATTTCATAAATTTCAAAGTAGCATAACTTGCTAAATTTTGGATGGAATATTTACTATTTACCTCGTCAGAGCATGGAGAAAATATTTCTAAATATATTTTTTAGGACCTTGGACCGTTTAAATATTTAAAAGTGTAGCTTTTTAACACTTTCCAACCTAGTTGAAAAGTGTTTATGACTTCGGTTTGTCTGCCGTCTGCCATCTGTCCGTCTGTCCGTGCTCTAACTCACGTAAAACTACTCGGATCCCCCTGGAATTTTTGTATGTTATTGTCGTTTCTATAGCACGTTCCCTATTTCAACTGAAGTGTGTAGCACTTATAGTTTCTTTACAGGGACAGTCAAAAGTATTACGTTACATTACAGTCAATGGGAAATAATCGTTTCAAGCGCATTTTGATGACGCTACGTCATTTAAAACATGATGAAGTTATATATAATTATGAAGCGCATTAAAACACGCTTTTTGTTAGAATATGGAGTGAAAGCATTAATTATTCATTTACATGGTCAAACAAAAGAATTCTGTTACACATTGTTCTATGGGGAAAAATCGTTTGCAGTGTAATTTAGTGATACTTCACTATTTCAAACGTTATGAAAATTATATGCATTACTGAGGTTCACACTATAAATTGCTCTCTTGAAAGTGTGGTGTGCATTGCGTTTATTTACAGGGACACACAAAAGATATCTGTTACAGTATAAGTGTGATATTTACAGTCTATGTGTGATAAGGACGTTTTCAACTTTGGTTTGCGTTTTTAAGTTTAACTAAATATTTTCATAGTACGAGTATGTTTATAGACTCGGTTATTCATATACAGGGCTACACAAAGGAATCCGTAAGTATTACAGACTATGGGAATGAATTGCTTAAAGGTAGTTTTTAATTGTGTTACGCATTTTCTTGCTGAACTATAATCAATATATTTAGTATACTAATATAAGTTTGTGGAATTTAATAAATTCATATACAGGGATACGCAAAGAAAAGTATACATTGTCGTTTACGATAGATAATTGCTGCGAGTGAGTTTTAAGTTGCCTTTTAGCTTAATATGTGGTGTGTACAAATGTCTTCAGATAATAACAGGGCTGTACAAAGGATTTCGAGTGCATTTCCATCGATCGGAGAAAATTGCTAAATGTGAATATTCTAAATGAACTAAATTTTATCATGCTATATATCCACATCTATTGATCCTATACAGGGCTGCACAAAATAATTCGACTACTTTTTTGACACGGGAAGGTAATTTCGAAAACTGTATTTTTAAATGTGGTATATGTTTTCCAAACTGTTTACTTACATATTTAACGGTGAAGTTTCGTTACAGTTTTCTGGCTGTGTTGGAAAGTGTTTCATAATCTATGTTTGACGCATGATTTTTCATTCTTGTTTTAAATTAATGACAGAGCAATTTCATCAGCATAATCTTAATTCTTACCTTATTTTGAACACTTTTGCAATTTTTATTGCCTACGTATCTTCAACAGGCAAAAATTAAAGCGCGTTTCAATCATTTTGGGACACCGTGTATAGTAACGCTTAATATTTAATTTTTTTTAAACATGTGGAAATCTTTTAAGGTTACTCAAGAGTATCCAGCCTAGTCGCTCCTATCGTGCCTCCTTGCCACAAAATGTTTTAACCAAATGAAATAACTCTTAAATTTATTGAACGCTTATGTCACTATTTTACAAACTTCCAACACATTTCCGAGATAAGGAGCGTAGGGTGTTAATTTTGGCGGACCTTGTATATAAAATGCTTTGATCGCTTAATATGTACAAGAATGTGTATGACTGTCAGCGTGTATCACATGATCGAAACTTACCAAACCCATTAAAATTACGCACCACGAGAGTTCTAAGATCAATTTATAAACGGCATTTTTTCTATATATTACTTTATTTACGATAAACGGTGAGCGGATTTTAAAGCATGGGGCTCTTATAACATTGCTACTTCTTCTATTAAAATTCTTTTCTACCATAAATGAGTAATTTGAATTACTTCATTATCGGGTTGCTATATGAATTATTTAAACAAGGACAGTTCTCCCCCTGTATTATTTTCTGACAATTTCAAGCTGTAAGTGAAATATTTTCGTGAATATTATCATAATCTGTTTACAGGTCCTTATTTCGCAGTTCGCCTATTATGATAAATGACGACTACTACGGTAGATATTTGTCCCTTTCACGGCCTCACGTGGAAATATGTTCAAAGGTTGTCATAGCTTAGGAGTCAGATGTTTGTGTTGTTTAGATTGTTGTGAATATTCTTAATCTTTGGTAGCTCTCAGACTTTTTGCGAGCTTGTATTTTTTATAAAAATATATATATTTTATATCGAGTAAATAAAGCTTAAGAAAATGACGTGTGCCTTAAACATGCTTACAGTTGTTGTAAGGATATAAGGATAGTAAGTGTTGTTTAATCTTCTGCAAAAAATATGCTTGCTCTTGGGTAGCTCAAAATTTTCGGTAAGCTTCTTTTTATAAAAACTTATATCTTTTACTGCATAAATTGAACTTACGTAAAATATTTGTGATCTTAAACATGCTTTCAGTAGTTAAAATATCCCTGACGGCTAGACCTACAGGAACAGGTAGATTTCGAAGACGCAAACCGTGGGACGCCTGTTTGTTGGGAATTGCGGAAGAGATGACCTTTTTGCCATGATGCCGCAGTTGGGACCGCGCACTTCGAAATCTAACTTCTTTGCAGGCGGAGCCGGCAGGGATTTTTTTGTTTTTAATTATTTTTTTTCTATAAGGGTTGGTACTATAAAAAAACTTGTCAATATAAACGTTTTAGATAATATTAAGAGGATTTATAATAAATTTAAGCGGATTTGATATCTTGTGAATGGACGAAGTTATGAATTTTTTTCTTCTAAAACCCCCCTTGTGTCATTTTTAATGATATCAAAAATCTACAACACATATATTTTCTACCCTTTTCCTAGAAGTAATAATAACTTTAAACGGATTCGATACGTATCATAATTAAGAAGTTATGGGATTTTTCTGTTTTCACAAAAAGTCCCCCCCATTTCTCCCCTTGGTTCGATTTTGCCCATTAACGAACTTGACCGAGATTTTATGCCCCTCGATTTTATGTATCAGTTTGGACGAGATTTGTGCAGAATTATTGAAGTTATCGTGTCCATAAAAAAGTAATAGAAAGATAAAATTTTGAACTGGGGGTGGTTTTGGATTCTGGGAGTCATGATCGGCGTAGATCTGCAAAAAATTGTCAGAAATTCCAACTGAGGGGAGAATGTAATAGGTAGTATTTCTTACGAAATCTACCTAAAGGATGGTAACTGCTGATTTGAATGTCGCAATGCAAATATATTTCACCTTAGATATCTATCATATTTTTGGTAAATTTCTCTATAAACATAACTTTTATTGCTTAAATGTCACTTAAAAAATTATTTACCATCCTAGCCAAGCTTATAGTTCTAAGAATAATTATCCATTGCATTTTGGGACACTTTTAACATTAATAATTTTAACATATATTTCATATAGGGAAGAGAAAGCAGGGATGAGATAATTTTCGTAAAAACAATTCTTACTCAATATATTATTCTCCGGTTTGGATGTAATTGCCTATAATAATGTTTGGTGTTATTTGAAATTTTTTCTCTGACATGTGCGGGAGGAATAGATCATTCATTAAAAGTAGAGGTAAAGTAATCAGGTATTTGCATTTTAATGAATATTATACTTTCACAGATCTAAGATATATGAAAAAGAGTGATTTAGCAATATTTATCAGTATATGCTCTACAAAAAGTATAGCTACATGGTTAAATATATATATATATATATATAATATGTAAAATCTCAACATTAAAGAAGTGAGTATAAAACATCACATATTTTTACTGAATGGTGTATACAAATTTAAAAATTTTACACATACATTAATATTAAAAATATCTACGTTTCGACCACCATCTATGGTCATCTTCAGGAAAATTTTCTTATATTGCTTTTCAAGTTTCAAATGCGAAAAACAATCCGCCCGTTGCCACAATATTATTGAAGTCCACAAATTAAAAAATAACAAGGGTAACGCTCAACCATCTTACCAACCAACCACAAGTAGAAACGATGCATAAGCATCTCCTAACGGACAAAAATCTAACTGCTGTAAAAGTATTATCAATGAAGAATTTTAAAATAAATAAAGGCGTAATTAACTATTTCAAGATGCTCATCCAAAGTTTAGGGATATTAAATGAAATGCTATCATTACAAACCTCATTTTTCCTAATCATAATTTCAATAGACTCCTTTCGTAGAACCTCAAAGAGGTTATTACATGGAATTTTAATTTTAGCATTATCAAAATCTATGCGGCTGTCAGGATTATTAAAATAGAATTTAGCCAGGGCTGTCGTCTGTTGATATTGCGAAATATTCCTTTTACGTCTAAAAGAACATAAAAGGAATATTTCGCAATATCAACAGACGACAGCCCTGGCTAAATTCTATTTTAATAATCCTGACAGCCGCATAGATTTTGATAATGCTAAAATTAAAATTCCATGTAATAACGTCTTTGAGGGTCTACGAAGGGAGTCTATTGAAATTATGATCATACTTGTTTAACATCTAACTTTCTCGTTTAATGAGAAATTAACGACTAATGCTGACTGTTCTGCAAGCACAAGTTTTGAAACTGGGCATCATGAAAGTAATAATACAATTTCTAAAGTAATGTGTGATGTGTCTGTTCAAACAAACTTAAGATTGCATAGAAATTTAGGTGATGAAGATTTTGAATTTTTGAAAACAATGAATACATATTTTAAACATTCAACGTGCATAGATTCTATTCAAGAACAGTCTGGAGTTCAACTAGAAACACACTCACAAATATCTCTTTCTGAAGCTAATCCCTCTCATGCTTTTGAAAGTTGTTTGTTAAAAACAGTTTCACCAACAAATGAAAATCCAGCCATAATGGGAAAAGCAAGTAGGGTCAAGCTTTTCCGAATGCTTAACAACTGAAGCATATATGCAAAACTTGAAAGAGGATAATTAAGTGAAAGAGTAAAAACAAAGACCAAAAAATGGAAAAGAGAGAACAATTAAAGCTTAAAAAGGTAAAAACAGTTTCAAAAACACGATTCGGCAAAAACTTGAAGCTAGTGGGCAAAACTATCTAGAAGTAAAGGTGCAGAAAAAAAAAATGACGAAGAAGCTTGAACCTCAAACTCATCTAGATCCATGCCATTCAGGAACCAAAAAGAAAAAAATGAGAAATAAGGCCAACACTGAAGATGAAAAAAAAAAAAAAAGAGTTAGAAGCAAGAGATTTTTTAAACCTTATTCTGTATCAGTCATTCATTATTTGCTTCCTGTTTTTTCCATGGTAAAAGTTAAAGTGCAAGCATAGTATACAATATTCAATTAGAATATATTCAAGATTATTTATCTCGGATATTTTTTGTATTATTTAAGTTATTATTAAATAAAGTTATTAGTATATTAAGTAGTTTCAATAATCAGCTATTCAACTTTCAAATTTAGGTATTTCAAATATTTATTAAGTAATTAAAAGTTTTCAGCAATGAAATAAATATTTTATGAACTGACATGTATAAAATGCATTGTCGAATTTAGAACTTTTGGAAGTCTCATTTAGGTTTTAACTACTGTAAATGCGACAAAAATTACCTAAATGCGACAGTCGTATATTCTTTGCACATACTACAGATAATGATTCAATTTCTACAAAACAAGTTAGTTTTGAATTAAAAGCACAGTATTCACTAACTTTCTGCTTTTCATTGCTTAAAATCTATGTATATTTATTTAATAAAATGCCAAATATATCCAAACTGCGACAAAACTATGGGGGAATCACGTCGCATTTAGGTACAATGACCATATTACTTCTATAATAGATTTCTTTATATTTATTATTTAACAAAAATATTTTTTGTTAATTTCTTAAGAAAAAAATAAGTAAGTTTCTTTGTATTATCTAAAAATCTCAAAACAATGGTTTAAAAAATTTATGTTATTAAATCAGCAAAAGAAAAAATAGAATGAAAAACTTTAGAATAACTATCTACCTCACAAGATACATTTCTTCTCCGATATGGACTAAAAAAATTAATTTTCAAGAAAGGCTGATATGAATTTTTTTAATAAATAAAATAGAAACTTTATCCATTCCATAGCATTTATATGGTCTGTTTAATTCTGTTTAATAATAAAGTTATTTTCTTCACAAATATTTCATTAAATGTAAACCGTTAAGGATTCTAACATTTGTTGTTGGATAAAAGGTCACGATTATCTACACGAAGCATTCGCATCATTTTAAATTTTAATGACACTGGTCTGCGATGAATTTACTGCACAAGCGATTTTGACATTTTCAGCATATTTCCATTCTGTTTAATTCAAAGTTGAATACAGAAAATGTTTGTCACGAATTAATTTTAAGTTATATGAATATTTATGTATTTGTAGTTATGAGTATTATTAAATGAAATATTTCAGAAACGGTTTCGTATCCTAAATTGAATTTGAAACAGAAAAGCCTTTTCTATTGTTTGCTTTTTTTAAATGTGCAGTTTTCAAAAGTTTGGATTTAACATTTCAATATTTTATTATACACCAGTTTCTTCTGGTCACGTCGAAAAGCAACAGCACTTGCATCCCATCAAAGGGATAAAAAATTGATTAGAAAATAATCAAATTTCATGCATGACTTTTCTTCTTTTAATTATAAATGTGTCAGACTTACAATAGTAGTGTCGGTGGTTCTGACAGAGGACAGACTTTAACACTAGATTTACGGAACGCGTCAATTTGACGGAATTCTGTTTTTATACTTAAAAATTTCGAAATTTAAATGGTGTTTTTTTAATATGTACCGTAGGTTACTTGCACACAAATACAGTGAAACCTCCTTGAACGGTCACCTCTAAACAACGACAACCTCCGAATACCGGCCACATATTGATGGAACCAAACAGGTTCCATAGCATTAACATTTGTACGAACCCCTAAATAAGGAATTCTGAACAACGGCCGCTCAAAAGTCACGAGAAAAAAATAACAGTTCCTGGTACAATTTCATATTTATTTGCAAATCGAAATGTGAAGCAGATCAAACAAAAGTTATTTGATATGTCAACAAACAGTCACTGAATCTCTTAAAAACTTAATCCTTTTCCAAAAACTAATCTCTTAATCTTTTTGATAATCACTTCTGCCTCAAGATGTCATAAATTCCCAAGACTCAAGCGAGAGAGAGGACAGAAGGACCAACAACAAATTATCTGTTAAACGAACAATGTGACCACCCAGTTTTTTTTATACTTTTTTTCTTTGGTGTGGGGTCTTGAAATTCTCATTTTGTCCATAGAAATTGTCATGAAAGTTTCATTGGGAAATGAAAAAGCATTTCCGTTTGGAAACAACGGATAGATGAGTTTTGTAAACATTGAGCGTCTTTAGAAATTTCAGTTTTCTGGAAACTTCCGAACAAAAATGTTAAAGATTGATCATTCTTTTGTACAACTTTTCTGCAGTCTGTCTTATTGGGGCTCCTTCGTATAACTTGAGAGTACACTTCTTACTTGTTCGTGATTCTTCATGCGTTGTTACCATAGACCTTCTAATAATACGATCTTACCTTTGAGGTTGTTACCAACTATCGTATTAAAATTCATCATTTGATTACGAGTGGAAAATTACGATGAATTCTAAAGGAAAATTCCAAAATTTCTAGTATTAACACATACGCCGAAGTTTTGACGAACCTTTGTGAAATTCCAAATCTTTTCATTAATTAATAATGATGATGAGTTGTATAGCAAAATAACTCATATTGTTATTTCTTTGGAGAAAGATATTTGCAGCAAAAAAACAAAGCAACTGCAAATCACAGATTTTTTTTACTGTATTAAAACAATAAGGATTAATTAAAATTTTTATTTAAATTTATGTATTTTGATTTTTTTTAATGAAACCTCTGAATAACACCCACCTCTGAAGAGCGGTCACTTTTCACCGGTCCCACGGGTAACCGTTATTTGGAGGTTACACTGTATATACAGGGTCATTCATAATTCCCTCCGGGGTTTCGAAACGTTATAGTAAAAAAACGAAGACGAATATGCAAAAAAGAAACATATGAAATTATTCCGAAACTATTCAAGTTTTACTTACATACATTACAGGTGTTCTATGTGAGAACCCTTGGTCACACGGCATACATCCATGCGATAGTCCAGTTCCTGCCATACTCCGTTTCTTTAAATCTGAATCAGTGGTGTGAGTTCAACGGGCCTTTCGTAATAAATATCGAAAACAGGGACCAACTGACAAAACAATTCATGTGTGGTACCGGGAATTTAAAGAAACGGAGTATGGCAGGAACTGGACTATCGCATGGATGTATGCCGTGTGACCAAGGGTTCACACATAGAACACCTGTAATGTATGTAAGTAAAACTTGAATAGTTTCGGAATAATTTCATATATTTCTTTTTTTCATATTCGTCTTCGTTTTTTTACTATAACGTTTCGAAACCCCGGAGGGAATTATGAATGACCCTGTATATGTATATTAATTCCTCCTGGGTGTACTGTGTTACCAGTCAGTTCTTTTTACATGTCGAGCATTCGTTAATCACATCCATTTCCATACACTCAACACAGTAGATGCAGGACTTATTTAAAATATTTGTTTTTGCTTCGGTTCCAAGTTCCAAGTAACATCCCTGGGTCTAGGTAGCCCCAACTAATGGTATTGATTTTCAGGTGCGTTCGTAATTATATAAATACGTAGCATCTATAGTCGTCGTGTGGTCCGTCCGTCTGTCGGTCTGTCCGTCCGATCTCATATAACAGCGTGAAAACTACCCAACCGAATGGTTTCAAATGTTATATATATAATCGTTCCTGAATTTTGTCGAGTCATTTCAAATTTTATGAAAATTGAATCAAAACTTTAAAATATATTAATAAAAGTTTTCTTCATTCTATTAAATCCTATCATACGTATATCATCATACTGTATAATAAATTTGCAAGTCATGTGACTTAGGAAAACGAATACGGTCTGGCCCTTTCGCTTTTCATATGCTAAGAGGCCATTTTTAATCAAAATTATTTTTTCTAATAAAAGTTCATAAAAGTTACATTGTTAGAAAGATCGTTCAAAAAAAATTGTAAGTTTGAGAGATGAGTTACATTCAAATGTGTATAGATTCTGAGATAATTTCAGTTGAAATTAGGTTGACAATCCAAAATCTCACTTCATTAAAGAAAACAAACACAGGAGATTCGTTCATCGTGAGTCATAACATATTAAACCATGAAGGTAAATCATTGGCAAAGCAAGTTCTCCATGATAAATTTTTCAGCGCTGTCTAGTGTAAAAAAGGGAAAAAATTGCGCCTGTAAGCGTGGCATACGTATAATAAGAGAAAAGCATGCTCAATTCGCCGAAAACTGCGGAAAAAGAGTAGCCGGATTCAGTACAAACCCTAAACCAAAATTCTCATTGGATGAGCGTGATCTTTGTAATAATAGATTTTAAAATCTCTGCATTAGCAAAAGTTTTGCAACTGACAAGCAAACGGACATGAAGCATAAATGCCTAAGTTAGTTATAGTAGACTAGTTAATACTTTAGTTAACTTAAAATGTACTTATTTTATTACGGAAATTAATCACATTATTATAACAGACGATATAATTCATTTCACTGAAATAAAGATCACCAAGATATGAATATTTATAAAAACTAGTTATAGTACGAACGGACCTCATTTATCACGTTTGACGTACAATTTCCAACTTGTTAATTATATTACGATGCAAAAACTATACCGTAACCCATTTTCTTTGACGGAGTTTTAATTTTGCGAAACTGTATAACATGAACTACACTTGCTTCGAATATACGCATTTTAATATACCTGTCAAAATGATGGGTTTTACGAAAAATAGGTATATAACCAATTTCCGCAAATCTAGTGTTAATTGCGCAGATTAATAACTACTGTAAAAACCGACGGACAGGTCACATTTGCGTATGCGTCGTATCAGCGTAATTTTGGTCCATATAAAAAGGGCACTTCAGAAGCACAGTACTTGCATAAGGACTGCACCATTAAATATATGCCAAACACATTGAATCTTGAAAAACGGACTTGAAAAGAAATAAAAGCATCGCTTTCTGTTATAGTACAAAATAATTATATATTATAAAATTACCATTGCATCCCAAAATATTTTATAAAGAAATGTAGCTATGTGAGATATTCATGTGGTAAAGTGACCATGCTCAATATGGTGCAATATATACCCTATTACCCTATGTAGACGTTTATAAGATTTTACTATTATAATATTACCACTATTTACGAATAACAGTTTAAGCCAAATTTGTAATTAAGTTGAAAGCTTAAGCAAACGAACGAATTTTGAAAGATGCATAGTGGTCCTCCTAATTAGTCATTTGCTGAAGGACACTTGAACAACCCCTCCCCCTGTTTTTTTCTCTAACTATGCTCCGTTTCCATATCTCAGCAACTATTTTTCCGATTTCAACGCAAGTGGTTCCAAACATTATAATTAACTTAATAGTCACTCTTTATAACATTAAACTAAATTTATGAGTAGCGGTTACCACTATTTCCGAATAATAGTTTAAGCCAAATTTATAGTTACGTTCCTAGCTTAAGGAAACGAACGAATTTTGATAGACGCATAGTGGTCCTTCTAATTAGTCACTTGCCGAAGGACACTTGAACAACCCCTCCATCCCGGGCCCTCCCTTCAAGGTTTTTTTCTCTAACTAAGCTCCGTTTCCATATCTCAGCAACTATCTTTCCGATTTCAACACAAGTGATTTCAAACATTATAATTAATTTAATAGTCACCCTTTATAACATTAAACTAAATTTATGAGTAGCGGTTACCACTATCTACGAATAATTGTTTAAACCAAATTTGTAATTAAGTTCAAAGCTTAAGGAAACGAACGAATTTTGAAAGATGCACATTGGTCCTCCTAATTAGTCATTTGCTGAAGGGCACTTGAACACCCCCTCCCCCCCGGGACCTCCTTCAAGGTTTTTTCTCTAACTATGCTCCGTTTCCATATCTCAGCAACTATTTTTCCGATTTCAACGCAAGTGGTTCCAAACATTATAATTAGCTTAATAGTCACTCTTTATAACATTAAACTAAATTTATGAGTAGCAGTTACCACTATTTCCGAATAATAGTTTAAGCCAAATTTGTAATTAAGTTCCTAGCTTAAGCAAACGTACGAATTTTGAAAGATGCATAGTGGTCCTCCTAATTAGTCATTTGCTGAAGGACACTTGAACAACCCCTCCCCCCCGTCCTTCCTTCAAGGTTTTTTTTCTCTAACTATGCTCCGTTTCCATATCTCAACAACTATCTTTCCGATTTCAACACAAGTGATTCTAAACAATATAATTAACTTAATTGTCACTCTTTATAACATTAAACTAAATTTATGAATAGCGGTTACCACTATTTACGAATAATAGTTTAAGCCAAATTTGTAGTTAAGTTCAAAGCCTAAGCAAACGAACGAATTTCGAAAGATGCATAGTGCTCCTCTTAATTAGCCATTTGCTGAAGGGTACTTGAACAACCCTCCCCCCCCCCGGCCCCTCCTTCAAGGTTTTCTTCTCTAACTATGCTCCATTTCTATATATCAGCAACTATCTTTCCGATTTCAACGCAAGTGATTCCAAACATTATATTTAACTTAATAGTCACGCTTTATAACATTAAATTAAATTTATGAGTAGCGGTTATCACTATTTACAAATAAGAGTTTAAGCCAAATTTGTAATTAAGTTCCTAGCTTAACAAAACGAACGAATTTTTATGCATGCATAGTGGGCCCCTTAATTAGTCATTTTCTGAAGGACACTCGAACATCCCCTCCCCTCGGCACCTCACTCAAGGTTATTTTCTCTAACTGTGCCTTTTTGCAATAACTGGGCTAATAATGTTCCAATCTTCTCGAAACCAGCTCAATTTTGTAGTGCGCCTACTATACGTTAACGTAGGCAGCGGGGACCTGTCTCAGAAGTTCGTTCGGAAAGAGGTTTGTTTAGAACAGAATGCACCCCTGGCAGTGGTAGGGGGAAATAAAAGATTTTCTAGAGCGTACGAGCATGCCGGGTATACGGTTCCGAAGCCATCGTAGACCGTGGCCAGAGTTCCGTTTTTTAAGAGATTTAAGTTCATTACAAGGGCTCGGGCAACGCCGGGCGGGTCAGCTAGTTAATTATAAAAGTAAGTAAATTATGAAAATTAATTTATAAGTTATAATATTTATTTACGTTTTCATATGCTTATAGATTTTCAGGATCAAAGAAATTAAAGAAGTAAAACATGATTTTTAAGTATATAGTTTCATTCAAACAATCAAAGTTTTGCGAAACTTGTAAAACACTTCAAACTCTTAAGATTTTTTTCCGTAAAACATTCCGCATTTCTGAATGCTATTAATAAAATAAAGTGCACCTGCTAACTTTTTTAATTCTTGCTTTGAGATAGTTAAAAAAAAATCATTAATTTGTTACGTATTTGTACATTTTGGAGGAATTAAATTAAACGAGTATACAATTTATAATGTAATGTAATATGCAGGGTGGCTACTAAATACTGTTACACTCCAAAAAAATAAGAATTAATTTTAATCGTTTGATAAAACAATTTATTTTTCTATTTCAGCTTTTGGCAATTTTCTATTAGTGTAGACAATTTTTGTATAAAGCAAATGTTTAAAATTATTTTATAGATGGAAGCCACTAGAATGACGATTAACCCCTTGAAGGGCACCGGTATATTATATATACCACTTAATTTTAATCCCAAAATGCCACAATGACACCAGAATTTTATAATCAAATTTTGAAGTTATAAGGTACATGAGGAAAAGCTTTTACTTATTTTAAAATAAATTCGTTCGTGAATACTTGTGTCAGTCAATCATTTCAATATTTTAGCTACAATAGTACTTTGCCCCTGAAGGGGTTGAACAGCTGTTTGATCGCAGATTTTCCACAGGTAAAATCTTTAAGTAATTAAAATACCTTGATTTTAATAGAACATTTATATTATAGAACTATAAATCGATTATTGGATACTACCAGCTGTAAAGATTGACCTAGGTCTGGTCGTTCACGCATAGTTCGCACAAAAAAGTGCATCAAAAGAATTCGTGAAAGATACGAAGAAATCCACAACGCTCTGTAAATAAAATGGCTGCAGAAGAGAACGTGAGTCGCAGAACTATGCAAGTTATTATAAATGAAGACCTGGGTTTTCGCCCTTATCGCAAAAGAAAAGTTCAAGGTTTGACTGCTACACAAAGAATTAAAATATTACAAAGATACAAGAAATTGCTGAAGCGGTATGTTAGGAAATGTGTTGACAGAATAATATTTTCTGACGAGAAGCTATTTTTGCACTGGACAGTGTTATAATGCTAAAAATGATGTCGTATATTTAACAACCTTCGAGGATATACCTGAAAACCTTCAAACTGTTAAACGCTTTCAGAACGAGAATTCTGTTATGGTTTGTCAAACAATGGAAATTTACCTTTGTAATTTATCGATGGGATAAAAATCGATGCGGAATATTACAAACAGGACATATTGGCTACACATTTATTGCCACATGCTGACAGGTTGTATCCCAAAAGGAATTGGATATTTCAGCAAGATGCTGCACCTTCGCACTGAGCTAAATCAACACAGGCTTGGCTCCTTGCCAATTGTCCAAACTTTATAATGCAAGATGATTGGCCTCTTTCTTCGCCGGATTTAAATCCTTTAGATTATTGCGTCTGGGGGATTTTAGAGGCTAAAGTAAATAGCAAACAACACAAAAGTTTGGACTCTCTCAAAGCTTCCATATTGCAGGAATGAGACCGATTACCTTTTAAAATGATTCATGTGCCGCAGCCGGACATTGGCATAAGCGATTATCTTTGGTAATTTATAAAGATGGTGGTCGATTCGAGTAAATTTTTTTACAAGTAAACTTTCATCTCTGATGTTCATCATATTAGTGTATTTGTCATTTTATATTTGTAAAATAAAATGACTGAATATTTGTAACAGTATTTAGTAGCCACCCAGTAGTATATGTGTGTGTTGTGTAATCAACGATATCTTAATTTAATCTATACAAAACTATAAAACAACTTGCACAAATAACTTGTACAATAATTAACATTTATCTCTTAGATTACATTCCTGTTTATAATTATTTTGATTGTATTTGTATATTTAGCAATACATATAAGAGTACAATTAAATGACACAAAATAATATAAAAGAAAAATTAGCTTATAATAATTACAATTTGTTAATGAAAAGCTTATCATAGGCCACGATACACATGTTATTTGTGATATTACCATTGCATGCATTTTCAAAAACATTGGAAGTGTTACGCTATTAGATAGCTTCCGTACTCTGAATTCTAGCTCTCCTTCTTCTTCCAGCTCTCTGAATTCTAGGCCTATGCGCTGACACAAAAATGGCAGCTTTAATAAGCGGATTTCTGTTCAGATTTTGTGCGATCTGAGACTAACATTTAGCTTGAAGCGTCTGCGTCGTCCGATAATCACAGGACCCCGAGCTCAACCCTTTCCTCTTTTCTCTGCATTAAACTTATCGTATCTGACTTTTAAGTTTTACCGGTAGCGTCTTTATTTCACGTCTGTACGGTCATCAAGTGTGTCGGAAAAAGGCTTAGGGACGCTGGATGATCGCGCGTCCGCCGCTACGCGAATTCGACCTTCCGGGCGATCGTCCAATGTCCCTACGCCCTTTCCCGAGACTTGGCCGGCTCTTTAAAAAGCTAAATTCAAACCCGGAAAAATTAAAATGGTTAAACCCCCTTCTACCCTGGAACTCGAAAGTGTCCCTCCAGAAGCAGCAGAAATCCATCCTGGAAAAACGACTGATTTTACGTATATTTAGGATTATTAGCGACATTTCCCGAGCCCATGATAATGACCTTAAATGTATCTAATATACCGCCGATTTCGCAGGGCGGCGGACGCGCGACCGTCCCGCGTTCCTATTCCCGTTCTCGACACATTTGATCAGCGTACAGACGCGAACTAAAGACGTCACTGGTAAAACTTAAAATCCAGATACGATAAGTTTAATGCAGAGAAAATCTGGAAGAGTTGGGCTTGGGGCCCTGAGATCATCGGAAGACCGCAGCGGCTTCGAGCTTAATGTTTGTCTCGGGAGGCTCCCTCACATTTGAATACCACTATTTTCTAGAAGTATTTTTTGCTTTATTTAATCTGAGAAATAAACTGCGGAGAATACTTTTAGAAACTACTGATATTCAAATTAAAGGCACTGTGCAAATGCTGAAAACATGCGCCTACTACAGCCGCCATTTTTCTGTCAGCCAGTAGGCCTAGTATGCATAGTTCTGTAATACGATGACATATTCAGCACAGTTCTGAAATTCAAAAAAATTTTGAAGCTCACAAGCAAAAATGTATTTCATCTCTGTGAGAACCAAATGTTTTCTATTAATTAGTTAACCCTCTACAGCTTTTACCAAGACATTTTACTCGAGTTTCAAGTTCCAAGGACTACCGTCTAAATTTCGCCTATAGGATCAGCGCTATTTTTGTATTAAATAAGGGAAATAAGGGGAAGTTATTTTATAATATCATTAATCTTACTTCCAAAACTTCACTTAAAATTAAAGTAAGAAAATGACATGGGACAGTATACTGCTTCATTTTTTTTTTACCTTGCGCTTGTAAACGTACAGAAATAAGGGCGGAGCTTAAAGAAAAGTAGATGAATGGGCATTAGTAGAATTTTAAAAATACGTTTATGAGCGTCTAACCGAGAGGTGTGTTCAGAAAACCGGAATTTCTAAAAATACTGAAGACACGGTATCTTAAAAAAAAGAGGAGGGGGGGGGGGGGCATTGGTCGATTTTTTGCATTTTAGATGAGATTTGTAAGTTAAAAAACAATTTTCGGTAATTTTATTTTCATTACTATGCGAATATGCATTCCTAAAATATTTTTCAGCTTTTCTCTTATTTATTTTTTAATGATTTACATATGAGGCGTTCCAAAATTTACAGGGACTTTTGATAATCTATTACTGAATAATATTCTTTAAGTCAATATTACTAACATTTATTCTCTTACGTTAAATAACGCCCATCTTTATAACACTATAACCCTTTCTTGCCGAATAACCACTCAGTCGGAGGACTCAATGTCGAGGATTTTACAAGCTCATAAACTCCAATGTTCTTAAATGCAAAAATTCTCGGCTACTTTATGCATGTATAGGTATACCACATGCATATACCTTGTATAGAACAGATGCTTTCTGACTGCAAGTCTGACACTGTAATGGTTTTGTCTCACTTTGTTTCACCATATAGCTTTGTGTGCTATAATATTTATACATAAAAAATGTTCTCAAATAGAAACTCTCTTTTCATGAAATCATTTTTTATTCGTACGCGTATAAAATTTATCTTAATCCATGCGATCGAATTTCCAAGAAATCGAAAATTTCATACTGAAAATTTCACGCGTATGGAGTTATGATTGAATGTGTGAAATGTAATGTGTAAATGTATTGAAAATACATGAGAATATTCTTAGGAAGAAAAAGAAAGAATAAAGAAGAACATCTCTCTACAGATGGAAGAGGAAAACCCATAAATATATATATTTATAAAATTAATTATTGACATTTTTAGTTATTATTTTTGATACGTAAACGTTAAACTACTATGTATTTAATAACTAAATTATGTCATGTGAAAATTTAACTTAAAACAATCTGTAATGAGAAAAGTCTAGAATAAGAAACTGTAACATTGTTTTTAAAATCGTCATTATTTTTATTTCCTCATTTCTTTTTCATTTAATTTTCAACTATAATTATAAAAGAAAGAAGAAAATACTTTTCAACTTATTTTTAACCCTCCAACGCTCATATCGCGTTTCACTTATTCTATACAATCACGCGGGGTACGCTATTTTCGCATTGTCTTAAATTTTTATTGTATTTAAGTGTCGGGAGAAGCTATTTCTTCTTTGAATCTTCTTTATTTTATTTTGAAACATCGAGTGTCGTTAACAAATTATAATACACATTAATTTCATATGTAATATTTCATCATATTTTTGCTCTGAATCAATTTATTTATTATCGGAATTTATTTATTTTTAAGAATATTATATTACTATAATCTTTATAATATACAACTAATATTCAGTCGAATAAAAGCAATTGTTTAGACGTGAACTGTAAATTCAAAAGTTCAAATTATGAAAACTAAAAACATTCGAAACCAATCCATTTATTTTATTTCTTATTTTTGAATCCGAAACGATTCACCATACGACATTCAGCAAAGTCAACTTTGAACTGATAACTATTATAAATAGCAAATAAAAATAGGCCGCGATATTACAAGAAAATGAAAAAAATTGCCCGCGGCTGATGAATTAAAGAATATTGTATTGGAAAAGCTGAAGAAAAATCAACAACGTTTTTATATCGCTTTTAATTACTCATATATCAGATGTGTGTAAGGTGTACATGTTAACAACCTCATAATATTTAACGGAAGAGTAACTCCACAGATTTCAATTTTTCTAAAAAGAAAATAGCAGGAGTCTGTCGAAACATTTCTCATTGAGCCATGTTTTTGTGAAATAATGAACCGTCCTTTTTATATATTTCTGCAAAATCTAGTCATAATTTTGTGAATTTGGAATTATCACTATATTCAGGTTCTCATTTTTTCTCTACCAGCGGATGAAAGGTTCTGCGTTCATAGATGGTAAACGGGATGTTCTGGGTTCGAACCCATGTCATGCATGTCGTCTTAATCGTTCGGAGTTTTCCGTGGTTTTCTTGGAACCTGCGTAAATATCGGCTAGGTTCCCTTAGAAAGACCCCCACGGAGGGCAATTACCCCTCTCGGCCTATATCCCTCGTGCAAATAATTGGCCGTATCAAAAAATAAACTCCAACTACCAGGTTTTTTTGTCTATTTTAAAAAAGATCTTTTTCTATATTTAAAAAAGCTCGATAATAGGTTAATAGGTTGTTAAGCGATTTTAGCTGTTTCGTGACATGTAAGATTTTATTTTTAAATAATTAAATTTGTTAAAGGTTTAGTTTGTAGATGGATAAGTCTTATAAAAGGTTTGTTTTTAAGATACAATTTGTGATAGATAGTATGTACAGTGAAATTTTTTTGTGAAAAATCCTGTTTTAAGATAAAAATTGACAGAAAATTCACCAATCTAACATAATTTAACTATATTTAAAATGAAATCACATGTGAGAAAATCAAAAGAAAATATATTGTAAAAATTAAACAAAATAAATTGAAAATCAAATATGAAAAACTATGAATATCTTATGGATTCGTCAGAGGAGCTTCATAAGAATAATTCATTTTAAAGATATGTTACTTCATCGAAAATTGTCATCATTAAGCCTAAAAATATTACGCTCCTTATAACATATCGGAAAAACGCAAAATAAGTGAAAAGAAGAAGAGATTCAAAAAATAAATTATGATTCAACTGTAATAGATAAAAAAGCTATATAATAATAGACACAACTCCCCAGTAAAATAAAGATAGCAAGTGATTAAACGAGATTTTAAAATATTATCCATATGCTATACCATAGCACATCACTAAGAAATGCTGAATAGCTGAATAGCTGAATACAGGGTGATTATAAAAAAAGTATCCCGATATACGAGTCCCTAAACTGTCATACCGTTCACAGAAACTGAATGAATTTCTGGCCTAAAGTATTTTGAGGTATGCGCTCAAGAATCATGGGAAAAACAACAGTTACGGTTGCAGTGATAAAATTTCGAAAATTTCAAATGGTAACACCTACTTTTTTTTTATTGGAATGTGATCTTCAAAGTGAAAAAACATAAAAAGAGTTGGAACGGTACCTGTAGCACGAAAATCGCCGGCGCTAGACAGACTAAGAAGAATAGTGAAAACAACCAATAAGGACAGAGAAGCAACAGAAAACAAAACATTTTGTTGTGTTTCATACATTTTCCATTTCACACACGATAACACTTTACATGCGGCAGATGGTGGATAGCACTGAACAATAAAATGTTTACTATGGAATAATATGGTTGTATACAAAATTTAAAATTAGAAAGTATGTAGTTAATAGTATTTAAAAATGTGGAAAGATAAATGTAGGTAATAACATAAAAATTGAATAGATAAAGAAGATAATATAATTTAAATATATATAAACTCGGTTTATGGCGTCAGGTGCCACCATCCGAAAAATGTACAAGAGACCAACTCCATTTCTTCCGGTCAAGAGTCCATTCCTCCTCCAGGCCCCTATCCCTCATGGCTTTATTTATACCATCCATCCAGGTCTTTCGTGGTCTTCCTCGTTTCTTCTTTTGGTTTGTTCTATAATTAGATGCGATTTTGGGTAGTCTCTTGTCACTCATTCTTTTAACATGACCATACCAGATTAATTGCTTCTTTTGGAGCTCGTCTAATATGGTTCCCTTTATTTTCATAATTTCTTTGATTCTTTCATTTGTTATTCTTTCTATTATTGATATCCTGCATGATCTTCTTAGGGCATCCGTTTCCACTGCTTCTAATTTCTTTCTTTCTGTCTGCATAATTCTCCATCCCTCTGCTTCATATAAAATAAATCTAGTCGTTGGGGGCCACCGTAATACTTACCCATCATGGATATGCATAATGTAAAATATTAAAATAAAAATGTGTAAACTACTTATAAAATGCATTGCAATTCAAATAAAATCGTGGATTGATGACGTCATAAACTTTAAAGGCTCGATTACTGAATTGCTTGAAAGAGGTTTTTCCTTATAACTCCAAAAATAATAATCCTATTAACTAGCAGTTTATTGCATCTGATTAAGCGTCAAATTTCCAATTAAAATATATCTTTGAAGTGAAATTTGGATGAAATACAGGGTCATGAAAAATCGAAGAGTGTGGAAAATAGGATTCCAAATATCTCGGCAACTCATTATCCGATCGACTTCATGCTTTATGCAAAATTTATGTTGTTTTATTGTCTTTTATGTTCATTTCTTAAAATAAACAATTTCGAAAATTTTTATATACCTTTTATCAGAACGAATATTTCGAGAGTCCGAAAAAAATTGTTCCAGTTAATCGAGGTTATTGAAATGAAATAGGCTTCTTCCCATTATTACATACTAAGTACATACCAAATTGCAAGTCTCTATCTCAATTTTTTCGGGAGATACAGCGTTTACAGACACACAGACACACAGACACACAGACGGACGGCAAAATTTTTTTTCTAAAAATATGTTTTTCGGAATCTCCAGTGTCTGAAACGTGTAAATCCGTCAAAAAAAATTTTCGATTTTCAAAACGATTACAAGACTTTCCCTATACTACGTATGATGGGTAAGTAAAAAATTAAAAAGATGAATATGTAAATGATAAATTAATATTAAAAAAATAATAATTTAAGGGGGTAAAAATATATAGCCATGTATGAGGAGTCATTATGTAATTGATAATATGATTGTGTTAATGATAGAATGATAAATGATTGTGTTGAATACATGAAACCCGCTTTTTTAAAGAAATTATTTTTAGTAACTTTATATACAGAGTGTATCCCTCTAATATTTAACAAATAGGTAATTCCTAAACATTTAGTTTAATAGGTATAGTTTCAATTCTAATAATGTTGTGAATGTTGATCTTCTTCGGATTAAAATCCATTTACGTCAAAATAATTATTCCTTTTTTTTTTAAAGTTGCAAAATTATTATTATTATTTTTTTTTTTTTTTTTTTTTTTTTTTTTTTACGGTCTCTGGTTTTCAGGGTCCTGTGTTATAGTTTAAAAAAATCTTTCTTCATTCTCTAACAAGTAAAACGGTAAAAATTAAATTAAAATTTTTTGTACTGGCACTAAAAATATTTTTTTTTTCCGTTTTTAGTGCCAGAAATTGGCGGAAATTCATAAAATTCAAAGATAATTTAGTAAGTTTTGGTCGTAAAAGAATAGAATTTTTACTGTTCTACTTGTTAGAGCACGCTATTTTTTTTTTCTAAACATGACCTCTAGAACCCAGGGTTCATATAAAAGTTAATATATTTTTTTATATATATATATATATATATATATATATAACTAATTTGAGTAAATGGATTTTCATATCATGAAGAAGAACATTTGTAACATTTTTGTAATTGGAACTACCTGTTCCTAAACTAACGGTTTAAAATTTCTTACCGGTCTTAGATCAAACAGTAAACCATGTATATGTACATATATATATAATTTTGAACATGCATGCATATCATAAGCAGTATTGCAGTTATGATTCAAGTTTTTTGGATGCAAATTACGATAGCTATCGTATCATAATTGATGGCTAAAGGGTTTTTTTTCAGTGATAATAAAATAACCGGAGATGAAAAATATGTAGTGAATATGTAGTAAATTTAAAAGGAGATTTTTTTTCTCCAGATGGTAAGTAAAAACACCAACTACAGATTTTTACTCACCGAGAAAAAAGATCTATTTCTATACAAACAGGAATTTATTTTTTAAGCACATTTTTTCAATAGTTTCTGATGAATATTACCTTTATTTTTTTTTATTTTTTAAGTCACTGTCTATTCGAAATTCTTGCAGAATCACCTGCCTTTGCAAAACATTATGCCTATGGACGATTTTATTTGCTATTTAGTACATTTGTTTTTATAACTCAAATTTAAAATGAATCTATCGGTTTCTTAATATTCAGGGTCCGGTGAAGCCAAAGAAAAGCCCAGGGCCCGGTATTCATTCGGGACAAAAAATTAAAAATTTTCTACTCCCTAGAAAACTGGTATGAATATTTGCATAAATAGATCTCATATTTCAAGTTTTTAATCTTATCTTCCTCTAAATGTACAAAATATTGATTATACTTAGTACAAGGTCAAAATAGATGTAAAATATCAGCTTTACAATTTTAGCATACCAAATTTTGGGGCCCCAAAGTCAGGGGTCCCATGGCCATGGCCCAGTTGGCCCATGCTTTAATCAGGGCCTGACTACGTTCTTGTAATCTAATAATGTATTTAATAATGTGCTAAGTCTTTATTAATTCTTTTTTTAAAATAATTTTATTACAATTCCTCCTGTTGTACATTTTGATATTTGCTATTTAGCAATGTGTTTGAGGCATGCATGTCGGTATTTACATCAACGTAATTAATTTTTTTATAAAGCTGTGATGCAAAAAATTTGTATCGTTGCCTCTTTTTAAAATTTGTGTAATCTCAGATTTTGGTTACATTAATATTCATTCATCTGCCAGTGTATCAAAAGTATATTTACATTAAAAGAAAAGAGTAAGCAAATGCACAACAGATGACGCTACTGTCCAAGTTTGAGAGAGTAACAAGTTATTGCATTTGAATTATAATACTAATCAAACACTATCTTTTCTTGTGTCACAAGTTTTACAAGATAAATTCTTCAAACAAGTGAGTGAATTGTTTGAAACGAATATCATTACTCGTTCTAACTCTTTATTGGCTTTTCCAATGTTGTATGTTGAAGAGAAAAAAAAAACTTTGCACGTCCAAGCCTGAGTATAAATATGCGAATAAAATTCCTTTACTATTAAGAAACATAATCATATGAATGTTGCAGTTGATTTCTTTAATTCTGCAGCTATACTTTCAATTATTTTTATTTCGAATTAAAGCTTTTTTAAATTTTTTTAATTAGTAAACAATATCTAAAGAATCCAAAATTTAGTATAGGGAGTCAAGAGATGGTTTTAATAGTCATAACATTATATGCAAGATTTTTAAACGCTATTATAAATAATTACTTTAAAAAAATTAACTACTGTATTTTTCAAACGAAAAATATTTCTAATGTTTTATATAAGATCTCGACAAGCAATTATTGTGAAAATGACTTGGAAAAAATAAAACGATTAAAGCTAACGGAATATATATTAAATGATATATAATATTTTCGTATATTTTTCTGATTTAAATACATTTATTTGTGATCATTCATACATCTTCTCCCAAATTATAGCTTCAAATTCCTACAATACTTGAAATGGAAAAGCAAAGTATATATATTAACTTTCTTACTATAGATGGCAGCACTACTTATCTAAATTGTTTTATTATAAGGATATTCTACTAAATAACTACGGTTTTTTTTTATTGTTTTTATTTTTACCTCGTAATAATAAAAAAATAATAATTATTATTAATAATATAACAAAAGGGAAAACTTTAGTAAAATGATGATTAAATTCAAATTGTTTCTCACAAACATTTGGAAAATTGGAATTTACCTGTGGTGACAGGCACTGAAGTAATTATTCAAGCTTATCAAAGTTTTCGGTATTTTTTCAACAGAGCAGAGCTGAAAGTGGAAGAAATTTCGTTTTCATTCTTTAAAAAGTTATGAGCGACTTCACTTCGTTTGATCTCTTCTGAAGGTGTTTATTTTGGTATGATCATTAAAAGAAATCGGGTGAGTTTATAAATTATTTATGTAGTTCTCATACATTTTTTAAAAAATCTGAAATAGGCGTTCCCAACCTTTTATAATATTTAAAAAAAAAATCTTTCATAAATCAGCAGAAAAATTATGTCCACTTTTTTTTCTTTATATATTGCGTATGATTTAATAAACTAAGGTAAAAAGTAATGATTTAAAAAATAAAAATTAAAAGTTACGCTCTTATTAAAAAATACGTATATTTTGGGTATTATCTTGATTAATCGTGTGATTAATTTATTTTGTAGGGGGAAAAAATGACTGCACTCTTGTTAAAAATTTATCTCCACGTTACTGCATTTTTCCAGTTTAATTTAGAGACGAATTTATATAGTTTATTTTGAAAAAAAATTGTTTGATCTCTTCTGAAGGTGTTTATTTTGGTATGATCATTAAAAGAAATAGGGTGAGTTCATAAATTATTTATGTAGTTCTCATACATTTTTTTAAATCTTAAATAAGCGTTCCCAATCTTTTATAATACTTTAAAAAAATCTTTCATAAATCAGCAGAAAAATTATGTCCACATTTTTTTTTTTTCTTTATATATTGCGTATGATTTAATAAACTAAGATAAAACGTAATGATTTAAAAAATAAAAATTAAATGTTACGTTCTTATTAAAAATTGCGTATATTTTGGGTATTATCGTGATAAATCGTGTGATTAATTTATTTTGAAGGGAAAAAAGAATGCACTCTTATTAAAAATTTATCTCCACGTTTCTGCTTTTTTTCCAGTTTAATTTAGAGACGAATTTATATAGTTTATTTTGAAATAAATGGTTAGATATAGCAATATTGCAAGGATTATTTCAAGGTATGAAAATACTACTTCACTTATCTTACAGGCGTGAATTTAGTGTTATACCAAGTATAAAAATAAAAACTGAATCAAAGTGACCACTGATTTAACAAAAAAGAAGGTTAAAATATAAAAACTCTTTAACCTCGGAGCGGAGGGAGAGTGAAGAACCAGGAATATTTCTAAATAAATTCATCAATAAAATGTGTATATAAAGTACACGTTATATAATAGGCCGATTAGCTGCACGAGGGATATAGGCCCTAGGGGGGAGTGCCCTCCGTGGGGGTCTTTCTAAGGGAACCTAATCCGTATTAACGCAAGGTTCGAAGGAAACCACGGAAAACTCCGAACGATTAGGCCAATGGGCGCGACTAGGTTTGAACCCAGCACATCCCGTCTACCAGTTTTGAGAGCACAGCGTTATATAACAGGAAATTATAATTTTTTTTATTTTTCAGTATATATATATTTATAGTATAATATCAGAACCTTGTGATATACACAAAACTGTCACTGTTTAAGAATATTTTATTAATTAAAAAATATATATTTAGTGTTTTTTTATGTAAGAATGCGTGTATAATAAGAATGAAAGTTCAAGGAATAAATATATATTTTTGACCTAACATTCGAGATTTTTGTTGAAGATAAAAATGTATACACAATTTTCTAACAATCTGAACATTTTTTTAAAAAATCAGTATACAAAATTTTATGAAGAATAACTGTTCATTGATAATAAATGCAATGGTTTAAACCAGCCATACTGAACCTGCGGCCAGGCGTACTTTTATGTGTGGCCCGAGACACATAATCATTAATCCCTATTTATAAAATTAATTGAGATGTATATAAAAGTTTTTAATATTTTCCTTGTTCATTTATATATTTTCATGGAAAGACAATTTCCTGTTATTTATAATCACTAATTTAAAATTACCTTAAAATATCTTAAATGACGTTTCCTTAGTCAAAGTTCTTTTTACTGCAGTTTTACTTGTGCTATAGTAGTGTATATGTTACGGTCAATATGATTAATCGGTCATTGTTAATGATAACCGGTTATCATTAATAATGACAGGATTAATCATATTGACCGTAACATATACATTTCTTAATCCTGAACATAAAACAAACATTATTCCAAATTAATTTAATTTTCACTTTAATATTTCTACATTAAAAAAAAAAAAAAAAAAAAAAAAAAAAAAAAAAGTTTTTGTATTGAGAAAAAAACTGTTTATTAGAAAAAAATCCCTTGACTTGTTTTTTGTTTTGTTTTGTTTTGTTTTGAGAATTTGGAATCGCTGCATTATAATACTGTTACGTTTTATACTTATCATACAGCTAATAAGGCTTATTCGGGTTAAATATTTGTCGCAGAAAAAATTGGCAGCAAAAAGTTTTATACCACTATTTCAAAACAAAAATCTTCGCGTCATTTGCAATAGAAATTTATATATTTTTTATATTATTATACAAGTGTGTTGTGTGCGACCCGCCTAACGTCACAAATATATGTTTGCGGCCCGCGATAAAAAAAAAAAAAAAAAAAAAAGGTTGAGTACGGCTGGTTCAAACGATAAAATATTATACATTTTTATTTTAAATATAAAGAGTGAAATTACGTGTCATTAAATTTTTAAGGCGTACTTTTGATTGTTAAGGCGTGAAATAAGCTTGTAGAAGCATAGGCATTGAGAATGTCTCTGGTTACAACTCTGTTAATGATTTATCTCCGTGCATGTTTATATATTTTGCCCACGGTCTGATTACTGAAAAGGCACAGAGAGAATGAACTTACCCTCTACAATTGAAAAGGGGCCTGGTCCAGATATGGCTGAAAAAAATATGTTATTAATTTCTATTTTTATATTTTCACACTAAATTTTAAAAATATTTTTGAGAAAGCAAACAAGAGGAAATCTCCAGCAAGAAAAAAATTTATATTATTTTAGAAAAGTTCTGTTTTGAATATCATGAAATGTTTAGTTGTCTGCATCTGATCATCTGCCGCGTGTCTGATTTATCACTAAATAAAGATTTTTCACAGATAGTTAAAGACAGCCACTAGCACAAAATCTGGCCATTAATAGGATTAGATCTATATCCAAATACTTGAAAATATGTTTTCTAATATGTAAAAATCTTCCAACACTCGAACGAAAAGTTTAAAGTAGCTCTTTTTTTGTGTGTGCTGGTTTAAAAATTTAATGTGAATTGAAAGACTTCTGCATGACATCGCTCATTGATCAATTTGGCATTATTCTGGCATTATTTATCATCTACGGATTTTCCAGACTAGAAATCAGTCCGTGCAAATCCGAGGATGGAGTTTTCTACTCACTCACCACAGCGGATGTGATATTTTTTATATAATTCATTATTCATTAATACAAATATGTAATAAATAAAAAAGTATAATGGTTTACGTGAAAACTGCATATTTGTATTCTTCACATTACATTAAATTCATATTAGGCATTAAATTCTCTTTTAAGAAAATTGCTTCCCATTTTATTTAAAACTTTTCTGTTTTTACCTAAAAAGTGTGGTTTCGTACCTTCTTTCAATATATCGCAAGAAAATCTGATTATCCACTGAAGGGGAAGTTCTCCCGAAAAACTTTCTTCCATTTTTCCCTTGCATTTTTTGAACCCTTAACGTGTTTAGAATATGCCCTCTAAACCGTTTTTCGTTCTATCCAATATTTAAGTCGTAACAAACAACAGTTTAACGGGCTAGTATCACACTGACAAAATGGCTGATCAAAAACTTTAGACGCATTTTTCTTGAAACTTTTTTTAAACAGGTGTATTTTTTCACGCTTATACCGTTCAATCTTCAACGTTTTGTAATTTGTAATATTTTTTTTTTGTTTTTTTTTTTTTTTAGTTGGAGGACAAACCTTAAAAAAATAAAGATTTTTAATATAAAAAATTAAAAATTAATGCTAAAATTGACCTCAAACTTCAAGCAGTCGCCATTTTGTGAAATTATAAATTTACCTTATCAATTTGAGGTTTAACATCCACCTAATTAATATTCTTTTAAGAATCCGTATAATTTTTTTCAGGTCGTTATTGTAGCGCAATCATGTACACCGATTTACTGTAAAAGCCGTGCGTAGTAAACTTTGGAAGAGTTTAGATCAATTAAAATATCAGAATTTTCATATGACAATATTCACATTCTTAGGCAAAAGTACAATAATTTCAATGCCAAAAGCCATTTTTGTCTATTTGTATAATTTAAATAACAACAACAACAAAAATGCCCGAAAATGCCCTACAAATCATGTCGTATCCGGAAAACATTCCTTTAAACGTCCATTTACATTAATGGCGTTATCGTTTTAGTCGTTGGCGTTCCAGGCGTTAAATCATAAGACCCAACCAATCAGCGGCTTGTAAAAAACCAATGAAGTACGCTGATTGGTTGGAAAACCTATGCCTCGCAGACCTCATAGACCTGGCAGGCGATTACGCAATAATGGAAACGCAGCATAAGTCTCAATTTTATGCCTAAACAAGCTATTTTAGTGACTAAAAATATATTTATCTAGTTAATATTATGATATTTCCTAAAGTTTGACGTGTATTTTGTCTTGCAGTATTTTGTGCGGTTTAGGAGGAATGATGTTTTTACGAAAATTTTGCCCAAGCATAAAAAAAAGGGTGAAGCCGATTCTGGCAAAAAATTCTCGGCCGCATGCTTCGAATGAAGAAGTTTGAAGTTAAAAATAGACTGGTTACAAATAGTGTTGTAATTTCCTATATATTTTAGTTCTATACTTTTTCTCTAGAGTAAACTTGTGGGAAAGTACGACGAAAACTTGTCATAAATCTGAAAATACTGATGCCGTTTTCAAATACACTTACAATAGTGTTATTTCAACAGATGAAATCAATCAAAATAAAGTACCCTTACTACAAATGTCAAAATATTTGAAAAAAAAACTTGGCACTAAAAGTCTTCCATGTCAAGTTCTAATATGGTTAATATTGTTCGCATATTTGTAATATTAATTTATCACACAAAATGATTATAACATAATCCCGTATTTCAAAGAAATATATTGAATTTATTTGTACAAGGGGCGTTCCATAAAAACTGCGAAAGAAATAATAATAATAATAATAATAATAAAGAAATATGGGTATAGCCCTTTCTTTTTTTCAAAATGTCCTTCCTCTGATAATATGCATTGTTCCCATCGTGCAATCTATATTTCGAAGCAAGTGACGAAGCATTTTGTGGAAACTATTTTAATAAATCCTACATTGCTGAAATAATGTGAATATACCAGTATTTAATTTTCTTCCACGGATTTATCGTTTGTGCACAAGCGATGCAGAGGCTACTTGGGAAATAACGAAGCTTTTCAAAAATGATTGATGTCATCAAACTGAAAATGAATATAAGTTAATTGATGGAAAAATCCGCTGGCGTACATGAGAGCGCAAAAAACCAATTAACGAAACTTGCTAGCATGACGCAGTGATTTCTTTACATGAATTAATTTATGTTTTTATTTATGTCTGGATTTATTTTTAACAGTGTGTGAAAAAATACTTGTTGATATGTTTGGTTCATTTTACAGATTTGTTATTTATTTTGAAAAAACTTTTACTTTCGAAACCGGTTCCTAAAATAAAAGTGTCCGAAGAAAGAAAAAAAAAAACTGCAACCAAAATTGAAAAAAGTACGAAGATACCCATTTAGACACAAACCTCAGATATCCTATGCAAAAAAGAACAATTTGGAAATTGTACGTCCAACGTGACAAATGAGGTGCGTTCGTACTATAACTAGTTTCAGTGAAATGTATTATATCGTCTGTTATTGTCATATGATTAATTTCCGGAATAAAATAAGTACATTTTAAATTGGCAACATTTTATCTTTTGTTGGCATTTACTGAAAGTTCCAATGGAAAATTTAAGCTTAGCTTTGAAAATTTCAGAACTTGAAATCCATATTTAGACTCTTTTACCATTTAATATCCATTTCTCCGGAAACATCTATCTAAAAAACTGTCGGTAGATTATAGGATTGCTATAATGAAACAAATTAAGTATACAAATTAGTTTTTTAAATTCAGTTATACGGAAATAATTTGACTCCATCTTAAATAGGACGTAATCCCCATGGCAACCTAGAATCATTACTTATCATGGGATATCATTGAATTAATTGCGTATGATAGAATTTAATAGTATGAAGAATGTGACTATAACTTGGTCATAGAGGTTATAAAATGTCATATACGTCATATATGACTAATACCGTCATACATTTCAGATAACTTGGCGATACATCTCGGTCGCTTGACGATTAATCCTCGGAAGCTGCTATAACAAGGAAGTATCGATTTTTTTTTTTAATCAAGTTATTTAATAAATATTTTTATTAATATCTTTTTAAGTTTTCATTTGATTTTCATAAAATTTGAAATGACTCGACAAACGTCTATTATACATATTAAGTTTCAAACCATTCGGTTCGGTATTTTTTGCCCTGTTATATGCGGACAGACGGACAGACAAACATATGGACCAGACGACGACTATTGGTGCTACGCATTTATAAAATTACGAACGCCCTTAAAGAGAGAGAGAGAGAGTAACGCAAACGAAAAGTTTGAGAAGAACGCTGCTATTGGTTTAACATTAGTTTGCGGGTATCTTCGCGTTACTAGCGTAGGCTCTTATGGGATTAAATAAAAAATTCTATCTCTAAATCTTTATTTTAATTTAAGAATAGTCTGACAGCGTGAAGAAAAATAATATAGAATTCTTATCTTAGTAATTAATCGCGAGGGTTTTCTATTTACCTGATTAAGTCGTCATAAATATTTTCTAGCCAATATAAGTATTTTCGTGACAAAAGTAAAATAAAAATATGTAACATACATTCTTTATACATTAAAATCTTTTCTAATAACTGTAAAATCACTAGAAAACGCTTTTGCTTTTAAATAATGAACCTAACTTTATTCAACTTACTAGTTTTTTATTTGAATTTATCATATATATATATATTAATAGGAATTCATTCAACTATGAATATTTAATAAGTTTGCATGGAATAAGACTTTTTGTTGTGGAAAAATAAATTACAAAATGAAACGCGTTGATAATACTTCTAGACATTTTAAGAATTATGTAACAATTTATGTATTTTATTATTTCTTATTTTGCTCATTTTTATTAAGTACGCGATATGTGTGAGACAAATAATTATAAATTAATAAATGGTACACGAACTCCACATTTTCATAAATCCCGAAATTGTGTACATTGTAAAAAAAATATATATATATAATAATAATCCAGAAACGTTGCTCGAAATAATGGGGCAGCATGGTGGCTCTAAATTTGAGAAAGGTTTCTGTATATTTCGAAAAAATATTCGGAAATATTTCTGTATATATATATTTTTTTTTTGTATGTTTTGGAAATGATTCTCTATATTTTGGAAGTGCTTTTGTATATTCGGAAATGTTTCTGATGTATCTTTCGAAAATATATTCAGAAACTTTCCTGACTACGTTACCAAGGTTTCGGAATTTATGTCTAACGTTTCCAAATATGTTGGTATGATTTCTAAATGTAATAAGTGTGACCTTTCCGAGAATAGTGCTAAGGTTTTTGCTTTAATCTGCAAAATTTTCAGATAGGTATTTTGATGGCAGTTTTTGTATTATATTTTATTTTATTTAAGAAAGCAATAAACTTAAGAGAAATAATTAATATTTTCCAAATGAATTCTATTGCATAGTTATATTAAAGTTACTGTTAATCTTTCGTTGGACATTATACACAGTTAAATAACTCGTTCGGAATATATAATTTTCTTTACACTCATATTCCTTGAAACATATTAGATTTTTGTTTAATGAATAATATCTAGTATTCGTATTAATGAAATACAAATAGCATAGTTTATACGTTTTTATCATGTTTTCGTTTTCAGCTTTAGGTCCCTATTCATAATTTTTGTAATGAGCATGATATTTCTGAATTTATTTTTATTCAGAAACGCATGAAATGTACAGGTGTTCTTATTCAGAAGCTATGCAATCGAATGGCATTTTCCATTTATTGATAAATGCAGAAGATTTTTCCGAAAATACTGTAAAAATTGGCGTTTTGAACCAAATTTCCGGACGAGACAGCGCGGGAAAGAGAAAAATCTGTTGTCACGTGACATCAATCGCTTACTACTCGATAAGTAATTCATTTATCAGAAAACGCAAAACACCATTCGACTTCAAATAGCTTCAATAGTCAGGCCTGCAAGTGACATGCATTTGCATTTTTAAAAAAAACCGCCAATGTGTCAGAAAGTTTTGAATTATTGAATAGGGAAAATGTTTTGAGAATTGTCTGTGATAATTTCTTCAATATTTTATTGTAATTAGTTATTTAATCAAAGATTACACGATATTGCTACATTAGTTTCATCTAGGGTTGTAATAATTCATACATATTTTAAAAGAACTTTAAGAAGACATTATTATGTAAAAATTTCTGAAAGATCCAGAACGAAAAAATGCTGAGAATCGTTATACATCTATATATTTAAAACGAAAGACGCATTCTGTCAAATTTTCACACGAATATCGTCTTTTTACGCATGCGTCAACGTTTTGTTTTTTTTTTTTTTTTGAAGGATTCTCCCCTCGAAACGGGAAACTTGATTGATTAGCCTATTTAGCCTAGGGGGGTTGAAAAGGGTTGATTTAAAGACCTTCTAATATATTTTTACTCTGAGGTTGAAAACTAAAGGGTTTTTTTTTCTGTAAAGAACTCATGTTTTCACTACTAAATATGCATCTTTTTTTGCAAAATTTTAAAGAGAGCTTGGTATCATGGTTTATCTGGGTTTTAGAGTCAGGCTGATAAAAGTAAAATTAATGAAAAATTTTAAAGGCCGCGTAATAAAAAAAAAAAAAATAGAAAATACTAAATATTGATATATATATATATTTTTAATTTTTGAGACTGTAGTAAGTAAAAATAAATCATTCAATTAATATTTTTAGTTAAATTCTTGCTAAAATAATTAAAGTATAATAGGATGTAAATTACAAGCTTAAAATTATTTCACTTCATTAGTTGAGTAGGCTGGACTGACAACACAATCTATTGTTTTACATCTATAGAAATCGCTTACACAATATAACAGTTCATAAAATTTTCAATATTTAATTAATTTAAAAGCAGCTAATTAAAAATAAAAGTATATTTCTAAAAGAGCTTTCAAGTTATTTACCGTCAAATTTTGACGGGTACCATCTAGTATAGTTAGAAAGAAAATGTTTTTGTATATGCAATACAGGATGGTTAGTTATTTAACTTACACACTTTATAGTGAAAAAAATGTGAAGTTTTGTAGATTATTAACTAATTTAAAACGTTAAATCTCTTATTATGTGAATTTAGGTTAATAATAATTAAATTGATTTGAGTAATTTTAATTGAGTAATTTTGATTGAGTAATTTTAGATCCACATGTGTGTGAACCTAAAATTACGAGAACACCTATATATTCATATTCTTGAAAATCGTTTTTTTTTTCTATGAACTATGGTGTCATTACATGCGCATAAAAACAGTGAATGAATATTTTAAATATATTCCATTTTCGGCTCTGAAGGGAATTAAAAAAATTTTGCCATCATATATGAAACAGAAAATTTGCTTAGAGGAGGAAACCTACTGCAATAATATGAATTTGTTTGTGTTTAGCACGTTTACTGCGCAACGTCCTCCTTGTAACATTATATACATTTGTTCAATATTATTCCAAGAACCAAATGTAGACGATCGGCATTAGATGTTCTATTTCTTACATAGAGTAAGCAAATTTTTAATCACCTTGCATATAAATGAGGTTACCAATTCTTAGGTTTTCGATCAGTTTTTCCGTGTTCAAGAGCCTAACTAAGATTTTCACAAGAGTGCGGCTGGGGCAAATAGATTCAACTATGCCATTTAAACATTTTTTCTGACAAAAATATACACGAGTCTTGAACGTTTGAAAAGCAAGCCGAGTTGATTTACAGTTATTATATCTATATAATGAGGGTAACGCTGATGTCATATTCACGGTGGCAACACCTGAGCAATAAATTTCGCTTTTAATGCAATTTTTTCAACTTTTAAATATCGCACAGTTTCAATTTTTTCACCGTCGGATAGAAAAAAAAATGTTCTTTCAAATGCAATTTGTTTGAAAATAGTATCTCAATCGATTAATTTTTTATGATTTTTTAAATAATTTTCAAGCATGATTTTTTATGAATCTATTCTTTATCGCGTGCAGCTCAGTTACAAAAGATTAACGCGTTTGCATCTAAAACAATATAAATAGTTCAGCATTTTTTCCGGCTGATATTTCATGACGAAATTAAAACTTCATCAATATATAAGTAAAGTAATAAAATAATTACAAAATAACACAAATGTAATAGACATGTAATCGAACTACGTCCTTAAACCACCGAAATCATCAGAATCAAAAAGGCTGCTATAACTAGCGAAATCTTTGCCCTTTTTTCCGCTATTAACCTCTGCCATGCGGTTAATACGAAAGTTTTGCTTTTAATAAATTTCAAAACTTTATTTGAATACATTGTTAAATATTTTTCATATAAAGATGATTTTTGGTATTGTTAGGAGGCAATCTAAAATAATATATATTTAAAAATATACTAGAGTTTTCAATTTAAAAAAATGTTTTTACCTATTTACCGTAACCCGTGAAGCTTGGGTTAAATCCCAGTTTTGATAACATTTTGGCTAAATGTGTAAACTATAAGTAACTATAATAACTACGATTGAGTAACTACATAATAAAATGTAACTATATAACAATTTAATGTAACTACGCCGTAACTACATAATAAAATGTAAGATACAATTTTTTTTAAGCATTTTCTCGATATTTCTGTTTTAATTGCTACATCTTTACATTGTTACTATTTTCCTGGATAGTCGCCTTTTTGGTGTTTTTGGTGGGCAATCTAAAATATATATATATGCTAAATGTAAAAAATATATTTGAGTTTTCAATTAAAAAAATTGTTTTCACCTATATTCTATAAACCCGGGGAACCCGGGTTGGATCCTCTGATAAATTTAAAGCAGCGAAAATAAAATCTACATCTTTTCTTTTCCTTTCCTTTTTCTTTCTTACCTTTTCCTTTTTGTCTATGAATTGTGAAAAAAGGAGGCAATGTGTTCTATATGCTAAAACTCAAGATGTCGTTTAAATTTAGAATTTTGAGAAATAAATATAAAGCAGCGAAAATAAAGTGTACATTTTTTAATCCTTTCCTTTTTTTCTTACCTTTTCCTTTTTGTCTATGAATTGTGAAAAAAGGAGGCAATGTGTTCTATAGGCTAAAACTCAAGATGTCGTTTACATTTAGAATTTTAAGAAATAAATATAAAGCAGCGAAAATAAAGTGTACATTTTTTAATCCTTTCCTTTTTTTTCTTACCTTTTCCTTTTTGTCTATGAATTGTGAAAAAAGGAGGCAATGTGTTCTATAGGCTAAAACTCAAGATGTCGTTTAAATTTAGAATTTTAAGAAATAAATTTAAAGCAGCGAAAATAAAGTGTACATTTTTTAATCCTTTCCTTTTTTTCTTACCTTTTCCTTTTTGTCTATGAATTGTGAAAAAGGGAAGCAATGTGTTCTATATGCTAAAACTCAAAATGTCTTTTTAATTTAGAATTTTAAGAAATAAATATAAAGCAGCGAAAATAAAGTGTACATTTTTTAATCCTTTCCTTTTTTTCTTACCTTTTCCTTTTTGTCTATGAATTGTGAAAAAAAAAGGCAATGTGTTCTATATGCTAAAACTCAAGATGTCGTTTAAATTTAGAATTTTAAGAAATAAATATAAAGCAGCGAAAATAAAGTGTACATTTTTTAATCCTTTCCTTTTTTTCTTGCCTTTTTTCCTTTTTGTCTATGAATTGTGAAAAAGGAAGCAATGTGTTCTATATGCTAAAACTCAAAATGTCTTTTTAATTTAGAATTTTAAGAAATAAATTTAAAGCAGCGAAAATAAAGTGTACATTTTTTAATCCTTTCCTTTTTTTTCTTACCTTTTCCTTTTTGTCTATGAATTGTGAAAAAAGGAAGCAATGTGTTCTATATGCTAAAATTCAAAATGTCTTTTTAATTTAGAATTTTAAGAAATAAATATAAAGCAGCGAAAATAAAGTGTACATTTTTTAATCCTTTCCTTTTTTTTCTTACCTTTTCCTTTTTGTCTATGAATTGGCAAAAAAGGAGGCAGTGTGTTCTATATGCTAAAACTCAAGATGTCGTTTAAATTTAGAATTTTAAGAAATAAATATAAAGCAGCTAAAATAAAGTGTACATTTTTTAATCCTTTCCTTTTTTTTCTTACCTTTTCCTTTTTGTCTATGAATTGTGAAAAAGGAAGGCACTGTGTTCTATATGCTAAAACTCAAGATGTCGTTTAAATTTAGAATTTTAAGAAATAAATATAAAGCAGCGAAAATAAAGTGTACATTTTTTAATCCTTTCCTTTTTTTCTTACCTTTTCCTTTTTGTCTATGAATTGTGAAAAAAGGAGGCAATGTGTTCTATAGGCTAAAACTCAAGATGTCGTTTACATTTAGAATTTTAAGAAATAAATATAAAGCAGCGAAAATAAAGTGTACATTTTTTAATCCTTTCCTTTTTTTTCTTACCTTTTCCTTTTTGTCTATGAATTGTGAAAAAAGGAGGCAATGTGTTCTATAGGCTAAAACTCAAGATGTCGTTTAAATTTAGAATTTTAAGAAATAAATTTAAAGCAGCGAAAATAAAGTGTACATTTTTTAATCCTTTCCTTTTTTTCTTACCTTTTCCTTTTTGTCTATGAATTGTGAAAAAGGGAAGCAATGTGTTCTATATGCTAAAACTCAAAATGTCTTTTTAATTTAGAATTTTAAGAAATAAATATAAAGCAGCGAAAATAAAGTGTACATTTTTTAATCCTTTCCTTTTTTTCTTACCTTTTCCTTTTTGTCTATGAATTGTGAAAAAAGGAAGCAATGTGTTCTATATGCTAAAATTCAAAATGTCTTTTTAATTTAGAATTTTAAGAAATAAATATAAAGCAGCGAAAATAAAGTGTACATTTTTTAATCCTTTCCTTTTTTTCTTACCTTTTCCTTTTTGTCTATGAATTGTGAAAAAAGAAGGCAATGTGTTCTATATGCTAAAACTCAAGATGTCGTTTAAATTTAGAATTTTATGAAATAAATATAAAGCAGCGAAAATAAAGTGTACATTTTTTAATCCTTTCCTTTTTTTCTTACCTTTTCCTTTTTGTCTATGAATTGTGAAAAAAGGAGGCAATGTGTTCTATAGGCTAAAACTCAAGATGTCGTTTAAATTTAGATTTTTAAGAAATAAATATAAAGCAGCGAAAATAAAGTGTACATTTTTTTAATCCTTTCCTTTTTTTCTTACCTTTTCCTTTTTGTCTATGAATTGGGAAAAAAGGAGGCAGTGTGTTCTATATGCTAAAACTCAAGATGTCGTTTAAATTTAGAATTTTAAGAAATAAATATAAAGCAGCGAAAATAAAGTGTACATTTTTTAATCCTTTCCTTTTTTTCTTGCCTTTTTTCCTTTTTGTCTATGAATTGTGAAAAAAGGAAGCAATGTGTTCTATATGCTAAAACTCAAAATGTCTTTTTAATTTAGAATTTTAAGAAATAAATTTAAAGCAGCGAAAATAAAGTGTACATTTTTTAATCCTTTCCTTTTTTTTCTTACCTTTTCCTTTTTGTCTATGAATTGTGAAAAAGGAAGGCACTGTGTTCTATATGCTAAAACTCAAGATGTCGTTTAAATTTAGAATTTTAAGAATTAAATATAAAGCAGCGAAAATAAAGTGTACATTTTTTAATCCTTTCCTTTTTTTCTTACCTTTTCCTTTTTGTCTATGAATTGTGAAAAAAGGAGGCAATGTGTTCTATAGGCTAAAACTCAAGATGTCGTTTACATTTAGAATTTTAAGAAATAAATATAAAGCAGCGAAAATAAAGTGTACATTTTTTAATCCTTTCCTTTTTTTTCTTACCTTTTCCTTTTTGTCTATGAATTGTGAAAAAAGGAGGCAATGTGTTCTATAGGCTAAAACTCAAGATGTCGTTTAAATTTAGAATTTTAAGAAATAAATTTAAAGCAGCGAAAATAAAGTGTACATTTTTTAATCCTTTCCTTTTTTTCTTACCTTTTCCTTTTTGTCTATGAATTGTGAAAAAGGGAAGCAATGTGTTCTATATGCTAAAACTCAAAATGTCTTTTTAATTTAGAATTTTAAGAAATAAATATAAAGCAGCGAAAATAAAGTGTACATTTTTTAATCCTTTCCTTTTTTTCTTACCTTTTCCTTTTTGTCTATGAATTGTGAAAAAAGAAGGCAATGTGTTCTATATGCTAAAACTCAAGATGTCGTTTAAATTTAGAATTTTATGAAATAAATATAAAGCAACGAAAATAAAGTGTACATTTTTTAATCCTTTCCTTTTTTTCTTACCTTTTCCTTTTTGTCTATGAATTGTGAAAAAAGGAGGCAATGTGTTCTATAGGCTAAAACTCAAAATGTCTTTTTAATTTAGAATTTTAAGAAATAAATATAAAGCAGCGAAAATAAAGTGTACATTTTTTAATCCTTTCCTTTTTTTCTTACCTTTTCCTTTTTGTCTATGAATTGTGAAAAAAGGAAGCAATGTGTTCTATATGCTAAAATTCAAAATGTCTTTTTAATTTAGAATTTTAAGAAATAAATATAAAGCAGCGAAAATAAAGTGTACATTTTTTAATCCTTTCCTTTTTTTCTTACCTTTTCCTTTTTGTCTATGAATTGTGAAAAAAGAAGGCAATGTGTTCTATATGCTAAAACTCAAGATGTCGTTTAAATTTAGAATTTTATGAAATAAATATAAAGCAACGAAAATAAAGTGTACATTTTTTAATCCTTTCCTTTTTTTCTTACCTTTTCCTTTTTGTCTATGAATTGTGAAAAAAGGAGGCAATGTGTTCTATAGGCTAAAACTCAAGATGTCGTTTAAATTTAGATTTTTAAGAAATAAATATAAAGCAGCGAAAATAAAGTGTACATTTTTTTAATCCTTTCCTTTTTTTCTTACCTTTTCCTTTTTGTCTATGAATTGGGAAAAAAGGAGGCAGTGTGTTCTATATGCTAAAACTCAAGATGTCGTTTAAATTTAGAATTTTAAGAAATAAATATAAAGCAGCGAAAATAAAGTGTACATTTTTTAATCCTTTCCTTTTTTTCTTGCCTTTTTTCCTTTTTGTCTATGAATTGTGAAAAAAGGAAGCAATGTGTTCTATATGCTAAAACTCAAAATGTCTTTTTAATTTAGAATTTTAAGAAATAAATTTAAAGCAGCGAAAATAAAGTGTACATTTTTTAATCCTTTCCTTTTTTTTCTTACCTTTTCCTTTTTGTCTATGAATTGTGAAAAAAGGAAGCAATGTGTTCTATATGCTAAAATTCAAAATGTCTTTTTAATTTAGAATTTTAAGAAATAAATATAAAGCAGCGAAAATAAAGTGTACATTTTTTAATCCTTTCCTTTTTTTTCTTACCTTTTCCTTTTTGTCTATGAATTGGGAAAAAAGGAGGCAGTGTGTTCTATATGCTAAAACTCAAGATGTCGTTTAAATTTAGAATTTTAAGAAATAAATATAAAGCAGCTAAAATAAAGTGTACATTTTTTAATCCTTTCCTTTTTTTTCTTACCTTTTCCTTTTTGTCTATGAATTGTGAAAAAGGAAGGCACTGTGTTCTATATGCTAAAACTCAAGATGTCGTTTAAATTTAGAATTTTAAGAAATAAATATAAAGCAGCGAAAATAAAGTGTACATTTTTTAATCCTTTCCTTTTTTTCTTACCTTTTCCTTTTTGTCTATGAATTGTGAAAAAAGAAGGCAATGTGTTCTATATGCTAAAACTCAAGATGTCGTTTAAATTTAGAATTTTAAGAAATAAATATAAAGCAGCGAAAATAAAGTGTACATTTTTTAATCCTTTCCTTTTTTTCTTACCTTTTCCTTTTTGTCTATGAATTGTGAAAAAAGGAGGCAATGTGTTCTATAGGCTAAAACTCAAGATGTCGTTTAAATTTAGAATTTTAAGAAATAAATATAAAGCAGCGAAAATAAAGTGTACATTTATTTAATCCTTTCCTTTTTTTCTTACCTTTTCCTTTTTGTCTATGAAATGGGAAAAAAGGAGGCAGTGTGTTCTATATGCTAAACTCAAGATGTCGTTTAAATTTAGAATTTTAAGAAATAAATATAAAGCAGCGAAAATAAAGTGTACATTTTTTAATCCTTTCCTTTTTTTCTTACCTTTTCCTTTTTGTCTATGAATTGGGAAAAAAGGAGGCAGTGTGTTCTATATGCTAAAACTCAAGATGTCGTTTAAATTTAGAATTTTAAGAAATAAATATAAAGCAGCGAAAATAAAGTGTACATTTTTTAATCCTTTCCTTTTTTTCTTACCTTTTCCTTTTTGTCTATGAATTGGGAAAAAAGGAGGCAGTGTGTTCTATATGCTAAAACTCAAGATGTCGTTTAAATTTAGAATTTTAAGAAATAAATATAAAGCAGCGAAAATAAAGTGTACATTTTTTATTCCTTTCGTTTTTTTCTTACCTTTTTACCTTTTTGTCTATGAATTGTGAAAAAAGGAAGCAATGTGTTCTATATGCTAAAATTCAAAATGTCTTTTTAATTTAGAATTTTAAGAAATAAATATAAAGCAGCGAAAATAAAGTGTACATTTTTTAATCCTTTCCTTTTTTTCTTGCCTTTTTTCCTTTTAGTCTATGAATTGTGAAAAAAGGAAGCAATGTGTTCTATATGCTAAAACTCAAAATGTCTTTTTAATTTAGAATTTTAAGAAATAAATTTAAAGCAGCGAAAATAAAGTGTACATTTTTTAATCCTTTCGTTTTTTTCTTACCTTTTTTCCTTTTTGTCTATGAATTGTGAAAAAAGGAAGCAATGTGTTCTATATGCTAAAATTCAAAATGTCTTTTTAATTTAGAATTTTAAGAAATAAATATAAAGCAGCGAAAATAAAGTGTACATTTTTTAATCCTTTCCTTTTTTTCTTACCTTTTCCTTTTTGTCTATGAATTGGGAAAAAAGGAGGCAATGTGTTCCATATGCTAAAACTCAAGATGTCGTTTAAATTTAGAATTTTAAGAAATAAATATAAAGCAGCTAAAATAAAGTGTACATTTTTTAATCCTTTCCTTTTTTTTCTTACCTTTTCCTTTTTGTCTATGAATTGTGAAAAAGGAAGGCAATGTGTTCTATATGCTAAAACTCAAGATGTCGTTTAAATTTAGAATTTTAAGAAATAAATATAAAGCAGCGAAAATAAAGTGTACATTTTTTAATCCTTTCCTTTTTTTCTTACCTTTTCCTTTTTGTCTATGAATTGGGAAAAAAGGAGGCAATGTGTTCCATATGCTAAAACTCAAGATGTCGTTTAAATTTAGAATTTTAAGAAATAAATATAAAGCAGCTAAAATAAAGTGTACATTTTTTAATCCTTTCCTTTTTTTTCTTACCTTTTCCTTTTTGTCTATGAATTGTGAAAAAGGGAGGCAATGTGTTCTATATGCTAAAACTCAAGATGTCGTTTAAATTTAGAATTTTAAGAAATAAATATAAAGCAGCGAAAATAAAGTGTACATTTTTTAATCCTTTCCTTTTTTTCTTACCTTTTTCCTTTTTGTCTATGAATTGTGAAAAAAGAAGGCAATGTGTTCTATATGCTAAAACTCAAGATGTCGTTTAAATTTAGAATTTTAAGAAATAAATATAAAGCAGCTAAAATAAAGTGTACATTTTTTAATCCTTTCCTTTTTTTTCTTACCTTTTCCTTTTTGTCTATGAATTGTGAAAAAGGAAGGCAATGTGTTCTATATGCTAAAACTCAAGATGTCGTTTAAATTTAGAATTTTAAGAAATAAATATAAAGCAGCGAAAATAAAGTGTACATTTTTTAATCCTTTCCTTTTTTTCTTACCTTTTTCTTTTTGTCTATGAATTGTGAAAAAAGGAGGCAATGTGTTCTATATGCTAAAACTCAAGATGTCGTTTAAATTTAGAATTTTAAGAAATAAATATAAAGCAGCGAAAATAAAGTGTACATTTTTTAATCCTTTCCTTTTTTTTCTTAACTTTTCCTTTTTGTCTATGAATTGTGAAAAAGGAAGCAATGTGTTCTAGATGCTAAAATTCAAAATGTCTTTTTAATTTAGAATTTTAAGAAATTTTCTTATCAATTCATTATGATACAGATCACTACATGTGCATTTATTTGCGATATGAATCTGCACTAATTATAATATATATAAATATAATGATTATACCTTTCTCTAAATTCTGTCTCCAGAAAATATATATCTATATATTTAACGCTAAAAGAGCATTTTTTCAGATTTTACATGAAATTGACCTCAATGCGCAAGCTCCAACTTTTTTTCAATGCACGAATAAAAAAGGAAATACCAGGGGGATTCTCCCCTTCTACAGTTTACGAGTGGGCTAGGAAAACAAAAGGGAACAGGGAGCGGTTCCAACCTACACAATGAGAAACCCATTCATCATTCTCCTCCACTTCCAATGGGAAGAAAAATTTTCTATGGCAGCTTTTCCCTTCAGATGAATTTTACAAGCAGCCATTTTGTTGCCTGGAGCCTGGGTCAATTTTCGTTGAAGAGAAACGCTTCACCCTTCAAACAAAAAATAAATCAACAATCAGTTTTTAAAAATACGTTGATGCAGTTTCTGCAGGATTCTAAATGAAATTTTCATTTTTTGGTTTTTATTTATTTTTCCGAGTTGACCAGATCTGAAGACAGTGGGGCGCCCAATCCTAAGTTCGTTTAATTCGAGACAGTTTGGAATAAACCGACCAGCGTAGCGGGCGAAGCTCCGCTAGTAAATTTATAAAATCAGAAAAGAAATATTCCTTTAAATTGAAGTAAATGTAAGTTTAATATACGTTGAGTAAATAAGAAGACATCTCTTAAATTATGTATAATATATTTTATAGTGTGGTTGTTTTTATAAAGAATTAGTTTTTAATCTCAGATATAAGATGGCTGATTACTTCTTATAAAATATGGATGGCTGAACAGAAAAGCCAACATCTCAGGTTTATGGCTACAATTGCTGCTCCAAGAGGTTCTTTTCACTTTTGATATGTTTCGGAAGGAGGGTCTACCAACACAGCACTCCTTCTAGCAATCACCCATAGCGAGAACTTCCATTTACGAATTTTACGTGCAGAATTATAGTTTGTCATCAGCAGTGTTTCAACCGTTGCGTGTTGAACTGAAGCCTCCCGAGCTGCGAGATCAACATTGTAAAAATTCGACGATTGAAGGATCTCAAATGTACAACAATAAATGAAAAATAATAAGGCAGTGTAGAATTTGGAGAATTACCTTTCTTGCAACAATTAAGTAGAAACTCGATTATATCCAGAGGGTGTCAACATTGTGTAATGCAATGACGGTGGAATTCCCTCTCTCGAGCCATTCATTTCAGCTGCAGTAATGTAATGTAGTAAAATTTGTTGAACTTGGATTTAAACTTAATTCTGATGTTAAATATTGTTAAATTACACATATATCAACAGCAAGATATATAATTAAAATTGAAAACCGATATCAAGCTGTCATCGCGATTTTATTATGATAAATCTCAAAGACATTTCATTACTCTTCAAAGGGATTTGAAAGTAATTAAGAAATGAAAAGAAGGATAACGATTCCGTACTGCTCCAATCGGGGGAGCGTATGTTTTCCCCTTTTTTAAGTGGCATTAAGTAAGGTATTGCTAACAAAACCACATCAAAGAATTCGGAATACTTTCCGAAAGTAAGCTTGGTTTGGGGTCGCATCTTTACAATTCCATATTGAAATTCGGTATAATGAACAAGTCCCATGCATCTGCCATGCTTGATCCTGAGTAATTCGGCCAAACTTTCTGGAGTTTTCAGTAATTTTCTTCTAAGGTAATCCGCATAGGAGCAGGTGACACTAAACTCTCTAGTTATGATACCTCCATCAAGTAGATATCTTAAAATGTAGGCTATAAACAAACACAAAATTCTGTCTTTTAAGTTTTTATGGCGTTTATAATTATTGTTTTCACACCGGAATATTTTATTAAAGTAATACGAAGTAGTATATTTTTTAATTATCTCGAAAACAACCCACCTTCTAAAGCCCGATTCCCGGACTGCATTCCAGGATACTCCTCTTATCACAGAGAACGGACATAGCAAATCTTTACGATCAGATTATTCTTATAGTGACACAAATTTAAACCAATAAATCTCATAACACAACACTAAAAAGAGAAGGATAAACATCCTGAAAATTTCTGCAGTGTGATCAAATTTAACTTCCTTACTGAGACGTCATGCCAGAGAAAAACTGAATTCATTAATGAACTTTTTCCTTTCGCTTCACGCCAGTCATTAGTAAAAAGCAACTTTTATAAACTTTTTTTCTTCTTCTTTCGGAGATGTTAGGTTGATCAGTGGACGAATCCAGAACTGGCTATCTCTTCAACTGAATCTTAAACTAAACAAAGATGAAATTGCGCAAGACTACTTACACTTCTTTCTTCACTAAGGCGTCTCCCAAACGCGTGTTAGAAACCGTAGAGTTAGCTTGAAATACAAAGCTAGTGGCGTTTGATGAGGAAATGCATAGAGCAAAGATTGTTTTTCATTAAGTGTTTGCATTTTTCACTTTACCGTTAAAGTTGTGTGTCTTTAGTTGTAGGATTAACACGCAAGGATGGAACGCCAAGTAAGTATATTCCTCTTTTTTTTGTGTTAGAATCAGAAGATTTATAACTAAATTTTTTATTGAATATTCCTATTAATATATAGGTCACTTACTGGTAAAGTGACATAACTCAAACAATAAAGGCGGAAAAATTTCAAGGTGAAAGCAAATTTTTTTTTATGTAAGCAGGATTCGGAATTAATTGAAAACTTCTATGGGTCAAAAATAAATTATCTATCGCTGTAAAAGATTTCAAGGCAGTAAAGTTGTACAAAAAAAAAAATTGAAAAATTGTAACATAAAAATGAAGGCGAAATTTTTTTCAAATTTGAAAGCAAATTGATTTTATGTGAACGAGAACTAGAATAAATTCAAAACTTCTATATCTATTATTAAATGGAAGTTATATATCTCCCATCTGATATAATTCAGGGCCGAATACCTAAAAATTTCTAGCCAGTATGGTTGTACAATAGCACATATAAAAAACAATAAAGTCTTTCTTAATCAATCATATTTAAAGTTATTTAAACGTGTTTTTAATGACAAGCTTGAAAACATTTCTGTGATTCACAGTTATTAATATATCAAATGTCACATTTTTTTTTTTTTCACTGTGTCTTTTTACGTATAATGAGTGATATTTACCTAATGGAAAAAGTTTAATTTGAAGACTTTTTAAACCAAATTTATAACTGAAAATTCTAACTTATTCATTTTTTCAAAGTAGAAAATTTAAATTTAAAAGTGTTATTTTAATCAAAGCAATTAAAAATCTCATTTAATATGTCTTTGTACTTTAAAAGTTTAGAAAATTACATAGTTAAAACTTCCAGCTTATAAATGAGAATTGTTGAAGTGTTCAAACAAAACAATCTCAATTTTCAAGTTTGTATTTTAATTTATTTATGACAATGATCTACTGTTTTTCATTATCTCATGGAAAAATATTCAAAATATATCCTATTGCTTTATTATCTGTTTTATTAAAATACAGTATCTGTTTTAGAATTGTAATAAATACGAGTTTATAAAATAATGAAATTAAAATTGTTATTTTATATCTCATTATTATAATTTTAATCTAAATAATTTGTATGTCTATCGACCGGAGGAATATAGTTATTAAAAATACATGAAAAAGATTATAAAAAAAAAAGCTTTTGTTTGTGATAATACTATAGAAACTATCATTTTGTAATATTAAGTTTACATAAAATAAATATCAAAAAAGGAAAAGAAAGAAGGAAAAGAATAGAAAATCCTTTAGATAATATCATACACTATAAAGACTATAAATAGTCTTTACATTTTTATTTTATGAGTATTTTTTTAAATATGCTCATAAAACTAAGGTAATTAGAAAATATTAAAAAGCATTTTTTTAAATTGTCAGAGAATTGCGTAATTAACTTATGTTAGTAACTGTATAGCTTTCCATAATAATAACATATTATTCCATTATGATAAAGTATTATTTCCTAATATTCAAAACTGAAGTTCTGTCGAACAACTTATTGCATAAAATGCATTAGAATTACATAATCCGATATAAAGAAATTCACTTAGTTACAATAATTCCCCGAAGTAAGCATAAATGTAATGAAACCTACTACTCTTTATGTTCTTCAGATAAGTACCAAAACAAATAGATCAAAGCTGGAAAGAAATAGAAGACTAGGCATTTTTAGCTGAAGAATTTACAGCTGTATCATAGATTTTATCTCCATTTCCATAGAGGTATTTCTAAAATATCTTAAATCTAAGCTCTCCTTAGTACTTAAGAACTTTCAAATAACTTTAACTAGACTTTAAATTTATAGTGGTATGATATTATCTAAAGATTTTACTTTTCTTTACATTCTTTCCTTTCTTTTTTGGTTATTTATTTTATGTAACCTTAATATTACAAAATGATAGTCTCTATAGTATTATCAGAGACAATTTTTTTTCTTTTTCATGTATTTTTAATAAATATATTCTTTCGGTCGATATACATACAAATCATTTAGATTAAAATCAAAACACATATTATTTATCATTATTATATTTAAAACTTCATGTAAATATAGTGTAATTTTTTTTAGTAGTAGTATTATTTTTTCGTGTTTATTATCAGAGTATTGCTTTTGTTTTAATTCTTCCTTACCAAAAATTTTATCTTTGCAAATCTTTGTTTAATAACTATTGCTTGAATGTCAGACATCAAAATTTGATTGCGTGTAGAATTCTTGTGAAATTATAATTATATTTAATTTTAATGTTATTTCCTCTGTCAGAAACAACATATTTTAGAACTTCGATTTATAAAACCAATAAATACCGTAATTACTCGAGTATAATGAGTAGTTTTTTTTTAATTATTAGACCTAAAGATTTGGGTACGCATTATACACGAAATATTGCCTACAGCTAATATGAAAACATACATCGTTTCACTAAGTCACTAAATACTGATAGATATTGTGATATAAGCTACGAATATAGAAGTAGAAAATAAAATGAGTGAAATGGTTCTACTTTTATGCCGCATTTTGTGTATTATGCACAAATTAACGGTTTCTAGTGTCGATAAATATTTCCAAACACCGTTTCTAATGAGAGAAAAATACATATTTCAAAAATCTTAATTTTATGGTACTTTAATAAGGAAACCAAATATATAAGTGAATGAATACGGTTGTTTAGATTCGAGGCAATTCGTATTGTGGATCAGGATTTCTACGGGTTTTTTTTTCCCGAGTTACAGGATTTACGGTATTAAAATAGCATTGTGCACATTATTAGCGAGATGTAATTATTTTCGTTTTTCGCTTTAAAAAATCATTATATATGAGTAAATAAGTAACACCATAAGTTAGATCCTTTTAAAATAAAATCGCAACCAAGATTGCAAAGAAACATTTATTTGTTAATAAGAAAGAAGAAGACACGAAGACCATTTGCCCCCTATTTTTTCACTATTTATATTTCAAAAAAGAAAAAGGAAAATTCAACACTATTTAATTATTTATTCATTTATTAATAACTCCAATATTAATGCAGGTATACTTTAGAGAGTTGGAAAATTTTTGGTGTCTGACAGTTAGTCTGTATATCTGGGGTACAAAGGAACACACATACAGACACTGTCGAAAACTAAAAAAAATGGACTCTCTATGCAGTAAGCCTGCACTGACGTTTCGGCAATTAATAAATGAATAAATAAATAAATAATGTTGAATTTTTCTTTTCCTCTTTCGAAATATGTTTAAACTGTCACAAAAAGCATCCAATTAGCTTGAAACTGGATATCTATGTTGGTGAGGTATTCAGAATTAGCTTTATAATTTATGATTTAATTTGTTTGATAGTATTAATTTATGTAGAACATTTTATTTCATGTTATAATAATTTTCTATAAGTATTCAGAAGATTTTTTTCTTTATAATTCACTGAAAATGACAGGGCAAATTTGGATAATTAATGTAATTTTTAAATTATGGATGTTGAGTTTTCGCTATGCAGGTTTTTAATTAATCCAATCGATTTGAAATTGCGTCACTACTGTTGTCAGACATCCGAAATTAGTTTTATAACTTTTGGTGACATTTTGTACATCTCTACAAAAATATAAAACCTTTTTTTCTTTCCAAATTGTACGTTTTTGTCATCTTACGCATTTCTTTTTTATTTCCTTTTTTTATTTAACAGGCGTCTAGCAACTGATATCGAAGATTTGAATATTTGAATATTCTAGAAATCGATTTCTGTTAAAGAATTCATAGATTATGAGATGTAATCTTCCCAACTGGGCGAAAAAGTCCGGGCCAGGATTCGAACGCGGGATCCTTTGGCTGAAGCTGCTAATGCTCTACCAACTGAGCAATCCCGGAAGAATATGGCTGAACTATTTCACCACTTGAAAACTCCCGCTCGCTAATGTTAATCCTATGGAGCATTATTTTTCTAATATCTCGTTTGCATTTCAATATTTTTAAACGATATTTTTTGCATTGGATAGAAGAGATCAATCTCTATTCCCGCCGTTGATTACTTTTTCGATTTTCTTTACGGATTTTTTTTACGAAGATACTTTCACTTTCAAAACCGGTTCCAAAAGTAAAAGTATCTTCGTAAAAAAAATCCGCAAAGAAAATCGAAAAAGTAATCAACGGCGGAAATAGAGATTGATCTCTGCTATCCAATGCAAAAAAAATCGTTTAAAAATATTGAAATGCAAACAAGATATTAGAAAAATAATGCTACATAGGATTAACATTAGCGAGCGGATGTTTTCAAGTGCGTGAAGGGGACCCTTAATGATCATAGCATCTGGTCTGATATCTGAAACAGCACAACAGAATAAATTGCAGGTAATAAGGACTTCCGGTAAATGCTGGTAACGTGATTACATTAGTTTAATTTTGTCACAATTATTCTAATTGGTAAAGAAATCCTATGAGATGTAACCTTCCCAACTGGGTGAAAATCCCGGGTTCGAATCCTGTCCCGGATTTTTTCGCCCAGTTGGAAAGATTAATCTAATTCATAGATTACACTTCCTATTTTTTCAAAAAATAATTAAAAATATTGTTTACTAAAATCTCACAGTCTAAATGCAGTTACTCTAGCGATTCTTAAAAAAAAAAAAAAAAAAAAAAAAAAAAAGAATAGAGGAACTTTGGATATTATGGAATACTATTTACATTTGGGGCAATACAACATCCCGATATTATTTAAAACTCGAAAACTGAATACAATTACAAACTTCAACTAATCAGCGAATAGTTTGTATAGACAAAAATTATTCATCACTCATTCACGAAATTTCATCACTCGCAAACAAATAATAGTGATAATAAACTTATTTTGAGGGTATTGTGAGATAGATAGTCGTGAAATATGGAGTAGAGGGTTAAAAATGAAGAAAACTAATAAAATTTTTGAAAAAAACAGATGTAATGGTGTCAAAGAAGCATGATCAAAATATAGTGTCTAGGTAGTCAGCCAATAATACTTCTGTTCATACTTCAGACTTGCACAAATCACAAGTATAAGAATCTATCTTTACGCTACCATAATCGTGGAGTATTATGAGATATTGGTATTCCATATAACCCGACACCGTCGGTTTGGGAAAAAATCACTCTAGGTTTATTGGTGTAAATCGCGAGCTAAAAAACGAGTATTACATCATAAACTGTTAGTATTTCGGGGTACATTATACTTAATTTCAATGTAAAAATATTATTTCTAATAATGAATAAAGAATATTGAAAAAATATCTCGTTAAACTTTCCAAAGACAAAAAACAAATATTTATTCACACAATGTGCCCTGACGCCGACCGACGAACTGTGCGTTATGGGGGGCATTCTGGAAACATTCTTATGCAGTTTATGATATTGTTGCTCGGTGGCAGCACTTTACTAAACAGAAATCATTGCATTCCATATTACCCGACTATTCCATAATACTCGAAGTTACTCTAATTACATAACCACGCATTCGTTTATTTTATTTTTAAAATATATATAGGGTTTATTATTGCGTGTCTTGTAAGGCGTCATTTGTAGACTATGATGAGATAATATTTAAATATTCGGTGGCAACGCCGTTTATTTCGTTTAATATTAGGAATAAGAATTTTAAAATGTGAGAAACAAAATATTTTATTCAAAGGAATTTTTTTGATAAAATCGATCCAAACCCCAATTCGTAATTAGTAAAAAAAAAAAAAAAAAAAAAAAAAATCGTTTTAAGCTTTTACTTTTACAAATCCAAATAATTAATCTGGAACCTGTAGTGTATATTTTTTTATGACGCCATAAGTAAAAACAGCGGGTGCTCCCACGAAATAACGTGCTCTGAAACATAATTGAATTTATAGAATTCTAAATGAATGGAATAAGCAGCAATTTCACTAAAAATAGATTGCGATGTAGGTGTTCGCAAGATGTAATTTATTTCATGAAATAAAATAATTGAAATTTCGCAAGGTTTTTTTTTTTTTTTTTTGTAAGAATGAGAGATTGAGATTTTATCCTTTTTTATTTTATTTTTTTAAAGTTTACTAAGATATTTTTTATAATGATCAATTTTTTTAAATTTATACTGAAAATCTCCATAGGTTTCATGTAAAACTATAAACCACGAAGAAAGGCAGTGATATTTCAGATGAATATCCATGTTTTAGCTAGATATTCCAATGTTATTGATTCGTACTCATTAATTAAGAATAAATAGGAAAATAAAATAAAATTACAAACACTATGTAAAACATTTTTTTCTATTCTTCAGAATTAAGTCTATTTTGAATATTAACACACTCTCTAAAAACAAAAATGAAATTGATTAAACTTCCATTTTTACATTCACATCTCTCCACGTCTTAAAAATGTATGGAAGTTATTGAAAAATCTTCTTCTTGAAAAAGCTATGAACCAAGCTAATTTTAATGAACGTAAGTATGCCATATTGAATTATTATTTGATATTGTATATATAAAATTATTCAAAAGATTGGGACAAACTATATGTATAAAAATATAAAATATTTTAACCCTTTAACCCTCAAGCTATTTCAAAGTTTGAATGGAAGCGAGATTTTTTTCTAAATATCTTTAGAATATCAAAGAAATAACTCTAATTTTAATGCACGTAAGCAAGCGATATTGAACTATTATTTGATATTTAATCAATCAAAATATTCAAAATATTGGAGCAAAACACAAAATTTGTAAAAATATAAAATATTTTAACCTTTTAATGTTCAAACTATTTCAAATTTTGAATATAAGCGAGATTTTTTAAAAATATCTTTAGAATATTAAAGAAATATTTATTTTATTAAATATTATTAAATATTTATTATTAAATATTTTATTTAATGACATAAATTTGCAATTAATTAAGGAGAATATTGCTATTTTAAAATAGTGGTATTCAAAAGTTAAAACCGTACGAATCCTGTTTTTTAAACCTGTGTCAGATACAGAGAATGTAAAAGAAAGAGCAATGCATTTTGCTACTTATTTTTAACTTTTACTCCACTGTTACGTTTAATCTTTGTTTTCTGTATAAAATCTAATGAATAGATTGGGTGTTGTCCCGTAAACTTTCATTTCATGTCACTGTGATGTTTCAAACGGGCAAGTTTTTCTATCAAACAAAAAATAACCAGCAATTCAACAATAACTGACAAATAATTCCTCAAGCATTAATAATAGATGAAAAAGAAAAGAGCTGTATTTTTAAATTGAAACTATTCTCAAAAAATAATTTTCGAAACAAATGGGTTAAACGTTTCTCTTTTCGAAGATTTTTTCCGTTCATTTTAGCATTCAGTTAGAAATGATAGCATAGTTTCATTTAATTTTATTTCTTATTAAATTTTAGAGCACTATTTGTAGAATAATTGAATTCGTCAAAAACCAGAAAGGTATTAAACATCCAAGATAAAATTTTAAAGCTGTTTTTGGAATGCAAATATTTCAGTTTTTCTTAGAAAGAGACTGCATTTATTAATGTTCAGGTTTAATATGCGAATGCGCTTGTATTGTTCATTGTTTCTACTTGAAATTACTAATTTTACTCATTTCGCTATTTCAGAGATACAAATATTCCAAATATATTACTACTTTCAAACTTAATTAAAAATTTTACTGTCTTTTTTTCAGCGTGATTTGAAATTAATACAGGCTTCATTAAGAATAATTTTCATTTTTCTAGTCATCTTCAGTTACACATTATTCGATGCGTTGTCTGTATTGCGTGATTTATTCATTTTCTATCTGCATCAGTATGGCTTATTTCGTCCTCGAGATTTAATGAAGCAAATTTTGTGCTTTGTCATGATAAGCAAAAGTATAACTATCTCATGTTCCTAAGATATCATTCAATAGCACATAATTCACTGTAAATGTACAGATCTCCTGAAATATTGATTACATCACTTAGGTTTCATTGGTATTCATTTGTGAAAAAGTAAAACACTTTTTCATCAAGGTGAATAGAAAGGATTTTTATAAGTAATCGATATTTTTTTACCATATTGTCGTAAGCAATGTATCTTCAGTAAAGACTTTTAAAGGAGAAGTGATACAAATCCCTTTCATGTAAAAAAAAAAAAAAAAAAAAAAAAAAAAAAATCTAAAAAAATACACTGTCAGTCACTCGGCTAACGCAGGAACGGAACCAAGAACTGCTCATGTTTATATCAAACACGCAGGTAGGTGAGTGGGCCTTTCAGAACTGTTGGAACAATTTCTAATTGTTGTACTTTTAATGCGCAATTCGCTTTAATTATTTTTCTCTTTAATGTAGTAAAATGAAAATAAAACGGATCTCTATTCAGTACTAAAAGGTCCTATACTGAAAAATGATATTCTCTTTTTAAAGGTACGATTAGAAATTAAGTAAGAAAGTAAATTGCAATTTTACAATTCAGTCTGCTTCTGATTGGTATAAACTCGGTTCTTTCCGTCATTCAACTTACTAACTAAATAGCTAGTCAATTTGCATTTGTTTAACAGTGATAACACTCATATTGTACCAAATGCAGTACAGAGAAATGAGATTTCAGTTCTTGTAAAAAAAATTTTAATTAACTCATTTGGACGCAGAGAGAAACATTGTATACTTACCAAAACATATCAGTAATTATCGGTCTTCGACAGCATATCAAATCCGTGAAAATACAAGAGATTTTCCGTAAAATTTTACGGGGAAGTTTCATCTTTCCAAAACTTAAAATTTCCGTAAATGACATTAGTTCCGTTAAAGAGATTTCAAATCCGTAAATATGCAGAAAGTTTTCCGTAAATCTGTTATCAGGCACCAAATAATACAGCAAAATATTGAAAATTAAGAAAAGAAAATATTAAAAACATTGGAACTGAAAAAAATCCATCTACAGATGAAACCTCAAGTTTTTGCATCATAAAATAACTAAAAACATTTGAGAAGGAGGCGTGACCACTCATGGAGCGTTGGTCTAAGTCGTCAGGTTAGTTTACGGGAGATTACGGGTTTGATTCCGCTCATGGCAAGAGTTGGTTAATTACTGTAAATTCACACAGGAATGAAAAAACTGAGCAGAAATGTATGTATCCCTTATAAGGTTGTCCTCGCAAAGTAACTTTTTTTTTATCCTATAAATTTTATTTTAACGACATAAAAATTTCTAAAAAATACGGAAGATATCTCTTATAAAACGGAAATTTCCTGAAATTTACGGAATTTTTTTCCGTTAAAATACGGAAATAGTACTGGCGTTTCGATTGCCAGTACAATTTCCGTTTTTCAGGAAATTTTTTTTACAGTGAACGCTTGATTTGCATCAATGTACTCAACATTTAAGTTCAAAGCTGTACGATGACAAAAAGCATATGTAGAAAGAATAAAGCTGGAAGTAAGGAATTGTACATTTTTCTAATCTGTCTTTCTGAGTGTCCATCTACACATTAACTTTAAAAAAAAAATCATTCAAATATGATAGTTATACTGGAATTACTACGAAATTGAAGTATATTGAATATCTCGAAATCAATATTGAATGTCTTGTAGCATGCAAATAACTGAAAATAGTCTTTGTGACTTTTGTAATTTTATTTTACTTGGCTGCATAAAAGAATTTTAACGCAATATATTCCACAATATTTAACTGTTTTAAACGCGTTTTAGTTATGTTGTATACTTTCTGAAGTTTAACTAAATTTTAAATGCTATTTGAGAAATGTTTATGAATTGTGTCTTCGGTTTGGCCTGCTAATTTCATTCTTAATCAGATGTATATTAAGTTTTTTCTCCGTGCAATAATTAAGAACATAACTTTTAGCAGAGTGCCTTAGTGTACAAGCGAGTTTTGAAATTTTGCATGCGATCGTAATGTCCTGAATACTAACATTTGTGCGTGAATAAAACCTATTCTGTAATTTCTTTAAGTTTCGCAAAGTGCATATGCATTGGGAATCTGGTTGTCAAGGTAATTTTTACAATGATATATTAATTAGGTAACTGTGGTTTTGTAATAGCTATAAATAGTGCGGTAGTAGTTGAAATCAGTGGATTTTAAACGCATCCTACCCTTCGATCTTCGGGTTTTCTTGTGGAATTCGAGCTATGTGTTGGCTTCAAGCAGAGTTTACGATTCTCAGGTTTTGATAGAATCTTCGGCTGCGAGTTTTTGCTAGTTTGGTAAAAAGTTGAGCTATCTACTACGAATAAAGGGTCAATGGAATCCACGGGATTCCATTTTATAGTGATATTACTTGTTAAAGTGACTTTATTAGGTTCCTGAAGAACGGACGGTGAGGTCATCCAAAGACTAATTAAGTGACATAATTTAACCCTTTATACCCTGAATTAATTTTCCAGCTACTTTTTAGATGCTCATAATCCTCGATTATTCCCACCAGTTATTTTTTTGTGTAAAGTTTTCCTTATCTAATCATAGCATTTTTGCGATTCAATTAGGTAAAAATTTCTCATTTGAAAAACCGGTGGTAACAGATTAAAAATTCTGTAAAAGACGCTCGTCACGAAGGGGTTAAAGTGTTACTTATAAGTACCGTCAGGATAAAAAGGGTTAATACGCTTTGGTAAAGGAGCCCCTCATAAAATTGAGGTTATTTTTGATCATCTGCATTAAAATATACCCGCTTTACCGCTGATATCCTGCTTACTGTTACAAATAATTTGTTGTGTTTTAGTAAAATCTGTATAATGGCCTCTTTTCGAGTGGAAGGAGATTGTGCCCGGAAGGATACGCCACAAACTATAGTTTCGAGAGCAATTATTTAGAAACTTTTATCATCAGGTTATTAGTAGCAGATCGTAGCTATACTGAGCAAGGGTAAAAACAGGTTCTGCTGGCAGAACATGTCTTGTTGTCGAAAGGTGCAATTAAACTGCGTTTTATCTTGTCTTCGGAAAGATTTCTCAGATTAGAACGTCTACGATATGCTTCTTAAGTTGCAATAATTGAGCGTTGCATTTGAAAATAACTTTTGTTCAACCGTGTATATCTGCATGTTTAAAACTGCAAAGTGTCCAGATTCTAAATCTAAAAAAGTAATTAAGTTAAAATTTATTAACTTTTAAAATCACTTAGTAACTTTTGATTCATTTTGTATTATTCTAAGCAGTCTAAAAATATTTAGCCTATTTCTTTGAAACTCAACTACTGAACTATGTTTTTTTCTTTTTTTTAAGTGTTCCTTTTAAGAAAGCTGCACTTGAGAAAATGGGGTTAGATGTTAAAATCAATTGTAGAATAAGATTTCTTTGTTTAAAATACTTATCGATTGAAATTCATTGCTGTACGTTCCAATGTCATCAAAACAGAAATTGGTAAACAGGTCATAATTCGATAACTGAAAAAAGAGGCATTGAAATTCAACTTTGATTTGACGGGCCACTTGGACTCAATCAAAGCTGTAAAGCTTCCAGCTAGTTACGAAGTGATCTCATCTGTGGATATCTTTCAATAAGGCACTTCGCATCGCAGCTTTTGTAAAAGGATGAAAAAAGTAGCTTCTCGTTGTATCAAGTGCGTTATTGTAATTTTTGTTTTTAGTCATATAACTTTGAAAAAAGATATTTGCTCTGTATGTTTATATTAAGAAGACAAAACTAAATCTATGTAAGCGATATATTCGTACAGACTGCTTTAACCGCGTAGAAAAATTCTAATAATATTAAAACACTTAGAAGAAAATATATCTTTTGCTTATATTGTTACCGATCTAAGTTATTTTATGCCATTTTAGCTGATTTTACGTAAAAAAAGACTAACTTCCTGAATGATTAAAAAACAAATGTGTTTTTGACGCATTATTATTACCACAGTTAACAGATGGGAGTTGGTCGTCCCTCGGAAAAAGACTCCAAAAGACTTCATGCTTGGGGCTACGGTTCACATACCCCTGTCCCCCTGTACATTTTAATTCATTGAAATTAAAATAAAAAAGTACTTAAAACAGTATAAACAGCCGTAAATATCGATACAAGCAACAGAACAACCGGAGATAGACAACCGGATTAATTATTATAAACAGTAACTACAAAGTCAATTTTTCATATGTTAAATTTTTAATTAATCTTGATTTTTTAGTTAAATAAACATTACCCTATTGCTGGAATATATTTCAATAAAATTTCTAAAACGGACCTTTAAGATCGCTACAATAAATTTCTTTCGTAAATTGGTAATTGTAATAAACAATAACTGTAGAAGCGCACACACAAAATTGAGCTGAAATAGTTTATTTGAATGCACTGCAAAAAAAAAAATTGCTGATTTTATAATAACATACTATTTTTAGATACTGCTCCATTAAATACAGAGAAACCTGTTTTGGGTATAGTCATGCGACTGCGCAGTAGCGTCTCTTGTCTTATTTACGGTTTATTACCGTTAATTTTACGGTTCTGCGAGTATTATACCATAAAATAAACTTTTATTTATTTATTTATTTTTTTACATGTGCTCCATTACATACAGAGAAAAACTCTATTCGGTCCAGTCCTGCGACTGCGCAGTAGAGTATCTCAGCTTATTTACAATTTATTACTGTTAATTTTACTGTTATAAACTGGCACCCCATCTGCCAGTATTATACCGTAAAATCAACAATATTATTTATTTATTTACTTATTTTTATTTATTTACTTATTTTTATTTATTTACTTATTTTTATTTATTTACTTATTTTTATTTATTTTTTTTTTATTTTTTTTTTTTTTTTACAGTGTGGGTTAATGAGATATTGATAATTTCAAATTTTGAAATGAACATTAACATTACTTTAGTTGTCGGAAGAAGGTTTTGTCTTCGAACATTTCAAAAAGTTGACTTTTCATATTTAGACTAAAACAATAAGATCTTGTTGCATTTTCGATACACTCGATGATTAAAGCGGCCTTGAATATTTTTCCTGCCTACATCTCAAAATTTGTCTGCTATGCGATAGAAGATACTATCGTTGGCACCAATCAATTTTAGTTAAAACGCAATGTATCCGGAATAATCCTAGAAAAGTGCTCGGTCGATGGTAAACCTCTTAAAAGCTTAATTCCTATGAGGTAGCAGAGTTGCCGTTAACATCACCTGTGTTTTTGTTCAGCGTATTGATAGCAATAATACATCTACAATAGCTCTGGCAAAGCTCTTGTTTGTCAACAAAACGAAAGCCGGAATTTTTCATGGCCACCTCTTGTGCTAAGTTCTCAGCCAACAATCTGAAGAACTATTTAAAACATTAAAATGCTTAAATTAAAACCCGCGCGCGTTTTAACGCTAAGTCTATGGCACTTATTGTCTATAATTATTTCTCAAGGACACAATTTGTGTCAGATTTCTTTTACGCAAATCATACCGGCCATGGCAGTTTTCACTGTATTGAATTAAATGGTCATCGGTTGAGAAATTTAGCTGGAGCAGCGTCACAAAAGTACCATTGGAATGGACGCATAAGAGCTTCGCTCTCTCAGCTGAATAAACACAATTTCTCTTATCTATTTACTAAAATGCAAATCATTTAAAGTACTTGTGATAAGTAAAAATTAATGCTGCACCATATAGTTCATAAATAAAACATGTAATTACGTATGTTAACATAATGAAAATAATATGATACATTAAAGTTACAATTAAGTATTTATACACGTGCAACTTTCATCCCAGAATATAATTATTTGTTCATGAATGAAGCATTCGAAAAGTAAATAAGACAAGTAACAAAGTTTTTAAGTAACAAACAAGCAAAAAACTGCGAAAAACGACACTTGACATTACATCAATTACTTTAAATGAAAAAAAAGAAAAGTACAACGATTCCATTTTTTAATAATACAATCAAATTATTTCAATATTTAGAGTCGTACGATTTCATGTTTCATTCATTTTTTTTTCTTTAATTTGTCTATAATTTATTTATTAAAATTTTATTCTGATTACCGCTGAATAATTCATAACTTTTCACAACGTCAATATATTGTCGCGATGAAATGCACAAGAAGACTAATGCCGCACACACATACACTATATTTCCAATGATGACCGGTCACTTGCGATTTTAGACGTTTTGTTAAATATCTGGAAAGATACATAAGGAATTATCCTGTAACTTCAGGAGTGTAAACAACATGATAAACGTCATATATTTCCGTGAAGATTTTTTCCCGAAACCCCATAAGGGGCCGTCAACAAATTGAAGAAAAACGAATATATTTTGGATAACTCTGTAAAAACTAATATTGCAAAAGCATTCAAACTGTAGATTATGATTAAGTGGATTATTGTAATAATTTGGGTTCATTTGTATGAAGATAGCATGTATACTCGAAGAGAAATTCAGGTTTTTATAAAAACAGTCCCAAATTTTACCAAGTTTTTTGCTTATAATTTGCAGAGTTTTTAATATAAAAACAAGTTTTTTTTTTCAGAAAATATGCTAAGTTTGAAGCCAGAATCATCTGCTTGCAAGCTGGAGACTCAAGTTGTAGCGTCTTCAGCTACTGCCTGTTGCATCTGCAAGAATGGAATCTTTGTACTTTTGTTTTTGTTCCTTTTAAAGTACAAACGAGTCGACGAGCTACAGAGGCTTGTTGATTTTGCAGTAATATATTTTTTAATAGAACAGCCATTTATAAACATTTTAGAGATCCATATATTCAGAAAACATAGGTTATATAACTATATTTTATGATACCTGGAGAGGGAAGACAAATATTTTAATACCACATTTATTAAAATCCATCAGTCCGTTTCCATTTTACTATTGAATAAAGAATCTTATATTGCTCACGATCAAAAATATTACCTTCCGTTTCTATGGGCATTCGGGTAATAAATCAAATAATAACTTATCCAAATATCCATTAACAAATGATTAAATAAGCCTACAATAAGAAAGAAACTTGTCAATTTTGTTTTCAAATTCTTGGACATGCAACTTGAAATACCAATATCAATGCTGATCTGATATCCGTATCTAATGGATAAATAATAACAATAGTGGAAAAATGTGTGGAAAAATTATATCCCGCAGGGCTGTCTGACGGTTTTCTTCAAATCACTGTAAAAATTTAACCGAAAAGAAGTATTGCATTGGATTGAAACACGAAACTTTTCATTTAAATTTGGAGACACTACCGCTGAGATTCAGGGGCTTCTTTTTTTGCGCCAATATATTTTTTAATAGAGCAACCATTCTGAAGCATTTGGGAGATATTTAAATTGCACTTATGATCTATAATTATTCCTCAATGACACGATTTATGTTAGAATTTGTTTTTTAAGCGAACCATGCCCCTAAAGGTAGCTATCACTATGCTGAATTACATGGTCATTGGTTGATCAGTTTAGGAGGAGTAACGTCACAAAGTCACATTGGAGTGGGCGCAAAGAGCTTCGCTCGCTCAACTTAATAATGCTTTAGAAGATCATTGTGATTTAGTTTCAGTATCATGCTATAGCGGATTATACAGCGAATACATAGGGCGTACACTAATTTCAACTCAATCGTAAAGTATTGCAATTATCATTATTCCATGTATTATAGAAATCTTTGATGTGTCATCATGATTAACAACTCAAACCTTACTTATTTCGACTTATTCATTAACTGTTTTAGCATGCAAAGTTCAATAAGTAGTAAAATTAGTAATATTAGGTAAATCACTTTAGATTCTATTCATACGTTATCCCAATTTGGTAGTAATATCCTCCAACGTAAATTTTGAGACAAAAAGGCAATCATTGTGTGGTACGAAGTAAAAACAATATCTTGTTCGTATTTAATCTCTTAATACATCATTTCAAATTCAAAGCAGTCGTTTCTCTGCTTTTTTATTCTTCATTTTCCATTTTTCAATGTTTTTATACATAAAGTATGTTAAAAAAATCTATAAAATATTAATAATAAGTCAACTAAATAGCTGATATATTTTTTTTATACAATTTCTCTATTCAATTTCGTAGCAAATTTATTTTCTTTGGCTAAAAGGAAATATATGCAAATTCGTCTCGCGTATATTTTTAGTTGTATTTATAATGGAAAGTTAAGTTGAAATTCGCCCTGAACTGATGAAAATATGATATGCAAATTGATTAAATATGCAATATGCAAGCACTTATTAAATCAGCGCAGACGAAACTGATTTTTTTTTTATCCGAGTTAACTTGAATGAGCTTGTTACTGAATTAAATAAAACATCAGTGAGTTCTAAGTAACTTTGGTAAACTCCACTTTGGAAACTAGCTTTTTTACTATAATTCTTATTCGTTTCATTGGAAAAAACATTAAGATCAAATCTTCAATTTTTGTCAAAGCTTTTTTGTATAATGTCTTTACCTAACTTCCAAACAATTTTCGAGTCGAGTTCAACCTACGTGCAGTTAAAACTATTAATTCACACTATATAACAAAAATCGCAAAACAACAATCTTGTAGGAACAGCTAAAATATACAGCCAAAATTCTATTTTAGATATGCTTTTTTTTTTTTAAGTTCTTGAGAATACTAGATAAATTATTTGAACTGCGACCAGCATGTAAAGAAAATTCTTGAACTCACACTTCCAGTAGAGATTCAGTCATCTAATGTACACTGCTCAAAACAATTAAAGGATATTTTGGATATTGCCACGCTAAGTTTTAGGTGGATTTTGTATCTGGGAAACTTTTTAGCTGATTGATACATGGTCGACAGACGTAGTAGGCTATATGAGAATAAATTACACATGTTTGGCAGAAAAAAATGCATTTTATTGCGCATTTGTGTACAAAAGGAAAAAAACACAATTTGTGCATTTGAGAAAAAAAGAATAAGAAAAGGTGTTTTCTTCAAAGAAAATCATTTTCAGTAGGGGGTATGGTTTCCACGGGCGGCCAGCAACGTTGAACACCTTTGAGGCATGGACTCAATGAGGCTATTAATGACGAGTTGGGGTATTCTGCCCCACTCTTCCAGAAGAGCTCTTTCCAGTTCTCGAGAGTTTGTGGGGGTTGTTGGCGGCCAGAAACTCGTCTTCCTAGAGCGTCCCAAACGTGCTCGATTGGATTCATGTCTGGAGAACACGCTGGCCATTCCATTCGAACGATTCCTTCCTCGAAAAGGAAATCCTCCACCAGGTTTGCACGATGTGGCCTGCAGTTATCGTCCATTAAAATGAAGTTATCTCCGATTGCTGCAGCGTAAGGGACTACAATAGGTCTGAGGATCTCATCCCTATATCGGCGACCAGTCAGAGCTCCATCTCGAATGATGTAGAGGTCAGTGCGCCCGTCAATGGAGATGCCACCATACACCAACACTCCTCCACCGCCAAATCTGACACTTTCGTGCACGAACGCAGGATTATTCCTACTGCCACGGTCCCTCCAGATGAAAATACGCCTATTATCCGGATGCACAGAAAAACGGGACTCGTCAGAAAACAGAATATTGCTCCATTCATTTCTCCTCCAGTTGACATGCTCGGTTTCCCACTCCCTGCGGTCGCGACGATGCCTTGATGTTAATCTAACACATACCATCGGTCGGCGAGCATACAGACCTACAGCATGGAGCCGGTTTCGGACAGTTTGAGTTGAAATCGTGGTGCCTGTAGCCGAGCGAAGGTGTTGTTGGAGAAGAGTAGCGTTCATGTTTCGGTGTCTCCGAGCTGTTAACGCTAAATAGCGATCTTCATTGGGCGTTGTTGCCCATCTACGACCTTGCCCTGGTCTTCGGCCTGCACATCCACTCTCCAAAAAACGGTTCCAGATCCTGGAAATGACACTTTGTGACACTCCAATGGCTTGCGCTACTTCGGCTTGAGTTTGGCCCCCTTCTAACCTACCAACTCCAAGCTTCTGAATCTGTCAAATGACTTCGCTGGGATATCGTACTCATCGAAACAAAGCAATCACTGAATGCCGATCATCCTTGTCTTCATTCTCTTTTATCCAGTTGAAAGTCAAATTTCATTCGCTGCCGCTGAAGCGACGTTTTTGACATCGAACTCAAAATTTGCATACTCCACAGTTTGAAAACCAGAAAAATTTGCATTTGTGATTCTCTTCTTCTATTTTCGTCAAAAAAAATTTCGTTTATATCTTTATTTTATATAAAACTTCAAATATCCTTTAATTGTTTTGAGCAGTGTATTTCGATGACCAACAACAGTTGAGTAATAAAATAAGTATTTGGATATCGTCATTTGTGTACCACTCTATCATAATGAGTTGGAAATTATCTGTAACTTCTACAAAGGATTTTCTTTCTGTATTCAATGTTTGGTATAGATTTTTGTAAGAATAGAGCATTTATTCACGAAGATATGGAAGTTTTTTTTTTTTTTTTAAATCAACATTTCTTTTCTTTTTCTTCTTGTGGCATGCAGAGTTTTCAATCAAATTTCCCTAAACTTACAGAAAACTTGACAACATATAAGAGAAACACTGAAATTTTATATTAATATACTGAAAATTCTAGGAATGATGAACATTTATAGAAAATAAAGTTTAACTATGTATGCGCGAAAGATAGAACATTGTTGCTGTTTTTTCATAATTTAGTAGGGAACTTTTTAGAACAAATTATATAAAGTTTCCAGTTTAATCTAGTGAAAATTCAGAAAGATATCGGTGATAAATTGAGCTGCATTTTAGTTGTTTTCTAAAGGCAGCTAAATGACAAGGAATTGTTATGAATTACAATTTTCCAAATTAATTATAATATTATTTATTGTAATTTTTGTAATACAATTTACTGCAGTTAGTATGGTATCTAATTTAAGTATGCATGTGTATTTAGTAATTTGTAACTTTTATGTAATTCAGTGTTATTGTACTATGATTAGTAAAATAAAATTTAAAAGATAAAATTACAATTTGTAAAAAAGTGGATAGAATATGCAAGCTTAAAGCCTATATGCACGGAGTTAGTCGTAAAGTTGCGTTGAATCAAAGTTGTTAAAATATCAATATTATATATATATTTGGATTTCTTGGTAGGTTATATTTATTAAGATGTTGCTCTCTGTATATATATTTTTACTATAACAATTAATGGAAATATTATTTCATGCCATCTTTAAAATAGAAATTAGAAAAGTTTTGTTATATGAACTTGTTAGCAATCTTTTCATTTCAAAGGTATTACAAACACACACGCATATATATATATATATATATATATATAGAAACATATCGACGGAACTGAGAATAAGATCATTAAACACATTTTTTTATTTTTCAGAAAATAATTTTTCAGAAAAAAAGAATTGCATTTTTATGTGTTAAAATATTTTATTCACAAAAGTTTTCATTATATTTTGCACAATTTTTTCGTAATATGTTTTATATTTATTTGAGAGTTCATTTTTTTAATAACTGGTTTAACAACTTATCTGTCAAACAAATAATTTGATAAGCTAAAATAAGTATTTAAATCAAAAGCCATAAGTACTTAATTATAATCATTATGCAATCATATATTTTACTTCCCAGGATAATTGCCATTTTTCCATTTTGGAAGTCACGAACTTTAGGATAAAACTCTTAAATGATAAAAATAATTGATGCATCAAATTGATTTTTGCCTAAAAAATTTTACATCAAAGTTAAATTTTATCAGAATTTTGGTCTAAAAAAATTTGTATGCGATTTTAGCTCATGAAAGTATTTTGTTAATAGAAAAAAATTCACTTATACCTTTGAAAATGTTTTACATATGTTATATCTTTCTAAAGACTGAATTTTCTGAGACTATACGTATATTATGTATTCTAAGGACATTTCCTATTTATCTTGTGTATCCCAATAACATTTCCTACTAACTCTCTAGTTTCCAATGCTTCCTCAACTGAATGCCTCTTTTTTTTCTCCGTAATTCTTGAAAATTTCCCACAGAAAAGTTCAGGCCCATCTATTGGCTTCTTGGAAAACTATTTAAGATGTTGATATCAGAACAAAACTTGCTCTTATAATCATATGCTTTTTATAACTTTTCAAACTTCCTCGTGTCCTTTTGACTCGCGATACTTCCACGTTGCCTAAGTTTTGTATTTACCATGACTTGTAAGAGGTGTGTACCTACTGGCAATTTTTCACAATTTATCGTTAGTATCATAGCTATAAAATGTCTTTTGTGTGAAGATTGTCAATGAGTTGTTGCTCCAGTGTCCAATGCACATTGCAGTGTGCGGTACTATAACCAACAAATAAAAACAAAGATAAAAATAAAATTGCCTATATTTGTCTTATTTCGAGGCTAAATAACTAAAATCAATTGAAAATAAAATAAAATTTCTCCAGTATATCCTATGTAATAGGAACTAAAGGGTTAATACAGGGTGTCCCTAAATTATTGTCGGAGTGTCCTTGCCTCATAACTTTTGATTTAAGAACAGGACAAAAAAAAAATTATTACATATTCGTAAAGTACAATGCAAACAAAAAACAATTATAACACAAACAATCTCGCATATGCGTAAAGTAGCATCTCAAAAATGTTACTAATCAAATAACGATTATAATCAAATAATAATTAATATTAAAAGTTAATCAAATTTACCAAAAAGTTATTAATGAATTATGTAATATCTGTCTATCTAACTTTCTGCTCATAACTCATTATTACCTTCTTGATAAGTTAGATAAAATTTTAATATTAATTATTATTTGATTATAATCGTTATTTGATTAATAACATTTGAGCGGCAACTTTACTCATATGTAACTTTGTTTGTGTTATTAAAAATATTTGAGTTTGACTAAAGGAACATGGAATAATATTTTTCTTCTTCTTCCTAAATCAAAAGTTATGAACAAAAGAAACATCGACAATACTTTATGGAAACCCTGTATAACCCATTAACACTGAAATGAATTTGCGTATTTGCTAATTGAAATACAGTAAATGCAGCTGAGATTAATTTATCTGTTTTGTCATTATATATGTAATATGAAGTAAATCTTCATTTTTACAACATTTTATTCGTTGAATTGACTAAGCATTTCCATTACCCTTCAGGTGTTTTATTTTCACTTATGTAACCTGAACGAACTGCATTATAAATTTCGTTAGAAAATACTTAACTCTAGACGTTTATGCCTTCTGCATATTCCCAAGATATACGATTGCAGTGATCTATAAAATCGAAATCCAAATCAATTCGAAATGCTTCTGGGAAAGTTTACGTGGAATTGGAAATATTCAGAGAAATGGGAAACGTTCCGAAACAAGATAGCTTCTATTTAACTCAAAAAGTTTTACGTACATAGATTGCTGAAATAGATTTATTCAAATCTTCTTTGCACAGTAAAATGTATAGTTCATATATGTATATTCATATATGTATGTTCATATATTCAGAAATGTAAACAGACTTTGAAAAACATATTAAGTGATCACTTAGCTGCAGCGTTCCTATGTTTTTTTTATATAAAAATATATTGAGATTTGTATTTCAAAAATTTTATGCTTAATTATTTTTAAGATGTATTTATTTTCATTATTTCAATAACTTTCATTATTTCAATAAACAAACATATCACAAATGCTTTTGCAACATGTGGTTTAAAAAAAAATAAAAGCATGCATTTAGATTATTTTTAATTTGAAGGGTTTAGGTGTAAAACCAGATAATTAACGTTTAACGATCGAAAAGCCCCGCTACGGGGACATCACACTTATACCATAGAAAACAAAACACCCCAATATGACGACATCTAAAGAATTAATTTTCATTTAATTTATGTATCATTGCTGTAACTTTTTTTTTAAATCAAATATTGCAACTTATTAGATTAGATAGCTATTTAATCATGCACTGATACGAAATATTTACCGTTATAAAACGTGTAAATGTGGTTTTCAAAAGACCCGCTCATCAACGTGAAACTTTCTAACGCAATTGCAGACTCATTTTTAAACGCAAGGGCGTAAAATTAGCAGGCCAGACTATTGAAGCGATTTGGAATCTAAATGAGTTTTCCATTTCTTGATAAATACATTACTTATCGGGTTATAAGCGTTTCGTGTCACGTGACAACGCGTTTTTCCTCTTGCTCGCTTCGGCTCGGTGAGAATTCGGTTCAAAACGTTGTCTTTGATAGCATTTCCTGGAAGATCTTCCGCCCTTACCAAAAATAGAAAACATGTTTCGATTACATAGTTTCTGAATAAGAACACCTGACCATTTCATTCGTTTCCAAATAAAAAGGAATTAAAAAATATGTCATAAAGTAGCCAGTTTGGATTTGAGAACAGGCTTAAAGATACGCTGACTTTGTTTTATTCGATAACACATCGTTTTAATGAGAGTAGACTGATATTTGGTGGATATCTGTGTAATATTCCGTAATTATTTATAATGACATTTGCACAGTGAAAAAACCAAAAACAGTTCCAATGAAAATCTCCCTATGAGAATGATGACGGGTTACAGTAAATGACCCTGATATAACTAAAATACCTTTCACAACATTTCCTAAGATTTCGGGCCCCAAAATTCCCCATGTAATAGAACCATTAGAATATTTCCACTATTTCCAATTTCCTCGTTATTTTTTACGAATGAGCCAATAATAAATATAACAAAGGATACAAACGAGTGTGCAAACTCTTATAAACGTTTATAATGTTTTCTACGGGATCCTAACCCGTATTTACGGCAAGGTTCGAAGAAAACCACGGAAAACTCCGAACGGTTACACTGTATTAAATGACCGATGTTTCTTATTTTATGAAAATATGCTATAACCACGAACGAAAATATAATATAACTTCTAAGTTATCCGAAATTTCAAATAGCGTGTTCCATTGTCTTTTGAATTCCCAGAAACGAATACATCTTTAAAATTTAAAGAATAATTTATAAAAACAAATTATTTTTAGCTGCCCGAATTTTTCAGAAACGTTTCCGAAGGGTTTTTAGAGTGTATTAATGAGTGTCCTCAGCCTGGAATACCTGTTTTTCGAATGAAATCCATTCTCAAGTACACGTTTTCAGCCGCATAAGTTAATTTATACATGAAAGAGTAAATAAATAATCTTAATTTTAATGTTATTGTTAATGCTGTTAATTTTGCATGTTTGTCTGTTAAATATTTTTTTGAGCATGAAAATGTTTACTTCAGAATGGATAGTATTCGAAAAACAGGTATTCCAGGCTAAGGACACTGATTAATACACTCTAAAAACCCTTCGGAAACGTTTCTGAAAAATTCGGGCAGCTAAAAATAATTCGTTTTTATAAATTATTCTTTAAATTTTAAAGATGTATTGGTTTCTGGGGATTCAAAAGACAATGGAACACGCTATTTAAAATTTCGGATAACTCAGAAGATTATATTATATTTTCGTACGTGATTATAGCATATTTTCATAAAATAAGAAACATCGGTCATTTTTTACAGTGTAGTTCGACGAGCACGACAGGGTTTTGAACCCAGCACCTCCGGTCTACCAGCTTTGAGAGCAGAGCCTCTGAGCCACTGGTGGGGCAAAAAAAAAAAACAGTTCGATTACATTAGTTTGTTAATAAAAGCACCTATCAATTTGCTACTTAACGAACAAAAATGAATTAAAACATGTGTCAGAAAGTAGCCAATCTGGATTTCAGAACATCCATAAAAGGAGCAAAGATGCAGTTACGTAATCTTACATGAAAATCAGAAAAAAAATTAAAAATGGCTGTTACCATGTTTTAAATCTCGAGCCCCTGATTAACAAGTTGTACAAAAGTTTTCTCTAGGAATTTTTAACAAAAAATTTTTAATAAAAAATAAAACCTATTTCAAGGGATTTCACCTTCGTGTTTCTGTAGCAACACTTTATTGTTATCCACATTGGAGAACGGGTCGGGTTATACTCGACCTGAACCTAAAATTTTATTTGAAACTAACCCAAAACCCGATCCGAACCTGTCTACCCGAAATCGACTCTGAATGAAAGAAAATTAATCCCCATGTAATTATGGAAAAATACTCTATAATTATATCTGTGATATCAACTTCTTCCTTTATGTAGAAAACGAACAAAAATTTACTCATTTACATTTAATTTTATAACTTTTCCATGTGAAACAATATTGTGGACTATCGTTTGAAAAACGATATATCAAACCCGACCCGCAAAAGTCAAAATCCAACGCGAAACAATTATAGTCAACCGGACCTGTGACGAAAAAAATTAGCGCCGTCCCAACCCGCGGGTTGGGTAATGTTCGAACATAATCGGGCTGCCGACACGATGCAGGAATCTAATTCACATTCATTTTAATTTCCTTTGTTCGAAATATCACTTATTTTGTGGATTATTGTGCATTATTATTTGCTTTGCATCGTATCGTACAAAGTACAATACGTGTACACTCAAGAGCAGAAATATAGATGCCCGCTTAAAGTTTAAGTTAACAAAAGGTACTATGTTCCAAGCAATAAGCGTCTTGGATATTTTCCATTTCTCCGAGTCACAAAGAGTAACCCTCCAGAAAATTTAACGCAGTATTACACCTCTGAATAATGTACAGATGTGAGTTATTGTCTGCCGTTACTACAAAAATTATCATAAAACTTGGTGTATTAAATATTAACCCTTTCATGAAAGACTTAATTTTGAAACACTATGCTTGAAAGAAGCATTTTTTTTTGTCATTATCGAAAACAACATGTTTCGTTTATAATTCATGTATATTATTAATAAAAGCTATTATTATTACTTACCCATCATGCGTAGTATAGGGTAAGTCTTGTAATCGTTTTGAGAATCGAAAAATTTTTGTTGACGGATTTACACGTTTCAGACACTGGAGATTCCGAAAAACATATTTTTAGAAAACAAAATTTGCCGTCCGTCTGTGTGTCTGTAAACAGGGTCTCGTCACCTGATCAAGGCTCTAAATTACGAGACCTATTAAATCTGTCAATTCAACAAAGTTAAACAGAAACCTTGAACCGGCAAACAAAGATAGCGGTAGCAAATCACAAGAGAGCAAGCACAGCAGCGATGTGAACAAATCAATAGTCAGGTGGATCACAGCCATGCTGTGATCAGGCGATTTCCGCCCCGCACCCAGGTACTAACCCGTTAAGCTAGGCATTCATGCCGGGCAGGTAGGGGCCTGGTTAGCGGTATAAAAAAAAAAAAAAAAAAAAAAAAAAAAAAAAAAAAAAAAAACCGCTCTATCTTCCGAACAAATTGAGACAGAGACTTGAAATTTGATATGTACTTAGTATGTAATAATGGGAAGAAGCTTATTGAATTTCAGTAACCTCGATTATCCGAAACTATTTTTTTTCGGACTTTTGAAATATTCGTTCTGATAAAAGGTATATAAAAATTTTCGAACTTCTTTATTTTAAGGACGGAATATAAAAGATAATAAAAATAGATAAATTTTGCATGAAGAATGAAGTCGATCAAATAATTAGTTGCCGAGATATTTGGATTCATATTTTCCACACTCTTCGATGTTTCTTAACCCTGTGTTTAATTCAAATTGCAATTCAAAGATATATTTTAATTGAAAATGAGACGCTTAATCTGACGCAATAAACCGTTAGTTAATATGATTATAATTTTTGGAGTTATAAGGGTGTTTATTTTACGCAATTCAGTAATAGAGCATTTAAAGTTTATGACGTCATCAAGCCACGATTTTATTCGAATTGCAATGCATTTCATAAATAGTTTACATACGTTTTATTTTTATATTTTATATTATTTTCATATTTGTATTACAGTGGCCCCCAACGACTAGTAATTCATTGTGACGAGAATGTGTTTTAAATTAGTAACGGTACAGATTTTGTGGTAGTAAAAATATTTTAAGTAACTTTAAATCGTGTGACGAGCGTAGCTTGTCATTTTACCGTTCAGCACGAAAAAATTATTATGAGCTGAGCTTGTCATTTTATCTGAAGGATTAATATGGTTTAATAGGGATTAAGAAGATTTTAAAAGGGGCTAATATGGAAGTGTTTTTTTAAATTAAAGAAATGGTACATTGTGTACAAAGTTCTTCTACATTTTCCTATTTATCACATTCCAACCAGTATTTGCTACTGAATATACTGACGCTGTTTATCTCTAAATAACGTTTAAATTTCTGCTATATTTACCATTATTTTAAAAAATGGAAAACAAAATTTAGTGTTACAAAAGTTTTATATTACTTTTAAGAATTATCGATGCTTTTTATTTCTAAAATTTTAAATGTAAAAAATAAAATAAATCTATAATAAATGATTTGTTCGCTAGGTAATCTTGCTAAGCCAACGACATTTACATCATCAGTCTGTATAAATGAAAAATTCAAAATGTGTTCTAGATTTATTGAAAATATTTTTCTTCAAAGCCTATCAATTAAAATGAAGATTCCAAGTTTTAACCATCATTATTAATTGCATTTTACGCTTTGCAAAAGCACTAAGTCCATATGTTGCCCGGAAGGGTACTCAAATCTGATATCCAATCTGATATGATGAAGCAAATCAGATATCACTTACTTGTAGTGTAGACTTTCAACGTTTTACTTTTACAAGTGTTGTTTTTTAACATGATTTTAAAGGCAGTCAATACAAATAACTGCCTTGTTTGATCTCGAAAGTCAGCTATCAAAAAAGCTTAGAAAATGCATTGTTAAATGTCATGGAATCTGACAATTAATTTTCATCTGGCTTATCAATTTTTCATATGCTTTTTTCATCATTCTTTTTCTCATTATTTTTTCGCCAAAATAGAACATAGAGAGCATATGTATGACATGATAATACTCTCTAAAGAGACTGCATGGAAATTTAATGCTTTCAGACCTTTTTTTCACAAACAAACAAACAAAAATATCGGCAAGTTGACTGAACTAAAAGACATTCTAGAGGATATAAATAACGCACTTTTGAAAAATATTATTTTATGTAGATTTTTGTTTTTTAATGTACAGTCATGGAAAGAAATCGTACCATCCCATGCTTTTATGAGCACCGTTTGAGAAGGAAAAGAAAAATACCCATCCACTGGGAATAATGTTTTCATTTTATTTTTTCATATGCAGACACATTAATAATTGTATTATACTTTTTCAAATAGTAGCACCCACTTTTGGCAATTTATTTGAGTTCCTTGGATCAAATCAACCCGGAAAAGTTAATTTTTTTCTTACATCTTCATAGAGTTATAAAAGAAAATGCGTTAGGGATTTTTCCATAAATTTAGAAAGATAAAATTGAGATCCTACAGGGAAAATACAAAGATCATTCAACCAGTGACCTGAAAAAACCTTGGACAGGGCGTGAACTTATACTTTCATGTTGTTTTCTAAGCACTCAGGATAATTTAATGTACAATATTATTTTCCCAAATTAAATAGTCCACATAGATACAACACTGCGCTTACCGATATTAAGTATTTTATTGGTAGGCTACAGCGGCTTCCTCTTTCTCTCAACATACAGTAGAACTGCAGTTCTCGAACGTCCCATTTGTGAAAAAATTCAGTTCTCGAACAAGAAATATGAGGAAAATTTTATTCGATACTCGAACAGAAATTCTGTTCTCAAACAGTGAGAGTATCGTCCTCAAATCGACTGAATGAACAAACGCAGCAAAAGCAGCCAAATTCTCTTCGAAACTGCTACTTTCTGATATAGTTAGGCAATCATTTTCTTCCATACACACTCTCGTTTAAAACCGTCATTAAACATGTATTTTTCCGATTATTGTAAATTTTTCGTTTTGATTTGCCCATTTTCTGTCAAAAAAAGGAAAACGTCACTAATTTAAGCTAAACATTCTCCCAAATCCACCAATCTAAGCTGCATTTCCATCAAATCATGACAGTGTTCCGATAATTGTGCTGTCAGAAATGTTCCGTTTCTTAAGCGGAATTTTTATGTATGTGCATTTTCCCTCAAATCCTGGAAATTTATCAATATAAGCTCGAAATTTCCTGAAATCCTCCAATCAGAAAACGGAAATTTGTTCAAATCATGAGGAAGAATGTGTTCCGGCAACTATGCTGCCAGTAATTTTTATGATTTTTGACGATTTGTTTTTTACAATGCATGAAATAAATTTTCAGATTCCAGAAACTTGAATCGTTTTTATCACGTTTCCTTAAACATGCAATGCATATTGTGAAAAAATATAAGCTAACGTAAACATTTTAAATCGACGCACAGTGGGGCGTTTTGATGATATAGGTCAGCCATACTCAACCTACGGCCCGGCGACACTTTATGTGCGGCCCGAGACATATAATTATATGTAAAATTAATTGGATGTGCATTAAAGATTTTTAAGACCTTCACTGCTCTTTTATATATTTTCACGAGCAGACAAAATCTGTCCTGTTATTTACAATTACTAATTTAAAATTATGTTACAACATCTGAAATGCCATTTCCTTAGTCAAAAGTTATTTTTACACGCAATCCTATTTGTGCTACAGTAGTGTATACATTTTTGACACTAATCAATCATTTTTCCAAATTAATTAAATTTGCTCTATGTATTTTTACATTTAAAAATGCATATAATGTTTTTGTTTTAAGTAAAAGGCTGATTTATTAAAGAAAATTTGATTTTTTCTCTTTAGCCCTTGGAAATGCTGCATTATTATATTATTACGTTTTGTACTTACCTAATATAGCCAATAATGCTTATTAGGGTGTAACGTTTGTCGCGGAAAAAAAATGACAGCAAAACATTTTACACCACTATTTCTAAACAAGAATCTTCGCGGCATATTTCTACATCATTTGCGATAAAAAAAAAAAAGCTATTGTTTGGAAATAGTGGCATTAATATTTTTGTTAGCATTTCTTCGACGACAAACCTTCAATCTTATTAATTTTATTATAATGCTTTGTTATACTACTTATGTTAACACACTGTTTTAATCACCCGTTTTTACATTATTGTATACGTATGTTGCGGCCAGTCTAACGTCGCAAGCATACGTTTGCGGCCCGCGAGAAAAAAAGGTTGAGTATGGCTGATCTAGGTGGACAAAATTCATTTTTTCGATTATCCCGGAATTTAACAAGACCGCGTATACTGGTAGCTGAATGTCTCTTTTGTCGAGATCCGTATGAGTTTTGTCGAAAAAACTCGATGTGTCGATTAACTACGACCGTAAAGAAGGCAGTTTATTTGAGAGACTTTCAACAATTGCATTATTTTTCTGTAAGTTCGAAAGCAAGCCGTGACTTTTCTGTCTTATTTGAAAGCAGGAGTTTACTGGACATATGTCACATGTTTGTCACACGATTTAACCTATTGTTGTTTGAAAATAAGCGCCATCTTGTTTTCAAACTTCATCTTGACTTTTAATACAGTATTAAGCATTATTAAGCAATAAGCATTTTTTAAAATCAAAGTACCATTCCTAAAGTATTGAAAACTTAAGACAGCTCCTCCGAAAGTTTGCGAATCATTAAGTTATATTAACTTGAAGTGTGTGTCTGACAGACAAGGAGACCGCCAAACATGGTGCGCACAGATTTTGATGATTTTAAGGTATGTTATAGAGGTCAAACCCCTAACTATCCTGGTCAAAGGTTTCCTTTAAATGGCCCTTAGTTTTTGAGAAATTCGGGGTTAAAGTTCAGCATACGTTTGAAATACCCAATAGATTGCTACTTCGAACGAGGTCTCTGTGGTGCAGCGCTAGCATGCGGGATTCCTGAACGCAATGCAAGGGTTCTGTCCCATCATATGCCTTTTTTTTTTTTTTTTTACTTTTGGCGCATTGTACGTTTTAAGCAGAAGTGGGAATTCTGCATCTTTGAACTTTTTTATAATTTCATAATAAATTATATTTACATTTTCGAATGTTTCATAAAAATTTATAGTTTTTCTGCAATTATTAAACTAATATTTGTGTCGACGAAAATCCAAGATAATTAAAGTCTAGAAGTCCCGTCTTTTTTTTTAACTTACTATTATTGTTGGCATTTATGTTTATTTATTTATTTATTTATTTATCATAGTTATAAAATAATACATACTTTTTTTACTTGCATTTTCTTTTTTTTTTTTTTTTTAAGTAATTGATGAGGAAAACATTTACAAAATAATGTATCCTTTTAATATTATTTGATTCGTTCTAAACATCTTGCAACATCTTAACTGATGAGATACAAAAATGTTTATCATTACCGTCATTGACATTTTTAATTAAATAAATATAGAATTAATTGCGTGATACATATCGCAAAAGTATTCAAAACATAAAATGGCATTAAAAATCGCCATAAAAAGAATTTCTTAAGATGAAATTTTTTTAACAATGTTGGAAGAATGCCTAATTAACATAATATATATTTTTTAAATACTCTACTTTTATATATATTAAAAAATGCATTAAAAGTTGGAAAGAAATGCTAATTATCACCCGTATAAGTCCAAATAAATACACATTTAATAAAGGATACTTATTGTAAAAACCTTTAAAACATAAAATGACATTAAAAACAGCACAGTTTATAAAAAGCGACTTTTTTGCATGATCATGAATGTTTTTAACATTGTTGGAGAAAAGCATAAATAAATTTAATATATATGTATATATTAGTACTTGATTTACGATAAATACATTAAAAAAGGGTAAATGAATATAGTATGTATGCTTTTTAAAACTTAATTTGCGGTAAATACGTCAAAAATACGTTAAAAGATGAGAAACAAAAATGCTTAATCATCACTAGTAAATACACAGTTAGTTAGATGATACTTATCGTGAAAACATTCAAAACATAAAATTACATTACAAACAGCACAATTTATAAAAGCAACTTTTTTACACGAAGATGATTTTTTTAACAATGTTGTTGGAAAGCATAAATCGTTTAGATTTATGAAAATTTCTCTGCTATCTATTAATTTTGATGCAGACCATGCGTATCTTATCATAGGGCGGAAGTGAGGGGAGCTAAATTGATGTAATATAATTGAATGTATTTTTATAATACCTTCTCGTGAAGATATTTCCCTCTGGTTTTCTAGCAAACTTGTTGCATTTTGTAACCTTTTCATGAAATTTTTTACTTGGCGAAAAAAATAGACATCACATGGCTGGCAAACAGGGGTACATTTTGGTGGAATTATTTTTTTTATGCATGATACCTCCCCATTTTCATTTTCGAAAATCTCATCATAGATTGTCGAATCTGTCTGACCTCCCCACGAATCAATTATCAAAAGAAAAGTATTTTTCTTAACGTAGGGAAGAAGACAAGTTTTTAAATATTCTGCATAGGTTTGCTTTGTCAACTTACCGGATTTTGAACACGTAACGATTACGTTCTTAAACGTGGCGCTCAATTCACTTACCTTCTTTTGAACAATTGGACCAAATGTTCCAGATTGTTCACGTAAGCAAATGAACACGAATGGTAAAACAATTCCAGATGCTGTAAGAGAGTACTGTGCTGTGTAAGAATGCGTTAATTTATTCAAATTTTTTTTGACAAACACTGATTTAGCTCCTCGCTCCGTAAGTGATCTGTTGTAGGTTGTTTGGTACTGGCATCCAATTTGATCCGTATTAATTACGTAATCCAAGTCAAATTTACTAATTAGCACTTTTGTTTGTACACGGAATCTTTCAGCCGCTTCCATTATTTCTTCAATCGTTGTAATTTCTTTGTGACTGACAAATTTCGTCACTTTACGTTGTCTTATCCGATGGTTCTTTTTAAATCTTTCTACCCATCTGGGACTTGCAAGGAAATGGAAATCATCCGACTGAAAACAAGCAGCCGCACTCATTGCCCAGTGTTGTAAAGTCCGTGTCGTGACCTGTATATTAGTAATAAAAAATGAGTTAATAAATTAATATAATAGTTTTCAATTTTTTTTGCAGTTACATCAGTAATTGAAAAATTTCGTTTTGTTTTACCTGTTCCATATTATTTCGAGCTTCAACAAATCTTTCATACGTTTCATAATCGACGCTTTTCCATTTGTCAAAATAAGTACCTCCACGATTTACATCATCTTTCCATCTACGTAAGAGATGCTTTTGTTTTAAGCGACTTGCTCCATTAGCTTGCAATGATTTTAAACTCCATTTTGGATGGGCTTCAGCCAAAGCAACCGCATTCTTTTTGTACCACAATGGGATATAGTCACGTGGTTCAGGTGAAAATTCCTCAGCCACAAAATTCGCTTCATCTTCGTGAAATCACAGACACTACATAAATAAATAATTAAAATTAAATTATTTGATTTCGATTTTTTTTATTGAACAATAAATATAATGAATATTTTTGGTAAAGTAACAAAACATACCTCTGTAAATTCGTTATGTTCATCTTCTTCATTCATCATTATCAATTCATCTGAATAAATAATTTGCCGACTGTCCAATATGTCTAAAATTGAGCTATGGAATTCTTCAGCCATTGCTATAGAAGCACTAGAAATATTAACAGATGGCGAATGTGTAAAGAGATTATCATTTTCTAACAATGTCTCGCAATATTTTAGAGCATTCGTTACTTCATATTTTAGTTTTTCTTCCAAGCCAGAATTGTCCATATCAGTGCTTGTTCCTTCCATTATATTACAATCTAGAGAATTTTCCTATATACAGCATTACTCCAAACATTGCAACTGGCTGCAAAAAAAGCTTATGCCAAGGAAAATAATTTCATTCTGATATTTCCATGAAAGTCGCAGCAGACGATTTAAAAAAATATATATATTTTTGCATGTATTGCAAATTTTATCTCTCATTTACAGACGATTTTTGCTTTTCCAGTTAAATTTTTATGCGTGATATTGGCAGTGTTTTTACTTGTTAGATTGAAAACAAATCTGAAATGTAATCTGTCATTTTTTTGTGCGATTGAAAAATGATATTGAGTTTGAACTTTAATGATAAATGTATTTAGAGTGCACTAAATATTTATACAACTGGAAAAAAAACTTAAATATAAGTGTCACTGCTTTAAAATTTTATTATTTCTTTGAAAATATCTAATCTCACATACGTTTGGGAGATTCGAAGTGAAAATTATTTTGTATAAGTTATACAAAATAAAATTGTATAACATTTAAAAAAAAAAAAGAAAGAAAAAAAAAAAAGTATTTTTTCAGAACTGTGCTTAAAATATAAAAAAGTAAATAATAATAAATAAATAAATAAATCTATACATTAATTAGCTTGGAGTTTCGTAAATAGAATATTAGTTTAATAATTGCAGAAAAGCTATAAGATTTTATAAAACATTCTATAATTTATTAGGAAAATATAAAAGAAAAAATATATAATATATATAAAAAAGTCCAACGTAGAATTCCCACTTCTGCTTGAAACGTACAATGCGCCAAAAAAAAAAGGCATATGAGGGGACAGAACCCTTGCATTGCGTTCAGAAATCCTGCATGCTAGCGCTGCACCACAGAGACCTCGCTCGAAGTAGCAATCTATTGGGTATTATAAACGTATGCTGAACTTTAACCCCGAATTTCTCAAAAACTAAGGGTCATTTGAAGGAAACCTTTGACCAGGATAGTTAGGGGTTTGACCTCTATAACATACCTTAAAATCATCAAAATCTGTGCGCACCATGTTTGGCGGTCTCCTTTGAGTGTTTAATTCAAATCTTGCAAGTCAATTTTCACCACTTTTAATTATCCGATTGAGAATTTGAGATCCGAAACTTTGAATACATGTGTAGTTTCAATGACAATACAATATTATAATTTAAAAAATAATAATAATATAAGTAATATAATAATAATAATAATAATAATAATAATAATATAAATAATTAAATAAGTCAAATATTTATCACTGTTTGGTTATTTTATTACTGATACATTCGAAAACCCAGCAAAACCTAATTAAACTTCAACGCAATAATTTTGTCCACCTAGATCCTCAAAACGCCCCACTGTGCGACGTACGAGATATGAATTTCATGAAAGTGTACATAAGTTAGAAACACGTTATAATTAAATGCCCATTTATCTGTATTAATAAGTTTTTGTCTGGTGTGTGTATGTGCGCGTGTGTATTTTTGTTTGCTGGCGATAGCTAGGGACAGCTATAACACGTTCAGGTCTGCAAATTTGGATAAGGGTACACGAAGACATACTGTTAAAAATTAGAAGCAAACTGTCCAAGTCAGTTGACTGTTTTTGTAGAAAACGGTTACATAACCGTAATTTAACTCTATTCTGACCATAATATGGGAAATAATGTGGTCAGAATACAGCTAAATTATGGTTATGTAACCGTTTTCTATAAAAACGGTCAAATGACTGGACAGTTTGTTGCAAATTTTTAACAATGCAGATTCGAGTGCATTTGAGCCTCTGATTTTGGATTCTTTTGTTAGATTTTTTATTATTTTAAACTGAAAAGAGTAATTCACGTATTTCCACGATCTTCAAAGTTTGCCGACGATTTTGCCTCACTCATAAATGCATTCGAAATTCAACCTTTTGATCAATATAGTAAATTTAGTCCTGTTTTCAATAAATTTTATTCGGAATTCGTACGGCGATTTTTGAATTATTCGCGATTTTTTAACCAAAAAGTCCCCATTCTGCCGAAAATGATGTTTTCTTTTTATCAACCAGTTATCCAGTGTATTCACGTATCCAGCGTTTACTGGAGTTCCATTACCTGCGATCTTTTCTGTTGAGCTGATTAAAATATCAGACCAGATGCTTTGATCAATAAGGTTAACTGGATGAATTATGCCCTCCAGATTCGACCGGGATAGCTCAGTGGTAGAGCGTGGCGGCTTCAGTCAAGCAATCCCAGGTTCGAATCCTGGCCCGGACATTTTTCGTCCAGTTGGAAATTTACAACTTGTACAGTTTATATATACCTTATCCATCCAATCTTATATCTTATACCCCTGTATGGAGCCGATTTTTGAGAATCGATTAATCAAAAATATGAAATATTTTTTAAAAGATAATTAAAGATAATAAATGTATACAGTAAATTTAAATGATTGTAAATTTATGTACAGTAAATTTAAATATAGTTGAAACTGTCATCAATAGCTGACACACACTAAGATTGGTTGTTTGATTTTTTGGTGGCGGGCTCTAGGTCATCTTTTGCACACGAGGGCTAAACAAACCGGGACCTCCGTTTAAAGTGGAATATTGCATCAAGGACATATCAGTGTTTTCTATTTAACCCTTTTTGGCATGGTGGGTTAAATTCTGTCCCACCTTATTTTAATCTCCATATGCTACAACGGCACTAGAATTTTAAAGCAAATTTTTGCCTTTTATAATGTATGTGAAGAAAGCTTTTACTTATTTCGAAATAAATTTGTTCCTAAATCCTGGTGTTTTTCAATACTATCAACATTTTAGTAACAGAAGTATTTTGTGCCTGAAAGGGTTAACTATTAAAATGCGAAAAAAATCTGTATTTGGAAATTCTGAAGTTATTTTTACAGATTGAGGCAGTGCAGCGCCATCTATTGATAAAAATTTAACGGATAGAATTCAACATTAATTTATTTAATTCATTCTGTATACTTTGTAAACGTTTTCCTTTTGTAAACACATACCAAGTACAAAATTAATTTTGGTCAAAAATTCAATATAAATTAAATTAGAAACTCTCACATTGTTACATTAAATATAGGAAGTTCTAGATTTCCATTATATATTAAGTGACAGCTTATCCTAAGCTGTTTGCTGCACCGTTGCTTTTCCCGCGAGACTTTTCTGCTTGCAACACTAACTATCATTGTCTCTTCACCCGGACGAAGCGTTTTCAGATTCAGGGAAGCATTCAACCATGCTTATCATTTCTGACAATTTGTCAGAATTTTCAAACGTTTCGTGGTTGCAAAAGCAAGACGGAATGGGTGTGAAATACATTTATGTTCTCGCTCAGAAAAGTGTTTGTCGCTAGCAGAAACAACAAGGAATCATTTAATAATTTTCTGCTCAGGGTCGTGTAAAATAACCCAAGAAAAAGCTTCTTTATGTCTGTCACGCAAATTTATCTTTCGAAAGGAAGAAAAATTGTTGTTTTGGTTAGAGGCATTTTTTAAATTCTTAGGGTATTTTTGATAGAATACGGTAAGAATTTTACCGAAGTGAATGAAAAGTTTGAGAATCTGTTCCAAAACTAAATTTTTGTGAGATATGGTGATTACTTTGCAATTTGGGAATAAATGGGTCTCTGTTTTAAGTTTATTTCAACAAGTTATTCTCTGCTGTGTATACAGCTTGGCTAAGCTACGGTGATAGAAGGTGGGTAACTTAATGCGTGTCTCAAAAAATATTTTCCCTCGCTCAACACTGCAAAACTTTCTGACACATTTATGGACTCATTTTTAAACATAAAATATTGTGCGGGATATTTACAGGCATGATTATTGAACTGATTTGTAATCGAACATTTTTTTTCATTTTCCGATAAATGAATTATATCTTGAGTTATAAAAGATTACAATTTGAAGACGGCAGTTTTTTTTTTCTGCGTTGTTGCGTCTGAAAATTCGGTTCAAAACGCCAACTTTGAGGGCACTTTCTGAAAAATCTTCTGTCTTTACACCGAAAAAGGGAAAAAGTAGTTCAATTACATAGTTTCTTAACAAAAAAAAAAGACCAAATTGGTACGTTTGCGAAAAAAAAAAGAATTTTAAAATGTATCAGAAAATATAGTCAGTTTGGATTTGTGAACAGCCTTAACATAAGAGGTACAAAATACACCATTATAATGAAAAAATAAAGTTATATTTGTAATAGTATTCAACGAATGTACTCGTCTAAAGTCATACGTCAAGAAATTGCTGTTGAAAAGTAACTTTTAATTTTCTATAATGAATGTAACTGGCCTATTTTGATGAATAATTTTAGACAACATTTAATTTTATATATGTTTTTAAGTATAAATCGAATGTTTATCGTGCATGCATAAAAATTTATAAATTCTCAGAAACTAGCAGTCGTTATGCTTAATCAATTAATGCATAATTTAATTAATTATGCATAATTAATTAAATTACATAATAATATCGTTACGGTTATACATTAAGTATGGTCATTTCTGAAGTAATTTTAAATTTGGGTTTGGTTTAGAAGTGGATGTCTAAGAATCGGGAAATATTTTATCCAAGCAAATCAAGTAATCATCCTTAACACCTTCGGGACGAGTGTCGTATTTATGTTACGTAAAGATGCATGCAATCCTTAATTTTTCCTCCCAGTATTTTCGCCTCATTTAATCAGAGATTTTCTGCAATTAAATTAGTCAAAAAATTCTATTTTGGAAATACTGGTGCTGAAATCGAATGTTTATCGTGCATGCATAAAAATTTATAAATTCTCAGAAACTAGCAGTCGTTATGCTACATAATAATATCGTTACGGTTATACATTAAGTATGGTCATTTCTGAAGTAATTTTAAATTTGGGTTTGGTTTAGAAGTGGATGTCTAAGAATCGGGAAATATTTTATCCAAGCAAATCAAGTAATCATCCTTAACACCTTCGGGACGAGTGTCGTATTTATGTTACGTAAAGGTGCATGCAATTCTTAATTTTTCCTCCCAGTATTTTCGCCTCATCTAATCACAGATTTTCTGCAATTAAATTAGTCAAAAAATTCTTTTTTGGAAATACTGGTGCTGAAAGATTAAAAATTGTGTACATGATGTTCATCGCAAAGGTGTTAAACATTTAATAAATAGTAGTTCTTGCATTTATCTGTGAGGCTACTTTAGAAATTAACAAAACATGGAAAAGTAGAAAGTGCAAATAACTTTACAGTATACGGCGTTTTTTAATATGTATTATACATCCATTGAAAGCTTTAATTCGTAACCTTTTTTAGGATCGAAGAACACTAAAAATAAAGCGTGTTGTTGCACGACCAGCTTAACATGAATATTTTCAGTGCATTTGATAATGCCTAGTGTATTAATGCCCTTGTTATTATTATAAAGTCTTCGTGCTGTTAATGGCCAGTCGCCGGGGTACTCAACGAGATGAGGGTCTTGTCGTCCGGCCAAGGATTCAAACTATGGGGCCACTTCAGAAGTTCAACGGTTCTTGCAGTTCTGTCAACCTTCTTCTCGGTCAGGGCTAGTGGAGCTTAAGACAAATGGTAGACCACTCTGCCCAGCATGAACCTGTCAACCTTCTTCTATGAAAAGTAGACGCAACAACAACTAGTATAGTTAGTTTAGATAATGGTTAAAATATCGATTGATGCACGACATGTTACACTGAAAATAATTTATGAAATTTGATATGCAAAATATTGTATACATTTCGCAATCAAAATATCCATTGGAGAACTAAAATAACTTCTTAAAACACCATCAAAAACTTTAAAATGCGCTAGGCCTTTCGAAAGAATTGGGTCTTTCTTTGTCAGGCGCAAAAAGACGTGCGTCCACTATGAAAGCAGCAGCAAGACTCTTCCCGCCTATCCAATGTGGAGAACGTCGTCAGAATTCGTGCTTATAACCATTTCATTACACATGCCAAGTTCTCTGTTAATTTATGATGGAGAAGTTCTGATGTTTGTTTTTAATTACAGTATTTTTACTGGTTTCTGCAAGAAATTTTCCCTTTAGATGTTCTCAGCAAACTTAAGCATGGGGTCTTGCTGCTGCTTTCATAGTGGACGCACGTCTTTTTGCGCCTGACGAAGAAATACCCAGTTCTTTCGAAAGGCCTAGCGCATTTTAAAGTTCTTGATGGTGTTTTAAGAAGTTATTTTAGTTCTTAGTGTTTCACACCAGTTTCAACTTATTTTATCCATTGGAGTATTCCCGCCTATCCAATGTGGAGAACGTCGTCAGAATTCGTGTTTATAACCATTTCATTACACATGCCAAGCTCTCTGTTAATTCATGATGGAGAAGTTCCGATGTTTGTTTCTAATTACAGTATTTTTACTGGTTTCTGCAAGAAGTTTTCCCTTTAGATGTTCCCAGCAAACTTAAGCATGGGCATCATTCGACATGAAACCGCCCTGAAAATACATTGGAAATCGATTGGATATGCATGAAGCGTGTGCATTTACCTTATTGGCGGCCCACTAATTTACAAAGATTTCGTTCTACCAGTGGTAAAAATATTATTGTTCATCAATTTTTTACGGATTTGAAAAAAAAAAACATACTTTTATCTCTATCCTGACTAATGGAAACGCTTCATAATATTGATAAGTAACCGTTATCTATAAATCTGATTCATGAAAGTTTGCCACGATGATAAATTATAAAATGGTCTTTTTCACTGTAATATTTTTCACAGTACAACTAACTACAAAATTTTGAAGCTTCAGTCTCAACAAATATGTTTATTAGTCATTTTCAAAGTATAACTTTTAGTGTACTGATCTGGCAATACTAATTTATTTGAAAAACTTGAATAACAGAATGTTTATAATGATTTTATTTTAAAGTTTTCTCTTTCTTTAATACAGCATATGCATTGACGTATTATTAATTCAACAATAGTTTAAACAGTTTAATGAAAATATTTTATGTTAAATTTTGATATACATCATTAATTCAGTTTATAATTCATTAGCTTTTAACTAAATACCTATAAGCTTTATTAAATGTTCTAAATGTTCAAGATTAAAACAAAATACTAATTTTCTCACTTTTTTACTAAGTTTTACCTCGGCATTGCAATTAAACTTTATGTAAAAAGTTTTACTTTATGTAAGAAGTTTTCAGTAAAACTGTAAAAAAAAATTGCCATTATGAAACGACACACAGAGAAAAAAGTTTTGTTGAATCAACAAAAATTTGGTTTATCCAACAAAACTTTTTGTTTAAATATAGATCAATGGAAATTTTGTTTGAATCAACAAAAAAAATTTTTTTTTGCAGTTCCAAAAAATAATTTTGTATCGCAGCAAAAAGTGTTTTGTTAATTCAAGTAAACTGGTTCAATTTTACTTGAATTTTGCTAAAACAACCAAAATGTACTCAACAAAACATGTTTTGTAGTTTTAATCAATCCCTTTTTCTGGGTGCATCTGGTCTGGCAATTAAATAATATAACACTTAAAGTTATACTTTCATCAATTAATTATCTTAAAAGATGAAACTCGCCAATCTTCTATTTATTTTTGCATCATTGTATCCAAATGCACTATTATATCGTAAATATTTTCTTAAATATGCTTAGTGAAACTTAAACACCGCAAAAATGTGAATAAAAACTGTTTCGTAAGAAAAAAAAAAGAAAAAAAAAGTTTTCTGTACTTTAACTTATTAGTCATTTTTAATGATTTTTTTTAATATGAATTTCAAAGACTATATTAAAGCTATGAAAAAAAACTAACAAAATTTTGCAGTTTTGAGAAGTCTTCAACAATTTTCCCTGCTGTACAAAAGCGGTTGCATTTTGGAAACATAATGTCAAATTTGTTGCCAATATTGATGAATTATTAGAATAACATTGAAAATATATCTAATAAATTGTCAAAACTTATGAAATATTTAAATTAATTACGAAATGGTTAGAACAATAGGCTATTGCTTGATAAGTAATTCCTTGCATATATATTTCCATTTTAATATCATTGTCTTAACAGTATCGATATACCATGGAAACTATTTTCATTTTAAGGCGATGAAAAATAGCAATATTGATGAAATATAGTACAAACATAGTTTGGTACTAAAGGTTAAGTTTTTGACTATGAAAAAATCTATTAATTTTATTCAAGGCATCAAAGGTATTTTCATCTTTAACCTACTTATCACTTTTCTTATCAGAAGTGCACACAATAAAATTCCATAATGTTCACTTTCAGTCATTTTATTGCTGTAACATTTTTCACGTGATAGCTGATAGAAATGAGACACCTCTATCTCCTCAGTTCCTGAATATGTTAAATTATGTATGTTCTTAGAATCATTAGTTTCTAACACATCGTCACAAACCTGGATATTTCCTTTAAAAAATGTTTCAAACTGCCATAATATGAAGGTTAAATAGCAGTTATTTTTTCTTGAAGAAGACTGATTAGGGAAATGAAAATACCTGAGTTGTAAGGAATATAGAGGTATTCTTTTTATTATTGAAGCTTTTATACTTTTAAAATGCAATGTTTGTTAAGAGTTTTGTTCTTCTACTTCGGGTATTTGTATTTGTGTAGCAGATTATGACTTTATATTTGTTAAAAGTTTAATTTATTAAATTTAATTCCTTTTATGAGGAAAAATTCTGTCTCTTAGCTGCAAACATATTCATGCACGAGTATGAACAGACCATTGTTTTAAGCGTGTTATCACTATAATTTACTGAATTTGAAAAATATCATTACAAAACTCAACTAACACTATTAATTAACATTACCATTACCATTAACTTAATTAAAATTAGGGAAATGAAAATACCTGAGTTGTAAGGAATATAGAGGTATTTTTTTTATTATTGAAGCTTTTATACTTTTAAAATGCAATGTTTGTTAAGAGTTTTGTTCTTCTACTTCGAGTATTTGTATTTGTGTAGCAGATTATTAATTTATATTTGTTAAAAGTTTAATTTATTAAATTTAATTTCTTTTATGTGGAAAAATTCTGTCTCTTAGCTGCAAACATATTCATGCATGAGTATGAACAGACAATTGTTTTACGCTTGTTATCACTATAATTTACTGAATTTGAAAAATATCATTACAAAACTCAACTAACATTATTAATTAACATTAACATTAACATTAACTTATTTTAAAAAATCTCTTCTATTACAACAGTCGAATATAATTTTCCGAAAAATCAATCTGTTATTTTAAGTTTGTTTTCAGGTAAATTTATTACATTTGAAACAATTTGTTAGGAGGAAAAATTATATTTTGTCTTATTACGGGCGTATGAAAATCGAGCTTTTATTTTGTTTTTATTATCAGTCTACGTTATTCCATCTTGTTATATTAAAAAAACTTCTTTTCTTTTTTAGAAGGTATATATATATATGTGTGTGTGTGTAAAACAAATTTGCCATTTCACGCTTTTTATCAGACGAATTTATAAAATTTGAAACACACTGTTGCATGAAAACTGTATTTGGTTCTGTTAAAACAGGCATGTGTACTTTTCAGCAAAATCAGCCCTCCATTTTAAATTTATTATCAGGTAAATTTATTAATTTTTAAATATTTTCTTACATGTGAAAATATGTGAAAATATTGTTTCAGGCATATGAAAAATCAAACTATTATCAGTAAAATCCTATTGTCATTTTACTTTTGTTATAAGTCTACGTTATTCCACTTTTCCAACGTGAAAACATGATCAAAAACACAGGAGTCTTTTTGTTGTGTAAAAAAAAAAAAAAAAAAAAAAAAAAAAAGAAAGAAAGAAAGAAATTATTTTGATACTGCAGGTATAAGCATGTAAGAGTAAAACAGACTGTCATTTTATGTTCGGTACTAGTTAAATTTATTTAATTTGAAACTTTTTTTTTTGCGTTTTAAAAATTATTTCCCCTGATTACTCATGACATATGAATGTAAGAGTAAAATAAGCCTATCATTTCCTTATCTGTCTAAATTATTCAATTTCAGTCATTTTGTTATCTGAAAAAAAAATGTTACAACAGGTATAGGTATTTAGGAGTAAAAGCATACTTTCATTTTCATGTTTGTTATCAATGTAAGTTATCAAATTTGAATTACGAGTATATGTGACATGGGTAATTTTCTTTAATAATAAATCTAATCTCCTATCGTGGAGATTTTTTAAGATATCGGAGCGAAAGAATTTAGATATTTATTACTGTCCGAAAAACGATCAAACTTTAAGTCATAAAAATTTCAAACCATCATTCCTTTGTCCGTTCAAAATCATTAAATATTCATGCAATGATTTTTCCTCATTTCCGAATTCTTATAGTAACTGGAACAGGTGAAGAAAGATCACGGACTGACTTACTCTGAGTAAAACAGATTAGTTCGTAGTTTTTAGTTAGTCCTGTTATATTTGCGACCACATGCGCTTTACTTATTAATATTTTTTATAATTAACGCTTCTATAAATCTGTCAAGATTGAGTCCAAAAATAAGGTATGTTATCTATATGTATTATTATATGTATTATACATTTACTTCCATTATTTAAAAACAAACAATGATCAATAAGAATTGTTAAACTATTTTTTTTTATCTTAACTGTGTAAAACCCTTTGAAGAGTTGTGTTATATTATTTATACCAGTTAATTTGAATCCCAAATGCTACAATTTCACGAGAATTTTTGCCGAAACGTCAGTGAATGCTCACTGTGGAGACGCGAAAAGTTTTTGGTTTCCGTCTGTTTGTCTGTCTGTTCCACGATAAAGCACCCGATTAGGTTGATTTTTGGTGGTTATGTTGGTGAGGTACCCGGAATTAGCTGTATAGTTTTTAGTTACATTTGGTTCATTCGTTCCAAAAATATAGAACATTTTGTTTTAGGTCATAATTCTTACCTATGGAAATGCAGACGATTTTCAAATTTCATTTTTAACTGAAATGAAAATCACATATTTGAATAATGAATTTAAACGTAAAATTACTTATGCTAAATTTTCGATATGGAGGTTTTAAATATATCCAACAGCTTTGAAAATTTGCCGATACATTTATTAGAATTTGGAAATTAATTGTTTAAATGATTGAAACATTTCTTGCATCTGTTAATATAAAACAATTTATTTTCATATTTTTTTACAAATTTTAAAATGAATTTCTTTTTACTTTAAAAAACAATGACTTTTAGAGCTGACATTGAGGCTGCTGATCTGCAGATTTACTTGTTAACAAAATTTTGCTTTTATAATGTGCGTAAATAAAAGCTTTTAGTTATTTACAAATAAATTGTTCGGTAAATGATAATGTCAGTCAATCATTTGAACATTTTAGCAACAGGCGTACTTTGCCCCCCGAAAGTGTTTAGATATCTTTATTGTGAATTATTACGAATTTCATATAAGTGCTCTTTTGAGGATAATCTGATATGTTTTGAATTGTCTTTAATAATAATGAAAAGTAATGTCCTTATATTAATGGATACGTTCGACATAACATTAATTTAAGGGAACTAGTGCAAATTTTCTTTTCATGTTGGTGAATTTTGCCTCTAAAACATTTAGAAATGCTATAATTCGTATTCAGTTAGTTATACGTGTTGCAGATAAAATTAACGTTTTCAAAAACTTTCTCAATGCACAAAACCTAAGAATCATTTCTATTTGTAAGCTTATGAAAGTAAGTATGGGAAATATTAATAATAATAATACATATCTTAATAAAAATTTTAATATTTATTGATTAAGAAAAATGAAATAAGACAAATATTATATAAAATAAAAAACACGATTTACTTCTGAATACTAAGAAGCTATTTTTTTTTCTTTAACGTCTTTAACATCGCTGTTATTTTGACTTAAACTTTAAAACTACATTATTTACATGATGCTCGTACATTTTTTACCGATAGATTATTTTGTATTAAGAATAATTATATTTATAAAAAATATTGATACACTATTTTTTTTCTGTATATGTCAAATAATTTTTTGTAACTGCATTAAAAATGCATAAATTGTTGTATATTATAATATGTATATATGTGTGTTTTATATGTATATATGCATGCATGTATGTATGATTTGTGATTTTCAAATTTTAATAATTTCAAATTTCTTACGAACACTATACCATTTATTAACATTATTATAATATAAAATGTTTTTGCGCTAAAATTTAGCTTAAAATGTAACTAATGTGTAACGCAAAACTTTACTAACTAACTTTGAAGAGTTTTTTTACACGCTGAAAATTTAATAACCTAAATCTTATTCTATGTAACTGATTTTTTTCTAATATTTTCGTAATTTAATTTCCATGCTAAAAAACAGCGTGTTTATAATACAAAATAAAGTAATATTAAATGATAAAGATAAGTCTTATGCGTTTTATTTTTCAGTTTTACTACTTTTCTCTGAAAAAAAATAAAGAAAGAAATCAAATTCAAAACTACTCTTCGATTTCAGAAAATCAAATATAAACTAAAATTAATTCATTTTTAAAGTATGATTTATGATAATGATTTAAGATTTGAGAGGTGATATATAAATATTACTCATTGTAATCGTTGTTCGATATAACCGGTTTTACGCTAGCGCAAATGAAGCAAGAAGTTACCAAGAAAGTGAACTTGAACTGCATACTAAGTCATGTATGTCTAAACAAAAAAATCTGAATCAAATGTGGCATTGAATTTTTTTTTTCTCCTTTTAGTTTTTAAGATATCTTGTAGCAATGTTATTTTCTATCAATGTTTTGTACGACTATTACTTCTCTGAAAATGAGAAATATTTTTATGACGCTGAAAAGTTTGAATAGTCTGAAATATCATTTTCAAAATTTCGAATTTATTAGATTTAAAACATGTTGATAGTCATAAATTTTAATGTTTAAATGGACAAAATTTGTCTTTTGTCCAATAATTTTTACTTTATTTATTAATAGCTATATAGCAACCCGATTTGTTGCGTTTGCGTCTCATGACATATTTCGACGTTTTTTTTTTTTTTTTTTGGGGGGGGGGGGAATAAAACGAATTTTCTTCTACCTTTAAAAGAAAAAAATTAATATTAGTTATATTAAAATTCTTACTATAAGTAAGAAATTATATTTAAAATGTAGATTATTGAAAATTACCAAAATTACATTTTGAAAAATACGTGATTTAAATCGAATTATGGTAGGGAGTCTTTATAAAAGAATGGCTACATACGAGTAAACAAAAAAAAAACAAAAATTTAATTGTTCGAGAGAATTTTGATAAAAACTTGGGGAGCTTGCCATCATATCTTTCAATTTTAGTATGGGCTATGTGCGTATGTCACCTCTGTCTTAGAATTACATTCTAAATTGCAATAAAAGATCAATGTGATATTTCGATGACGTCGTTTTCAAAGGTATCAACATTTTTCAAAACATTTCTTTCTTTGAAAATTTTCTAAACTGGTGGTATGAAAATTACATTATTTTTACGCATGCAAAAATCTTTCAGTATTAAATATGATGTCATTTTCATTCAATAAAACATTTTACCTTTAGGTTCCGAGAGAACAATCTTAAACAACATCTATAGGTAGTGTGTAATGATATCTGACAGTGGAATTAGTGCACGAACTCAATGCAAAGCGGTATCTTTTATGTCCTCCTTAGCGATTTTATATGTCCTCATTTGTTTGTATCATCAGTATCGGTGTAGTGTGTAGAAGAGATATACCGCCGAGAGTAGTGCGTCTGTTCGAAGCTACTTCGGTCCCACAGTGTATTAAATGCCACGTTTCTCCCTGCCCGCTGTTTGATGTCTTTTAGTTAACGAATATTTCATTTAAATTTTTCCGGTGGAATTCTTCGTAGTAGAGGCACGCGGTGGTGAATATAGGCGCCCTTTTCCAAACACTATAGTATCAGTACTGAAAGCTAAATAATTTATATTACCACCATTTTCTATCAAAGACCATTCATCTACCATTTTCTTCAAATTTGAAAAATGTTATTTTATTTGGATCAATAATATTACAACCGTCCAGCTTTTTTGGTAATTAATTAGCTAAATGTATGAATAAGTCACATGAATATACTTTACAATACATTTGAAGAGAAAGTAAACAAAAAGCTGTTAAATTTATTTATACAAATGAAAATAAAGATATGTGTTCACCAGTTTGGATAACATGCAGTAAACGTCACATACCATTTAATTATTAAAAGTAATTTTTTTTTTATTTTCAATTTAAATGAGAAAATGACAATTAAAAGGTAAGATAATTTTATTACTTCTTTTTTCTTTATTTATTTTTCTTTTCTTTTCTTTTTTTTCGACTTTGGAACAATCTTTTTTACCACCATTACAAAAATATCTTTAAAAATTATAAGAAAAAATTCATATTTCGGAAATTAATTAAAAATTTGACATTTCAAGAGTTATTCTGACATCCTTGAATTTGTGCTAATAGCTGAAGTTAATTTCTTTTCGAAGCATTCCATATTCTAGGAGGAAGAGTTGTGGAATAAAAACACACAATCAGATTTTAATATAATAGATTCTGAACAAAGCAATCTAATTTCATTCATTAAGGTATCCTACGTAATTATTTCTTTGCCGTTGATGTTAACCTTGGTTGTGAACATGATTACGAAATATTAACCTTTTATATTTATTAATCCTGTTTAAGTTTTAGAGTGAAAATTGGATCGACATAAAATTATTATCATTTATAGATCTTACGGAATGGTGTCCACTGCCAATTTGGCAGAGTTTAGAGGGAGTCATTTAGCGAAAAATTATTTTGTTGCAAGCAGCTTTGATTTCCTTATGAGATAAAAATTTAATGCCGGTATTTCCTTGATTACCATTGATGCCAATCTGGGCTATGGACACGATAAATAAATATTAACTATTTATGCTTACTAATCCAATTTTAATATTAAAATGAATAAGTTGTAAGCTAAAAAGCGAATTGATATAAAAACATTATTTATAGATCTTCCGTAATCCAGGCAACAAACAATTGGTATATTTTATATAGTGGGGTATGGCGCAAACTTAAATGCATTGCTGTAACCTATTTGTTTTTTAGTAGTCAAACATATAATGGTATCCTATGTGATCTAGAGGAGAACAGTGACTTTGGACCCGATTATTTAATATTAGGTCTTTTTACTTACAAATATAGATTTTAAATTAAAATGTATAAGCCATAAGCTAAAAATCGAACCGACATGTAATTAGTATCACTTTAATTCTAATTAGACCTTTTAATCGTCGTAAGATTCCTTACAATTGATCAATTAGTTCACGAGTTTTGGGTATTGAAAAATTTGTTGAATTATTGATTCCTTTAAAAAATAAATAATTTTTCCTGTTTTCTGAAAACTGGTTTAGACATTGGAATAAAACAAACTACAGTTTGTAGCCAGAAAAATTCTCTATCTGCCATACTGATAAGTTCATTGTTAGATATGCAAACGTTTCTGAGTCTGTTCCGGACAGTCAGACAAACAAAAAAATTTAAAGGTTGTTTTTGACATCGTCTAAATAATCGAATGAACTTATTAAAGATGTTTATCTGAAAATAACAGATAGACACTCCAATTTTATATATAAGTATAGGCTATATATATTTATATACATTTATTTTATTTAATAATTTTAAAATGTAACTGTTTATATAAATACTATTTGTTAGTCCACAATGACGGATTATGATAGTTACTTGGAAAGAAATAATAATTTCATTAGTGGTAGTTTAGTAGGAGACGGAATCGTAGACTTGAATAATTAATTTACTATACATTTTGTGTAAAGACAGAAAGAAAGAAAGAAAAATATTGGTAGAAAAATTTATACTTCGGTTGCGTTTATTAAAAATAAAAAATGGATATTTATTGCAAGAAAATTGAAAAAAAAAAACACTAGTAGTTATAAAATTGAGATAATATTTTACTAAAGGAAACAATAGTTTCGTAACATAAGAAAAAATATCTGGCGAAAAATTGAATTATGATGATAACTAGCAGAAGAACTGCAGCAAGGTTGGTGCGGGCTGTGCCCTCGCACCAGACGCCATCAGTTAGGATAGGCGCTGACTAGAGCTCCTATAATACAGGCTGACGCATCCTCGCAGATTTGGGTCTCAAATTGAAGTTCAGTCGAAAAACCAAGCTAATCAGAACCGGTTCAGCCAATCAGAACCGAGTCTTAGGCAACCCCAACTCCGGCTGCGGTAGATTGATGCTGAACTGAGCACGAATAATCCGAAACAAAATGGATATGCGTCAGCTCCTATTATAGGAGTCTTAGCGCTGACAGGGTCTATCAGCGTCGTCACCTACCCCTACTAATCATGGATGATCGACAGAAACTCTAACAAGGTGTTTCGCACCAGTCGCCAAATAGAGTTGCTGCGGTGCTGACTAACAGAGCAATTTTTAGGAATAAATTGCTGAAAGGAATGTGAATATTTAAAAAACAGCACGAATCAATTCAGGGATAAATTTTTCTTTCAATTTTCAAATTTTTTTGATAGTGAAAAAAACTTATTACATTTATAGGCCATGCGAAGTATTTTTTAATCTGAAATTCTGAAAATTTCTCTTAAAAAGCTGAAATACCAAATTAGTCTCATAATAAAAACAAAACATAAAACAATAAATTCTTTTATTTCTTTATCTAATAAATGTTATTTCATTATGTAATAAGTGTTATTTCATTATGTAATAAATGTTATTTCATTATGAAAGAAATTTATGTAAAAGAAATTTTAAAAAAAAACTATTTTTTCTTGTATTTTTCCTTCGAGAATTTTCAGATTAAAATTTTGTTTAAAAAAATTCCATATAGAAACTTTGCATTCGGTTGGGTTTTGCGTAAAAGTTAGAGACAAAAAATTGCGTGCTTGATTGATAATTCATTCATTTATAGCAATAATAAAACATATTTTGAAATTCAATACTCTAGTTCTCCAAACTTTTACAATTTAATTCTTAGAGAAAGAAACCCTGAAGATAATTCTTCCATAAAATCACAAGTATCGCAACTTTTAGAAAAAGTTCTATTGATTCTTCCACTGGAAAAGCAATAACCAAATTTTTTTCTGAATATTGTTTTTCTCCTCACAGTTTAATTTTAACAGACAGCTGGAATAAAATTTTCATGGATATACAATCTAGCACAAAACTTCTGCAACATGTCTGAATGCATGTATTTTGTGCTTCTAATAACATTTTAAAAAATTTGTTTAAGGATAAAATTAATGTATAACTATATTATTAATATGGAATTTTTATAGAAGGCGTTCGTAATTATACAAATAGTAGCACCTATAGTCGTCGTCTGGTCCGTCTCTAGTCGGTCCGCATATAACACCGCAAAAACTACCGAACCGAATGATTTGAAATTTAAAATATATTGCAAAATTTTGCCGAGTCATTTTAAATTTTATGAAAATCGAATCAAAACTTAAAAAGATATTAATAAAAGTTTTCTTCATTCTATTAAATCCTATCATACGTACTTAATTCAATGACATTCCATGATAGGTAATCATTCTAGGTTGCCATGGTGATTACGTCATATTTAAGATGGCGAGGCTAACGAAAAAGACAGGCTACCGCGGTGCATTCCACTTATCTTTTTTTACAGACCGCTAGAGTGACGTGTGGCTCTTTTCGTACACCTGCATTGGTGCATTCAAGCATCACGTGACTCCGGCGGTCTGTAAAAAAAGATATGCGTAAAGCACCGTGGTAGCCTTTCTTTTTCGTTAGCCTTGTAAGATGGAGTCATATTATTTCCATATTACTGAAATTAAAAACCGAATTTGTATACTAAAATTGTTTAACTATAATCAGTTGCATATGGCAACATACACTATGTATATCTATATTATGAAGCAAAAACATGTCCGTGAGTAGCGCTGATGCCATATTGACGGTGGCAATACGTGACCAGTAAATTTCGCTTTTACTGTCATTTTATTAATCGCACAATTTCAATTTTTACACAGTCGTATATCAAACAAAATGTTCTTTCAAATACAATTATTTTTTAAATTGCTTCACAATTGATTGATTTCTTCTGGTTTTCAAAATATTTTTCAAGCATGAATTTATTTTAAATCTTAGTTTCTTTCCTGAGCAGCCCGATTACGAAAGGTTAACCGTTTGCAATTAAAACAATTTAAACTAATTCAGTATTTGTTTCAGACTAATATTCGATAACGGAATTTAAACTTCATCAATAAATAAATAAAATAATATAAATGAAAGACAATTTTATCAGACAGGTAATCAAACTACGCGCTTAAACCATTGAAATTATCTATCAGAATCAAAAAGACAGCTGTAAGTTTTGAAATCTTTGAGGATTTCTTTGGCTATTAACTACTGAAATGCGGCTAATATGAAAGTATCATTTTTAATAAATTTTCAAAACTTTGTTTGAACACATAATTAATATTTTTCATATAAAAGTGCTTTTTGGTGTTGTTAGTGGACAATCTAATATATATTATATATATGTTAAATTTAAAAAAATCTCTTAGAGTTTTCAATTGAAAAAAAGTGGTTTTCTCTTACGTTCTGTAGCTTGGGAAGTCTGGGTTGGATACCGTAGTTTAATTTATTTTAAATAATGCTTGACTAGTGGTGGAGATCAAAAAACATATACGCCACTGTTAACTTAAATACGACTATACATGAAAAGAAATTCTGACAAAGCAAATGACATTTAGGATGTTTTAACATAGTTTAAAATTGATTGTAAATTACAGGACTGTTTTGTCTTCCCATAAAAATATATAAAACAACAATGAAGGTCTTCAATTTATTTTATGCTAATCTCAATTTGTTTTACGTATGGATTAATGATAGTGTGTTTCGGGCTCCAATTAAAAAGTCGGCGGGCCCCAGGTTGAATTTGGCAACTGAAAAGTATATTTTGTTTTGTCAAAAATTTACAAATGTGATTTTTTTTTCAGAATTTTTGTGTCCCAAACCACCTTAAAATATAAATAAAGAATATTCGAAATGTAGTTAAATGTTTTCATTAAGCGCTGCGTACGCCGCACTCCATGAAAGTATTGCAAAGAGAGCACACCGAATGCTTCACTGGGTATAGCGAACCTTTTAGTTGAATAACTCTTTAACGGCTGGATCTAGTGACGTGAAATTGTGCATGCATGCGCAGGGACCCCAAAAAAACTTATTTCGGACTTTAATTACCGTCTAAGAATTATTTTGTTTTCGGAAAAATGTACCTATAATCAATCGAAAAGCGTGTTGTGTTAGTCAAAACGTTTTATCTTTGTGTGAACAGGGACCTGCCAAAACACTCAGGAAGTGGTCTAGTGCCTTTAAAAATAGGCCAAAACTATCTTCAATCATGTAAGAGCATTAATTTCCAAGTTTGAACGAACAGGTTCAGTGCCTGGTGACAAAATGAGCATGAAGACCAAACAAAAGATAGCAAGGACACCCAAAAGCATCACCGCTGCCAAAACAATAATGGAGGAGAAGCCATTAACATTAACTGGACACTTGGCTCAACAACTTGGCGTCAGTCCAGCCACAGCATGTAGAATAGTCCGCAAAGATCCTTGCAAAATTCCGTTAGGACAACCTCTCGGCCCAGATGCTATTGAAAAAAGACTGGAGTTCGCCAACATTATGTGCAAAATGATCGACACTGATTCCAACTGTGGCGATATCGTTTTTTCCGATGAAAAACACTTCTGGTTAAATGGCTATGCAAATCGTCAAAATTATCGGATTTGGGGCAGCGATAAGTCAAAATTTGTCGTTGTCAAGCCTCTTCATCCGCTAAAGGTCACTGTCTGGTGGGATTTGTAAGCTGATGGCCTTTTGGGTCCGTATTTTTTTGTCCAGACAGTGAATTCTAAATGTTATCTCGATTCTTGACAACGAGGTTCAATCCTGACCACAACACTGGATCCAATGCACATGTGGTTTCAGCGGGATACAGTTCCTCCACATTCAACAGAAGTCTTGGACTTGCTGAGAAGTCACTATGACAATTGCGTCGTCGCAAGAGGCTTCCCGAATCGCTTTGGTTATGGACTTTTTTGCGCCCCCCACCCTATAGCTCTGACTTATCACCCCAAGAGTTCTTATTATGGGGGCTCGGTTAAAGATCAAGTCTACAGAGATCGACCAAAAAACATAGAAGAGCTGAAAACAGCGATAACAAGTGTGATAAGGTAGATTCCAACAGACCAACTCAAGCAGGTTATTGGGAATTTCGAGCAGAGACTTTATTTCGTTGTCTCCTCAGATGGTAACATTTTTAGAATCTCACCTTTTAATTTCCTTCATTCTCGTGTGTAAATCCTAAATTTTGAAATAAAAATGCTTTTCCGTTCTAAAATTATTCTCTTCTATCCCCTGTGAAACACCCTGTAGAAAAGCTAATTATTTTTTAAAAACTTTAGGTAAAGTTTTAAACTGAAAAAGTTTCGCATATAGCTGTTATTTGCAAAATATTTTGATTATATGGAGAGTATATCTATTCAAATGCTAATATTTTCGCAATGTTGGTTTTACATTGTAAATATTATTAATGTAAATCCGCAATTTTGTTTTATTTACAAATGCCCTCACAATAACTTTTATTATTATTATTATTTTTAAATAAAGCTTTTATATGGTGAGATTTCACTTGATTAAATTCATTTACTGATTCGATTGATTTGACATGCGGAAAGATTTATTTTAATAAAATGCCTGTATTTAAATATTTTTAATAAATTATTTATCTTATTTGAAACGTCTGTACCATCTGTATTGTTTTGAACATGTGAAAATAAATTTAAAATAAAACTTAACGAAAAGTCTATTACTAAAATCGTTCCATCAGCGGCTTTGATTGAATAAAGCTCTATCTTATTAACTTTATTTATCAATCCTATTTCCCAAACGTTGAACCTCGATCAACAGGCTGGTTCTTAAAAGTGATTATTACTTTATATAGGATCGGGGAAATGATCAAATTAATACTTATTTAGATTGATTTTATCCGGTGTATGCTATTTGCATTACCATGTCATTAGATTATAGCAGTCAGTCGATGAATCGATAAATCGATAGAGGAGGGCACGATTCATTCTCGTAGCTTTAACAAAATGGAATCTGCTGATGACAGGCAAATAATTCCAAGAAAATTCAATTTAAATGCCTTTGTACTTTTTGTATTATATTTATGATTAAACATAATACGCTGATACAGATATTCTCTGAGTAGCAAATGAAATAAAAATATTAAAAGGTAGTTTTATATATCCATTTTATTTCGTTCAATTGTTGGCAGTTTATTATTTGGAAATATTACGTATTTTAAACGGTGTCGAATCAGTTTTTCATAGAGTTAGTAAAATTATAAAAGCTATTGTTTTTATCATGTCATTTTTACTGTTAAATGGCTTGTAGTTGGATATGTAGGCATTTTTAACTATATTTTACAAATTTTTCAAAGCATGTAAAGTTCATAATAAAAAATATAAAGTGTTAAATTTTCGTTATTTTATTCATCTTATTGTGTTTAAATGTGAATTGGCTTGTAGTGGAACATGTAGTTATTTTGAGCGTTATCTTACACGTTTTCTAAAGCATATGGAGTTTACAATAAAATATATAAAACGGTAGATTTCCCCCCCCCCTTTTTTTAATGTTAATTGGCATAGTCGGTATTTTTATCTACTGTAATTTCCGGCGTATAAGCCGCGGCTCAAATAAATCTGTTTCGGACTGGAAATTGTATTTAATGAAATGTAACGTGTTGCATCTTGGCACTTATTTGAATTTATTTCTTTAAAAATATTTCTGGGTTGAAACAGACTTATTTTACCCGCGGCTTATACACCGGAAATTACGGTACATCTTAACATTTTCAAATAGAATGCAAATTTTTTAATAAAATTTGTAAATACTTTATTCATCTTATTATAGACTTTCTCATAAAAAAACTCAATATATGTATCATAGCAGGCATAAAAAAAATACAAAGCTACCTTATATGTATATGTTCTAATATGTATGTTCTAATAAAGTTATATGTTATGTAAGTGTTATTGTTCATTTTTTTTTTCAAATTTAATCTGGCTTACGATAGGGAATGTGGAACTTTTAGTTGCGTCTAATCAGTTTCCGAAAACATGCAAACCAGGGGTGGCAAACCTATGACACGCGTGTCATTAGTGACACACGACAAAATATTTTTGTCACGTTATTTATTAGGTTCTAAATCAAAATATAGTGGGAAAATGCATGGAATTAAATAAGCTTATCTTGTCTAAAATCCATTGAATGGAATTTGAAGAATTTTAATTGCCGTTCATTGAATTCCAATCTAGTTGAATATGAGATTAAAAATCAAACTAAGGCAAGATTTGAAAACTATTAGAAAGGAAAGGTAATTTAAATAAAAAATTCGACGATAAAAGGGAGGAATTTATACCCAGAGCAATTTAAAGAAAATGGCATTTGCGTTTTAGCAATATTTCTGTCTACACTGTAAAAAATGATCAATGTTTCTTATTTTATGAAAATATACTATAACCACGAACGAAAATATAATATAATCTTCTGAGTTATCCGACATTCCGAAAAGCGTGTTCCATTGTCTTTTTAATCCTCAGAAAGCAATACATTTCCAAAATTTAAAGAATTATTTATAAAAACAAAATTTCTCTAGCTGCCCGTATTTTTCAGAAACGTTTCCGAGTAGTTTTTATAGTGTATTAATAAGTTTCCTCAGCCTGGAATACCTATTTATCGAATGTCATCCATTCTTAAGTAAACGTTTTCAACTGCATAAATTAATTTATACATGAAAGAGTAAAGAAATAAACTTAATTTTAATGTTAATGTTAACGCTGTTAATTTTGTATGTTTGTCTGTTAAACATACTTGTTGAACATGAAAATGTTTACTTGAGAATGGATAGCATCGGAAAAAACTATATTCCGGGCATAGAAAACTGATTAATACACTTTAAAAGCTACTCGTAAATGTTTCGGAAAATTACAGGCAGCTAGAAAAAATTTGTTTTTCTAAATGATTCTTTATAAATCTCGAAATGGCATTGATGTCTGGGGTTTCTAAAGATAAAGAAACACAGTTCAGAATCATGGTTAACAAGGATGAGTTTATATTATAAATTTATTCGTCATTATATTATATTTTTGTAGATTCAGAAACATTTGTCATTTTTTACAGTGTATCTATATCTGCAATTTTTCGCAAATGGATAATATAAAAATTTTCTTTGTTCAAGTGACTCCAGTTCAGCTTCAATTCTGTTTAACGCTATGAATCTGATATTAATTATTTTTCATACAACATGCATCAACAGAAATAGCATTTGATTACATTATTATTTTTATTACTTTCTAAAATATAACTGTTACCATAATTATCACAGCCTAATATCATATATATTTTATTTACCGACTTATTTTTAAAATCTAAATTTAAAAAAAAATCAAGTAATTTTGATTCATTATTAATGGATCTACCAAATTTGTTTTTTAGTTGGAATGTTGTGATCAAATAAAATAGTTTCTGAAACAAATTGGTACGCGGATGTGAAAAGGTTCACCATCCCTGATTCAGACTATCCCTTAAGAAAAGAAACAAATTCTATAATGTAAACTTGAAATATAAAATGCCTTGTCTTAGCAATTTCCGTGTGATTTTCTTTTTTTACTAAAATAAATACAAGCAAAGATTCATTCATCAAATTAATTTTCTATAAACGAATGATAATTATTTCAATGTGCATAAAGCAAAAGGAACGTATCTATGGAATCTATTTCAATATCATAATTATCGTGAGAAAATAGATTTGTGGATATAAAAGATATTTTAGTAGCATTAAAAGTTATTATTTTTTTTAGAAATGAAAAAAAAAATTTAAATGATGTTAATTTTTATTAATAATTCTTTTGTATACGTATTAAATCTGTTGATCAGAGTTGGGCAAAGTATTTCCAATTATCTGCAATGTAAATAAATTATTTTTACAATTAATTAACTATTTAAATTAATTAAATAAATTATTTTTACAATTACATGCCATAAAAGAGTATGGCACAGCAGGGCACAGCACTGTAGCCTGAACCACCACCCATCCCATTATTTGACGAAATTTCTTTGCTTGAATGTGTAAGTGTAATCAATTACATATAATTAAATTGTAATTACATTACAGATAATTGCAATTACAAATTTGCCCAACTCTGCTGCTGATCATAAAATAGGTGAAAGTTTCTATTTTAATATGATATTGGTGTCCTAATTATGCATTGTACAGAATGCAAATAAAAATACAAAATTTTAAACTAATTTTAAAAATATATACATTTACAATAATGATTAATATTTATGAAGCTAACGTGTTTAGTATTTTGTTTACTTTTGAGTTACTTTCGTATAATAGAGCTCATTTTATGCGGGATTTTTTTTTTTTTGTCTTTTTTATATTCATTTGTGTGTTTTTGAAGATATATTTCATTTTTTTTTACTATGTAAACTGATGATAAAATATTTCGTTTATATTATGCTTCATATTATAAAACATTTTTTATGTTTTCCATCTTATTATGCATTACTATGATTAAATTTGTAATAAGTTAAACTCGTTAAAAGTTTTTAGGGGCGATTTCTTAGAAAATGTATAAATGGTGCTCACTATATAAAAATAATGTCAATTTAGAGCAATAATAATACAGGAAATAGTCAAACGAAAAGACTAAATCCTTAAGTGGATTACCATGAACATGATGGTATTCACAATCTGATATCCGAAAGTCAATACAAGATGCAGCATTTCGCAGAACTGTTTTCTTGTTTCGGCACAAGTCATATTTTCAGTACAGAGTATTTCTGTGTATGTAAAATTAATAGTTTTTCTTCTATAGCTTTATAAAGGTCGTGTGCGTTAGAAAACATATGCCACCCGAAAAGGTAAAATGTTAAAATAACGTTGCTTAAATATTATTAAATGTTATGGAAATCTTTTTAATTTTTATAATTAAAAGCTATAATTTTTATTTATCGTGAAATAAAAATACTATGGATTTTTAAATATTTGTTGTTTTCTACTAAAATATATTTCAGATGAAACGCGTATTTCATCTCAGGTTTTCATAAACATGTCTAATTTTTTAGAAATGCATTCCCTTTAAATTTAAAATTAGATATGGAAAAATGACATCTTTAATGTTTATCATGTTGTGGAAAGATTAAAAAATTCATTCATCGCAAATGACTAACTTTAATAATAATTTTATTTATTTTTATAGCAATCAAAATTTCGCTTACGAGTTCACTGACAGTTGTCACCACTTTGTCGCGGATGTATATCGATGCAACCATATTTTACATTCCGTGTTCATTGCTCTGAAAGGGTCGCGCTTTTAAGAATTCGAACCTAAGTGCTGAAAACAACTTCTGTGCAACTACTGTGCAAAAGCGGTGGATTATGTACGAAATTGATTTACCAGCTCGTCAAAATTTCAAGATTACACAAAAATAAACCTTTCAAGAACTCACGTTGCACATCAATTTGGAATTATTAAAACAGGAAAAGCAATTTTTCCCAAATTTTTAGCTTCTATGTTATACATTAATCACTTTTATAGAAATATTTTCCATTAACTCCTATTAAGATTTTTTTTTTCATTTCCTTTAGCTCAAGTTAAAGCTGTTGAAGATGCCGTTGATGTTAAGAAAGAAGAAAGGCAAAGGTAAGATACTTTGAAATACATAATTCGATTCAGTTTAAATAGTAGATAAGAGGTGGTAGAAAAGAGGTGGTAGATTGTGTAGAAAAGTCTCATTTTGGCCCCACCGAATGAATATCCCCACCCTTTTCTTTCACGAATGTTTTGACTCTATTAATGTAGTTTAGTCTGTATTTACCCCCCCCCCCCCCACACACACACCTCTCTTATTGAATTTTGTTTGAAGATTGTTTAAATGTGTTTTACAAGATAAGAAAAATAGGTTTATTTAGCAAATTGTAATGTACAGGGTGATTTTTTTTTAAAGTTGTGAAAGTAAAACCCTATAGCAAAAGAACCACTGATCCAAATGACCTAAAATTTCACCAGTATGCTCCCTAAGCAATGAGAATTTTTTAGGCGTGGTTAAAAAAAACTTAAAATCGCACCGATAGATGGCGCTGTACATGCAGTAAAGTTGGGAGACGAACTTGCGACCGGCACACGCACATTGGCGATAAAATCGTGAAGTACGCATATCTCGTGTTCATTATTCTACAGAAATCCTCGCAATGACTGCGCCATTGACGGACCGTGCGTTGTTAGTGAAACTGTATTACCGGAATAATGTCAGCGCAGCAACTGCTCTTAGGAGATTTAGGACACTTAAGAATTTAAGAAAAGGTCCAATGACGACAGAGGGTCTACGGAAGATGGTTTCTCAAAGTACCGTCCATTGTTTTCCTTCCGATATTCTTTGTTTCTGATACCTTACAGCGCCATCTGTGGGTGCGATTTTAAGTTTTTTTAACCATGCCTAAAAATTTCCCTTTTCTTTGGGAGCATACTGGTGAAATTTTAGGTCATTTGGATAAGTGGTTCTTTAGTTATAGTGTTTTACTTTCACAACTTTTAAAAAAATCACCCTGTATTTCAATTAAATCGAGTTGATTGTTTTCCGACAGGAAGAGCATAACATTATTTTTTACATGTTAATATGTGTGTCAAAAAGCAAAACATAAATTTTTGATGGTGTTATGCGCGCTTCATATCGAAAAATAATCAGATTAGGTGTATTTGCAATACATTTAAATTTGCTTAATAAATCTATGTTTCTGATTTTATATAGCACATTTAAGCAAACATCAAATAAAAATTAGTGAGAGACGCATTAAATATGTATCCTAAATTGTATTAAAACAATCAAAACATCCAAGATAAGGGATTTTTTTTAACCTTATCGGGGAAGGGGGCAGGGTGTACCAGCAGTGTATATCCCTTTTTTTTACCTTATCTACCATATCTCCTTTATATGAAATGAACTTTTTATTTTCCTTATATAATTTTTACTTATAGTAAGAAAGAGACTTGAATGTATATGTGTAACAAAAGATTAATCCTTTATAATCTTTTTTATCATTTATTTTCTGACTTGCTTTCCGATTTCATCCTTTTTTTAAAGTTTTGTAAAGAGACATAACTAATGAAGATTTTAGATGTAAAGAATTAATAACATTCTTTATTGATACTTAAAGGTGCACAGTATCTTTAAACTTCTAAAAAATCAAATTTAGGTTTTTGTTTTATTCTGAATCTTTAAACATTTCTAAACTATATTTAAAAACCGCATTCAAAAATCTGTATTATTTCTTGAGTTATATTTATTTATAGACGGCTTTACATGCATCCGTTAAGTGGATATTGAAACTTTGATATTGAGATGCGTTTTCTCAGATTAGTAAATTTGAAAGTTTGCGCACATTGTTACTTTCAAACTAGTATATAAACTATAGTTTAAAAAAAAATTAACCACATGTGATCTTTTTCATAGTCTACCATGCTACAACCAAAATATCTTGATTTTTTATTTCTTTGTACTTGAAAAATATGATTTTTTTTCCCTTTAAGTTTTGAAAGTTTTTAAATTTAGTGTTAAAATTAAATTTTTAAACAATATATTCTATACTTTGATGTTAAGTGTTTTATGATTCTATTTTGGTCAAAAATTGTTTTCTAGGGTGAAACCTTCAGTTATTGACACCTAACCAGTAACTGACACTTCAGCAAAAATCTAATTCAAATAAGCATTTTCTTGTAAAATTCTGCAAAGTAATGTCATCTAGTAGTAACTTATTTCTCTTAACTGTTATAACTTATTTTTCAGCTATTCGTTTTTAAAAAAAAACGGATGGTGTCAGTTACTGGAGATATTGATCATATTTATGACTAAAATTAATTTTTACTAATAAAAAGTAAATTTTTTCAAAATTTTGTCAACAATAATTTTTTTAATGTATCTTTACTATACTTTCAAAAACAAAGATAAGTATAAAATAGATTTAAAACTTTGTGATAGTGATTTTAACACGAAAAATTCATTAAAGTATCAGTTACTGGGGGTTTCACCCTATATGCAAAATTTCCAACTTTATCATGCTCGCATCACTTAATAATTTTCATTTACGCATTAGTGATATGAAATTTTTTAAATTAAAATTTTAATATTATTTTTGCATATACAACATTTATTTTCTATGTAATATACTTAAGAATATATACTTTAGGCAAAAAGGAAAAAATAAATCTCAATTGCATATTATTTGAGTTTTGGTGTTTTGAAAATGGTGGTGCTTTCGTTCGTTCTCCCCTTTAACTCATTTGCATCATATAGAAAAATGAAACGCACGCATTTTTCGCCTAAATCCCTTTTTTTTCTGCATCTATGTGGAAATCTATCAACACGTATAAAATGGAAAAGTATTGCTTCTTGAATGATAAAATTGAAGAGAAAGATACACATTTCTTATCGATTACATAATAATAATAATGCAGTAATAAATCATAAAACAAAAATAAAGACCACATAATTTCGTTTACTTCTATGAAATGTATAATAGATTAATAAAAATAAGAATAAGAAATAGTTCTAATAATTTTGTATAGTATGATAATACTTAAACTGATCAATATAAAAAGCTACTTTGCAATTTTTGTACTGAACATTTATTTTTAGTTATCAAAGAATTTATCATTTAGTAATCATTCAAAAATATTTCTTCTAATGAAACTTATAATATATTTGTTTAAAATAGGATTCACCAACCTGGTCCCTACCGCCACTAGCTGACGTTTAATGGGTGGGCGTTGCATATTTGTCAGTTATCAGAAGATTATACATGCTAAAAAATCTGTATTTCTAGAGATTTTTTTTCTACAGTTGCAATCGCTTCAAATGAAGTACATAAATTTGGTGTAAATTAAATACATATGCTGTGAAGTATATATAAAAAATATTCACTAAGAGATATCTGCTACGCAGAAATCTTCTTTTACTAAAATGAATTTATGAAAATCGAATCAAAACTTAAAAAGATATTTAATAAAGTTTTCTTTATTCTATTAAATCCCATCATACGTAATTTATATTAAAAAAATGCAAGTCATGTGACTAAGAAAAACAAATATGGGAGGACTATTTCTTTTTTCATATGCCAGGAGGCCATTTTTATTTAAAATTATTTTTTCGGATAAAATTGCATAAAAGTTACATTATTAGAAATATCGTTCAAAAAATTGTTTGTTGGAGAGATGAATTACATTCACATATGTATAGATTCTGAGACAACTTCAGTTTTAATTAGGTTGACAGCCAATATCTCAAGCCATTAAAGTAAATAAACATAACAGATTCGTTCATCATGAGTCATAAAAATATTAAACCATGGAGATAATCATTCGCAAAGCAAGATTTCCTTGGTGAATTTTACAGCGCCGTCTGGTGTCGAAAAAAATATTGCATCTGTAAACGTTGCATACATAATAATAAAACAAGAACAAAAAATCATGCGTCAAGCATAGATTATGTAACACTTTCCAACGCTTCCAAAATAATTTTACAAATCATTACCGTTTAATCAGCTGAAAGATAACATCTAAGTTAAACAATTTGGAAAACACATAACATATTTAAAAACGTAATTTCAGGAATTCCCAACATATATTTCCAACATATACAATATAAGGAAAAATATCCGAATACTTTTATTCAGCCCTGTATAGGATCTATAGATTTGTATATATACTACATAGGATGCTAAATTTTAGTTTAGTTAGGAAACACGTAGCACAGTTTAAAATTCTCCTTCTGGAGTTTCTGTCAATAAACGGAAATGTGTTTGCGAACTTTTGTGCTGCCCTATTTATGATCTACAGAATTTATACACACCACGTAATAGACAAAAGCGAGTTAAATTTAAAATCGCGTTCAGCAACTTAAAACGCACTTCCAGGAATTATTGTTAACAGACAGTAGAGAATTCTTTTGTGTGTCCCTGTAAATGAACGATGACTGCTATATACACAATATTCTGTAGTAAGCCTCTTGTAATGCACCTTAGTGATATATATAAATTTTAATCCGTTTAAAATGGTGAAACATTATTTAATTAAACCGCAGAGATATTTCTCCATAGACGTAATGTAACGGAATTCTTTTGACTGTTTCTGTAAAGTAACTATAAGTGCTATGCACACCATATTCCATGTTAAGCTTCTTGTAATGCACCTTAGTGATATATATCAATTAAAATGTGTTTGGAATTGTGTAACATCATTAAAATAAACCGCAAATGATATTTCCCCGTAGACCGTAATGTAATGGAATTCTTTTGAGTGTCCCTGTAAAAAAACTATAAGTGCTACACACTTCAGCTGAAATAGGGAACATGCTATAGATAACAGCAATAACATATAAAAATTGCAGGGCAATCCGAGCATATTTACGTGAGTTAGAGCACGGATAGACGGCAGACGGCCAGACGGCCAGACGGCAGACAAACCGAAGAAATAAGCACTTTTCAACTAGGTTGGAAAGTGTTAAAAAAGGACATGCTCATTTCGCTCATAACAGACGATATAATTCATTTCACTGAAATACTAACAATATTTTTTTTTTTACATTGTAAAAGTAGTTATATTACGAACGCACCTCATTTATCACGTTTAATGTACAATTTCCAACTTGTTTTAATTTTTTTTTAAAATGAACTGCTTTGCAAAAGAAAGCAAGGTCTTTATTAACGTTGTACAATGTTTTGTTGTTGTTGTTTTTTTGCATTATTAAAGTCTATTATATTAAGCTTTTAAAATTGTTGAATAAATTTGAGCGTTAAAAATTGAGCACATATTGAATCACATTTGCGAAGAGGGTGTATTTCAAAAATAAGAACATATGCTTTCAAATTTAAGTAGTTTCGTCTCAGAGCTACAGGGCATCCACAAGTTCTTTTTACAATTTCAAGCTTTTATTAGAAACACAAATGAACAGATATATCTACGAAAAGTAATTCAATATCAGGAATATACAGGGTGTCCCAAAAGTCTCTGACACATTTTAAATTTCAATAAAAGATCAAGCGATTGGCGTGCGAGAGTAGGGTTTGGACGAAAATGCTTCTTATGATCTGAAATTTTGTTTAAGCGAAGAAAAAGAAAAGTTCCAAAAATTTGTCATAGATGGCGCTGCTTCTGAAAAGTTATCGAAAAGGTAGAATGTCTTTATGCATAACAATGACGAAAGACGCAGAATGTGTATGCACTGTTTTTGTCCAAACTATGGTAACCCACATTCCAGAAGTTAATAATACTCGTCTATCCAGCTTCACTCGTCTAATCGAACTCAGGAGGGCGAGTACTGTTAAGTTCTGGAATGTGGGTTGCCATAGTTTGGACAAAAACTGTACATACGCAAGTTGCGTCTTTCGCCGTTGTTATGTATAAAGGCATTCTATCTATTCGATAACTTTCCAGAAGCAGCGCCATCTATAAGACATTTTCGGAAGTATTTTTTTTATTCCCTTAAATAAAATTTTCAATCATAAGAAACAGTTTCATCCAAACCGCAGTCTCGTACGCCAATTGCTTGATCGGTTATTGAATTTTAAAATGTGTCAAGGACTTTTGTGATTCCCCGTATATTGAAGTATTTTTGCATTCATTATATGTTCCTTCTATATGCGCACCATTGGTTGCACGAAGCACGTCAAGGCGATCGTTTTCCTCTGAACCTCGTTTTTGTTCACTCCTTGCTCTTTGGAAATGAGCCGGTCTCCATGAATTTCTTGTTCTCACGGTCATCAATTCAGGAATAGCACAGGAAAATCATGGTGACTGGTTCGGTATTGGATAAAATATGGAGTAGACAAAAAATAGTATCAGAGAAAAACATTAACGATTACCGCCTTGAAGTGCTTCGTGCAACCAATGGGTGTTCATATAGAGGTTTATCAATTCATATAAAAGAAAAAAAAATACCAGTTATGTACTCTATATTTTGTACTACTTTTCATACATATATCATTTGTGTTTGTAATAAAAGCTTGAAATTGCAAAGAGACTTGTGGACTCCCTGTATTCTGAATACATATTGTGCTTTTAAAAATAAGGAATTATATCTCAATTATAAGAACCCAGTTTTAACAGTAGTTATTATTTTTTATTCTGGATTGCCTCTTTTGACGACTCGAATTTTCATTATGTAAGTTAGAAGAAATAAAACGAGATTGTATTGTGTTGCAGTTACTAATATAATCATTCATTTCGTAAACACGCAGTTTTAATACTACACCAAGAAATGAAACTTTGCTCCGATACTTCTTTTCGCTTACACAAAACGCAATGCAAACGGAGATTCGTAAGACAAGAACTCTTTTGTTAAATATAGAAGAAACAACATTATCGCGTGTTTCTAAAGAGACTATTTATAAAACTGTTTCTACTTTGTCAAATAATCGAACGAAGGCCGATATAAATCAACAATTCCTTAAGTGTATGTCTAACATGGAGGCAAAGCCATTCAATCATCAATCACTCCTTGGAATTAAAAAGAAAAGGGGCAATGGAATTTTCAAGTTTTTCAGTGCAAAACGAAAAGTGTATATGGTTTGAGCATTTTTAACACTTTCCAACCTAGTTGAAAAGTGTTTATGACTTCGGTTTGTCTGCCGTCTGGCCGTCTGGCCGTGCTCTAACTCCCGTAAATATGCTCGGATTCCCCTGCAATTTTTGTATGTTATTGTCGTTATCTATAGCATGCTCCCTATTTCAACTGAAGTGTGTAGCATTTATAGTTTTTTTATAGGGACACTCAAAAGAATTCCGTTACATTACGGTCTATGGGGAAATATCATTTGCGGTTCATTTTAATGCTGTTACACAATTTCAAATACATTGTAATTGATATATATCACTAAGGTGCATTACAAAAAGCTTAATATGGAATATGGTGTGCATAGCTCTTATACACTGCTCAAAACAATTAAAGGATATTGCAGTTTTAGGTGGATTTTGTATCTGGGAAACTTTTTAGCTGATTGATACATGGTCGACAGACATAGTAGGTTATATGAGAATAAATTACACATGTTTGTCAGAAAAAAATGTATTTTATTGCGCATTTGTGTACAAAAGGAAAAAAACACAATTTGTGCATATGAGAAAAAAAGAATAAGAAAAGGTATTTTCTTCAAAGAAAATCATTTTCAGTAGGGGGTATGGTTTCCACGGGCGGCCAGCAACGTTGAACACCTTTGAGGCATGGACTCAATGAGGCTATTAATGACGAGTTGGGGTATTCTGCCCCACTCTTCCAGAAGAGCTCTTTCCAGTTCTTGGAGAGTTTGTGGGGGTTGTTGGCGGCCAGAAACTCGTCTTCCTAGAGCGTCCCAAACGTGCTCGATTGGATTCATGTCTGGAGAACACGCTGGCCATTCCATTCGAACGATTCCTTCCTCCTAAAGGAAATCCTCCACCAGGTTTGCACGATGTGGCCTGCAGTTATCGTCCATTAAAATGAAGTTATCTCCGATTGCTGCAGCGTAAGGGACTACAACAGGTCTGAGGATCTCATCCCTATATCGGCGACCAGTCAGAGCTCCATCTCGAATGATGTAGAGGTCAGTGCGCCCGTCAATGGAGATGCCACCATACACCAACACTCCTCCACCGCCAAATCTGACACTTTCGTGTACGAACGCAGGATTATTCCTACTGCCACGGTCCCTCCAGAAGAAAATACGCCTATTATCCGAATGCACAGAAAAACGGGACTCGTCAGAAAACAGAATATTGCTCCATTCATTTCTCCTCCAGTTGACATGCTCGGTTGCCCACTCCCTGCGGTCGCGACGATGCCTTGATGTTAATCTAACACATACCATCGGTCGGCGAGCATACAGACCTACAGCATGGAGCCGGTTTCGGACAGTCTGAGTTGAAATCGTGGTGCCTGTAGCCGAGCGAAGGTGTTGTTGGAGAAGAGTAGCGTTCATGTTTCGGTGTCTCGCTGTCGAGCTGTTAACGCTAAATACCGATCTTCATTGGGCGTTGTTGCCCGTCTACGACCTTGCCCTGGTCTTCGGCCTGAACATCCACTCTCCAAAAAACGGTTCCAGATCCTGGAAATGACACTTTGTGACACTCCAATGGCTTGCGCTACTTCGGCTTGAGTTTGGCCCCCTTCTAACCTACCAACAATTCTCCAAGCTTCTGAATCTGTCAAATGACTTCGCTGAGACATCGTACTCATCGAAACAAAGCAATCACTGAATGCCGATCATCCTTGTCTTCATTCTCTTTTATCCAGTTGAAAGTCAAATTGCATTCGCTGCCGCTGAAGCGACGTTTTTGACGTCGAACTCAAAATTTGCATACTCCACAGTTTGAAAACCAGAAAAATTTGCATTTGTGATTCTCTTCTTCTATTTTCGACAAAAAAATTTCGTTTATATCTTTATTTTATATAAAACTTCAAATATCCTTTAATTGTTTTGAGCAGTGTAGTTACTTTACAGGGACAGTCAAAAGAATTCCGTTACATTACGTCTATGGAGAAAAATCGTTTGCGGTTTATTTAAATAATGTTTCACTATTTTAAACGCATTGAAATTTATATATATATATCACTAAGATGCATTACAAGAGGCTTACTACAGAATATTGTGTGTATAGCAGTCATCGTTCATTTACAGGGACACACAAAAGAATTCTCTACTGTCTGTTAACAATAATTCCTGGAAGTGCGTTTTAAATTGCTGAACGCGATTTTAAATTTAACTCACTTTTTGTCTATTACTTGGTGTGTATAAATTCTGTATTTCATATACAGGGCAACACAAAAGTTCGCGAACACATTTCCGTTTATTGAAAGAAACTCCAGAAAGAGAATTTTAAACTGTGCTACGCGTTTCCTAACTAAACTAAAATTTAGCATCCTATGTAGTATATATACAAATCTATAGATTCTATACAGGACTGAATAAAAGTATTCGGATATTTTTCCTAATATTGTATATGTTGGAAATTCCTGAAATTACGTTTTTAAATATTTTATGCGTTTTCCAAATTGTTTACTTAGATGTTATCTTTAAGTTTATTAAACGGTAATGATTTGTAAAATTGTTTTGGAAGCGTTGGAAAGTGTTACGTAATCTATGCTTGACGCATGATTTTTCGTTCTTGTTTTTTTTTAAGAGGGATGATTGAACCTTTTATTTCTGTTGATATAAAAAAAGCAAGGTTATAAAGAGTTATTTCTATTGATAACTCAAAATCTCAATAGCGGATCAAACACTTGCCACAAATATTGTATTTGCTTTACATAGCAAATGTTTACAATGTAACACAAACATTGCGAAGATGCTGGCATTTCATCGAGTTATAATGTATATGTTATACCATTTAATACAAATATTTTGTAGTATTAAATTTTCACAGAAAATATTTCAAAAGTTGTACCAACTTTTATCAGTAGTAAATAAAAATAAATAAAAAATAGTGTCAAGTGATTATTATTTTTTTTAATTTAATACCAAGACAGCTAAAAGAGCTCTAACAACATGTGTAATAGTCTCTACTGATAAATTTTAAAAATACTGCGGAGATTTACTTTTAATGTAAGTTAATACACTGTATAAAGTAATACATTCTATGAATCATGTCAATATGTTTATTACATAATTAGCTTTGTTATGTTGTTGCAAAAACTTAGTGTTTTTTTATATTATTGAAAAAAAAAGAGAAATGAGTATATAGTTATGTCTTAAACATTCATATATTTTATAAGACGTTATAATAACTTTAATATATATTCCACTGAATACTTAAATTTGTAATAATAATGATTATAATAACGTAAGATTTTTTTTCACATTATTACATATCCTAAACTAAGAATATCTTCTAAGATTAAATGTAGTGATTTTATTCCTCTTTCTTTATGTAAGTTTTAAATAATAGATAGACCAAGCTTATAATTTTGTCGCACTTGACCTTTTATACTTGAATACCTTTTCAATTTTAAATTATTCTTGAAGGGTACATTTTAAAACTCATTATTCCCTTTAAAAGCAATAACCTAAGTTAAGTAAATTTTTAATTGAATTTTGGAGATCTGTGCAACGTAAAAACTTAGTAACAAAATATATATCTCTTAAACAATCGTTTAATTGGATTTCTTGAAAACCGTTGCAATCTTTTAAAATAATATTTATGTATTGCTTCAATTCTTTTCCATAATAATACTCAAATTTAACTTAATCCAATTATTATCTTTAACATTCAGCTAACGGATACGTTTCAGTAAAATGAATTAAATGCTTTCATTTTAATTGTTTGATTATATACTTATAGTTTTGCGTGCTGGTAAATTTAACGAAGGAAGTCAGTATTTTCTATAATTGAATTGACATTGTGGATATATTTTTCAAGTTAAAATTTTCACATTTGTGTACAAATACCCCTTTTTTTCTTATAAAATATTTTTAGCTGCAATTCATCTACCCTTATCAACCATGTTTTTATGCTGGAGATTGGATTTCAGAAATGCTTACGTAGATAAAGTTATGTCTAGACTCTCTAACAGAAAAAAGTTTAAAGCTTGTTCTATTTGTGATATTGGAAATATGAGTTTCTGGCTTTCTATATTCCCCTCGGTACCAGAACTCCACACACGAATTTTATTCGTTTGCCACCATTTTATTTAACCAATTTTACCTTTACTTATTTAATCACGGAAATAATGCCATAGTTAAATGAGGCAAATGTTGCTTTTTTTTTTTATTACTGGTACCAAAAACAACATTGCGGTTTGCACCTTTTGAAGAAGCATGCCCGTGGTTCCGAAGAGGATATAGAGAAGTTAAGGGGGTTGGTCACTCAGATCTCAAATACCCTAGCTAATGTGAACATTCTTATTTTTAAATTACCGCCTCAGAAAATTAATATTTTTTACTTCTTTTTTCTGTGTACTCGTCTTAGAAGATGTCTCTTTTTAAGTGCGTTCGTAATTATATAAGCACCTATAGTTGTCGTCTGCTCCGTTCGTCTGTCTGTCCGTCCGCATATAACAGCGCAAAAACTAACCAACCGATTGGTTTGGAATTTAATATATATAATCGTTGAAGAATTTGTCAAGTCATTTCAAACTTTAAGAAAATCGAATCAAAACTTAAAAAGATATTAATAAAAGTTTTTTTTCATTCTATTAAATCCTATCATACTTGATTTATTCAATGATATCCCATGATAGGTAATGATTCTACACTCTTAAAAAATTGCAACAAACTGTCCAGTTATTTGACCGTTTTTGTAGAAAACGGTTACATAACCATAATTTAACCATATTTTGACCATAAAATGAGCAATAATACGGTCAGAGTATAGCAAAATTACGGTTATGTAACCATTTTGTGCAAAAACGGTCAAATGACTGGACAGTTTGCTGTAAATTAAAAACAAACAGTGTAGGTTGCCATGGTGATTACGTTCTATTTAAGATGGAGTCATATTATTTCCGTATTACTGAATTTAAAACCGAATTTGTATGCTAAAATTGCTTCACTATAGCAATCCTTATAATCTACCAACAGTTTTTTGGATAGATGTTTCCGAAGAAATAGATATTAAATGGAAAAATACTCTAAATATGGATTTGAAGTTCTGAAATTTTCAAAGCTAGGCTTAAGTTTCCCGTTGTAATTTTCAGTAAATGTCAACAAAAGATAAAATGTTGCCAACTTAAAATGTACTTACTTTATTACGGAAATTAATCCTATCATAATAGCAGACAATATAATTCATTTCACCGAAACTAGTTACAGTACGAACGCACCTCATTTGTCACGTCTGACGTACAATTTCCAACTTGTTTTCTTAGTTGTGAAAAGATTTCTAAAATATATGCTTAATTTAATATTTTACGTGTTAAAATAGTATGAGCTGTGAGTCAGATTTTAACTTCAGATAAAATTAAGCATATATTTTAGAAACATTTTGACAACTAAAAAAAAAATTATGAGACATCCTTTAAAAAGAATACACAGAAAAAAAAAAGTCAAAAATATTAATTTTCTTAGGAGATATTTAAAAAATAAAAACATGTTCCACTCTCATAGGTTTAACATTAGCGAGGGGCACTTGTCATCTGGCTGCCCAATCTCCTTAACTGTGTTGACAAACTTCGGTATCTCGAAGCACTAGCGGAAAAATGTTTTGAGTAAAACAAAATTTAAGTTCTGGAAATAATTAAAACTGCTTTCTTTCCCCTATAAATGCAAAGCTATTCGTGGTATTGAAATTTCGAGTTACAAAATTTCGACTTAAAAATGTTCAATTGTACTTCATATTTTACACGAAATAATTTTACTCTTGAATACACCCATTGACAACTAATAACAATCTACTAAACAGTGTATTTTATTGTAACTTAAAGGAATTCTTTTATTGATTTAGCAAATATCCTCTTATTTACGCCTTTCGGTAAAATTAATAAATCTTCCGTTCATCTTGTCCGTTGCTTAATAAAATTAATTACGTTCCCTTTGGCTTTATCCTGACACGTTCCTGTTTGAGATAGAGTTAGAATCGATAATCTTCGAGCTATTAAATGGGGAATTTGAAAATTTATTTGTTTTTGGCTGTTAGTTTGTTTTAGATAAACATTTAAATAATTCATTTGAATTGTAACTTTTATATGGCATCGTCCTTTAAGAATATTCAATCAGTTCTGTAACAATGTAGTTTAATGAGTGGTGATTTGTTTTACAATAAGAAACATTTTCAGAGCGATTCTATTATAAATTAATGTTTTGATTTCAAATTGCATTTTCTCTATATAATTCGCGGCCAATGGTTCACTGTGTGGATAATTGGCAGAAGTTTTTTTTTAATTGTATTTCTTAATTTTATTCATATTTTTATTAGCTTTATCCGAAAAATTCTCGTGCTAAATTTTCAAACTGAAATACATTATATTGATTTTTTTTTAATTAATTTTAAATTTTATTTATTTTTGGCTGTTAGTTTGTTTTAGATAAACATTTAAATAATTCATTTGAATTGTAACTTTTATAGGGCATCGTCCTTTAAGAATATTCAATCAGTTCTGTAACAATGTAGTTTAATGAGTGGTGATTTGTTTTACAATAAGAAACATTTTCAGAGCGATTCTATTATAAATTAATGTTTTGATTTCAAATTGAATTTTCTCTATATAATTCGCTGTCAATAATTCACTGTATGGATAATTGACGGGAGTTTTAAAAAAATTGTATTTCTTAATTTTAATCATATTTTTATTAGCTTTATAAGAAATATTCTCGTGCTAAATTTTCAAACTGAAATACTAATAGGCTAATAGTTTTTAAACTGAGTGCCTATAAACGAACATTTAAAAATTAAAAGGTGTAAATTCGTTCTTCAAACTGAAATATGATTTTCTGTTACTTTTTACACTGTTTCTATGTTACGTATAAACAGAAATTTGCCATTTTAAAAACGCAAGAACGACTTTAAAAAAAAAAAAAAAAAATATTTTATATTATGTATGTTGTGAAAAATTGCAGAACATTTTTCTGGGATATCAAAAACGTTTATTAAAATATAACTTTATAGTTATCCGTGATTCCAGAAATACTTTCGTTATCTTCCAAAACCATTTGGAAAAGCTTAATTAGAAAATAGTGGAAGTAAACTAATGTTGCCTAATTTTGTCATAAAAAAAACTTTAATTGCTGTCAGTGAAAACCCTATTCAGCAGTTCAATAAATTAATAAATGAAATGTAAAAAACTTAAATATGGGCGATTCCACTGTTACGTGTGTGACTTTTAGAGAGTGTTTTTTTTTTTTTTTTTTTTGCAAATTGAGACAAATTTGGAAGGGAAATTATTTAGATAACGTTTTACTTTTTTATTGCTATTACAGGACACATACAGAATCATTTTTGTAGTGACACCTTTAGTCTAAAGTAGTATCAATTAAAAAAAAATAGTAAAGTTGTTGTTACGTGTGTGATTTTTCTGAGTCACACACGTAACAACGACTTTACTATTTTTTTTTAATTCTTATTACTTTAGACTAAAGGTGTCACTACAAAAATAATTATGTATGTGTCTTGTAATAGCAATAAAAAAAGTAAAACGTTATCTAAATAATTTCACTTCCAAATTTGTCTCAATCTGCAAAAAAACACTCTCTAAATGTCATACACGTAACGGTGGAATCGCCCATATACTAGCAAGTGGATGATTAAAAAGTACAAAAATATTTGCAACAAGTTGAAAGATAAATAGGTAAAAATGTCCAGAAACATTTGCTGTGCTTTAACAAGCAGTCTTCAAGGGTTTATGTTTTATAAAGTATAGAAAAAGTAGGAATTTTTGTTGAGAGGTGTTAACCTATACCTATTACAATATATAATTCCTGTGCCTAGTTGGAATTAAAATGAACTAAAACTAAACTTAAGACAATACAAAAATGAAATTAACTGGATATAATACCTAAGAGACAGAAAAGGATAAAATTTTAACTCCCGGAAGTATCAATTGATTAATGAAATGGGAAAGATGCATGCTCACGCAGATTACGTAAGTTATTACTCCCATTACCCTTCAATACGCCAGTGATAAATCAATTATTCTACTGAAATATCTCGCTCGTAATCAGATTTCGTCTTTACTTTAAGCCGCTTTGTAAATATCAGGCATAGTTTTAACACAATCGATCCCATATTGCAAGTTTCATCGAGAGTGAAAAGTACGTTAACTTTATGTTATTATTACAAAAGTGAAATATTTTGTATAAATGAGGGTCTCAGGTGTAAAACATGGTAACTATCGTTTTTTACTTATTTCTGATTTTCATAGAAAATTGTTTAAATGCATCCTGATAACCTTTTAAATTCACAAGGTTTATTTATTACTCAGCAGATGCCATTATAATCAAAGATACATTTTAGATAACTGCAATGAGTTTTTGTTATTAGAATGGCAATAAATTAAAAGTACACACAAATAAACATGCGATTCCATTACCTAAAAGATCGCTAAAACTTTAATTAGATTTTAAAACATTAAAATAAATCGAGTACTTTCGGCTGCGAACTCAGCCTTCATCAGGATTTATAATTAAAACTGGTGTTAAAACAAACGCCCAGATCATATTCCTGTAAACAGTAGAACTTTATACTGTTTACAGGAATGTGATCTGAACGTTTGTTTTAACACCAGTTTTAATTATAAATCCTGATGAAGGCTGGGTTCGCAGACTGTTTACAGGAATGTGATGTAGACGTTTGTTTTAACACCAGTTTTAATTATAAATCCTGATGAAGGCTGGGTTCGCAGACTGTTTACAGGAATGTGATGCGGACGTTTTTTTTAACACCAGTTTTAATTATAAATCCTGATGAAGGTTAGGTTCGCAGCTAAAAGTACTCGATTTATTTTAATGTCTTAAAATCTAATTAAAGTTTTAGTCATATTTTAGGTAATGAAATCACATGTTTAGATACTGTTTACAGGAATGTGATCTGGACGTTTGTTTTAACACCAGTTTTAATTATAAATCCTGATGAAGGCTGGGTTCGCAGCCGAAAGTGCTCGATTTATTTTAATGTTTTAAAATCTAAAGTTTTAGTCATCTTTTAGGTAATGGAATCACGTGTTTATTTGTGTGTACGTTTATTTTAATTGGACAAAGATGAATTTAAGCATATTGAACTTGTTTTATATGTAAAATAAAATTTGTCAGATAAAAAATATTACACGTAGTCAACTAAAGGTTCAGTTCTAACAAATCAGTTGTTTTAGAGAAAGCAATCATAATGCTTTTAGCTCTAGATTTATTTTTAAGTGATTCTTAAGTATCTCTAAACTATGGAATTTTGTTAATTACCTTGTTTTACACCCGAGTCCTTGAAATACAGGGTGCTTCAGAAAATGTATACACAGTTTGAATGATTATAACTGCAGTTTCTATTCACATATAACTAATATTTAAATTGCAAAAGAATCTACATAAAATTTATAACTTTTCCTCTTACCGCAGATGATCGTTCTGGTCAATATACTGCTTATAACGACGGGCTATTATTTCACAAACTTGAACAAACATTTCATTTGGTATTGGTATTGGGGCGCATTCTTGCTCCAATTTCATTTCCGGAACGGTGTCTATGAACATACATTCGTTGCAAATTTATCTTTTATCCGATTAATTGTAAGTCGCGTAGGTGGATCTGCCTGTATCTCCCTGCGTTATTGTCTTTGTACTTCTGCTACATTTTCATACTTACAATAGTATTTTAAAATAGATTTTCTTTTTTCGAAAGTTAATCTTGGTCCACTCATTATTTTCAATTAATTACACTTTTAAAAAAAAGAAAAAGTAGAAAGTTATGACAATGTATGTATACATTTTCATATTTCCAATAGCATTTTAAAATAAATATTCTTTTTTATTAAGTTAATCTTAGTATACTCATTTTTTTCGAATTAATTACGGCCTGAAAAAAAAAAGAAGAAAAAAGTTATGACCCGTTAAACAGTGTATGTATATATTTTTTTAATCACCCTATATAAACAGAAATGACAATTCTGATTATAGTTCATTCATTATATTGAAATATACTTCATATAAAATCGGATTATGATTTTATATCAAACCACTTCAAAAGCGTATGATTTACAGTTATATAAAAATCTATTTATGCATTAGTTTCATCTAGGTGAATTTCGTCATCGTTATGTGAATATTTTGACAATTATTTTTTATATATGCAATTGCAAACTAAATGCCAAATGTGAGTCATTCATGTCGTTGAAATATCTCGTACCTAATTGGATTACAACTTTATACCAAGCCGCTTTGTAAGTCTCTGTCACAGACATAAACACAAAATACTAAAGGATTTCATCCCAAAAATATTACGTGTATACAATGGTATTGAGATTTCTCTAACCATAATAGTGCAACAGAAAATAAACTAAAAATAAATGACTTATTTATAATTGAGGGAGTCGGGGCAAGAGAGTGCCAAGCCACATTTTTGAACTTCTAAGATATTTCAATTTGAAAATTTGATCAAATACTCAAATCAGGATATATAACCAAAAGTTTTTTCGCTAATGTCTTAGTAACATTTCAGATATTCTGAGTAACAGTATGGCATTACATTAATGCTATTACCATTGTATTTTTTTGTAAATTAGCTATCTTCATTGGGGGCATAAACATCTGGGGCAAAAACGAAACCTGTCACATAGGCTGCCACCATGTGTCATTAGAAACATATTATATGCTGGATATTATAATTTACAATATTAAGCAACAGATTACAGTGTTAGATTTATTTCACCAAAAATGTGGCTTGGCACTTTCTTGCCCTGACACTCTCAATTAATGTATTAGGGTTGTTGTGTATATGGTTCTTGGGTTTTTTATATTCTTGGATTTGAAAATTTAAAAAAAAATCATGATAAACAAGAGATAAAAATTGGCGAAAAAAGAAAGAAAGAATTGAGAAGTTCAAACAGCGGCTCCAGATACCATCTGCTTACCATTTGCATTTCATCAACTAAGATGACATGTGGAAGTTTCAGATTTAAGATGTCACATTATATGAGGTGTTGACAAAATAGTGCAACAGAAGATAAACCAAAAATATATGATTTATTTATAATTAATATATTATATTATCTGCGTATATAACTGTTCTAAAGTCTCTTGCGTTCTTCAATTTGAAACTTGAAGGCTGTTAGTCAATCAACTTCCGAATTTCCCTCGCTAATGTTAAACCTATGTGCATAGAATGTATTCGTATATTTAAAATATCTCCTCCGGAAATTCATATTTTAACTTCCTTTTTCTGTGTATTCTAACGTCTTCGATACTGAGTATTAATGAAATATTATTGATTATTACTAAATTAATTCTTCTCCTATTTGACTTCAGAGCAGGAGCTTTAATCTATTCGCACTTATTTCGAATCTTAGACATCGAAGTATAACATTCTAAGATCGCAATTGCAATTGTGTTCGAGAGTAATTAAAACAAGACTAAAAAATCATGCGTTAAGCATAGATTATGAAACACTTTCCAACACATTCAGAATATTGTAACAAAACTTCATAGATTAATAAGGTGAAAGATGATATCCAAGTAAACAGGGTCGAAAACGCTTAACATATTTGAAAAACCTTCTTCAGCTGTAATCGGAAAAATATCCAAATTTTTGTGCAGCCCTGTATATTATCAATAGATTTGTATATATACTAAATAGTATGTTAAAATTTAGTTCAGTTAGGAAATGTATAACACCCAAAATTCCTATTCGTCAATTTCCGTCAATAAGTGGCAATGTACGCAAGATCTTTTGTGTAGCCCTGTATACAATCTATAGAATTTAGACACACCAAGGAATACGCAAAAAAATATTTAAATTAAAAAACCTGTGCAACACCTGTGCAGTCCGGTAACCGAATTATTTTGTGTGTCCCTGTAAATGAACTATCAATGCTATGTACTCCATAATCTATAGTAAGCATCTTGTAATGCACCTCAGCGATATATAGCCAATTCAATATGTTTGAAATACAGAAACGTCATTAAAATACACCGCAAATGATTTTTCCCCATAGGCCGTAATGTTAAAAAATTCTTTTGAGTGGCCCTGTAAATGAACTATAAATGCTACACACTTCATTTTCAAAACCGAACATGTCGTAGTAAACCTCAATATCATATATCAATTGCATGACAATACGAGTATATTAACGCGAGTTAGAGCATGGACAGAGAGACAAACCGAATTTATAAACACTTTTCAACTTTGTTGGAAGTGTTAAAAACGGGAAAGAATGGAGGTCCACATGTGTGTTTCTAGGGAGTGAAGAGGCTAAAGGATGCCTCTCTTTTTCTTAGTTGTCAAAATATTTCTAAAATCTAAAATGCTTAATTTAAAGCTGGCGAACTGTAAGTAAGATTTTAACACTTCACATAAAATTAAGTAAATGTTTTAGAAATATTTTGACAACTAAGAAAAAAAGAGACTTCCTTTAAGAAGCGTACACAGAAAAAGAAGTTAAAAATATTCATTTCCTGAGGAGATATTTTAAATATACGAACGCATTCTACGGCCATAGGTTTAACATTAGCGAAGAGAATTCAGAAGTTGACTGACTAACAGCCGTAAGGGGGCATAGGACTCTTTAAATGTCGAAACGAGGAAAAAAATTGACCATTTTTGTCATTTTATATCATAAAAAGATACATTACAAAGGCACGATTTTTAAAGGTGACATTTTTAAAGGTGACTGGAAACGCTCCAAAAACTCGAGAAGTATACATCAGATTAAAAAACGGAAAAATACGTGTTTAATATTTTAGAAAAATGGGAACCTTGATATCCCTAAATAGATTTTTCAAAACTATTGAACATGCATTTTTCCGTTTTTCAATACGATGTATATTTCTCGAGTTATTCGAGCGTTTCCAAACATAGCAATGGTAACGATTCTCACAGCATTGCACTCGATTACAGCGCCATCTACAATGTTTCGAAGAAAATGTTCAATACAAAAGTTACGTATTTTTTCCCGTAGAATCCGAATCTGCAATAAAAAATGGGGGTCATCATTTAAGATTTCAAAGTTACTGCCCTTTCCCCCCTGGGGGGGGGGGGACAAAGTTAGGGAAGCAACTTTCATATCCTTAAATAGATTTTTCAAAAATATTGAACATACATTTTGCCGTTTTTCAATCCGAGATGTATATTTCTCGAGTTATTTGACCGTTTTCAGTCTTTTCGGACACCCTGTATATATATATTTAAAAGAAATTTTGTGAAGGTTTAAGGGTCCTAAGTCCCCTTAAAACATTTAGCAAGAAATTAGAATTGAGGGAAAAAAATAAAGAATTGAGAAGTTAAAAAAATTAATAATATTTTGTTACTCTTGCATGTATAAATTCTGTTAAGCAGCTGAAATTGTCTACTTGAAAAGTGAGCCAGAAAAAAATAAAAAGATATTCCGGATAAACATTTCTTGAAACATATATTTTGACTAAGTAATCATATTGTCAAAATTAATTTCAATTCCAAAAGTAATAAATTATGCATCATGCAAAATTTCAAACTTTTTTTGCTAGTTCATGAAAAGAGCATTTGAAAGTTTTGATAAAGAAAATGACTCATAAATATACAACTAATCAATATCAGTGATCTTACTGGTTTCCAATAAGATTCATTGATAATATTAAAACGTTTCATATTTTGTAATTTTAGTTTATTTTGTTTGTTAAAATTCTTTATTCATAAGAGTTGTAAAAAACTGCATATAAAGTTTCAGTATAGCTTCTTTCTGTATTTTCTTGTACAAGTTTTTATAATTTGTTTTAATTCTTTAAAAGTTACCATTGCATTGATATGTTGTTTGTTAACTTTAACTTTAAATTAATTCGTAACACTTTCCAAGATCGTTGAAAAGTGTTTATGAATTCGGTTTGTCTGTCTGTCGTCTGCTATTCTGCCATCTGCCGTCTGTCTGTCCGTGCTCTAACTTGCATAATTATACTCGGTTTGCGATGTAACTGGTATATGTTATTAAGGTTTACTATGGCATGTTCGCTCTTGAAAATGTGTGCAGCATTTATAGTTCGTTTAGAGGGGCACTCAAAAAAAATCCGTTATATTATGTTCTATGGGAAAAATCGCTTGCCGTGTATTTTAGTGATATTACACTATTTCAAACATAATGAAATTGATATGCCTCAATGATGCGCACTACAAGATGCTCAATGTATAATATGGTGTGCATAGCATTTATTGTCCATTTACAGGGACACACCAAAGAAATTGGTTACAGTACTGTCTATGAGCGATGATGCTGGAAGTGCGTTTACAATTGTGGTATGCATTTTTATATTTAAGTAATTTTTTGCATATTACTTGGTGTATATAAATTCTATAGATCATATACAGGGATGCACAAAGTAATTCCAGTACATTTTCGGTTATTTTCGGTTTAATAATAATGCGTTTCCTAACTGAACTAAATTTTTGAATACAATGTAGTATATAATCAAATAATTAGATCATATTCAGGGCTGAACAAAATTATTCGGGCATTTTTCTGACTGTATATGGTAATTGCTGAAATTGAGTTTTAAAATGTGTTATGCGTTTTCCAAAATTTTTACTTAGATGTCATCTTCCACCTTAATAAACGGTGAAGTTTTGTTACAGTATTCTGAATATGTTGGAAAGTGTTTTATAAACTTTGCTTGACACATGATCTTTCTTTCTTGTTTAAATATTTTAAGAGCATAAATTAGCAATTACTTGCTTTCGTGAAGTGTTGCAGAACTTCGTATATGAATTTATATGAAACGCTTCATCTGTACTAATAAAAGAAAAGAGTTTGTCTCTGTGTGTGTGCGATGACTAGGAAAATCTACGCACGTAGAGGTCTTAGAGTAGTCTAAGGCAGGTCCTAATGTGCCTGGGACTCAGGTTTTTCATGTTTTGATAATTAGACGAGATATTAATTAAAAACCACAATGAACACTCTCAAAAAGACGCTTTTTTCTCAAAATGGCGCTCTGTGCCCTTTCCAAAAGTTCACTAGCAGTGAAGAAGGTCAGAAACGCGCTGCCCGACAAACCGTTCAAAATATGGGAAAACTAAATATACACGCATAAATGTAGTACATTTTTCTTTCGAACGGTGCAATCCGCATACAAATATACGAATTTTAACTCTTTCAAGATAAATTTCAAAAATATTCAAAATCGTGCTTTTTTTGCCTTCCTTTTTTTGAAACCCGCATTTGCCTGAATTTTCAAGGTACGGAAACAAAAAAAATACCCACTTCATCCGGATACCCTTTTCTCTACCACGGTGCAATCCGTTTTAAAAAATACGAATATTGGTCCTTTCAAAAAAACTCTTGACTGGAAGTCTTTTGGCATTTCCCCGATTCACTCTTTTTTTTTTTCTACGCTAAATGAAACTAAATGTCGGTATTTTAACGCAACCTTTTTACACGTCCTTTGGACACTTAATTTACATCAGGAATAAAGATCTCGAAACATTCGGACGATTAAAAGTATATAAAAAAAGTAAAATCTGCAAATTTTCCCTCAGAACGTAAATATGCGGGTTGCTTTTGCTCATGTGTTTTCGTAACTAATGTCAATATTTTTGCACGAAAATTACATGCGTGCTTTCAAAACATTACATTTATAACTCATAAAAGTTTCAAAGAGTTTGGAGAGTAAGAACTATTTTGATTTTAATATTAAATGACTCGATGTGAAAAAAAAAAGTGAAAAGAAAACACTTCTTAGCATGCGCAGCCACCCCCCCCCCCCCCTGTGTACACTACTAAAGGCAATGGGGCTCTAACCCCCAACTCTAGATTCATTTGGATAGAGTTGCATTAAAAAAAAAAAAAAAAAAAAAAATACGAATTCGAGGGTGTACGCTGAATATTAGGTTCGTTTGGAAATATTTTCTTTAAAAAATAAATAAATAAATAAATAAAACAGTTATATCTAAGGTTTTTATCACGGGTCCGGACAACGCTGGGACTGTCAGCAGTAATATAATAAATAAACATTTACATTAGTGTTGTTGTTTTATTTTTAGTTGCTTTTTATTTTCTATAAAATTATTATCGCAATGATTTATTATTTATTATTTTTAAGTTAATTTTTTAAATATTTTTAAAACCAAAAAATACTTGTTTTTATGAAGTATCGCAAAATTTTATAGAGCAGTATTACGTTGAAAATAAAAGAAACGGGAGATAGAATGCTTCATAATATAATAAATCCACTTTTAAAACTGCAAAAAATTATTACCCAATATGTAAATTCTTGAAATCAGATGCGACGCAATAGAAGTGTGATACCCTTGAAACAGTACGGAAAAAAACGAAAAGCAATATCCGCACTAATGAAAAAATACAAATATTTCGTAATCTACAAAAATATGATATAACGATAAAATAAATATACAATAACCTCTTCCGAGTTACCCATGGCTTCGAAAAAGCGTTCTTTATCTTTAGAGATCTGAGAAACCAATATACTTTTTTTAGATTTAAAGAAGCATTTATAAAAACAAAGTTTATTTTGCTGCCACTGATTTTCGGTAACGTTTAGAAGTATATCAATTCTTAATTAAACTTTTTCAGCTGCGTCATTGCATTTGTACATGGAAGAATAACAAAATAATATTAATTTTACTGTTGATGTTAATGTTGTTAATTTATCGTGTTTATCTGTAAAGCATGTTTGTTGAACCGGAAAACGTTTACTTGAGAATTAATAGCATTTAAAAAAATCTATAATAAGGGTTGATAAAACTTATTAATGCACTATAAAACTACTCGGAAACGTCTCCGAATATCAGAGGCAGCAAAAGAAACTTTGTTTTTATAAAAAAATTTTAAATTGCAAAAATATATTGGTTTCTGAGGTTTCTATAGATAAAATACGTTTTTGAGAATCGTGGGTAACTCGGAAGAATTAATAGCATCCGAAAAAATACGGGTTGAGAAAACTTATTAATAATACTATAAAATTACTCGGAAACGTTTCCGAATATCATTGGCAGCAAAAGAAACTTTGTTTCTATTAATGCTTCTTAAAATCGCAAAAATATATTCGTTTCTGAGGTTTCTAAAGATAAAAGCGCTTTTCAGAATCGTGAGTAACTCGGAAGAGATTATTGCATATTTTCGTTCATGGTTATATTCAATTTTCTTAGATTGAGAAACATTTGTGTTTTTTTTTTTTTTAAGTGCACATCACCGACGTCTAAACTGCCAAAATAATTTTGTAATAGCTTTTTGCTGTTGTTGTTTATCATTTCTCTTTTCAACAGCTATCGTTCAAAAACTGTTCTTAAGATTCAAAAGGATAATATAGTTTTATTATCTTAAATTAAGCATGTCAAATATCAAATTCTTTGGTTGTTAAATTCCTTATCGAGATATGAAATGTACACGACTGGATGAGAGAGGTTATCTCAGAAACTTTTTACTATATAAGGTACAGAGCACAATCGTTATCAATTAAGCTTTGCTCTGAAAGACACATAAAAACATGAAATATGACACATAAAAACACGAATGAATTCGTATTGATATACTGATTTTTATACGTCACAGTTAATAAAAAAGGAGATGCAATTGCATGTTTATATTAAGTGGTGTTAAATTATTTTTTCACCTATGTTGAAAAAATGTTGTTGTATTGTTAACATAGGGCTGCATAAAAATAAGTGACAAAACCAACACTGTAAGAAAAAAATTCCATTTAAATACGGAAATTGTACTGGTGATCGGCACATCAGTACTTTTTCCGTACTTTAACGAAAAAAAAAAACTGAGTCAATTTCAGGGAAAATTCAATTTTTTTCACAAAATTATTCCTTTTTTTTTTACGTAGTTCTGCGTTTAAAAATTTCTGTTAATAAGAAAGGGCAAAATATAATTTTTAAAGGACAAACTTCAATTGTATGAATATTTCACTCATTTTTTAAAAACACATTTACATTTTTTTTTATTTAATTGAATCTACAGTAAACAGCAATACTTTTCCGCAGTGGGGTACGAACTAGGGAAGTGTGACATTTTCGAGTATGGCCTTGACCACCTAGCTATGATTTCAGCTGAGGCGTTTTCAAATATCGTTACTTATTTTAGATGCTTTTTGTGAAACAGAGGAAAGGCTCATTTATTCTTATCGTTGCTTTTCTTCGCGTTTGTTTTGTGTCGCCATTTCTATTGTTCAAATTAGAACTTAATTAGATTATTGTTAAAATTAGTTGTCATTTCTACTGTTATTTTTTATGTTTTTTTACCGTGAAGCTCATTTTGCGATCAAAAAAATATTGGATGTTACCATTTGAAAATTTTGAAATTTTGTCCCTATAAGCATGACTGTGAGAGCATTACCTATTGTCACACAACCTGCTGCCCCTTGTTTCTGTTAGATTGATGAAGGACCAAACTATTTTCAACGAAAAATTATCGTCCTGTTTCAATTACAATTACAATTTTGTGCTGTAACAGAACAGAATTGTAATTAAAACAAGACGATCATTTTTCATTGAAAATAATTCAATCCTTCATCAGGCTAAATGCTGTTCGAACAAAGGTTTATTTATTATTTTTATTTATATAATCGACGTTGATTTGTCTCAGTGCTTTTTGGGTTTAGATTTTTAAAGTTCTCATGCATGTATATATAATTATATTCCGGAAAATCTCAAGGAAGTATTTAAGAACATAACTCAAGCACAAAAATTATATTTACATATTGCATAATAAGAATGTTATTTGTAAAAATATAGTTCACTTCAGTAAGTCTTCTTTTTAACTTTTCTGAATCATTCCAAAGTATTCAAATTATTGCAGAAGCCTGATGTAAGTTCGAATTAAACATGGTGTGTGGTTGTGCAAATTATATTTTTTACGTTTCAAATGTGTTGTTGTTTGTTCATCGCATAATTTTTTGTTAATTATATGTATTACATATTTTATGTTACTTATACTAGTTTTTATTTATTTATTTATTTATTGTACTGGCCAATTATTCCGCTTTTTGTCATTACTATTTCAGAATAGTAAATTTTGTCGTATTTAATCGCATAATTCCACGGTCATTAAATATTCGGAAATAGTGGTAACGAAGAAACGGAATACTTGACAGCCATGTTATAAAATCGCATTAAATCTCGCATTTCGCTTTTTTTTTTCTTTTTTTCAAAAACTTCGTGTAAAGTTTGAAGCTTTTTTAGTGTGTTTTTGACATTGTGAAGAAACACATGTTCCGGTTGTAATTTTTACATTTTGGGACGTAGCTAGTTTTTTTTTTTTAACGGTTTCTTCTGGGAAACCGTTTAAGAAATAACCAGATCATTTCAGAGTGCGTTTCAAGTTAAATAACAAGAGAAAGAACAGCCTTGACCTATCTTTCACCAAAAGCTTGTTTTGAGCTGCAAGATTTAGGATCTAAAAACGAACTACTGCATAATAATTTTTTTTTCTGTGTTTAATATATATTTTTTTCTTTATATGCTTTATGAGAGAATATTTAAACAAATATAAAACATTTATTGATCACATATTTTTATAAATAACAAATCATATCATTATTTGTTTGTACACAGATTTAAAAAAAAAAAAAAATTAGAATCAAAATAAGAAATCAAACTTGTATCAGGGTCCGTACGCCTCCTGGAATTTTGCGACCAGGAAATTCTTCGGTACCAGTATTTTATTACAGAAAATCTCTCCTTAAAAGAAAGCAAAGTTTCTTGAGTTTAACCTAGATTTCTTTTTTCCATTAAAAAAAAAATACTAGTAAGACTCCTGGAAAATTCCCTGATCCATACGAACCATGTTGTATACTGCAGCGTGTATGTAAAAGATATACAAAAGCAAACAATGTACAATACGCCCACAAAAATTCCGAACGATGGTTATAACTCGGGTTCTAATACACTGCAAATTCCCAGCACACATTGGGAACACATTTGGAACACTTTGATTCAAAAAAAGTGTTCCAGTTACCTTAATGTGTACTGAAATGTGTTCCGAATATGCTCCGCTATAATAGAAAGTGTTCTGTTCAGGATATTTCTTAAATCTAAACTTGGGAAAACATTTGAGAACAGATTGGGATCACATTTGGGCGCACATGTGAAATCATCGCTTTCAAAAAGTGCGCTAGAAAGTGTGCTGATCAAAAGAAGAGCTCTCAGAAGTATTCTAAAAACTGTTCCAAAAAGTACGATTCAAAGTGTACTAAAAAAGGTGACAAAATATGTGTTCTAAAAAGTGTTCCGAAAAGTGTAGCCAATAGTGGGCGCACTGAGCATGCTTAACTGGAAATTAAAATTAATTGAATTATGGCAGATTGAATTAGGGTGATGGTGGACGAATTGAGCATACTTAACTTGATTTTCTTATTAAAACAAACTGTACCTTGCTTACTTTGTTAGTTTTATTAGTAAATCAGTAGCTACTTTACAATACCACTTTTCTGAATGCAGTTAGTGGTGTATTTAAGCTGACGATAGGATATAAATAATTTACATTTAAGGGTTTCTAATAATATTATATTTTTACGCGTAAGACATCATTTCATACTAAATCGAGGACCCTGTACAATTTTTTCATGGATATTTTGGTCTTTTTTCTATAATTTGCGAGATTCGATCTCTAATTCCGGTGTTTGCCGCTAAGAGGTGCTGCCAGGTACCTCATTGTGTAGTGCATATCCATTTTGCTATTCCTGGATTACACATTCATGGCTGTAGCTAATTAAATTCAGTTAATCTGTTATTGAGACTTAACGGAATTAAGGAATCACCTGTATTTTATTTCAATTTCAACTACTTTAGAATACAATAAATAAATGTGATGATTTATTTTTATTAAACAGAAAAGCGGTTAATAATATTAGAATAAAAAGATTATCTTTAGAAATTCCTTTGAACAATATTGAAACTTTCGGACGAACGATAAAATTCTGCTTATGCTGATGCAACAATGTGTAATGTTCATACAAATGCAAAATCCTTCCTATGAAGAAAATCCGAATCCTTCAGCTGAGCATATAAGAAAACAGGTGAATTTGCGATACTTCTATTAATACATAATAAAACGTCCAGAAAAATATATTCAGTAAAATTTATTACAATTTGCTTTTTGACTGTATAATTTTATGTTGAGCTCTATTATGTATGTGCAAAGGAAAACAGATTTTTTAGCACTGTTTCTAATATGTACTTCGAGGGGAATTGCATACTATAAAAAGAAAAATAATGCAGGTAATAATTGTAGTTCTAAATGATAGGGGAAAAATACGTTTTTGATTCTTGAAAGATTCTTTGTAAATATATATGTTTTTTTGGATTTTTTTTTTTTCAGAATCGTACTTGACTTAAATGACATTGAATTTTGTTGAAACACTGAAAAATGTTTTTTTTTAATTTTACACTGGAAAGAAATTATTCGATTATGAAAGGATCTTTGACATTTCAATTTCTCCAAAACAAAGTTTTAATTAAATGTCCTCTGGACCCAATGATAGACCTTACATTATAGTCTTTAGACACAATCTTCACTAACTTCGTTATCACTTGGCCTTTCATGTATGATATGAATAAAATATATGATCAATCTCACGCACACATTTTAGAAAAAAAAAAGAAAATAATAAAATTATATATCAACACATGATGTAGAAAACACATTAACATAACAAAATATTAAAGGTTTTGCGCATTTCAGGAAGTAGTATGTCGAAGAAATTTTATGTAAAGATGAAGAGAGAGATGTTCTTAAGAACATAGCAGAAAATCAGTTGCAAATCTGCCATAAGAAAAAAGAGAGAGAGAGACCCACACATTTTATTCACTTAATCGCCCTAGAAAAAAATGGAAATAGCCATTCGACTGGAAATTGTTTTCTTCCAATTTATGATAAAATAAACTTTTTATTTATTTATAATGATTATTACTATTTGGGGGAGGGGGGGCTGAAATTGTAACAAAGTGAATTTTTCAATAGGAACACCTAATTTTGATATCATGTTTGGATATTCTTTGGAAACTTTTACCTTAGGATACCACACGAAAAGTCATTCGATGAAGAAATGTAGGAATTATGCATGTTTAAAGTTTTAAATTCCTAATGTTAAATTCATTAAAAATTGTAAAACGAACTGTTTCTCAAGCAGAACTCAAAACCTACTTAGCTGAATGAGGTGATATTTTAGATTCGCATATACTACTGTGGGCAAAAAGTAGTAAGACTTTGTTCATAATTTTAAAATTCTTAATTTATTCTTCCAAATCTATTTCGTCCCCCTCAAAGTAATCCCCCTTGGCCCCAATACACTTGTGCCGACGTTTCTTCCAATCCTCGAAACAGTTGTTAAAGTCAATTTCCGGAATAGCCTTCAATGCGCGTAGCGATTCACGTTTAATGTCTTCAATTGACTCAAAACGGTTTCCCCGGAGCGGTCGTTTGAGTTTGCTGAATAGCCAGAAGTCACACGGAGCTAAATCAGGCAAATACGGTGGTTGCGGTACGATATTGGTTGAAAATTTGGTGAAAAACTCACGAACAATTAATGCAGTATGCGACGGTGCATTATCGGTGCATTTTGCAAAATGATTTTCACTGATCCTTCCGATATTCCAACGATGCCAGCAAGGTCTCTAACTGTTAATCGTCGATTCTCAAGCACCAATTCCTTGATTTTATTGACGTGTTGATCATCAGTTGATGTTGATGGCCGTCCTGGACGTGGTTCGTCGTCAACACGTTCTCGACCCTCCTTGAATAATTTGTACCAATCAAAAACACTTGCTCGCGACAAACAATTATCACCGAAGGCCTTTTGCAACATTCTGAACGTTTCGGCACCAGAAATTTCATTCCGCACACAAAATTTATCCCGGGAGCAGTCGCACGGGGTATGACATACCCCAGGGTGCGTACGGTTTTTACAATTGTCACCACTATTTTTCGAAAAGTAATCTACAATTTACATTATTATAGAATTTGTAACAATTGTCGCAGACTGAATAAGGTGACTATTATTAATTGTATTTATTGGTGACAATGTAAAAACCATTCATTATCTGGGTATGCGCGTCTTCTCCCGAGTTAATGGAACTTCTTTGTTGCACTCATTGTAAAAATCGCCGAATGCACTTTTTGTACTTCAGAAAGACAAGCGTATACTAAACACTAATGATTATTTTGATGTGACATTTGGCACATATGTCACTGACAGTCATACCAACTTAGAAAAAAAAAATATTTCGACGAATGGGTTTTCGCGCGAAATTTAAATTAAAAAGTGTTACTATTTTTTGCCCACAGTAGTATATGAACCTTCTAGAAATCAGTTTCTATTAAATTTTGTATAGATTTCAATGCATATATTTTTTAAATATTTATTTCATAACTGATGTACATTTTAATTAATATTAAAAATATATGTATTGTAACTTATAAAAATTTTAATATAAATCGATTTCTAGAAGATTTGAATATGCGAATCCAAAATTATAACACATTCCGCGAAGTAGTTTCGGAGTTATTCGTAAAAAAATTACCCGCATCGTAATCTCTTTTGCTATGATTACAAATGAATTTAATATTAGGTGTTCAAAACTTTAAATAGGCATAATTTCTAAACCTCTTCCCTGAATGTTTTCCCAATTTTCCGAAGAATCCAAATATTACGTCAAAATTAAGTGTTAATATTGAAAATTTCAGAGTTTGTTACCATTTCAGTATGAAGACGACCTCCTTAGCTTATGTTTTTAGCATAAATTGAGAAAAGGCATAATTTCCAGTAAAATGTCTATTCCTGTTTTTTTTTTGTTTTTTTTTTTTTTTTTGACAATTTGGTGATTAAAATGAAAGGCTGTCTGTACATTCCTTAACATCTGAACTGTACTAAGAATCTCGCTAACAATTCCACTCATATAGGGTCTACACAATTCACAGATTTTTCAGCTAACTAAAGCTTATTAAAATTTATCTCAGATCAACTGAACTTGAAAATAAATTGTCTAATTTGACAATTAATGATAGAAATTGGTAATGAGCAATCACTCAATTTGTTTAAATTATAAATTACTTTTCTATTACCAAACTTCGGGGGAAAAATATATTGTTTTTAAAGATTATTTACAGTTTCTGAATATCTTGATATTATTTATTATATTATAGATATATTATAGATATATATATTATTAGATATATCTTTATTATTTTGTTATTAATATTGGGTTGTCCTGAAAGTCCGTGCCGGATAGGAAAATCAATTCGTAGCGGAAAATTCTATCATTTAATTCTTAGACATTGATTCCGAAACTAATGTCTAATAATTAACGGGTAGAATTTTCCGGTACGAATTAAATTTCTCAACCAGCACGAAATTTCCGGACAATCCAATAGTTTTATAGTTTAAGTGTGTTCTAAAAAATATACTTTTCCTTGCGAAACTCTCTTATTCATTTACGGGTTCATTTTTAAACGCAAAAGTATGACACTCGATGCATGATTACTGATGTTATTTGGAATCGAATAGATTTTTTTTTTTTTTTATAAATGATTAATTCTTGAATTCTGAGCTATTGTTGTCTCATGACGACTATTCAGGGGTATTGCGTCCCAAAAATCGGTTAGAAACGTAAACTTTTACAGGATTTTCTGAAAGAGTTTATTGAAAAACGGGAAAAACTGCTCGATTTCATAGTTCCTTAATATGAGCACCTGAAAATATCATGCATTTAGGAACAAAAAAGAATTCAGGAATGTATCAGAAAATAGCCAGTTTGGATTTGAGAACAGCATTTATATTAAACGATAGTGTGCGGTGAGTCCCCAAAGTAGGTTGAAAATTTTAAAGTTAAGCATTGCACACGCTGCTATAAGAAATTAGTATTAGTGTTAACTATAAAGTTAAAATTCGATTTATATTTTAGATTTATATTTTCTATGAACTAAAATTAATTCCTTATTATTAAATTCCCTATTACTCTGTAACTATATAGTATTGGTAGGAAAAATGAAATTTTAAGAGTTTGAGTTGAAACTTTAAAAAAGTTTTCTTCAGCAAATGATTTGTTAGTATCGAGCGCGAATTACGCTTGTCGCCAAAAGAAGTTATTATTATTATTATTAATTAGTTTTGACAACATGCTAATCGTTTTATTTATTTATTTATTTATTTATTTATTTATTTATTTATTTATTTATTATTTATTTATTTATTTATTTATTTATATATTATTATTATTTATTTATCTATTTATATATATATATATATATATATATATATTACTTATTTATCTATTTATTTATTTATTTATTTATATATATATATTACTTATTTATTTATTTATTTATTTGTTATTATTATTATTATTATTATTTATTTTTGAGCGAGGAATCGTTTTATTTATTTGTTTATTTATACATTATTATTATTTAATTATTTATTTTTGTGCGAGGAATCATTTTTAAGTCCAACTGCATTTCTTCCAATGTTGCAATATATTCATTCTAATTTAGGCATTATACTCTCAACTGCATGCATAAGTATGATAGTTATTTTTAATGGTCTCCGCAATGTTAATTCATATTTTGAATAATTAATTTACTTCTTTTGCATGTTTTGCTGGCAATGTGAAACATGCGCTAATTTTGGCTTACAAAATACTAACACTGCCATGAGATGTTTTTCAATAATAAATAAAAATAATAGTTAAAGTTTGGAAAATAATTTAGAGATTTTTATTAATATACTGATATGTCTTACTTTCATAAAATTGTCTCAATTCATACATTTTTAATGTCTTTAAAAATTACCAGTCTTAAATTTGCATAAAAAAAGCTGGTGTATCTCATAAGTTACTTAACTTAATGAAGATTTTTGTTATTAAAAATACATTATTTTAAATTTTTAAGTAAAACTTAAGAATGCATTATTGAAATTCCCAGATTTTGTTCTGTGGCATTTTATACAACACACGATTATGTGTGTTACAGGACACGATTTATACTCTTTTATGTAAGATTATATTTTTCGGTACTTTCATATCATTATAGAAGTGAAATGTAATATATTCGTTCAATCAATGAAACGACGAAAATAACATTGGAAGAAACTAAATCTAAAAAATATTCCTAAAGAATTGGTATGATTATGATTTATGTTTCAGTTCTAAGTGAATTTTTAGAATGAGAAAGGGGACGCCGTTTAAAATTCTTGCTTCACCTTAAAAATGGCCTAGGGCCCGGCTCTGGCTAATTTTAAATGAAAACTCATTACCTCATCCCACTCCCACAGTTACAAAATAATTTTCAACCTAACATATATAAAAGTTCCAGATATTCTAATTCAAATTACAAATAATTCAGTAGTCTTTTAACTTATCTATAAAAATAACGTATCCTGTAAGCCAAAGCGTTATAAAAATTTACATTTAAAATAAAACTTTGAAATGTGGAATTTTGAAGAAACAATCAAATATAATCAAATATATTATCGCATATGTAAGTAATTAAAATATATTTTTTCCTTTGTTGAGAATGTAAATTAATGTATCGGAAAATTTTACGTGTACGGTTCTGAGAACTATTGCGCAATTATGACAGAAAATTTCTTCAAAATAGAATTTTCGAGATGAAGAAAATGAAATATTTCCGAACAATTTTAAGTCATTTATCTGAGAAAAAACTTAATAGATGGCGCCATTAGGTATTTTTTATCTGAATTCTAAATAGTTTCGGAAGAAAAAGAAAGTCAGAATTTGCTTTTCGTTCTACTATATGTCAACATTAAATGTTATTGATATATGTCGTAACTCGTAAGTCGGAAATACTGGTTCTTTTAAGTTAATTTGCGATTATTCTATATTTGGACAGAAAAAAAGGAAAATATGTTTCATAAAATATAGTCTGTCAGATCTCAGATATATTTAATACGAACGCAGACGAATTAACGAAACAGAAACAACAGACACAAAGGACGAGTTCCTAAAAAAGAACCATTACAACTTGAGTAATGTATTTTTAACGTAATTATCTGTTTATGGATAAGCAGCCATACAAAACTTATGTAATGAAAGCTAAATATAATCGTCTCCTGTTTATCAGTGTTCCATATTTTAGCAGTACGTTAATAACAAATAACAATAATAATAATAACTTACATACCGTATTTACTCGCGTATTTTACGCACTCTTTTCGCTATTTTTCGGTTTTAAATGTACGGAATGCAGAAAATATGAGAGTTATTTTTATAGTATTAATTTTCTCGAATGACATCTTAGAATAAAAAGCAAAATGAGATAGAGATGATAGAGAAATAAGATGTATAACATTTTATAAATGAATATTTAAGATTAAACAAAATAAATAACAGTTTCAAAAGTTCGTAGATAATTTTTGAACTGGAACAATAATCAAGGCCGTATTTAAAAAAAAATTTCGGAGGGTAATTTATACGTTCAAAATTTTATTCCTATTATCTTATTTTATATTTGCTTTTTAATACTTTAATTGAGGTGAAATTACTTAAAAGTTAGTTATTGTTATTTCGAATGACTCATACTTATTGCAAACGGAAATTGCCTTGAAAGAAATTTATATTGTAAATATATATTGCAAATTTATATTATAAATTTGGATTACAAAGAAATTGCTTTTTACACTTATTTTCCAATGTTGTTTGTCAAAAATGTCTTCCTGGGAGTATATGTCAAAACAGTTACGTTTGCCAAATTTGCCAATTTGTGGCTATTTGGAATGAGACTTTCATCGTATCCTTCAAGAGTATCAGTTATGCTGACGGAATCAAAGAAAATAAGAGATGCTAGCATATAGAATTTTAATTTAAGATTTTTTATTATAGTTGATTTTGGATTTTTAACTGTTTGGTGGATACTTAATGGCGTTTTTATAGTAATTTTGACAAAAATTTCAGAGGGAGATAAGATCCTGATTATCCAAAAAGCACGTGAAGCTTGAGCTTCCCCTCAAAAAATTAAGGGGGGGGGGCTAAAAATGACTGTAAAATGGGGCCTCTGATGTTCATATTTACTTTTTACATTGTGTTTTTAATTTTTTTGGAGGGAAAAGTTTTACGAATGCAAGAGTAAATCCACGCTACTTTGAGAAACTTATATAACCAGGAAAGTTGAATATGATCAATAGGCTATTAATCTATCATATAACATCCTAATGAGCTGGTTAAAGACCAAACAGGTAACTGAACATTATAAAAACAATATATAATACAAATATACTCTATCTATAGAATATGGAGATGTTGGGAACATAAAATACTCCTTAATGAAAAAATTGTGAATTTGACTATGCACTGTCGAGAATAATATTTGAGCCACTGATGTGTTTCCATGTATACAGAATGCAAAAAAGTTTTCCTCGTTGAAAAGGGACTCCCAAAATGATACTGTGCTTTCCCTAGCTTCAAAGGTTAATCGGACCTTGAGAAAGATCAAACCCTGCTGATTGGCTACGGACTGGTCAATAATAATCTTTAAAAAAAAATTCTGGAACATTCTACATTAAAATGTGAAAATAAATCCTTTTATACTTAACGCATGAAAACATCCTAGCATCTTCTATGAGACGCGACCACAAAATTCGCTTTTAATTATTTTTCTTAATGGATATTACTTTTTACGCTAATACCTAATAAGTGTTTCATTCACTCCGAATTCTCACCCATCAGCCCTTTTAGTGTTATATTCGAAAAAACACTCTACCTTGAATAAAAAAATTTCAGTGTAAACAAATCAGTATTTATGTATTGCAGTATCATCACACATGTTATAATACCATCCGTACACAGTTGTACTACTATACTGCAGCTGAAGGAAATATATCGCAGGATAAAATTATTTTATTCTCAATAACCAAACTGAAATATTGAAAAATGAAAACTCTAAGGGTACATGCTGTTTTCTTATCTCAAATTATCTCATAATCTTGATGCGAAAACTATGCGAGTCTTTGTTTTTAACCCAATTTTTCTTTCAAAAGTTCTGGGTGAGTAAAATGCAAAGGGGTGTAAATTACGGGCGTAAATTACGAGCGTAAATACGGTATCCTAAAAGTTGAGTATCGAGTAATTTGTTATACAATTATTTGCGAGATTTCATGTTTTTATTTATTTATTTTAAATTATTTGTCTGATTAACCTATCTCAAACCATCATGCATAGAGGAAAACTATAACCACAAACATTCTTCTGCTGGTTGCGTTTGGCTTAATTTTGTTCTCCCGCTGTAAACATAACCGGCCGCAAGAGTGGTACTTTATATGCAATGCACCCGTGCCCCGCGTTTACGCAGGGATTCTCAACGAAACTTAAAAGATCATGTTTGTATAAGTAAGACTTAAATATCTCTGCACCCGGGCTGCATCTGGTTTCTGCATTTCTAGGAGGACAAGTACCAAAAGGGTTTTATAATTTTTTCTAATTTTGAAAAAAAAAAATATATATATATATAGGACTTCAAAAAATGTTTTGACCCCGTGTCCTTAAAGAAGAAAGCCGGCCTCAAAGAAAAAAAGAAATGATTAGAAAAAAAATCACAATTTTAAATCCTATAAAGAAAAATAATGCAGATTTGCAAAAATATTTCTCCGCAATTTATTAAACCAAAATAAATTTCTGTACATTCCGTTAAATAAAATCCAGGACTGTTCCGGCCCGGGTGTAATGAAAGAAAATTGGCTTGCGAACAAGGCCGAGCTCGAGATTCGATCCAGACTTAGCTCCTTGCAGACCTCTAACATAAGTGTTATATCCGGAGATTGTGGTGCACTGGAAAAAAAAAAAAATATTCTTAATCTAGCAAGAAGGTTTACGAAAATACAATAAAATCTCTTCCGAATTATCCACGATTCCGAAAAGCATTTCTTTATTTTTTAAATCAGATAAACCATCAGATTTCTAGATTTAAAGAAGAATTTCCATAACATTTGGAAACATTTTTGAGTAGTGTGTTACACTGTGTATTTATCAATTCTCTCAACCCGAAATATCGGTTTTTCAGATGCTGCTATCAATTCTCAAGTAAACATTTTCAGCTGCGTAACATAATTTGTATATGCAAGAATAAAACAATAATACTAATTTTAATGTTAATTTTAATGCTGTTAATTTAGCATATTTGTCTGTTGAGCATGTTTGTTGAACATGAAAATGGTTACTTAAGAATTAATAGCATCCAAAAAACTGATAGTCCGGGTTTAGAAAACTTTTAATATATTGTGAAAACTACTTGGAATCGTTTACGAAAATTACCGGTAGCAAAATAAACTTATGCTTCAGAAATAATAAAGGAACGCTTTTCAGAATCGTCGGTATTTCAGAAGACTTTATATTATATTTCTGTAAACTTTCTTGCTAGATCAAGAAACATTTCTCTTTTTCAACCCGCCAAAACCTGAATTAAATTTTTCCTCAAATTTTATTTTAATTTCTAGCTGAAAATGTTTCTTTCAGAAAAATTAAAATTATTTTAGTCAGATACTGCTGGTACTAAGCGGTACCGCTACCGCTAGATACTATTTTTGCCATTTTTGCAAGTCACATAGTCATTCACCATTTTTGCCACACTACCATTTTTGCAAGTCACACTTATTTTTCAAAATTTTGGTTTTACAGTAGCAAAAATCATTTTTATTAAGAACAAATTGTATTTTTTATTCCTCCCTAAAATTATTTTTATTAAATATTCAAATTAAATTACATATTTGTACGAAAACTAAAAAAACAACTAACACAGATTCCTACATTACATTTTACACATTCTGTACGTAGGCAGCTTTTGCAATAGGCAGCAACACAGTGACTCCTTTGTGAAGTGGGTCGTACTAAATAGTTCATTTTGTCAAATCGTAACTCATCAGATACTCTGGAAAAAAATATTAAAAAATGATATAGGACTCAAGTATAATGTGAATCACATTTTAAAAAAAAGAAAGAAAGAAAGAAAGAATTAGCTTACCTGACTTCAGTAAAAGTTCCGCTTGAGGTTGAAATTCTTCCCAAAGATGTTGGAGTATTACAGTATCTTGTGAGGTATGTTTCAGTTATGACTCTACGAAATTATGGTTACTTCGTAGAGGAATTTGACTTCCTGTAGAGTATCCAAGCGTTCTGCATCATCACATCTATCAACCACATAAAAATAGACCACCGCCATTTTTTTTTTCATCGAATGGCGATTCTGTATAAGTACAGATTTTCTTTCCATTCGATCTGTACCACCCAATGAATTGATTATACTCACCATTGAGATTTGGATGCGGCACTTGAATTTCTTTCTTGTTTGCTCTGGAAAAACGTTGTACATTTATAATAGGGTTCCGTCCATGGCAATTAGAAGCCAGAGTCACTGCAGCTTTTTCAACCGAACGGACGACAGTAACATTTTCTTCTAGGCAAGAACACATTTCAATGCATCTTCTTTTTCATTTCTTCACTTCTTTGGAAGAAGGCAAAGGGCAATCGACGGAATTCTATTCTCACGTATGGTGCCAGTTGCACAATAGCCTCACTTTGCAGCTCCTTTACAGATTCATTCCGAGAAATAAGTTGACATACAAACAGAATGGCAGACTTTTGATAGTGTCAGGAAAATTGTCCAGAATTCCAACAAGAGGTGCTGCTGCCTTACCATATTTTACTTCATATTGTGAGTTAAATTTCAGCCTTTTTTCTTGCTAAACATCGAAATTGATGAAATATCCATCAGGTGTGTTGAGGCACCACACTTTATCTATGAAACATATCGGTTTTCCTCTAATACAGTTCTTGTAGCTATAACAGCTGAAATACTTGATTATCGATTCCTCATAGTTTATCTATTGGTCATGTTTGAAATGTGAAAGAAACTTTTTGTTTAGTTTGTCAAACAATGGATCTAGTTTGTACAGTTTATCCTTCTTATCAATTTTATTGTTGTCAGCCACAGACATCAACTTAATTTGAATGAATTGGTCCCGTCACATGGCATTGTATACCAACTAGTTCATTCCTCAGATCTGCACTATTTTCCATATAGTATTTAGTCATAGAACGTCACTGAAATGTACAAACATATAGTTTCAACCTTAGTTATAAAAATATATCATAAAAGCCTAGCGGTACTATACGGTACCACAACATTCCAAAACGAAAATTTTCTCATATAATATAAGATTTTTTTAATGTGGTCTATAGGAAGGTCATTCAAACATAAATAATAATTCCCATTTAATTAACTCATTTACTAATTTTAAATTTCGTAAAATGTACTAACTTTTGCCTACCAGCCATTTTTTCACCTGTTTTGAACACGTAAAACTTTCTTGAGACTAACAGCATAGAACGCGCAGTTATTACTTTTATTTAACTGATTAATTTACTTCTTTGAGCAGCCTAGAAGCGCCATTTGTTATCAGAAAATCATAACAATATGTTTTTTAAGCAAAAAAGAGATATTTTTAAAATAGTGATTGATGGTACCAAATGGTAGCGCTAGGATAATAAGTGTTAACACTGTGGTAAAAATGTGACTCCATTCATCGCTGTGGTAAATTTGAAAAAGCAATCAGTTAGAAGAAAAGTACCTTTTCTGAGATTCTGTACATGATACCGCAGACCGCGAATCTCTAGGACGTTAAAATTAGAACTTGAAATCAGGGAGATTTCACGTGAATTCTCTGTATTTCAATTATACTTAATAAAGAAAGTCCAAAATCGAAAATTTGTGGGAAATCATTTTGGCTTCCTCCCTCTTTTATTAAAGAGAAAATTAAAATTACATATTTTATAACCGAAGCACCGAAAATTTTTTGAAATGATTTCTAAAACACTTCTCATGTAAAATGTCTTTTATTATACATTTTCATGCCTCTGACCATGAAGTTAATCTATTTTACTAAAAGTATTTCTTCATTTATTTACATACGTTTTAAACGTGTTTTTCCTTCTTTTGTAAATCATACCAAAAATAATTCATTTTGAAAAAAATATATATAAGCAATGTACAAATAAATTTATCAATTGAAATCTATCTCTGTTTTATAAAATTCAATTTTTTACGACATTTTATTTTGGCAAGGACACTTATAATCAATATGGTTGGTGATGTATGACGGGCAATTATCTACACGAGGGATATAGGCCCTAGGGGGGTGCCCTAGGTGGGGGTCTTCCTAAGGGAGCCTAACCCGTATTTGCGCAAAGTTATCCAAGGTTCGAAGAAAACCACGGAAAACTCCGAACGATTAGGCCGACGACCGCGATTGGGTTCGAACCTCTCGTCTACTAGTTTTGAGAACAGAACCTCTCTGCCACTGGTGGTGCTACAATGTGTGTGAAATTTCGTTTTGCAAGTTCTTGGATTTCATCACCTTTTCCAAATACTACTATGATTGCACAGCACATATCGAATTTTCCGGTTTAATTTGAAGTTTTAAAGTGTTTTTTTTTGTATTTTTATTTAACATGCGTATTTTATGTCTTAGAAGTAAAAACTATTTGTAATGTATACAAAGGAATATGTATGCTCTAATATAAAACTTTGCTATTCAAAAAACGAAAAATCTTCTGATATACATCCAAACATATTATCCCGCGTTGAGAAATGGCAAATGAAATACTATAATAATTATAATTGTAAAAATATTTTCATGATTATAATGTATTGTTGCGATACAGGCAATTTCATCATATTAACCATTTCTGAAATCTATTTCCACAATAATGCATGTAAAAGTGATCTTCATTTAATCTATTTTAATATTGATCTTTACAAGGTAGACAATAGCTCCAACTGATCATTGTGTGGTACGTGTTGAATAGCTTTAATTACGGCTTTCCACTAAATGTAGCATCTGGAAATTTCGAATAAATATTTACTTGAATGAGAAGGAAAGTAGGTTACAAACACAATACTTAATTTTCCTATTCAGTGGATATGGATAAACAAGACGATGCGAATACAAAAATAGAGGAAAAATAAATATAGTAATAACTTATTGAATGAGAAAAATATACTCACGTAAATATTTAGAGGAGTACGATCAATGAGAAACAATTTTCTAAGAATTAGGTTAAATAAACCTCATTAGATAGAACATTATAATTCGTTTATAAGAGTAGTTAAATTAGATTTTTTTCTTTTGTAGATTGAGATTATATTTTATTTTATTTTATATCGCAGAATGTACTTTTTATACCAAATTGAATTTCTAATAGAAAATTTTAACTTATTCCGTTATGCAGACTAGGACTATATAATTACAATTTTTATTATTTATATAAATTTATGATCAACGAGAAACTATTAACTAAGTATTAGGTTAGGTAAACCCCATTAGATAGAACATTAAAATTGCTTTATTCAAATAGATAAGTCAGAATCTTTTTGTTTGGTTTGAGATTCACTTTTTTGCATTCTTTTACATAGATTAAGCTTTTTATACAAATTTGAGTTTCTAAGAGAAAATTTAACCCTTTTCATCATTAATATTAGGATTATATAATTAAAATTATTTATAATGTATATATGGTTAAATATGTGCTGTAAAAGAACTAGAAACTCCACAAAATTCGGCTACAAAATTTATATTCCTCCCAGACATCTATTATGCTTAAGATACTGCATATTATTATTTCCTGGTTGGAGCTTTTACAACTAACATAAAAAAAAACAACAGTTAACTAAAAATTTAAAATTTAGAATAAAGCGTTGTGTTTTTGTTTTCGTTAAAGCCTTAACTTAATAATTAATAACTTCCCTATCAAAATTAATATTAAAAATATTTAAGCAATAAAATAGGCCATTGAAATAAAATAAATTAACACATCATGCAAGAAAAATAAAGAAATAAATTTTAGATTAATAACTAACAGAGTTTATTTACAAAATATATAAAAAAAAATACACATCAAAACGAACGAAATGCATTAAATCTGTCTGAACCAGACAGTATTAAGCCAATTAATTAACATAATCATTCTATCTTAAATTATTTCTTAAATTCACATTATTAATTAGTTTCATATTAAATATTTATCTTTTAGATCCAACTTTTGATCTATGTTACTTGCGGATAATAATATAATAATATAAACATTTGAGACTAGGTTACTTAAAATACAGGGTGATTTTTTTTTTAAGTTGTGAAAGTAAAATCCTATAACAAAAGAACCACTGATTCAAATGACCTGAAATTTCACCAGTATGCTCTCAAAGCAATGGAAATATTTTAGGTGTGGTTGAAAAAAAGCTTAAAATCGCACCGACAGATGGCGCTGTATATGCAGTAAAGTCGGGAGACGAGCTTGCACACGACACACGCACAGTGCGATAAAAACGTGAAGCACGCTCACCTCGTGTTTATTATTCTACTGATATCCTTGCAATGACTGTGCCATTCACGGAGCGTGCGTCGTTAGTAAAACTGTATTATTAGAATAATGACAGCTCAGCAATTGCTATTAGGAGATTCAGGACACTTAAGAATTTTAAAAAATGTCCAGTGTCGACAGAAAGCCTACGGAACATGGTTTCTAAAAGTACCGTCCATTGTTTTCTTCCCACTGATATTCTTTGTTTCTGTTAACTTACAGCGCCATCTGTCGGTGCGATTTTAAGTTTTTTTTAACCACGGCTAAAAAATCCCCATTGCTTTGGGAGCATACTGGTGAAATTTCAGGTCATTTTGATCAGTGGTTCTTTTGTTATAGGATTTTACTTTCACAACTTTAAAAAAAAATCACCCTGTATAATACTATAAAAATACCAACATTTGAGACCCTTAACTCTTTTCAACGCAGGTATCACTAATTACTGTATACCTTAAATAAATTCAAAATGGAAGCTTGATAAATTAAAATACCTTGAAGATTGTTGAGGGCTTGTATAACATTCTCGACATCTCTGAAGATTCTGTCATCATCAGGTGGGGTCGGTTATCTCTTCTACAATGTAGAAATCTGCACGGACCCAGGCTGGGCCGGCAAAAGGAAGATAAACATTCAAACGGGCCGGGTCGGCAGAGTAAAGATAAATTTTTAATGGGCCGGACTGGGCCCATAAACAAAATTAATCGGCCCGTCCGGCCCGATATCACAAATTTAAAAGGATCAAACTAAGCTCATATGATCTGGACAATTTTCAGTGGACTGGACTCGGGCTGGAATAAGTATAAATATGCTGCAGGAACCGATGTCAGCTTGACAACATCAAACAGAAATAACATATCTAGCGTAGAGATCGGAATCGGACCGTTATATCGTGTCTGAGCCCGGGTTTAATTTTTTCAGCAGACTCAGGCGAAGCCGGAATTAGGCTTACCTTTTATTTTACATACTCGGTCAGGGCCAGAACTGGACTTAATTGTGCCCACGACGTGTGGGTCAAGGAATTTGTTTTGTAAAAATAGTAACAGCGATAATGAACTTCTGTTAATGGAATCTTTGGAATATATCATATCATATATTCTAATACGAGCAAATACACTGCTCAAAACAATTAAAGGATATTGCAGTTTTAGGTGGATTTTGTATCTGGGAAACTTTTTAGCTGATTGATACATGGCCGACAGACATAGTAGGTTATACGAGAATAAATTACACATGTTTGGCAGAAAAAAATTCATTTTATTGCGCATTTGTGTACAAAAGGAAAAAAACACAATTTGTGCATATGAGAAAAAAAGAATAAGAAAAGGTGTTTTCTTCAAAGAAAATCATTTTCAGTAGGGGGTATGGTTTCCACGGGCGGCCAGCAACGTTGAACACCTTTGAGGCATGGACTCAATGAGGCTATTAATGACGAGTTGGGGTATTCTGCCCCACTCTTCCAGAAGAGCTCTTTCCAGTTCTTGGAGAGTTTGTAGGGGTTGTTGGCGGCCAGAAACTCGTCTTCCTAGAGCGTCCCAAACGTGCTCGATTGGATTCATGTCTGGAGAACACGCTGGCCATTCCATTCGAACGATTCCTTCCTCGAAAAGGAAATCCTCCACCAGGTTTGCACGAGGCCGCCTGCACTTATCGTCCATTAAAATGAAGTTATCTCCGATTGCTGCAGCGTAAGGGACTACAATAGGTCTGAGGATCTCATCCCTATATCGGCGACCAGTCAGAGCTCCATCTCGAATGATGTAGAGGTCAGTGCGCCCGTCAATGGAGATGCCACCATACACCAACACTCCTCCACCGCCAAATCCGACACTTTCGTGCACGAACGCAGGATTATTCCTACTGCCACGGTCCCTCCAGATGAAAATACGCCTATTATCCGGATGCACAGAAAAACGGGACTCGTCAGAAAACAGAATATTGCTCCATTCATTTATCCTCCAGTTGACATGCTCGGTTGCCCACTCCCTGCGGTCGCGACGATTCCCTGATGTTAATCTAACACATACCATCGGTCGGCGAGCATACAGACCTACAGCATAGAGCCGGTTTCGGACAGTCTGAGTTGAAATCGTGGTGCCTGTAGCCGAGCGAAGGTGTTGTTGGAGAAGAGTAGCGTTCATGTTTCGGTGTCTCCGAGCTGTTAACGCTAAATACCGATCTTCATTGGGCGTTGTTGCCCGTCTACGACCTTGCCCTGGTCTTCGGCCTGCACATCCACTCTCCAAAAAACGGTTCCAGATCCTGGAAATGACACTTTGTGACACTCCAATGGCTTGCGCTACTTCGGCTTCAGTTTGGCCCCCTTCTAACCTACCAACAATTCTCCAAGCTTCTGAATCTGTCAAATGACTTCGCTGAGACATCGTACTCATCGAAACAAAGCAATCACTGAATGCCGATCATCCTTGTCTTCATTATCTTTTATCCAGTTGAAAGTCAAATTTCATTCGCTGCCGCTGAAGCGACGTTTTTGACGTCGAACTCAAAATTTGCATACTCCACAGTTTGAAAACCAGAAAAATTTGCATTTGTGATTCTCTTCTTCTAGTTTCGGCAAAAAAAAATTCGTTTATATCTTTATTTTATATAAAACTTCAAATATCCTTTAATTGTTTTGAGCATTGTATATGCAAATTTTATCTTAAAAACGGCTCTAACGATTTTGACGAAATTTCGTATCCTACCGTTTTGGGGCACCAGAAAACCATTGGGCTAGGTCACATGTTCGAGAAAATTCGATTAGTGGGTCATTTTGCGTCATTTTGGGTCATGGTCTAGCTAATTGTATCTAAAAAACGGTTCAAACGATTTTGACGAAATTTTGTATCCGACCACTTTCGGGCACGAGAAACCTATTGGGCTGGGTCACATGTTCGAGAATTTTCGATTAGTGGTTCATTTTTGGGTCAACGCGGGTCAAATTAATTTTATCTTAAAAACGGCTCTAACGATTTTGATTAAATTTTGTGTCCTACGAATTTCGAGCACGATAAAATCATTGGGCTAGGTCACATGTCCGAGAAAATTCGATTAGTGGGTCATTTCTGGGTCATTGTGGGTCAAGATCTAAAAAGCGGTTCAATTTACACTAAATTTTGCATCTAATGGTTTTCGGGCACCAGAAAACCATTGGGCTAAGTCACATGTTCGCGAAAATTCAATTAGTGGGTCATTTTGGGTCATTTTGGGTCATGGTCAAGTTAATTGTATCTAAAAAACGATTCAAACGATTTTGACGAAATTTTGTATCCGACTATTTTCGGGAACGAGAAGACTATTGGGCTGGGTCACATGTTCGAAAACGTTCGATTAGTTGGTCATTTTTGGGTCAAAGCTGGTCAAATTAATTTTATTTTAAAAAACGGCTCTAACGATTTTGATTAAATTTTGTATCTTACGAGTTTCAGGCATGCGAAAATCATTAGGCTAGGTCACATGTCCGAGAAAATTCGATTAGTGGGTCATTTCTGGGTCATTATGGGTCAAGATCTAAAAAGCGGCTCAATTTACACTAAATTTTGCATCCAATGGTTTTCGAACACGAGAAGACTGTTGGGCTAGGTCACATGTCCGAGAAAATTCAATTAGTGGGTTATTTTGGTCATGGGTCATTATGGGTCAAGCTATTTTATCTTAAAAACGGCTCAGACTATTTACACTAAATTTTGCATCCTATGGTTTTCGGGCACGAGAAGACTGTTGGGCTAAGTCGCATGTTCGAGAAAATTCAATTAGTGGGTCATTTTGGTCATGGGTCATGATATTTGAACTCAAATTTAATGTTGACCGAGCATAGCTCGGTCTTCCCTGCTCGTTTTAATAAATTACAGAGAAATATGTTTAAAAATCTACTTTCTTTTTATTAAGCTTCAAAAGTTATGATGTTTTAACCATATTTTTTTCTTTTATTCTAAACTACATTAATTGTTTGAATAAATCTTTTATAGTCTAAGTATCTAAGTGATCATTAATGTTGCTATTCTATATTCTATGACTTGCGAACATATAGTAATCTAAAAAAAGTAACTAATCTAAAATGTTCCATAAATATGGAAACGTTATTCTTTAAAATAATCTTAATTGTATGTTTAAAAAAATCGGAATTTTTTGTAGAAATTGGGTCGGTTCGAGCAGGGCCAGTTTTCACTGATTTTTGAACGGGCCAGACCGGGGCGTGAACTGCTAATTTATTTTTATCAAATATTTTCATTAATAATGACGTCATGAATTACAACTTTAGAACTTTTAGTTTAACATAACTATTTTTTTTTTTACACTTTCACAGAGTACCTTTGCAAAATGCTTTTTTTCGCTCATCCTGCGATAACTCTTTCTGAGTTGCAACCGCTGGCGATAAAATGTACCAATAACTTTTGAACTGCCAGTCCTAAAATTGCATGTCTGAAATACTTTGTGAAATACTGTTAAATTACTAATTGAACAGTTTGTTTTAACCTTTGAGTAAGTTTAATCACTGATTCAGCTTGCGGCCCAGGTTATTAATGAATCAATCCATGAAAGAATCCTAAATACTGAAACAATTTTTGGAGTACCTAAGTATTATTAATGTTTTAGATAAAACATAAAATGATTTTCCTTCAGGTGTCATTTATTTAAAAAAACGGTTTGATAATCTGAAAGAACTAATACATAATTAATATTAATTAAAAAAATACTTGCACATTGTCTTCCCTTTTCTTTATAAGCATAAAATAGATTTCAGATTTTTTTTTCTTCCCATCAGACTGAAATATTTTTACTGATTCCTATTACATATACCCATCGAACAAGTATCGTTCTTCCATACATATACCTTGTTTTGCTTATTCTAAGGATCGCAGAAACAATTCACAATATAGATCTTATACTGTGTTATGGATAATGCGTTTTTTCCCCATAATCGATACAACATTCACAATTGGAAGATTATAATTTCTAACACGAAAATAGTATTAATCTATTATTAGCTAAATGAAGAAAAATTATTTCCGAAAGAATTCATAATATTATGTCATATTTTTCCACAGGTGTCATCCCCCCCCCCTTTCTCGTTCTCATAATCAGTAAAAATCTTCAAATTCGAAGAGTGTGAATCCCTTTTCACAAAAATATTTCTTATCTGATAGACAATTATATAAAAAATTTACTTTTTTTAATTAAATATTAACTAAATTTTACTTGTTCAAATTTATTAAAAGAATATAAAGGTTGTCCTAAAATTATTTATTCACTTTCAAAATTTAATAAAAAAATTATTGTAAAATAAATTTAAATTAATGTAAAAAATAATTATTTAACAAGAAATAATGTAATTAATAATTAAATTTATAAAATAATAATTAGCAAATAATAATTAATAAATTAACAAGACATAACATTAATTTAAAATAATGTAAATTTAATGTAAAATAATAGTTAATGTAATTATAAAGCCATTCATTACGAAATATTAGTTCCAACTCAATAGTGAATTGCGAATGCGTAAATTTTAAATAACGTACTTATTGATATTTGTTGTATATATCGTCGACAGATGGCATTCTAACACAACATCTCAATATTTATATAGTAAATTGCTATTAATTTCATATTTGAATATATATAGCGAGTTTGCTATCATCGGCAATCACGTATTGACGTCAAAGTACGGTATTTTCAAGCACTATTTAAGTTCAGGAGCACGTATAGACCGTAAGATATTGTTAAACTTTCTCAGGTCTTTCATAATTTCTGCTCTACAGAAGACCTTTTACATAGCCCCACACAAATAATCTTCATGAAATCGTCTTAAAGCATATTAAAAACAGAGTAGCAATTTACTACTAAAACTTAATACGCACAATGGTCAGAGCACCAACTATATGAAAATTTCGAATTAATATTAGCAAATACCTTACATATATAAGTGCGCAATATTTATGTAAAATTTATGTGGATATCTATACAGTGCCTTAAAAAAGTGCACCATGCACAATACACGCGCATATATATGCATGGTGTTCTGTTATTCCGTGACAAACGAAAAGAGATGAAAGCACAAGTCAACAAAAACAAATTTTCTAGTAGAACCTGGGTGCGCACTTCACTTGTTATGTCAAAAATACAGGGTGACACACTCCAAATTGAACCCGGATTTTACCTTTAAAATACCGTACATAACCTTAAAAATATTGAAGATATAGTCGTGGCCTTTTCAACATATTTACACATTTACCTTCTTTTGCTCAAAGTATGCACACATCATAACAGTTAATGGAATTGAACTCTATTCAAGCACAATATTGATTATCATCCACATTTCGAAAGTCAATCTTTTTTGTACTTGGATGGAGTTCAGTTACAGTAATTGTTATGATGTGTGCGCATTTTGAATAAAAGAAATGTAGTAGGCTGAAAAGGTCGCTACGATATCTTCATTGTTCTTAATGTTGAAAATGACCACTTAATTTGAACAATAGATAAAACCGTAGATATTGTACCTATCCATTTTAACCTAGACTTATTATTTTTGTGAACGAACTTTAATTTGATGACAATAATTTTTTTCTACTTTTTTTCGGTACATCAAATAAGGTAGTGATGAAACCATGAGGAATAGGTGTAACTTTTTGTTCTCTTGTAAAATTAAATATTTGTGTGTGTGTTAGAACTGTCGTATTTAGTATGTGAGCTATTTGTGGAATAATTCATTTGATGAAATGACATTATGAGGGATTATTCCAGCTGTGCGTTCACAAATGAACCCGGATGAGCGAAAAAAGGGGAAGCATTTATCATATATTCTAATACGAGCAAATCTTGTGTGTGTGTGTAAATATATATATATATATATATATATATACGTGTGTGTGCAAATTTTATCTTAAAAACGGCTCTAGCGATTTTGACAAAACTTTGTATCTACCGTTTTGAGGCACCAGAAAACCATTAAGCTAGGCCACATGTTCGAGAAAATTCGATTAGTGGGTCATTTTGGGTCACCATGGGTCAGGGTCAAACTAATTGTATCTAAACAACGGTTCAAACGATTTTGACTAAATTTTCTCTCCTACCATTTTCGGGAACGAGAAGACTATTGGGCTGGGTTACATGTTCGAGAACTTTCGATTAGTGTGTAATTTTTGGGTCAACGCGGGTCAAGTTAATTTTATATAAAAAACGGCTCTAACGATTTAGACTAAATTTTGCATCCTATGGTTTTTGGGCACGAAAAGACTGTTGGGCTAGGTCACATGTTCAAGGAAATTAGATTAGTGTGTCATTTTGGTCATGAGTCATTGTGGGTCAAGGTATTTTTATCTTAAAAATACCTCAGAGGAATTCAACTAAATTTAGTATCCTAGAGTTTTGGGGAACGAGAAGACTATTGGGCTAGGTCACATGTTCAAGAAATTTTGATTAGTGGGTCGGTTTGAACATGGGTCATTATGGGTCAAGCTATTTTTATCTTAAAAACGGCTCTGACGATTTGAACTAAATCTTGTATCCAACGGTTTTTTGGTACGAGAAAATCATTTGGCTAGGTCACATGCTCGAGAAAATCCTATTAGTGGGTCATTTTTAGGTCACTGTGAGTCAAGCTAATTTTATCTAAAAAACGGCTCAGACTATTTTGACTAAATTTTATATCGTACGAGTTTCGGACACGAGAAGACAATTGGGCTTGGTCACATGTTCGAGAAAATTTGATTAGTGGATCATTTATTCATGGGTCATGATATTTGAACTCAAAGCTAATTTTGACCGAGCATAGCTCGGTTTTCTTGCTCGTGTTTTCTAATCCGACTACTAAAATTAAGGGCTCTTACAATATTGAGAATAATAGAAAATTTCATATGACATTCCTGGATGAAAATGTACGGTTCTGCTAAGTTGTTTCTGACTTCAGAAATAAGAAATGTTTAGAAATATTCAGTAATATTTGAAATTATGCTATTAACGGCTCAATCAGGAAAATTTGTGTCAGAAAACAAAAAGGAAAAAAGAACCATTTTAAGGTTGATAGTCACTAAAGTGTTTTAAACGAAATTGAAAATTTTATGAAATTAGACGAAGTAGCTGTTGCAGATTCAGAAGAGTATATTGAATTGGTAACAAACGAATTCAAACCATTGAAAATAACATATAACACACTCGAATTAATGGTAATCCATATGATTTTGAAAAAAACAGAAAGCGGCTGAAAATATGCTGAAAATGTAATGCTGTGGAAATCGCGCACAAACAAGACAATTAGAGAATTAAATACAGGACTTTTAAATTTTAAATCAAAACAAGAAGTAAATTAGGAAAGTATTTCAGATGATGAATTTAATGATAAAGTAAACAAATCAGTGCGGATAAAACTACCAAAATTAAATATTAAAAAAATTGGTGGTAACATAAATGAATGGCTCTCGGCAATATACAATAATAATTCACTAATTAAGGTAGACAATAACTGTATTTTTTAGCTCTGGGAGGGGTTTTAACCCCGACCTCTCCCTTTGCTGCGCCACTGTCTATACTCATTATTTTTGTGAACGCTGCAAATCGAACTGTAATTTGATGACAAATCATATTTTGTTTTTTTACATTCTTTTGAGTGCAGTTGTAGTGATGAAACCATAAAGAACAGATGTAACTTTTTGTTGTCGTGTAAAATTAAATGTTTTTTTTTTTTTGTGTGTGTGTGTGTGTGTGTGTGTGCGTGTGTTAGAACTATTGTATGTAATATATGAGCCATTTGTGGAATTCAATGGATGATGTGACGTTAGACGGATTTTGTCACCCATGCGTCCAAGAAAGAACCCAGATAAATGAAAAATGTAAGAACATTTATTTATTCCGATTAGACTATTAAAATTAAGGGCTTTTACAATATTAAAAATAAGTAGAAAATTTTATATTTAAGACTATGAATGAAAATCCGGGTTCAGTTTGGAGTGATATCTCCCTGTATTTTTGACATAACAAGCGAATTGCGACCCTAGGTTTCATTAAAAAAAAAATTGTTGTCTTGACGCGCGCTATCACACCTTTAATTCTTTTGCCAGAATAACATAACACCCTGCATATACCAACAATAGTTGTAACTCCAGTTATAAAAATCACGGAATAATTTTCACCTAGTTTTATTTGTTTATGATTTTCTATGTATGTATTGAACTATTTATTTATTTTTGTTCGAAATTTTAAATTATTGATAAGAATTCGTGTTTTCTTTCGTCCAATTTATCATACTTTAATTATACTGAATGTAAAAATAACGCAGTCATGTATAACAAAAAACATGTAAATTATGTGCTAAAATGTGTTTGGACACTGACAATTTTGAAAGCGCACTTTGAAAATTAAATGAAAATGCTGCTATATACTATTATGCGTTATATAAGAATCGATTCATTATTTTGAAAAAAAAAATTTGAATGTTTTCAATTATTCATATTCTAATAAAGCCATAGAAATACGCGAATTTTTAATAATTTCATTGTTAATAATAATTAATGTTTCAAAAGCACGTTCATTCAAAATCTACACGTGCTTTATATTTTTGCTTTCACAAAAAATCATATAGAACAAAATGAAATGCAATGTATAAATTATTTTAGAGCCTACACCAAAATAACCGACGCTATTTTAACATTAATTAGTTCAATTTTCATTAATATATATATTTTTAACAACTGATTCAAAACAGATGAAAATTTCTTTTTCCACTTTTTTTTTACAGGTTTAATTTGAATGTGCAATAAAATTATCGTGCCATTATTGAACTTTTAACAGTTATTTTCAGTTTTAATATGTAGTTGGTGTCTTACGCCAAAATAAACTATATATTTATAACGAACCAAAACAATGCCTTTTTTTTTTTTTTCTTGAAGTATTTAGAATCTCTATCCTGCGGTTGGATTTATCTTTTTATTTAATTTAATTTTACTTTTCGAGTTCTATAAGTATTAACAGTAAAGTGACAGAAATATTGAGACACTTTAAGAGAAACTAAAATGAACCTGTTAAAATTATTATCAGTACACATCTAATATTTACTTACACAAAATCATCATCGCCTTAATAAGATATTGAAATTTTCATGAAATTGATTCTACTAAAATTTTGATAATTTTAGGGTAAATATTTTCCTGTCTCTCTGGTATTGCAAATTTCAGCTGCGTCTCAGATGAAATATTATATTTGCGGATGCGTGCTTCTAATTCTCGACAAATATGCTCAATGTGATTTAGATCCGGAGGTTGAGGCGACGTTTTAATGAATTAGGGACTATGATAGAGCAGCCAAAGGCGAACATCTAAAGCAGTGTGTTTAGAATCATATTCTTGATAAAATTTTATCACCTTTCGTGTAATTAATTTATGAATGCAACAGCATAGTTTCCAACTGCTATATAATATTTCATGGTATAAGCTTAAAATGTGCTTTAACAATCTGTTTCATGGAAAATGCATAGCTGCCAAACCTTCCAATTTATGAGTATTACTATTTTCTTCGTCGTATTTAATCTTTGACTTTATATATTAAATAAATCAAATATTTCTATTCGAAAATAGTGGAAAGTTTGACAGCTATAAAAATTCATTAATATTTGAAATATTTGAACCTAAATAGCCTGTCATTAAACTAGTATTTAAATATATATATATATATATATATATATATATATATATATATATATATATATTATAATTTTTAGATAACGCTTGCGTCATAATTATTTTCTAATATTCAAAACTTCTTTATTATTTTTAAACAAATTCCTCAAAAATGATTTTTTTTACGTAGGGCTGGACGATGTCTTGAATTGAATACCATGATATATCGACATATTCCAATATATCGATAATATTCCAATATATCGATTGGGAAAGCACCGATTATTCGGTTTCGTCAAATATCAAAATATTGGGTCTGGCGGATATTCGGTGTGGCGAATATCAGAATATTTCGTCAAACCGAATATACAAAACTAAAACTTAAAAAAAAAGTTGAAAGTTAAAAGAACAAAGCTGCTAGTTTTAACTGTCAGTAAATTGAGATATTAATCGACAACATTTAAGAAATCGAATTCTATTAAAACGTAAGAGATTGCTTCAATAATAGTAATGAAAAATTAATTATTAAAGACACAGGTTTTTTTTTCTTTTTATCTAAAGCGATAATTCAATAAAGACTAATTAATGAATAAATGTAAGTTCCTGAATATTGTCTGGTAACAATCTTAAAAATGTGCGGACTCCAGACACTGACTGTTTGTGCACTTAAAACCTTGCTTATATAAATTTTTACCTCCATTTATTTTATTATCACATGAACAGGAAGGTTTTTCTTTTTGAGTTGCCACCATTTTAATGGATTTCCCAACATTTCTCTCTACCTGAAGTCCCCTTTATAATTCCATTCAGTCAATTATAATCAGTTTAGAGAAAGGAGCGGGAAATGATTAATAAAACCTTAACTGATTTCGATAAAATAAAATTTCTATTCGATTTTAAGGCACAGAATTCTCTCACTTATACGTGATGTGCTATAATTAATTTTCAGCACCACTTTTCTGAAAAGCAATATTCACCTTTTAAGCTTTTCGATTAAATAAGGCGAAAATTTCTATTAATAAATAGTGATACTAAAATGTAATTACTGTACATTGAGTATAAGTGAAATGTTACCTTACTTCTTTTATACTGCAGAAAAAAATTTATTAATTTACTTTATTTCTTCGAAAGAGCCATAAAGATTGCAGAACTTAAAGCGTTTGTTGATGCACTTAAAATTTTACTTATATATAATTTTCTATCTCCAGTTATTTAGACTCCAATCAGACTTTAGGAAAGTGTTATTATTTTTTTTTTAAGTTTTTCAAGTCTGTTAATTAATTTATTTATTGTTCGAAAATCTTACTGAAGTAACGGTCCGTTTTATCAAAATGGAAATATATTTATGTTAAATGTGATGTTTAAAATTATTTTTTTTAATATTTTTAAACACAGCAGTTTTGAAATATTGAAATAATCAGCTGGACGAATATTTGGTATTCTACAAAAATTGCTAATTGGAACATCCCTAATAGCGATAGTGTGACGTATCAACAATATGATAAAATAGTAAGTTATTTATGAATCTGATCAAAGTAATAACATTTTTATCAGTCGGGTCCGGTGGAGTCGTACCTGATTTCACTGGGTATTTTTTGTTCGGGTCAAACTTTTATCTTTTGGATCGGGCTCGGACTTGGACCAGGCCCGGACCTGTGGAAAACTTATCCGAACGTGCTGTATAACCGAAGGCATTTGTGCGCCCAAGATTTATTCATTCAAAAACACCGGAAATCGAATGCTTTTTTCCTGAACTAATGATTAAATTAAAATGAAATCAAATATATGAAGATTGAAAATTACTTATTTTAAAATATTATTACGAAGAATACGAGTGCAATCTAGAGTCCTGCACAGTTCGGGTATATCCAACCCAAAACAAAAATCGTCTACCAAAACCCCTGCAAAATAATTTTCAGCAATCAATACCGACACACTTCGACCAAAACCTGAAATGAAACAAAATTAATCCATAATAGTAATCCATAGTAGTCTACAATTATATTATATATCTTACGTGAATTTTATCTTTTATGTTAAAAAATAGATATACTCATTTATATTGAAATATATGTTTGTTTGTTTTCAAATCTGAAACAGTATTTGGAACTTTCTTTTGAAAGATCGGGTTAATCCAACCCAACACGCAAGAGTCAAAACCCAACCAGAAACAATCCGAGGCAACCCGACCCACATCGAAAAAAAATCTTGTGAAATCGAGTTAGCTCTCCTGATGTAGTCACAGAATACAAAGTGTACGCTAATCTATCCCCTATTTTCTATTCATTCGTCTGACATTTATTTACACTCATATTCAAATATCTACTCATCGAAATCAAATTAGATACAATGAACAAGTTTCAGCGAATACATCGGCATCAGGGATGAATGAGTCCAATGAATATGAGCGACTTGAAGAAATCTTTCCACTCATGAAGGCTTCAATATATTCATGAGTACGTAACTCCGTGAGTATAATCAGCGAATCACGCGAAACCGACATGCAATGAGTGAGACCTAGCAAGTGGTTTGGCTTCTGGCTTTGTTCTCTTCTTGGTAATATTGTGATTGTATTTATATAATTACGATATGAATATAACGTTTGCTTTTCAGTGCCTGATTATTTAAGAGCATAAAAGCAACTCGGAATGGGATGTTGATTCTTTATAGAGTTTTAAAAATGCCACATATCTTAAAATATTCTAGAAAAAGTAAACATTTTCCTTTTTTTTTTTTTTTTTTTTTTTTTTTTTTTTACGCAGTTTTAAAATCTAGATTCAAGAATTTCTGACACTTTCGCGAAGTTAATTTTAATCTTATACGCATGAAATTGAAAGGTGCTCTTATTAAAAAAATGCGAAATTGAATAGCGTTTTCCATTTTTCAATAAAGACAAAGGATCGTTCTGAAAATGCTGTCAAAGTTGACGTTTTCAACCAATTTTTTAAAGCGACACTCCGGAAATAGTCATCATGGGATGACATCCACTTATTACTCAAGATGTACATTTATCAAAAAATGAAAAATGCTGTTCTTTTTTAAATCACTTCAACAGTCTTGCATTCTAATGTCATGCTTTTACGTTTAAAAATTTGCTCGTGAATGCGTCAAAAAGTTTCGCGTGGAAATGTGTTTTTTTTTTTTCAAAACAACCTTTCGCTTATGAATTTAATAAAAAAAATTCATAAATAAAAGGAAATATTCTAACCCTTATGACAATTTCTTATGCATGTGCTAATAGGTGGGTTGGATGAGGATCTTCTGCATTTTGACAAATTTTCTCTTTTTTTATTATTATTTTATGTAAATCTCCCTCCTTTCCCCGAAAATTTCGTTTCTCCCTTGTGATTGTCAGCACACAAAGTTTACCCCTTTAATTTTTCTGCTGAATTTGTTCTATTGATTTGTAGTAACAATTCTGTAGTAACAATCAATCATCTAAATTTTCTGTTTCTCCATTGCCTAGTCTCACAAGCAAAGGGGTTCTTTCTAGATATTTGGGGGGGGGGGGCAGAAAAAATGCTTATTCTTTCGGACAGTTTCGTTGTTCTGATTGGAGAATAAGAATTTGCGTTGACTAATGTATGGATATAATCAGACACGATATATCGAGATTTTAGGAAGATTAAAATCTATTGAGACGATATGTTATAAAAATCGATATTTGATTATACATGGAAAATGGATATATCGTCCAGCCCTAGTAACCATGTATGTTTTCTTTTTCGTTTCTTACCGATACGTCTAAAAATATTTGAAATGTAAATTAAAATTGGCGTTGAAAAATTAGCGTCTGTAATGAAATGCTTATATTTGGCCAACTCTTAAACAAAATATATGGTGTAACTGAATTCCAAAATAATTTATTCTTAAGAATGTGATTTTTAGTTAGAATGAAAAGTTCGCAAGGTGTACAAATATTATTTTTATAACTAACTTTTTTTAAATAAGTAAAATAATCTCATCGTGAAAAAAATTGCTATTAATTATAACGGATTCGGATGTTTCATTAGAGTAATCATTTTTAAAATACAAGCTTCAGACAGACAGAAGTACTCGTTACAGAAGTAAAAGTTTCTTTTTTCTCCATATAACGATTAAAGAACATGACTATAGTTTCGAGATCAATTAATTATCCGCTCTCTTTTACAGGTGATAGAAGCAGAGAGTAGTTGCAAACAAGGAAAAAACGTTAATCTGCCATAGATATTAGATTCTTTGATGTAGATAGGGCATCGAAAAGCGGGATGAACACTTCAAACAAAATACAAATGCCAACGCCGGTGCGTTTAAGATTAAAAAAACATTACAATAGTTTCGAGAGCAATTAATTGTCTGTTCTCATCTTCGGGTAATATCAGCAGGGTGTAGTTAACCAAACAAGGTTACAAATTTAATCTGCAAGAAGTAATTAGATTCTTTAATGGAAATGGAAGTACACGTTGCTAATAAAATCACACAAACTTATTAATAATTGTCTATTTGCTTAAACATAATTTCATTCCTAATATATAGTAATTATACAAGTGACAGACGCGTCGTGTAAGGAGTTGTTACAAAAAATAATATGTTACTTGCCAGTATAATTTCCCTTTTTTTTTCTTTTGAAAGTGGTTTTATGAATGTGTCAGAAAGTAGCGGATATGGATGTGAGAATATCCTTGACATATAGCAGTGCTAAAAATCGAATCAAACAATCATTTTCATTAAGATTGAGAATATATTTTATTTTTTTCACTGCAACACAAATTTTCATACTTTCAGGAAATTTGTTTTCGTAAAACAGAAAAAATTACGAAACCTACACCGGTAAATAATGGATATTTTTATTTTAAAACATAGATAGTTTTACAATACTAAAACACTTCCTTAACTTTAGATTTCGGTTATCTACTATAAAAATGTATGCAAAAATCCATTTTAGTCCATCACGTTTTAAAGAAAAAACGTCATCCATACATTTTATTTCATTTCATAATTATTTTTCCGAAAAGAAACATTAATATTTTGCATATATTTGCTTAATTATACTGAAAATTTTATTTAATGTAAGAAGAATATGAGATCATTGTTAAATACAGTAGAACTTCCCTTTAAAGAAGTCCCTATTTAACGAAGTTTTCTACTTTACGAAATATTCTGGAGAACTTTGACTTTGAATACCATTAGCATGTAAATTAATCTCCATATTACGAAAAATATATTCTATATAACGAAGTTTATTCCACTTTTGTACGTGTATAGAATTCAAACTAAGAGGTTGCTGTTGCGATGGATATGCGAATTTATTTCAGCGAAATGAACACATTTACGAAGATGAAAACGAACACATTTAAATAATTTCCGTTCTGCTTGATGCTAAATAAAAAAAAAAAATTTCACCCTAAGAAAAACACTTGTTATTATTACTCTCTCACACCGACACTTCAGTGCTGACAGTTGGGGGAAGTCAAAATCCCCCTCTTTACATTCAATGGAACAACAACAACATTCAATGGAACAATTGATTCAACACAATAGATGCAGTGACGTAATGGCGTGAGATGCATTGAAGCAAAACGTATCAATTAAAGTCAGATAGCTTCCATTCTGACTTCCCATTGCTGATAGACAATTACTTTGTACATCCACAAGACTGTGCTTCAAAATGCAAATCGAACAACATCAAAGTTATTTTTGTTCCTGCTAATACAACTTCTAAACTTCAGGCATTAGTCTAAGGAATAATAAAAAATCTTGAAGTACATTATCGAAAAAGACAGAAAAAAGACAATGTAGTGAAAACATTAGTTTGAGAACCTGAGTATCAAAACTGATGAAAGCTTGGGCCAAAGCTTGGGAATGTGACGTGATTTCATCGACCGTACACAGCTGTTTTGTAAAAGACGGTTTCATAATTGAAACTGAATCAAATGCTTCTGAATCCAATACCTGTTTGTCATATCTGAAGGGAAAATTTCATGAAATTAAGTTGATTTCTATTGAACGAATTTTCTTCATAGGCTCTTTTTTAGGTGTAACGATGAGACTTCGTTAAATGGAAGTTTCACTGTATATTGTAAGTATACCAAAATTAATCTAAATTTCAGTTAGTCCTTTAAGAATCACTTTCATAATAATTGTTTCGAAAAATTCCCATATTGGGTATCGTAAAAAGAATGAAAGATCAAACTTATTTTTCTTGTATTCTTGCTCCTTTTATTCCCCATGTAATTAACTGCCGAGAAACATTATAATGCTTCAGCAGTCACAATGCCTGGGGAAAACCTTTTGATCACATTAATGCAAGAAGACAGGGACTTACGTATAGAAAATCAGATGTATATTGAAACACCTAAAATGTATAAAGAATATTATTTCCACTAAAAAATTCAGTTTTCAGAAAATGGGAATTTTAATTTAACTTACCTGCTTAAAAACTTTTCAAAAATTCTGTATGTTCTTAACTTTTAAAAATAAATATTTTTTATTACTGGTTAATATAGTTAGGTTGCAAGTTGCAATATACAGTCAATATTATTGCAAGGATAAAGCGATCGAATCTATATATATTTTGCTTGTAAACAGAAGTACTATATGTAGGGTAGATGGCCATAGTTTTTAAAGATTGAAATAAAAATTCTTAGAATGCAAATACAAGAAATATTTATGCATATTCGAAATCCTTATACACATACTCATTATATTTGGACAAAAATTAATTAAATATTGAGAACAAAAAGTGTGAAAGAAAATTGAAATAAAATGATATGGCAGATGGCCATCTCGACTTCAAGCTGAAGAGAGATTGCCATCCAATACAAGAAAGGAAAAGTGAAGTTAAAATAGCAAAAAATAACACATTTCTTATAGTTAATCATGAAAAACATATAGCAATTTGTAAAGTGTCTTAAAATTCCGTATAGTAAAACAAAATGTAACGTACGTACTGAAAAAAAAAAGATACCGAACCCAACAAAAATATTCAACCACTAAATTAAAAAAAAACATTTAAAATTTCACTTACTTTTTATTATCGAAAAACATAGCTGCACGTCGCAATGAATGAACCCGTTGAACAATTTCCTACCAACAAAGTTTATGCTGCTATCTATGATCAAGTTTTGGAAATATTTAGACTGACCATTTCTCCTCTATGGCCATATATCCTAGAATTATCCTAAGTTAGTCCTAACATGCTTTATAATTTTAATATTACAATAGTTCATATTTATACGTTATGTATCTATATCTATTTATGCAAGGTGCTCTTTTGAAGCGGCGACTAAATTAGAGAGTGGCAATAAACAAATTTTGTTGTGGAATTCAGGGTCGCGATCTACTTATTTAGTCAAAATTACAGATGTCTTGTTTTGCGCCGAACTGGAGTTTTTGTTAATAACTTTAACAAAAGATAGCGAAATTTTCAACAGACTTAACTTCTTGAGCAAAATTTAATAGCATTAGAATAAGTGTTTAAAATGACCACCATCTGGATCCATTCTGAATGGGGCTGACTGTACACACGGTACAACTAAGTTATTTATTGACATTACTCGCCATTTTTAACACTTCACGTGATTCCATCAATTTTCACATAAATCAAGGTAAATCTGTCGAAAATTTCACCACAGTATCTTCAGTAATGTTAACCCTTTCCGGCACAGACAAAGTCTGTTCGTAAAATGAGAAATTGCTGACTGACACCGGAATTTACAAACGACTTTTTTAGAAAATATGAACTCCTTATTTTAAGCTTTCATTATAGAAACAAAATTTTATTAAAATATTCTTGGTGCCGTATGCAGGTTTGGAATTAAAATTAGGTGTGCCCGGAGTGGGACCACTGTGCCGGAAAAGGTTAAAGATGTCGATAAAAATCCAGGTTCGACTTGGATGGAGACACATTGTATTTTTGACTGAATACGTGAATTGTGATTACAGGTTCCACAGCAAATTTTGATTGTTTTGACATGTACTAGTATCAACCGTCAAAGGTTGTCACATCAACAGGGTACTCTTTAACAGAATATCCTATATATGTGCTTTTGTGTGCATGCATGTTTGAATATTTGTTTAGCGAATTATTATTCATTATAGCAAAATTTCAAACAGTCTTACCTTGTTTTAAGAAAAATTGTTAGCAGAGGAATAAATGTTGGAAGTGACCACCATCTGCATCCAAACAACATTGAGCTAGATATTCCATATTTCTTATTGGTGCTGACAGTACGTACGGCGCAACTAACCGAATTAATATCCATTTCTAGCACTTCACATGACGCCATCAAATTTCACGTACAGCAAGGTAAATCTGTTGAAAATTTCGCCACAGTAATCTTCAGAAATGTTAAAGTTGTAAATAGAAATTTTATTTTGAGTGAGTACGTGAATTGCGATTACGGGTTCCACAGCAAAAATTTATTGTTTTGACATGTATTATTATCAACACTCTAAGTTTTTCACATCAACAGAGTGCACTTCAATATATGTACTTTTGTGTGCAAGCATGATCGAATATTTATATACAGGCATATTATAAGCACACTAGAAAAATTTATCTCTGCCCCATGATGTGAAATAAAAAAGAAATAACATCAAAATCTTTCATTTATTTTTTTATTCAAACTAGAAACTCAAAATTTTAAATTAACGTTTCTTTAGAAATTGAAGTTGGTTAAGTATTCCCTCCTACTTGTTCAGATGTTGCTTAACTAATTAGCAACGTCTACAGAAAAAAACTCATTTATTAAAAGAGGTTTTACCAGAGAGAAATTTTTTTAAATCTCGAGAATATGACTTGTTTTAGCATTTTATTATATTTAAATGTAATCATTTTTTCAGAGTAGCAGAAAAGATATTAAACGGTATATGCAGTTAACGTTACACGAATTTATAAAAACCAATAGATATCTAATGACACTTTTTCTTAATTTAAAACCTCTGAATTTAATGTGATAAAAAAATATCTTCGAAACCTATGTTTTTATGTTACGAGAAATGTTGATTATAGACAAAATAAAAACCAAATTCCAAATTAAGGAATCAGAAAACATTTTTATGCTTGTAATATTTTATAATGGTCTCGCCTTCTCAATTTCGAGTGGGGACAGATTAAACAATTTTGTGACAGAAACAACGTATTTACATAGCTGCCAACTTTTACGCTTTTTCCGTACCACTAAAATTTATTAGTAAAATTTGCCATATTTAATCGAAGAAATTTCCGATTCGATAAATAAAAAATTTCTTTCAAATTTTTGTGGTATTAAAAAAGCGTAAAAGTTGGCAACTATGTTATTTATCATAATGTGATTTAAAAAAAAGCTGATAATAAAAAAGATTGCAAAAAGAACTTCTTAAAACTCCAGACAGGCTTAGAGAAAAACGAACTTGGTTTCGGGAGCAATAACTTTACAGCTTTCTTTATCAGGTGAAATATATAATATGTTTCTCAAAACGCGCTCATGTATATACAGAGTGTCTCAAAAAGATTGAAACGTGCTTTCAATTTTTTATCTATTGAAGATACGTAAGCAACGTAACTTGCAAAAGTTTTAAAAATCAGTAGGAATTAAAATTGCGTGGATTAAATAGTCCTATCATTAATTTTCGAAAAGTTTCGCGTTTTAAATTTTTATACGATTCCTGGGCTCTAAGTTGTATTTTCCATTCTCTGAAAAGTACAACAGTAGAAATTTCATTTTCCTAGGACCCAAATTCTCCGAGTTATGATACTTTGAATTCTATGGAATTTCGGAGCTGTCCGGCACTAAACAATCATCTGTCAGTTTCTAATGCCAAAAAGCTCCAAAATATCATAAAATTAAGAATATCAAAACTCGGTGAGTTTTGGTCGTAGAAGAACAGAATTTTTACTCTTGTATGTCTCAGAGCTTGGAGAATATTTTTAATATAACTTATAGGATTCAGGGACCGTATAAGAATTTTAAAAGTGTAACTTTTTGAAAATTAATGGCAGGACTCTATACATCAACATAGCCTTAATTCATACCTTATTATGAACACATTTGCAATTTGCATTGCCTATGTAGGTGCAGGGTATTTCACGAAGGACCCCCTAACTTTGAAAATAAATAACTCGGTAGCGGTGATAGATAGAAGCATGAAATCAGCTGTATGTTTATTAAAAAACCGTAAGAATCTGATACAGAAACATCAAAATTTTAGTTAAAAATAGCGCCGATAGATGTCGCTGCAGGCAGCATTACGGATCCCTATAAAGAGAACTTAGACACTAAAAACATTCAGTCGTCGATGATTTCGCGTTGAAACGTGATCGCTATTAGCGCAAAGTGAAAGAAATTCTGGAAGTGACACTGAAAGACATTGTTTACCTCAACAATCCTTTAACACTCGACGAGCTGGAGGAGGCTATTTGTCAAGCGTGTGTGTTGATTTCCGGTGGCATATTACAGAGTGTCACTGACAATTTCATTCTTCGTTTACGACATGCGTGTTGTGTGAAAGATGCACATTTTGAACTGCTTTTGATGTGTTACAGCCTACTTATGGTTATGCCACCTGCAGCGCCATATATCGACAGAATTTGTTACTAAAATTCTGAGGTTTCTGTATCAGGTTTTCTAATAAACATACCACTGGTTTCATGCTTTTATCTATCACCGTTTCCGAGTTATTTATTTTCAAAGTTAGGTGTCCTTCGTGAAACACCCTGTATGTATGTACAGGGTAGCCACAATTTAAATGCACGTGTTTGAATGGCTCTACAAGATAAACTATTAGGAATATTTTTCAAAGCTTTGGTATTTATACTATTTAGAGTATACGGAAAATGAGTTATGCAATAAAAATAATTAATTCGAATTTTTACCAATAGATGTCGCTTACATGTTAGGGATGTTTTATTAGCACATATTAACAAAAATAACTTATTTTAAATCAATATCTTTTGAAACGACGATATTTTTTCATAGCAGCAATATAATTACTACCATTCTGATTTAAAAAAAAAAAAAAAAACACTTTATTAACAAAGCACGGCTTTTTTTTTTTTTTTTTTTTTTTTTTGGCTAAATTTAAGTTCTTATAAGGCTCTTCATGACTAAAATCTTAAGCTAGAATCATGTGAAATTTGCGATAAGCATTTTTTTTTTAAGTTAGCTGGTAGGAAATTCTGTATTGTTATCATATTTTCATTTTGTTATTTTAATTATATATATAGTGCCATCTATTGGATATTTTTTTTATGCAGAGCTTGTTTCCGCAGGCTCTAAACAGTCAGGGTGGTTGCCAGTTTGGCCACCTTTTTTATTTAGAAATATCGAATCCATACCAGAAATTTCAAATAGAAATTTTTGTTATTTAATAACAGACTTTTCGTGATTACTTAAAGTAGAAAAAAAAAAAAAAAAAAAAAAAAAAACCCTCAAAATTTCAGGTATGAATTCGGCATCTCTGAATAAAAAAGAAAGCTAAACTGGCAACCCTGTAAACATTGTAAATATAAAATCTTTTAAAAATATTCCAAATAGTTTAGCTATCATAGTTTAGCCAAATAGTTTAGCACCTTCAAACACGTGCACTTTAATTATGGCCATCCTGTATATCCAACAGGTAAAAAATTGAAACGCTCTTCAACCATTTTGGGACACCCTGTATTTCTGCTATGGTATATTTTGGCAAGCCCGAGTATTATGAAGAAAGCCAAAAAAAACTCTAAACCAGTTGCTTATTTGAAGCATTTCGGTGTTTTAAGACGTTTTGCTAAGACGTCTACAGCATTTATCAAAAGTGATGAAATTAATTTAAGGATTATTGTCATTACAGATGATATTCATTGTTTAATTTGTTTAACCCTTTGAGGGACAAAGTACTTCAATTGTTAAAATGTTGAAATGAATGATTGACACCAGATTTACAAAGTATTTTATTTGAAAATAATTAAAAGCTTTTCGTCACGTACATTGGAATTTCAAAATTCCATTTCAAAATTCTCAATGGTGGCATTTGGGAATTAAAATTAAGTGGGATATATTATATCCCACCGCCTTTCAGGTAGTAAATCTATTGTTGATGTCCGCAGAACATTACATGTTTTCCATTTCCAGAAATAAATTTTCATTATTGATTGAACAGAATCGTTGTTTGAGAAAGTACCCATATCCATTCAGGAGCATTTGTACACTGTAAAAAAAGCAAATAATTTTAATCTAAGAAAATTATAATATAACCACGAACGAAAATACATAATAATATATTTCAAGTTACCTACGATTCCAAAAAACGTTAGTTAAACGAAAAACAAAGTTTCTTTTGCTGCAACTGATTTCGGAAACGTTATACATTCAAGAGTAAAAAATGTTTTTCTTAAGGCTGTTTGTTCTCAAATCCAAAAGAACTATTATCTGACACAATTTTGAATTCATTTTTATTCGTTAACGGGTGAAATTGGTAGGTGTTCTTATTCAGAAACTACGTCATCGAAATGCATTTTCCATTTTTGGTAAAAGCAGAATATCTTTCAGAAAATATTGTCAAAGTCGGCGTTTTGAACCGAATTCCCGAGGCACAGAGCAAGAAAGGGGAAAAATAGTGTCGTCACGTGACACGAAGTGCTTATAACTCGACAAGTAATTTATTTATCAAAAATTGGAAAACTCATTTCGATTATAAATTGCTTCGATAGTCAGTCCTGCCAATTTTACACATTTAAGTTTAAAAATGAGTCAGAAATTGTGTCAGAAAAGTTTTGTGTTTTTGAGAAGGTCATTTGAGAACCACCTTTCGAAAATATTCTGGTTTCTGAGGTTTGTAAAGACGATAAATAACGCTTTTTGGAATCACCGGTAATTTGTCAGACGTTATTGTATATTTTTGTTCCTGGTTAAATTATATTTTCTAAGATTAAGAAATATTTGTCTTTTTACTTTCGTCTATCTTTACAAGAAAAAAGTATTAGATTCATGAAAATTTTCGACTTCCAATTTTAGACGGATATATACGTTTTAGAAGGTCCTGAACACGATTTGACTGTTTTTAGAAAATGTCTGTCTCTGAGTCTGTGACTCTGCCTGTCTCTCTATATGTGACACAAATTTCTTGGGGGCTCTGTCTCAAGAACTAATGCACAAAATTTAATAAAACTTCAGATTCAGTTAGTCTCTGATATAAATTGACGCTGATTTGTTTTTGGTATAAATCACCCAACAGATGGCGCTGCTATGCTGCATTTTTTTCGATTCTGCAATAACTCTATCTCAAGAACTAATTTTCTTATTTTCAGCCAACTTCAGATTCAGTTATACCCTAACATAAATAGACGCTGATTACGTTTTGGTGTAGATATCCCAACAGGTGGCGCTGCTATGGTACTTTTTTCATGATTTTCACGATAGCTATATCTCAAGAACTAATGCACAGAATTTCCTCAAACTTCAGATTCTGTTAGACCTTGCTGATGCTTGTTATATGCTGATTACGTTTTGGAGTAAATAGCCCAAAAGGTGGCGCTGCTATGCTACTTTTTTCATGCATTTCACGATAACTATATCTCAAGAACTAATGCACGGTATTTTCATCGAACTGCATATTCAGTCAGACGTTGACATAAGTTGTTGTTGATTAGGTTTTGCTGTAAATCTCCCAAGAGGTAGCGCTGCTATGCTGCATTTTACAGGATTTACACTATTTTAGCGATAGTCATATCTCAAGAACTAATGCACGGAATTTAATAATACTTTAGAGTTAGTTAGACCTTGATATAAATTGGTACTGATTTGTTTTTAGTGTATGCGAAACCTGTGTGAGATAGAAGAAAGTTTTGGGATAGGCACATCCGACTAGTTTTACAATGTAGTTAGTTTCTTAAAAGCCAGTGTGTACGTACATGTGTTATCACTTGAGAACAGTCATTTTTGGTTATATTGCCCCCAAAATAGGTTTTAGAAGAAAAGCTCGTTTTTAACTGCGCGCTAAAAAAGGTGGTGCTAAAAACGGAAATTTAACATAGAATATTTAGGTTAAAAAAAAATGGTCTTTTGAAGGTTTTGCACCGGCATCCCCCTCCCCCCCCCACCCTTAAATAAACGATTTTAATCAGTAATTTCAATCTCTTTATGAAAACATATAACAGGTATCTTATTCATATTCTGAAACAACATAAATCTGCTGCCTTTAAAAAAAAATTAAGCAAGATGATTACAGCACCGTTTTGCCTAACACTATACCAAATGTTGAATCTTCTTAAAAATCTTGTCCGAAAGGAGTTCGCTCCGGTGCATTTCCTTCAGTCTATGACGATCATTAAACAATGTATCATAAAAGATAATTAAAGTAAGTTACAATGTTTCATCCTTTTGGATTTGTGAATCAGAGAGAAAATAAAACTATTTTCTCCCACCTTCTGATCGCCTTCCAAATGAATCGATATGCGAGAAATCTGTATTTGTACATTAAATGATAATGCCTGTGGAGTTTGTTAGAGGTTGTTAGTTTCAGGCTGTCAATACAATTTGAGAATCCTGACTATCTCTTTTTACTGCTGCTTAAATATTACACTGTGCCTTCATTTTAAAATATATGTGCATTTCTTCAACGTGTATTGAAGAAAAAAAATGAATTATTTTATAAAAACTAAAAACATTCGCCGTCGTTTCTTAATTTTTTAAATGACATATATGCATATTGCTTTATTACTTATGAAATTTCTACGTGTAATTCAATATTCTCTGTTACGTGCTTTATGTTTACTTAATAGATTTCTGTGCTTTTCCGGACAAATATATCGCATTACAAATATTTCTCGCGCACAAATATTTCTCATTTCAGCCTGTTGATATGTTTTCCCAAGATTAATATTTTTTAACAATCTTATACTTACTAATCTTTAACAATCTTTATAATAACCTAGGTTCAATGTAATAATATAAATTTCAAAAAGTCTAACCATTTTTAAGAAAAACGATTGTATAATATTAGAAATTAAGATAAAATATTCCATTGCCATAACATAATAAACGAATATAAATCTTCTAAAATATTTTTCGTTGTAATTCTGATGTTCCATCAATACTTATATCTGTTAATACGGATAATTTAAGACCCTTCATGAATAACAGAAAACTATTTTCTGTCGTCATAACTGGGTAAAATGTTTCTTCGTTTTTCTTAGAATAGATGTTTCAAACAAATAAATTTCTCTGATCGAATAGATCTTTGATAAGCGTTATAATTACCCATGAATCTAGAAATTGTTCCCTTATCTCTTCAAATTTTTTTGGATAAGAAGCAATCAGAAACCTCAGAGCTGAGTAAGTTTCCGAAATTTATGCACTGCAAGTGAATTCTTTTATGACAGAAAACCTTTCCATAAATCTCCGAAGTTTTTTATTTTGTCCTACTACAAATTGTTTTTGAAGATGAGGCAATATATATTTTTTTTAATTATACAAGTAATTTGTAGGATACATTAAATTTTTCGAAACGCTTCTGCTATATATATATATATATATTGTAAATCAATAATTCTTTATAGTGCAATGACTAGAGAATGAAACATACCAGGTTAATCTGTTTACTTTTTGCTCAATAATATTGGTAGAATTTGTTTATTAAAGTCTGTTTTCGAATTTTTATTTTATTTAAAATTAAAACAAACTCTAATTATACGTGTAAATTTTTGAATGCATCACAAGAGAAATGCTAACTAACGAGTTTCGTAGAAGTTAGATGTAAAGTTGGAACAAATACGTAAATAATATTTTCGACCATACTGTTGCAGCTGGGAGAATAAAGTGCGGGTGGGAGCTTTTCTGAAAAGATTATATTATCTAAGAAATCCGAGAAGGACTTTCGAGCAAAAAAGAAATTTTGTTAAATTCTCTTTATGATGTTGGTTTCATTTACGATATTTTAAGCTTTATTTTTGTTCCCTAGTCACAGTATAACTTTTAAATAATAACACTAGCAGAAAAAACAAAAGCTGTCAAACTCGATTATTTAAATTCTCTACTTACGACGTTTATCTAGCTGGTACATGTACGAGAGATAAGTTGGAAATTAGATAAATCCCACTATCGTATAAGTACTAAAACCGTTTAATAGGTGGGTATGCTTAGGGTTGCCAGTTTGCCTCCAGTTTTAGGGTTGCCTACTTTTTTATTCAGCAATTTCGAACTCATGCCAGAAATTCCTAATAGTAATTATTGCTTTATTTATTTACAGATATTTCGTGATTACAAAAAGTAAAATTTCTTCTTTCGTAATTTACGGTGTATGAATTTGGAATTTCTGAATTTAAAAAAAGGAGGATAAACTGGCAACCCTGATTTAGGTATGCAGTTAATTTTGGAATTATCCTCTTTCTCTGTTATAATAAATTGGAATAACTATGATTGGCACAGAAGATTATATCCATAAATTTTTCCATTAATCTGAAAATTGGATTATTATGTTTCCTATTATCAATCACTCCGATTTATACTTTTTTTACATATTTTGAAGTAAGCTTACTAATGGCAACAAACTTCGCATCTTTGTCCAAAATATTAGAAAAACCTTACACAGCGACCTCGGTCGGATCACTTAAAATGAGTATTTCAGAAATTATACCTATTTCGTCAGTTCAGGAACGGATTTGACCACAAGATTAAACTAGTCGTTGGGGGCCACCGTACTACTTACCCATCATGGATATGCATAACATAAAATATTAAAATAAAAATGTGTAAACTACTTATAAAATGCATTGCAATTCAAATACGAGTAAAATCGTGGCTTGATGACGTCATCAACTTTAAAGGCTCGATTACTGAATTGCTTGAAAGAGGTTTTTCCTTATAACTCCAAAAATAATAATCCTATTAACTAGCGGTTTATTGCATCTGATTAAGCGTCAAATTTCCAATTAAAATATATCTTTAAAGTGAAATTTGGATGAAATACAGGGTCATGAAAAATCGAAGAGTGTGAAAAATAGGATTCAAAATATCTCGGCAACTAATTATCCGATCGACTTCCTGCTTAATGCAAAATTTATGTTTTTTTATTGTCTTTTATATTCATTTCTAAAAATAAACAATTTCGAAAATTTTTATGTACCTTTTATCAGAGCGAATATTTCGAGAGTCCGAAAAAAATAGTTCCGGTTAATCGAGGTTATTGAAATGAAATAGGCTTCTTCCCATTATTACATACTAAGTACATACCAAATTGCAAGTCTCTATCTCAATTTTTTCGGGAGATAGAGCGTTTACAGACACACAGACACACAGACGGACGGCAAATTTTTTTTTCTAAAAATATGTTTTTCGGAATCTCCAGTGTCTGAAACGCGTAAATCCGTCAAAAAAAAATTTTCGATTTTCAAAACGATTACAAGACTTACCCTATACTACGTATGATGGGTAAGTAAAAGAGACTGTTGACTGCAGACTAAAAATTTTAAGAAATCGAGGCGATTAGTTCAATTTTCTTCTTAGTCTCTATCATTTAAATATTTTCACATAAACAGTAGTAACGTAATATTAATGACTCTAATGTCATACATGCTGATGAACACGTAAGCGGAGTCGAAAGTGATTATCACCAAAGTTTCGTGTTATTGCGAAGAATTGAATATATTATTTGGTAATAATAAATAATTTAAACTCCATTATTTTGGGGGCGATATGGGCGCTATATTACATTCATGAATACAGAATTTCATTTAATATATGAAGAAGTGTCTTTCAAAATGCAATCGAAATTTCATTAGTGAGGTGAAAGTTGATAAATAGATCTTCGCTTCTTAACTTTATATAAATAATATATTTCAGCCAATAAAATAAACTAGCAGGCTGATAATACAAACTGAATTTGTAGTACTTTTTCAAATAAGATTTTTTTTTTGTTTTTTTTTATCATTAAAAATTTTTGTATTATGGCAAGCCGGAAAAAAATACATCACCACAGAATTTAATAAACGATACATAAATGAGTGAAAGGAAAAAGAAATGTAAGATGCCACTCACAAATGATAGATTTCATGGGATTAAGTAATGTTGCGCTTTTTTTAATCAGTTGTCTGAGGATCTAAACCATAATTGGTAAAATACATACTGTAAAAAGTCAGTAAATGTAACGAAACATACTATCCGGTGGGATGACCGTAAACATTAGTTTAGTTTAAGAGAAAAATATTCATCTTTTTACGAACTTTCTGTTTCTTAATAGTCAAATACCCCTTTAAAAAATAAAAACAGATTTTTTTCCTTACAAATAAACAACTTTATGCTGTCATTTTAATTCACAGTTTCTTTTGTCAAATTCATGGGGTATTTTTTTAGTACAAATAAATGCGAATTGTAATTAATACAGTTGATATTTACTAAGTATTTATTTAGATCTTCACTTCGCGACCAGATTGATTCTTCAAGAACCCCCATTACTGTAATACACCTCCAAATTCGCCAGAGGGGTGAAGAGTGCATATGTACAATACAGGGTGTCCCAAAAACATTGACCTCTGCTTTTATTCCTTAAATATTAATGATAGACATATATTATAAATTACAAAGTTGCGTAAAAAAGGGTACCTAATTTTATGAAATCGATTAAAATTTTCAGGGGATTAAATTTGAAGTAATACAAAATTTAATTTTTTATACGTTTTCCGTACAAAAAAATTCCCAATGAGTAAAATGTGCCGCATACACTAATAAGGTCATGTACAACATTTCAGAATTCTATCATAAAAAGTCGCAGAGATATGTTTAAACAAATTTGGTGAGGGGCTTAATCATAAATTAAAATGTAAACGTTCATAGCTAGATTGCAGATGACGCGACGTAGAAATACAAATAAAATATGGATCTTATATTTAGTTTTATTTACGAATTTACAATGCTTCCTGAAAAATACCTTAAAATTTTACATGATGAATTACTGAATAAAACTTGAAAATGGCACAATCAATGAACATAACAGCTTAGAAATGTTTGCATATGCAACCATCTTTCGTAATTTGTGTAGACCCTTGAAACGCTATCATTCGACATGATAATCACCTTTGCGAAATCATATCCAGATATCGAAAAGTGGTTTAAGTCAGCATTTATGTATTTTCATATCTCTGCGCCTTTTTATGATAAAATGCTGAAATTTTGTACATGGCCTTATTATGTACGGGGAACATTTTACTAATTAGGGAAATTTTTTTGTACGGGGGCCGTATAAAAATTCAAATTTTGTATCTCTTTAAATTTAATCACCTGAAAATTTCATAAAATTCTGTACCTCTTTTACGTAACTTTGTTATTTTTAATGTATGTCTATTGTCAATATTTAAGGAATAAACGCCGATGTCAATGTTTTTGGGATACCCTGTATACCGTCGACGTTTTAGAAGGTGTAGGTGAAATTGTTTACTCTAAGCCTGCTGTATTGTGAGAGATATTTTTTTTTCTATAAGAACATGAGAGTTGTAAAATAGCATTACTATTAAACCTTCTCGACTAAATATTATTTTATGTAAGGCTAGATTTTGTCGAAAAAACAGCAAAAATGCAATTCCGTATTTCAGAATATTTCCCTCTTAAAGATAAATAGAAGCAATCAATATATACGTAGAAATTTAAATTGGAAACTCACATTTTCCTGGATTATAAGAGATAAAGTTACCAATTCTTCAAAATAGTGACTGCACCCGTTAAACATTTAAAATTATTAATGTAAAGGACTTTTTTAACACTTTCTAACATAGTTAAAAAGTGTTTATGAATTTAGTTTGTCTGTTTGTCTGCCGTCTGTCTGTCTGTCCGTGCTCTAACCCCCGTAAATATATTCGGATTCTCATTTAATTATTATATGTTATTGAGGGTTACTATGGAATGATCGGTATTGAAAATTAAGTGTGTAGCACTTATAGTTTTTTCTACAGGGACACTCAAAATATTTACATTACATTACGGTCTATGGGGAAAAATCATTTGCGGTTTATTTTAGTGATGTTACATAATTTCAAGCATATTTAAATTGACATATATCACTGAGATGCACTACAAGAGGCTTACTATGGAATATGCGGTGTGCATAGCATTTATAGGTCCTTTACAGGGACACTCAAAATAATTCCGTTAAATTACTGTCTATGGAGAAAAATTGTTTTGGGTTTATCTTAATAATGTTTTACTATTTCAAACATATTAAAATTGATGTATATCACTAAGGTGCACTACAAGAAGCTTACTATAAAATATTTTCTGTGTAACATTCATGGTTCATTTACAGGGACACACAAAATAATTCGATACTGTCTGTTAAAAATAATTGCTGGAACTGCGTTTTCAGTTTCTGAACGCATTTTTAAATTTAACTCATTTTTTGGCTTCGTGTGTAATTCTATAGATCATATACAGGACAGCACAACAGTTTTCGAGTACATTTCCTTTTATTAACGGACATTATAGAATCAGAATTTTAAACTGTGCTACGTGGTTCCTAATTCAACTAAAATTTAGCATTCTATGTAATATATATACAAATCCATAGATCATATACAGGGCTCCACAAAAGAATTCGGATATTTTTCCGAATATTGTTAATAATTTCTGAAATTGGATTTTAAAATGCTTTATGCGTTTTCAAACTTGTTAATTTAGACATCATTTTTCACCTTATTAAACGGTAAATATTTGTAAAATTATTATGGAAGTGTTGGAAAGTGTTACATAATCTATGTTTGACGCATGATTTTTCGTTCTTGTTTTTTTATTTAAATGAAGACAAGTAATCACCATTTTATGAACTTTTCCCATAGAATAATTATCTTTGACAGATTCGTTCAAGGTTTTAAAACACTTTGTTATAAAATATGTCATAAAATCACTGTAAGTTTCAATTGCACTTTTCCGTGGAATAAAAACGCAAATGACAGGTTCAGCTTTGTAAAGATCCCATGACAAAAATGTTCTTTTATAAAAATGGGAGGATTAATTTTATTTAAAGGGGAGGTTTTCAATGAGTTCCCCAGAAATAAACGTAACAGGTTCATGTTAACAAAAACTTAATGTTGTTTCATAGATTTTACTTTTATTCCTTTTCTTGGTCTAATATTTTTATTCATAATTATATATCGTGAGATAAAAAGTTAATCGTAAGATATTTTATTCCTTGTTGTACAATTTAGATTCATAATTAAATATACTTTCATAAATCTAATAATAGCTGAGAGAAAATTATCTTTAACCTTTAATTAATGTTTTTTTTTTCGTTTTCTTTAATTAATAACCAGTCTTTTTTTTTCTTAATTAATAATGTGTCTGACTTTTTAATATGTTGTTAATATTTTTTTAACTACGCACATGAAACTGTATCTTACTTTTTTTTTCTCCACGGAGCCAAAACATATTTTTTCACATATTTCTTTTTTCTCTTATTTGAAAGCATAATTAAAAAATTGTCATCAAAACAATGAAATATGAGACGTAATGGCTATATTTGGCTATCAATAATTCTAATTTCTTTTATTGATATTTTTTCTTTCTTTCAAAATTTTAATGGGTATTTTTTCTTTATTTTTCACGAAGGCAAATACATTTACACACAACATGAGATTTTTTTTTTTTTATCATTTGCTCCGAGCCAATAATTTTTTAATCATTTCTTTTCTTGTTTTATTATTTGGAATCATATTTAAATCTTTAAAATAATAATAAACAAAATAAAACTTATCTTTACTATTAATTAGTTTCATTATTTTCATTGTATCAATGATTTGTATGGTTATTTACATAAGTAAAATTATGTACTTGCAACGAAAGGTTGCGAATTTTTTCTTCTACACTCATCCAGAATACTGTTGTTTATAATACTTTAAAGAGTAAGTTTATAAATACTTTTTTTTTCTTATTCTTTAATATTCTTTAATATTTCTTTCTTATTCTTTTCTTATTCTTTTCTTATTCTTTCTAATATTAAATATGTTACCACAAAAATGATTAATACACCAGAAAAACGTATTCGTAATCCCCCCCCCCCTCTCTTTTACCTATGCACTCACCCAAAATACTTTATTTATAATATTTTAAAGAATTTACTTTAAAATACACTTGTTTTCCCATTTTTATTAGTAAACGATATGAATAAATATGCAGTAAAACGTCTCAAAACGGAATCCTGCCTTATACGGTAATTTTGTATGGTGCAGACGACAAAAATACAATACATTTAAAAGTGACCTACCTCCTAAGACTTAAACTTGCCTAAAACGGAATATTTTTTATCAGTCCCGTGTGATTTCGTATGTTTTGCTGTATTATCACAAAAAATATTAATACACAAGATTTATTTATTTGTATCTATTTCCTTAAAAAATACACGAAAAAAGTATTTTTATCTAGTCATCAATTGTTCTTCTGTTTTAGATTAATGAAAATAAATATACTAATTAATAATAACTAACAGTAAATATAAGCTTATTATTATTATTATTATTATTATTTAAATGCGATTCCAAATAATAAAACAATAAAAGAATGCAAACAAAAGTTATTCGCTCGGAGCAAATAATAGTAATAAAAAAAAAGATCTCATGTTGCGTATAAGTAGATTTGTCTTCGTGAACAATAAAGAAAAAATACTCATTAAAAATTTGAAAGAAAGAAATATTATCAGTAAAAGAAATTAAAAGTGTCGATATAGCCGTTACGTCTCATCTGCCATTATTTTGATGGTAATTTATTTAATCCTATTTTCAATTAAGAAACAGAAAAAAAAGTGGTGTGGTTTAGTGGGGGGGGGGGGGGGGGACGTAATATAAAGTTTCATGTATGTAGTTTTATGTACTTAAAAAATATTAACAAAATGTTTAAAAGAAAGACACATTATTAATCACAGAACAGAAAGAAACAATAATTGAAAGTTAAAGATATTTTTCCCTCAGCTATTATTAAATTTATGACATTATTTTTAATTATGAATCTCAATTGTAAAACAAGGAATAAAATAAATGAAAAAAATGCAATGCGATAATTTTATGTTGCTAATACGTTAGTACAAGAGCAATAATAATGTTAGCTAAGTTTTCCTTCACCTATTATAACTTTTTATCTTACTATAAATAAATATGAGTATAAAGAATTGAAAAAAATTTGTAGCATCCAGTCGGGAATATCACAAAAAATTACGAAAGCTAAAGCTAAAATTGATAGGCATTTAAAGTGTAATGTTCGTAACGAACGTAAAATAAACTCCTATATTCCATTGTCCACAGAACCTGATGAATTAAAGAATTATTCTCATGTAAGATTGCCGAAACTTACTATACAGCCTTTTGATGGCAAATATGAAAATTGGCAGAAATTGTGGGGGCAATTTAAAGTGGCTATACATGAAAATGTAAAGTTATCGAATGTAGAGAAGTTAAATTACTTAAAAAAATTCTTGAAAGGAACAGCTTTAACATGTATTCAAAGATTAGTTTTTTCGCAAAATAATTATGATGTCGCCATCGGATTGTTAAAAGATAGATTAGGTAAAAACGAAATTATAGTAAGATCACATGTAAACAAACTTTTAAGCCTAATTCCTGTAAAATCTGGAGCGAATTTAAGAGAACTTAGAAACAGACGGGGTAGAATTAAATAATTATGGAGGAATTCTATTCGATATTTTAGTCGAATATTCAAAGAACGAAGAATGAAGTCCCGAAGAAATTGTTCTTGGATTTAATCATGCTCCTAAAGGTGAAGAATCTTGGAACTGCTCCAAATTATTAGAATTTCTTAAACATGAAATTGCAACTCGAGAAAAAACGTATATGTTCCGAAACGATGAAGAATTTCAAAAGAATAAAGTCTAAGAATTACCCTACGGAAAACATAAAACTCATAAAGATATACCCACGGCAGCTACATTAAACGCTTTTATTAAGAAAGATTGCTTATTTTGTTTTGGCGACCACGTTAATTTTAATTGTTCCTTAAGCATAAATGAACGAAAATCAAGTCTTTTACGAAATGGTTATTGTTTTAATTCTTTTCAAAAGTCCCACTTATCTAAATTTTGCCGTGAAAAAATTCGTTGCCGCAGTTGCTATCGAAAGCACAATGTGTTAATTTGTGACGAAACTGAAAAACTAAATAGAAAAAAGGGGGGAAGACTCAGAGTCTACTGCAGCAAAAAATCATTCAAACGCTCTGAATTGTGCAGCTTTAATAAATGCAGTAAATGAAAAAATATATTTGCAGACAGCTGTCGCCTATTTAAATAATTAATCTCAGGAAACAAAAAAAATATATCATGTATTCAGGGTCACAAAATACTTTCATTGATGCAACATTATCTCGTAAATTTAATTTAGAGATTTTAGGGGGAAAAATTAGCAATTTATGTTCTCGGGTCAACACCAAAGAAATCTATTTTAAGAAATAGAGTAAAGGTAAATTTGAGAAGAATATACGATCCAGACAAATTTTTTTCTATAGAAGCCATTGAAACACCTTTTATTTCGGAAGCAGAAATTCCAAGTAATAATGAAGAAAATTACATTTTTTGTAATAAAGCCAATATACAAATAGTTGACATCAAAGGGCCTGAAAATTTAAAGGTTTCCCTATTGATCGGATCAGACTATTTTTGGAAAATCGCTACAGGGAAAGTCATAAGAGTGTCCGGTACTTTAGAAGGTATGGAAACGGAAGTAGGTTAAATGTTTAATGTTTTTGAAGCAAAATGCGAAGATTTTAAGGATGTTAGCGTAATGAATGTTATAGTGCGTAGTCAAAATTTAGAAGAAGCAGACATTTTGAAAAGGTTGTTCGATTTAGATGAGAAGGTTTGGGAATCTCGCGTAATGACAATTTGAATTTCAAAGATAACGAAGTTTTGAAAGAGTTTGAAAATTCTACAAAACTAATCCAAGATCGCTACAAAATTAAATTACTATGGAACGGACATTCTGAGTCGCTACAGGATAACTATATTAATGCTAACAACCGTTTGCGAACGCTCGTCAAACGATTTAAGAAAAATCAAAATTTTCATAGTGAGTACCAGAACATTATTTCAAAGCACATAATTCAAGGAATAGCTGAAAAGGTCAATGAAAATGAATGTGGTGATAAATCTAAAATTTATTACATGCCACACCATGTGGTAATATGTGATGATAAAACAACGACGAAGATGAGAATAGTTTTCGATGCCTCCTCGAGTGAACTCAATTTTCCGTCCCTTAATTACTGCTTGAGTCCAGGTCAGAATTTAACGCCTGATATTCTAATACTTCTCTTACAGTTCCGTCTAAATAAGGTTGCCATAACAGCAGACATAGAACGTGCATTTTTGCAAATTGACTTGGTTCCAGAAGAAAAAGACACAGTTAGATTTCTATGGGTTACGGAAGATTTAGACGCTGAACCCGAAGTGTTAAGGATGACATGTGTAATTTTTGGAGCAAGATCGAGCTCATTTTTAATAAATGTAACAATCAAACATCATATCAAGAAGTACAAGGATGTTTATCCAGCTTCCTTCAGCATTTTTAACAGTAGATTGTATGTAGATGATCTGAAACACAGCTTAGAAGACACAGATTTAGTGTACACCATCCACGAACAAATAAGTTTTATTTTGGGAGAAGCACGCTTTAATATGAGAAAATGGAAAACAAATGTACACTCATTGCAAGATCGTTTTAAGGAAGACGTTAACGATGAATCCACGTCATGCAAGGTCCTTGGCTATTGCTTCAGTTCAGAAGATGATGTCTTAAGCATTGATAGTGATAAACCTTTAAAGAATAAGGATATGACAGAATTAAAATTTACGAAGAGAAGTGTGATAAAAACCATCGGAAGAATCTAAGATCCTTTAGTCTTAATGTCACTATTTGTAGTTCAAGCTAAAATACTACTGCAAGACATATGGAAGAAAATACTTGATTAGAATGGTGCTTTACCACCAGACTTATTTCAAGACTGGTGTGAAGAATTGTTTTACTTGAGACCGATCTATGTGCCAAGACATTTATTCTCAGTGAAATGAATGGAAGTACTTGCAGACTGCCAATTTCATGTCTTCGTAGACGCCAGCAAACGAGCTTACGGAGCAGTTGTTTATGTGCGTTTTTGCAACTGTAACGGAAATTTTCAGTCATTTAGTCACTTCACCAGTTAAAGAAATAATTCTGCCGGTTGGAGCTTCTTGCTGCAGTTATAGGAGTTATAGCAGTATATTGCAATATATTGGACTCCATTTAAGTATACCGATGGATGTAAAGACTAGCTTCTGGTCAGATTCCATTACTGGTTTTCACTGGATCAAGAATAATTCTCAAAAATTAAAGATGCTTGTCAAATACAGAGATGATTTAATCAAGAAAATATCTGATACTAATTGTTGGAATCACTGCCCTGGAAATGAAAATCCTGCTGATATGTTAACACGAGGTGAAAACTTAACCAGTCTAAAAGACCAAGAGCTTTGGTGGTTTCGGACACCATGGCTAAGGAAATGCGAAGATCAATGGACACAATCCAACGTTCATACCGACCAGGAAGCCAGCTTAAAAAACAAAGAATATCAAGTGGTGACTGACTATGCTCGTGACAACGAACATGAAGCTCTTCTTGACATCCAATGATGCAGCAAATTTAATCAAATATTACGAATACTGCATGGATTTAAAGATTCGTCCACAATACAAGAAATCCTCAGATTAAGAAAAGTGGTCCCTTGCTTACAGAAGAACTTGATTTAGCTAAAAAATACTGGATTAAAATTACTCAAATGAAGCATTTTCCAGAAGACTTTTCAGCGCTGACGCAAGGAAAAGCAGAAAACTCAATTACTCGACCGTTTAATCCAATTTCAAATGAAAGAAAAATAATCCTGATTGGTGGACGATTACAGCAAGTTGATATCTCATACCACGAAGCTCATCCAGTTTTACTACCTAGTATATCTCATTTATCAAACCTTATCATCAAAGATTGTCATGAAAAAACAAGACGTGGAGGTGTCTCGGAAACTTTAACACAACTTAGAGAAAGAACTTGTATTGCAAGAGCCAGACACAGAATCAAGAGTTTGATATTTAGATGCAAATTATGTGAAAAACTTTATGTTGAACTCTTGCCACTCAGATTCCTTCACCTCGACCTCGAAAAAAATGATAAACACCAAAAAGGTATTCTGACTCAAGTTTGAGAACGATGGAAATCTAATTATCTGCTAGAATTAAAATCAGCTCACCAGCATCAACAAGTTGTCCTACCAAGCGAACTTAGAGAAAACACCGTTGTTCTCATAAAGGACAATACCCTATGACTCATTTGGAAAATGGGTGTTAGAATCGAAAATCATCCTGGACGTGATGGTTGGACAAGAGCATGTACAGTGAAGTTGCCAAACGGAGCCGTCATCAGAAGACCGGTGTAGCTTCTTTGCCCCCTTGAACTCTCAATCTTTTGTCTCCAGGCGTATTTTCCCGACAGAAGTTGTTGCGTAATGAGAAAAGAACCACCAGATGGCGCTAAGCACGTAGAACATTTTTTCTGACTGACTGTTGTTTGTGTTTACGTTTTGTATATAGTTGTTTTTAGTCTGTAATCGTCATTAATATAAAGTGTTATCGCCCCAAATAAATAATCTTATTAGTTAAAGATGCTTCTAAATGATTTCGAAACTGTATAGACACAAGAACTTGGAACTTAGGTGAGATCAAATATTTTCTTAACTTTTATTGCCTTTTATGATTACGAATATACGATTCTGTTTCAAAGGGAATGATTATGATCCTGACTTTAGAAGAGTAAGCTGCAAGTGTTGCAAGTTGGTAGTTTCTGTGTTAATACCGATTTAAAGTTAAAGTGATAAAGTACAAATTAGCGAGTCTGCTAAGTCAATATTTAAGTTATAATGCATAAGTCAATATTTAAGTTTACTCAAGTTTGTCTAGACTAACTAGCGGGATTATAGAACATGACTCCCACTTCCAAGGATTCCTAAAAGTGTTATTCCAATCACGCCGAAGTTCATGAAGATGGAGGTACGAATTTATTATTCTGTTCTTTTTTTTTTGTTATTATATGTGTGTACCTCATATCTATATTATGTTAAATAAGGTCCACTTGTCATCCTAAAAATATTATTTTCTGTGTAACTAATTTTTTATTATTAAACTCTCAATTATTCTTTTTAATTGGGTAAAATTTAGTTATGAATTTTCAACTAAAATAGAAAAGAAGGGTAATTATTTAGTCTATATAAACAGAGAGATACTCTTAAATGTTTTATCTGTTTTATTTTTATTTAAGCATTTCTTTTTCTCTGCAACTTTAATATGCTTTGTAATGCAACTAAGTCAGTTATTTTTGTTTTAAAGTTTTTGTCGTAATTGTAAAAGTAGTATTTGTGTTTACTGTTAATGCATAATTTTTTAGACCTTTTTGTTTAATTAATAATTAGTATTATCTTTTCGGTTTGTTTGTTCTTAAACAGTAGTTCAGAATTTCCATCAAAACAAGGGCTAAATGCTAGATAAACATCAAAATTCATAACGCGCAGTACTATTCATTTTAATGATAAGCCTTATGGAACTGGTCGTAGGCTATCCTTTATCTAGCTAGGTTTACATTCACTAAGACTTCTGCAAGCAGAAGCCCCATGAAAGATAATTAACATAAGTTTACGGAAAAGGTGTTCCCAAAACCATATTCAGCTCAGGTATGTTTTTTTTTTTTTTTTTTTTTTTTTTTAATTAAGAACATATTGTGACCTGCTTTTTAAGTTAATATCTATAACTTACCAGCCATTTAGAGGAACTAACAGAAAAAAACCCTGTTAAAAATTAACAATCATCCCATTTTTATATTTAAAAAAAAAATGTCAAGAGATTTTACAGATCACAACCTGTCATTTTCTTTTTTATTTAGTGGAAACGTAAAATTAAAACTTACACTCAAATATCTGTGTTTATTTTTTATACCAAAATGTTATAATTCTTTGAACGAATCTGTCAAAGATAATTTTTCTATGGGAAAAAGCTCTTAAAATGATAATTATTTGTCTTCATTAAAAAAAAAAAAAAAAAAAACTTTATATTTATAATTTTAAACGTATGACGGATGCAGTTACTATTTTGAAGTATTGGTAATTTTATCTCTTATTCCAAGATAACGCGCATTTTCATTTTAATAAATACGTATATTGATTGCTCCAATTATTATTACTGTTATATTGCTGACCAGGCCCCTACCTACCGGGCATTATGTGTAGCTTAACGGGTTGTGTACCTGGCCGCGGGGTGAAATTCGCCTGATCGCCTCATGCCGGACATCTACTTGACTAGCACCTTGACCGTCATAGCTGCAACGCTATTTTGTGGATCACTTTAATTATTCTGTTGGCCGATTCTAAAGTGCTATTAACTATGTTTATTGGGTTTGTGGGTACGTTGTCTAAAAGGGAAAAAAAGGGGGAGGGGAAGAAGACCACACTCTTGTACAGATGTCGTACAAGCCGCTTATACATGCAGTCCGCATTCACACTGAAAAGCGTAAGAGGAGTGCATTTATGAAATTTGTTTCATGCTAATATAAACTATGGTTTCTAATATAGACTATGATAAGTTAACATCGTGCAGTTTAAATCTTTGTGTCGTTTCTATGTATTAAATATATGTAAAAAAATACTTATATTTTTCCTTTTGTCGCAGTTGATTTGTTTTGTTTTCAACCTTTGGTGTTTTGGCGTAAATTTCGTCCCTCTCGTTTGGGTTTTGGTCACTTTTCATGATTTTGTTGTCACTAGAACTTTTTCTATCTCATTTCTTGGTAGTGAGTTCTCTTGTCATGGTTAATATTGTCACAAATCATGGTAGTAGTTGTCAACGTATCGTGGTAGCGAGTTCTCTTGTCATGGTTAATATTGTCACAAATCATGGTAGTAGTTGTCAACGTATCTTGGTAGCTGTTGTCACAATTAGGTGTAGTTATCATTTTCACAAGATGACTTGCATATTATTGTCACATACCTTAACTGTAGTTGTCACGTATCTTGGTAGTTGTTATCTTATCTTTGACAGGGAAATATTCTGAAATACAGAATTGCGTTTTTGCTGATTTGTCATCAAAATCTAGTCTTCTTAATTAAAATAGTACTAACTAGTCGAGAAGTTTTAATAATAATGCTAATTTACTACTTCCTCATTCTTTTAGAAAAAAAATTCGTTCTCACATGACAGCAATGTTAGAGGAAATATTTTCGTCTCCAGCTGCTAAAGCTGTGACTGTATATTGTACTCATGCACTGTCCCCCCCCCCCTCCTCTGCTGAATCTGAATTTGAAAGTGTATATATAGTAATGAAGATTTTTTAACTGTTTGTGAAGCAAAGATCTAAATAAATCCTTAGTAAAAATCGATTTAATTCGAATTTCCTTGCACTGAAAAAGACCCCGTGAATTTGACAGAAGAAACTGTGATCTAGAATAACAATATCTGTTTCTTTTTAAGAAAAAGTCTGCTTTTATTTTTTAACGGAGTTTTGACTGGTAAAAGACAGAAAATTCGTAAAAAGATGAGTATTTTTCTCATAAAATAAATAATTGTTTACTGTTATCCCATCAGATAGTATATTTCGTTACATTTACAGACTTTTTACAGTATATCTTTACCAACTATGGGTTTTGAGACCCTCGGATCGTTGATTTTAAAAAAACACAACATTACTTAATACCACGAAATATATTATTTGTGAGTCGCTTTTTATTTCAATTTTCTTTTCATTTATTTATGTATCATTTATTAAATTCTATGTGATGTCTTTTTTTCGTGGCTTAGAAATTTTTAATTTAAAAAAAACCCTTCTCTCATTTGGAAAAACACTTCCAACCCAGTTTGTATTATCAGACTGCTTGTTGTTTATTTTATTGACTGAAATATATTATTTATATAAAGTTAAATAGCTAATATTTATTTTTCAACTTTTATCTGAAATTAATGTACAAAATTTCCTGTGCCTTTTGAAAAACACTCCTTCATGCGTTAAATGAAATTCTTTATTTATGAAAGTAACGGTGCCCATATATTTTATAAGTTTTAATATTTTATCTCACGTTGACGAATCTGCTGATGTTATTTTATAAAAGTTGTAGACTTGTTAGTTTTTTGAACGCCTTCCTAAAATTTGAAAGTCGGAGATTAAAAACCTTCCAAAAGAAAAATTTTGTAACACCCTTGTTATTTCAATTATTTAAAGTGGAACTCATTTATAAAGAATGATATTTAAAATGTAAATTATATATTATTAGCAAATAATATATTGAATTCTTCGCAATAACACAAAATTTTAGTGATAATCACTTTCGACTGTTCATCAGCCTGCTTGACATTAAAATCATTAATATTACGTTACTACTGTTTATATTAAAATATTTAAAAGATAGAGACTAACAAACAAAATTGAACTAATCGCCTCGATTTCTTAAACAATTTTGAGTCACTTCTGTTTCTAATCTTGTAATTAAATCTGTTTCTACGCTGAGGAAAAAGGAATAACCTTCACAAAATCAAATTTCCGGTGATCCGACCGAGGTCACTGCGTAACGTTTTCACAATTTTTCGGACAAGAAAATGAATTTTCGGGCTATTAGTAAGTTTAGTTCGAAATATGTAAAAAGAATCAATCACAGAGATTGATGATATGAAGCATAATAATCCATTTTTCAGTTTAATTGAAGAATTTATGCATATAATCCTCTGTGCCAATCATATATATTACAATTTATTATCATAGAGAAAGAGGATAATTCCAAAATTCTTATTTGTACACTGAGAAAAATTACACTTTCAAATCTGAGTAAATGCATGTTTTCATTTTGTTATGAAACTTTTTGTTTCAAATATGACGACCCAGTTCTTTCAATTCTGAAATACCAGAAATACTCAGAATATTGAAACATGGACATACTCAAAACTGAGCACATGGAGGTCAGTTTATGCTCATTTTTGAAACATGGACATACTCAAAAATGATTAGAATCAGTTCAAATACCGGGTGATCCAAAAGTCAGGACGAACTTTAAAAATGAATAATTCGAAAACGAATCAAGATACAAAGATACGGTTTGCACCAAACGGATGGAAAAGAAACCGGGTTTTGTGTGGCAACTGAAAAAATAGTTCTGTTGGCGACCAACAGATGGCGCTATAGTGTTTTATTGCACCAAAAGTTGATTTATAAATGAAAAATTTTGGACAACTTACAAGTCAGTTTAATTACAGTTAATTAATACTGCAGTAAATGTTCAATGTGCTGTCCATCATTCAGAAGTACAGCTGTGAGACGAGGCACCACACCGTTCACAGCAGTTAGTAGCATTTCTTGCGTTATGGCAGACACATTTTGGCGGATGGCATCTTTCAGTGCTGCTAGTGATGCCGGTTGGTCGCGGTACACTTTTGACTTCAAGAATCCCCACAGCCAAAAGTCACAGGGTGTCAGATCGGGAGATCTTGGAGGCCATGCGTGATTAAAGCACAGTGTGAAGCCAGTCGTGCTGCTCTTCCATCTTATTGAATACCAAATTCGCAAAATCTCGGCGAGAGTCGAAGTTTGAGGTTTCAGTTCTTGGTTAGGGTGCAACTTGTAGGGATACCATTGCAAAGTTATTCGCAGTGCTCTCCAGACACTTCCGTACGACACTCCTGTCTGCCTCGAAACTTCTCGAGCACTGCACTCCCCATGTTCAGCAACCGCCGACACGGATTGCACCGTCTGCTCCACTGTCGTGGAAACAGCAGCGGCTGTTGAGGGACGTCCACTTCTTTGACGTCACGCCAAATAACCTGTAGCTTCAAATTTCTTCATCATTTTTTTCAATGCAGAGTGCGTTATTGGTCCTTTGCTATCTCGCATACCCTTCATGTAGCGATATGCTCGCAATGCCGCAATGGCACTTTCCGAATTCTTATAATACAGTTTAACTAAGAGGGCTTTCTCAACTATGGACAGCATTTCGATGCATACAAGCTTCGAATACCATTACCTGCTGCAGTTGCTCCTTTTTATATCGTTTGTTGCTTTGCATAATCCTACATCAGAAATCCGACAGCGCCATCTGTTGGTCGCCAACAGAACTATTTCTTATTTCGTTGCCACACAATACCCGGTTTCTTTTCCATCCGTTTGGTGCAAATCGTATCTTTGTATCTTGATTCGTTTTCGAATTATTCATTTTTAAAGTTCGTCCTGACTTTTGGATCACCCGGTACATTTTTGAAACATGAAAATACTATAAAATGAGCACATAGAAGTAAGTTCATACTCATTTTTGAAACATGGACATACTCAAATAGGAGCACATGATGTTTTATTCTTGAGTGTGTGCATGTTTTCAGAAATGAGTATATGCATGTTTCAAACTTGAGTAATTTTGATTCGGAGCCATTTTGACTATGCGACATACTTAGATTTCAGTATTTTTTACTCAGTTTTGAAAATATCGATTTAGAGTGTATCTATTCTTAAATTATTGCTTTTTCTTATTGCCTATTACACACTTGCAACCTAAGAGCTCATCTATGAATTTTGCACTCACCAAGAAGACTTCTTTTTTTATTACTTTAAAGAATACGTTTTAAATACTCTTGTTTTCAGTTTTTATTCTTATAAATCATTATTAGATACACTTTAAAAATATACAAATGTTTCTAATTTAGGGAACTATAATATATCCACGAACGAAAATATACAATAACTATTTTCGAGTTACCCGGGATTCCGAAAAACGTTCTTTATCTTTAGAAATCGCGTAAACCAATATATTTTCGAGATATAAAGGAGTATTTATAAAAGCAAAGTTTCTTTTGTTGCCACTGATTTTCGAAAATGTTTGCCAGTAATTTTTATAGTGTATTAATCAGTTTTTCTACTGGAAATGTAGATCTTCCGAATGCTATCAATTCTCAAGTAAACCCTTTTATGTTCAACAAACATGTTTTACAGAAAAAATCTTAAATTAACAGCCTTAACATTAATATTAAAATTAAAATTATTTTGTTACTCTTCCTTGTATAAACTCAGTTACGCAATTGAAAATAATTAATTGAGAACTGAGAGAATCCTAAAAAATGATATTCTGATTTGAGAAAAGTGATTAATACATTTTAAAAACTACTCGGATACGTTTTCGAAAATCAGTGACAGCACAAGAAACTTTGTTTTTAAAAAGGCTTCTTTAAATCTAAAAAAAATTGGTTTCTGGAGTTTCTAAAGATAAAGAAGGCTTTTCGGAATTGCGGGTAACTCGGAAGATGTTATTGTATATTTTCGTTCGTGGTTAAAATTATGTTTTCGTAGATTCAGAATCATTTGTCTTTTTTTACAGTGTATAACGCAAATTTAGTTAATTTTAAATAACGTTTTCTTGAGAATTGATAGCATCCGAAAAATTCCGGGTTGGGAAAACTGATTAATACGCAATGAAAAATATTCGGAAACGTTCCCGAAGATCAGTGACCACAAAATAAACTTTGTTTTTACAAATTCTTATTTAAATTAATATATATATATATATATATATATATATATATTGTTTTCCGTGATTTTTAAAGATAAAGAAGTCTTTTCGGAATCGAAGATAACTTAGAAAAGGTTAGTGTATATTTTCGCTTGTGGTTATAATTATATTTTCGTAGATTCAGAAACGTTTGTATTTTTTACAATAATTGTGCTGTCCTCAAAAAACACCCACAGTGAAATGTTTCCAGAAAAAAAATCCACCCTAGTACTGCATCAAATATTTCACTAAAGTCAATTTTTTTTGTTTTGTTCTGTTTTTATGCACCATTTAGAATAATAAAAATAGTTTTAAAAACCTAAGGAGTGCTTATTTAGTTTTAAAATAATTTAAACTCACAATTTTAGAATTCTGGCAAAACATGAGGTTCATTTTTACAGATTTTCTTGTTATAATAAAATTTTAGAATGATCTACGTAAATTTTTATGGTAAACCATTAATATGTAATAAAATGCTTCATTTTCACCTGATTATGCCAGGTGTGTTTTTTTTCTTTTTCAGGTAACATGCATTTTTTTTTTTTTTTTTTTTTTTTTTTTTGAAAAGTGGGTTTTTTTTTTTTTTTTTTTTTTTTCAAATTCTGGCTTAATTGGCTGCCATTTTGTAATAAAGAGATAAAATGAAAAATGCTGAACATTAAATCTTAATCAGGACAAGCTGTAAAAAATTAGACATGTTTAATTTTTTTAAAGTTCATTAATAGACTTTACATAGAGAAAATTTCGAAAATGGTTTAATATATATTTACACAAATTAAAAACATGTTTTACTTAAGCAAGGTGTCAAATACATGTAAAATAAAATTTCCAAAATTGACATGTTTCGGTTTCAAAGTCTAAAACCATAATCATAAGCAAACAAACATTAACGATGTTTGTTGGCTTATGATTATGGTTTTCGACTTTGAAACCGAAACATGTCAAGTTTGGAAATTTTATTTTACATGTATTTGACACCTCGCTTAAGTAAAAGATGTTTTTAATTTGTGTATATGTTTTAGAGAAGGTGAAGTTTTATGTTTTTTTTTTTAAATTTTGGAATTACAAAACAATTTTAACAATATATATTATCACAAAAAATAAACGAGACACTGCTTGTTTGTGTCTGCTCATAATTATTTTTCTTCTCTTTTACCTACGCACTTGCAACCTAAGATCCCAGCTTTGTGTTCTGCACTCATCCCGAGCGCTTCCTAGCTGGTGCTTTTCGCGAGCAGGTAGCCCATTGGAAGTCCGTTTTCTCTTCTTACTCTGATTCACGTGATCCGCCCTCACACACTTCGCCTTCCTCTCGCTCTTCTCTCAGCATCACCCTCAGAAGGATCGGGAGAGTAGAGAGCATCGCACCCTAAACGTTGTTCTCGGACAGATTAGAAATTGAAATCTTTAACACAAACCACCTTTGCCGAACATTGTTCGCAAGCAGTTTTAGGATTTGTTTCGGGTTTTCATTGTTGGATTTCGGAAAGGTTAGTACTTTGTTTCTCTCTATGTTCTTTTTAGGTTGTGCTTTTATCTCTAGCCAGTCGCGTTGTTTTTTGGGGTCAGGATGCTGTATATTCCCGCGCTTTTTTGAGAAACACGTGCTTTATGAAATAAATATTTGTAGCCATAATGTAGGAGTTTTGAGGAAAATTCTGATTAATCAATTTATGTAATAAACAAACAAAAATAACATGACTGTATCATTAGCGTAATATCAAGACAGTTACTTTGTGAGCTATACTGAAGGTTTATAGCTATTTTTACTCGAGTTTATAAATACGATAAATTTATCTTTTGTGGAGAAGCACGTTTACAAAGTATTAGAATATATTTTCGCGTTTCTGAAGTGTTTTTGTAATTAAACTGTGTTTTAAAACAAAGTGGCAATAAATATCGAAAAACATCAGACACATTCTGGCAAATAAATTAATTAATCAACATTCCGTTAAAAATTGAATATATTAAAATAATTGCTCCGTATAATTCTAGGAATACAAAAAAGTAATTAAGCACACCGCAAAACAAATGTCTACGGATAATGTCATGGCTGCAATTTTTTATTTGCATTGTGATCAGTTCTTGTTATGACTTTAACAAAAAAAACGGTATAATGGTGAAGTTATATAAAAAACTCTTTTTACTGATGAATATAGATTTTTTTTTTTTATTTTTTTTTTTTTTACTTAATTATTAACTTTCAAGTAACAAATTTTTAATGAACATAAATTTTATAAATAAAAAATATTTAAGGAGTATTTCAGTTCTCAGTGAAGAATGTTAGGTTATTTTTATTACCGTAAAAATTAAAAACATAAAGTTTTGCCGTGATACGTTTAACTTAAAGAGGTACCAAAAAATAATTTAATTTTTTAATCCATTGTAATCTGTTATCTTTTCTATGGAATTTAACTTGAATGTTTTTTTTAATATCATTCAATAATTTTTGTATACGAGCCCTACTTTTAATATAAATTAAATTATCTCTATAAAATAAACCAAAATTGGGCGTCTGAAGTTAGATTACGTAGTGATACATTATTGCATCAAAATTTTCTTTTCTTTTGATTTTCCTACCCGATATATGATGTTTGAAACGACATTAATTGATCTTTTACTGAGGTATTTTGTTAAATTTACGTGATAAATATAATTACATGACAAATAAAATTAGTTAATAAATATAATTATTTAAATTCAATTACTTTCTAGCATTTAAAACATTGCGGAGAAAACATAATGATATTGTTCAAAATGAAAGAGTGCAACTAGTTAGGTTAAATATGGATACGTTTCTTTAAGAGAGAATCATTGAAAATTGTTTTACTTTATATACCGAATAAATTGAATTGTAAGAAAAATCGTTGAAGAAAACGTTATTGTAAAAATTATGTTGTCGGAATACTCTATTTAATGATAACGGTAGCGGAGAACAAAACAGAAAAGACATTTGCGTAGGCGAATCCAGTTGCTGAAAGATATGTCTGCTGTTGAAAAGTCTTTTTAACGCCTACCTGTTGGAATTGGAGAAGCAGGTATCTGCTAAATAAACCCGAGGATTGACAATAGTCGAATGTATTCGAATAAATTAAACGTTAACGTATATTTTTAAGCATTCTCACGGATTTATTTATTTATTTTTAATATCATTTCAACAAACCTCAATTTTGGCTTTCTAGATACGACCGAATACATTGGCTATCTACGAAATCTATTTCGATCAAGGTTTTGAAAGTTTGATGCTTCTTTTCTAAAATTAGCAGATTATCTAAACAGATACCCTCTGACGAGGTATTTTTTTAAACTTACCCTCAAAATACGAAATGTGGGGGTTGCTGTTTCTCTTTAATGTCACATGGTTCTTAGAGAGTTTTCTTTTATGATCTTTGGCAAGCATCACTACGAAACGTTTATCAGTTTGTTTGACTTCAAGAATTTAAATGACAGTCATTAGGATTTCAGATTGAGTTTCTTATTAAATGTACTGCTATTGACAACAACACCCAGAAATCTTCAATTTTTTACCCTAGGATCATGTATTCCGAGAACGGAAATATATTTCTTCGCTGATATTGTGAATATTTTATTGCAAAGGTAGTTCAAGATTTGATGTTACAAGCATTATTTTATGTTTACAAGAATTTGCATGCGAAAAACCAACGATTTAAAAGTTGAATTTATAAAGAAGTTTAACTTTTACTTGAAATTAAAAAGAATATCATGTGTACCAAAATGAGAGAAAAGCGAATGAGAAGAAACAAAGTGCTGTTATTGAGTAATAAAGAATTATTTTTTTTAACAACTAAAAATGCGCTATCTTTTTTTTTTTACAGGATTGGAAAAAATGTAAATTTGTAGAAATATAGACAATGTTCTCGGGTTATGAAGAATTATGACATTTTTCCATAACAAAAAAATGCTATTTCATTACGTGATTGTGAAAAATACAGATGAGACAAAACAAAGACTTTAATACTGGGTCTAGGAAGATATTTATTTCTTTAAAAAAAAGTGTATGTTTATTACGTCAGGACAAATACGGAGGTGAAGAAACAAGGATTTAAATATTGGCACTGTGAAAAAGTTTAAAGTTTCTCACAACTAAAAATTTCACTTGTGAAATATTGGATAAAATGCATATTGGACTAATGCTATATTGCATATTGGACTAAATGCATATTGGACTAGTGCTATATTGGACTAATGCTATATTGGACAAAATGCAGGCGTGGCGAAAATCGCTTAAATGATTGAAATGAAATGAAACTTTTATGAAAAATTTTAACTTTTATTTTTCATAAAAAAGATCTATCGTTGTATTTCAAGTTTAAATGGAATGTATTCATATATAGACTATAAAATATAAATCATCCACTATTTTTATTAAACTTAACGTAAAAAACAAAACGTATGTAGTTTAATTTATAACTTTAATGTTCTTTTCTGTGTAAAGACAAGTCTAAAATTCTGCAAAACAGATGCGAATGTATTGTTAAAAACATTCAACATTCCTAAAGCTCAGCATATATTCATTTATCTCTCATAGGGTATCATGTAAATTTTTATTAATTATGGTATTTTTTAATGCATTAATCCTAAATAAAATTCACTAACATCTGATCGCACGATATAATTTTCTAATTTAAAAGCTAAAATAAACCTCTTACTTTTTTTTTTTTTTTTTTTTTTTTTTTTGCTGTTCTCGCATAAATGGATTTTTTTTCTATCGACAAACTACACCATTTTTTCTCGTGGAAATGTACAAAGGCAGATTATCTGAAAAGCTAACAGTGATTTGATTCTGTAAACCTTTTTACTCCATTAAGTACCTATTAGCAATAATTTCCCAAGAAAAGATCTTGATTTTACATAAAATATATTTGAAAAGACACAGATAGGATATTTTTCATTGGATTTACATTAATAAGTCTTGATATAGTCACGCACAATCCAGTAGTAGGATTATCATAATAAGTTTGTATTTACACGATTGCGTTAAAAAAAACTTATTTTTAACCATTTCACGTCAGGCATCGTAATAATAGTACATATCTTTACATTTATTATTATTTTCTTTCCAATTACTATTATTGTTATCTGGGTATAGTAATGATAGTATAGAATATGCCTTTACATTTACTTTCAATTCATTTTATGTTTCATTCTTTAGTAATAAAATAAAAAACAAATCGCCTAAAAGTTTATGCATCGTTACTGAGACTTATTTCAAACATGTATTTCATTCTTTAAATTTAAATATATTGGACTAATGCAATAGCATAATTTGTATAGTTTGCTTATAATTTGTATAGATACTTGCCACAGCCAATACTTTATAATAACAGAAGAAAAAATACAATACTGGAAATATCTACTTAATCCAGTTGTAGTAACAGTACAACATTTTCCATACGCCTTCAAACATGCTTCCGTAGTCTATTGTCATATTAAAAGTGCACAAAATAACTACTGACATATTCATGAGATTTCTATAAACCTTAATTTTTGCCATTTGTATAACTATTTTTAATTTTTTTTATCTAAAAGATTTTTTTTTCCAAAAATAAAAAGGAATCGAATCCAAGTGGTTTAGAACTAGGCTAAAGACATTTAGTTGTTTTGATTCAAAACAACTTTCACATTTATATGATTTCAGATGTAATGTATTTTGTTTTTAAATTATTTTAAATATTGCATATGTGGCTGTGTGAGAATAAATGCATTTTGACAGTTTAAAAATTGCTTTTTAAAGCAAATTAAATTTTTGTAGTGAATGTTGCTTATAATTGAATCCTTCTGTTTTATATAACATTAATTCGTAAGCAAAATAATAGACTTTTAAAACCTTCAATATTCTGCAAATTGATTTTCAAACGCAACTATTTTATATTGACTGATATTTAGAAAAAAATGAGTCTTGTTGTCTTATATAATTACATTTTTTTTAATAAAAATAAAAGTGACTTTTAATGTATCTCATTTTTTGTTAATTGCTTTAAAAGGGAAAACATTTTTATTACAATTAAAACTGCGAATAAATTAATCGTACTGCCATGTAAGTATAAAGGATTTTCTACGGTCCTTGATTCCAGTTCCACTATTTCTGAAGAGTAATATTCACCTTATTCAATCGTACAAAAATATTACTAAAGATAATTATTAGAAATATTGGTACTGAAATTGGATAATAATGGTTTTTCAGATAATTCAGTAGTTCGCAAATTCCTTTTCAAAACAAATATATTTTATGTAGAATCATACGTGGAAATATAGAGATTTTTGTTGAATATAATTAGAAGCTGAATTAAAAGAGCTAATTAACATCGGGATCATTAAACTTTAGTATTTTAAAGTATTTGTGTTTTCTAATCTGCTTCCTTTGCATACTCTTTATTTTTTAAAGACTGTCTTTTATAATTGTAACTTTATAAAAGTTTAATATATATTTTAATATCTATAAATATTGTCTTTTAAAAACTATAGAATATTTTTAAAATTTAGTTTATATTTTGTTTGCGCATTAGTATGAAGAATTGATAAACATTTTTTGAATCGTATTTTTTAAAAATAACAAAAAATATGTAAAAAATTAAAATTTTACATATAAATCTTAGTATATTTATTGTTTTTTTAATACTAAAGATTTTTTTTTCATATGATGCAAACCCTGTCTTTTTTAAAGAGGATTACGGTTTAAATGGATAAAACATCCTGAAATGTGTTTAACGCGATAACATGTAAATCATCAGAAAAATTAACTATGTAGTAAAACCAAAAGATATATTTGAAAGATTGGATTGACAAAATTAATTTAAAATAAAAAACCAAATTAATTTTATTATTGAAGTTTTATAATTTCATAAATACATTTATATTGGACTATTTCTTAATTGCACTGATTAAATTCAGTGAAATAACCTAAAATAGCATGCGATGTTTATAATTAATCTATTTCTCATTTGATATTATATTTTTCTGTTAAATTATAAAGCACGGAGTTCTGTTTTCCTACTTTTGAGAAAGTTATTTTCAACACAAACCCATAATAAATGTTGAAAATTTAAAAACCCCGAGTTAAATTTACTTTCCTATTGATTGATTCTACAACAAAATTTGAATTTGACTCTCCAAATTTTTGCACTGAAATTCTGGATCATATTAATATACTAAAAGAAATTCTTTACTGAAATATTTCCAATTTTTACCTTACTTTTGGATCATAAAATTGATTTTACTTCATTGTACCTTTCATGTTTTCTTAGAAGTCTTTATGTAAAAATGAAACTTTTATCTTATCGAGAATTTTGTGTTTTACTTTAAGGCATTATTGTTATTTTGTCAAAAATAAAGAGCAATGAAACTACACCGTTATAATATTTCATTTTATACATTATAGGCACTACACAGAAAATATTATAAAAAGTAAAGTTACTTTTATTAATACTTTTTTTACAAACAAGCAACTGAATAAAATTCCAAAATTATTACAAAATTCGCAAAACGAAAAGGTAAAACAAGCTTTTAAAAGAATAGGAATTTTTCCTTCTCAGTGTTATTTGATTTTTTTTTAGTTCAAAAAGCAAAATAAATCCCCTTTTCTCGTGGTTCATTTGTTTTAATACCGTTGGCATCACTGTTTATTGTTCTTTGTAAAGCTATATGTGTAACAGAACATTTGATAACACGTTACAAATTAGAAAGTTTAAAATGCGTTTTCTTTTCGAGATATAGTATTTTTGTTTTAAATATATATGTATATTTTAAGACATTATTTTTCAAACCAGAAAACAAATTATAAATGTGTTAATTGTATGGGAATTAATTAAATATATATATGATAATATGATATTTTTAATACATTTTATGGGATATTATAACTAAATCAATTTCACGTTGCACGTGTGCAATATAGTGCATGATTTTTTTTAACTTCCCACAATAATATGAAGTAAAACTTTAAATAAATATAGACTTTTAACATATTAAATATTTTAAGTGTAAGAATATTTTCCATAACTATTTCCTCACAAAAGTATTTACAAACAGAAAGTTTTCTAAAATTTAAATCGACATCGGAGTAAATGTGTTATTTTAAAAATGTCTAAAAAGTGTGCCAGGGATCGCACAGGTGCTTACAATTGAATACCACATTTTCTCTAAAAGTAATCGTCTCCTTACTTAATCGCATAATCTTATAATATAATAAGGCGAAATTTACTTTTCAGAAGAAGTGGCATTCAAAAGTAAACACCCGTTCGAATCTTGTGTGCAAAAAAATTTATTCTTACACGCAAATTTTGCTGATGCGAACAACTATTTAAACTCAAAAAGGAAATTTAAAATGAAAGAAATTATAAAATAAATATTTAAATAATCAACTATTTGCGTTGCCTTAACTAACATGAAAACAACAGCATACTGTAAGAATTTAGAACACAATAAATAAAATTCATTTAACGGAGATTTTCCACAAGGCTAATTTTACATTCATGTAACGGATGTTTGAGGATTTATATTTTAAAACGCGTCTAGATTCTAGCATTTTTATTTAATATTAATCACATAAAAGCAAAAATTATGAATAAGAAAAATGCATGGTTACAAAAAATGCATAGATTACAAAAACTATATCTATGCAAAAAATGCATAGATTACAAAAACTATATCTACAAAAAATGCATGCAATTTTGTATACAGAAAAAATTATTGATAAAAAAATTGTTTATGTTTTTATTATTAAACATTTCAGTAACGTCCTCTCTGTAGTGTAAGATCCTGTCATAACTTCACCACTGTACTACAAAAGATTAAAAAATTTAATACGCTAGCAGTAGTCCAGTATTGACAGTATATGGCTAAATCTTCAAAAATAATTTGATTAGTTTTTTACGCTATTGTGCGAACATAGGAGTTATTTATTTTTCTGAAATTTCTACACAAGAGTGTATTTACTTTCCTGAATTTTCTACACAGGAGTGTTTTATTTTTTTAGATACGAGACTACACGAGAGTACTTATTTTTCTTAACTATATAATTAATCATTTTTAACAATATTTAAAGAGCATTTTTTAAATGTTGATAATAGAAGACATATTTCCTCCGAAGCGTTAAAACCTTTGTGAATATACTATTTCTAAAAAAGTGTCAATATTTCAAACATACTTTTAGTAACATTTTAAATATTTACAGTGAAATGACAATGTTTCCGTACTATTATTATATTATTGAAAATAATTTCAATATAAAGACAATAAATGCAACATTAGCGCAATACTGATCAAATATTGATTTTGTGCTACAATAATAAAAAAAAATATATAAAGTAAATAATATGCACTCTTGAAAGTGGTGGAAAAAATCAAGGTTAAAACCATCGTTTGTTTTTTAAATGATGTCAATCTCTTTTGGTTTATTCAAGGAATATTGCCCAAAGGTTTCTTATGTAAATTTGCTTATCTACGTCACGTTTCTTTTTGAAAAGCCTGTTATCTGCCTGCTTGAAGAATAAACTAATGTACAAAGAATAAAGAGGAGGAATGACTTTACATAAACCCTCCCTCTTTCATTCAAGCTTAATAATTTAATCTTGTAATGAAATTAATAATTACAATTACTACGCTTATGTTATTACACTAGATTTTTAATCTTAGTTTTCTAACATATTAATCAAGTGAAAGCGATTATTTTACAAGGATTTTATAATTAATCCAGTGAAGCTTTCCATGATTCTTTAAATCCAATAAAGCGTATTAAGTAAGTAACTGAATAGTTAAATAAAGGATTGGTAAATTGATAGATAGATGAATGAAATATTTAATTCATGGAAAATTCAGTTTATTCGAACAGTGAATTTAAAAGTGAATTAAATAACAGCTCTTCTGAAGAACCATTTTTTATTTTCTCAAAATGTAATACAGAAAGCTAATAAACCAAAAAGGATTTTCGTAATTAAAACACGTGTACGAGGGTGGTTTGATAAGTTCTCGGCCTGACAGTGAAATCGCACGATTTTTGACATAATTTTATATTATTTTTCAGTGTTCCCTTGCAGCTTAATACATGTAAGACACACTCTTGTGTGCGAATTCTTTAGTGCACTCCTGTATGAGGGTGGTTCGAAAAGTTCTCGGCCTGACAAACAAAAAACAAGATTTTTGACAATATTTCATTTTATTTTTCAACTTGCAACACATTACATTTCAGAATCTTGAAAAATGTTCATTCTTTGTCGTTTTTGGTCAACGTTCAACAAACGCGGCACGCATCGAGCGGAAAGCTTTTTCCTACCCAAAAGATCGTATAAAATGTGGTGGACATGGCCTATCGAGATGTTTGCAATATCAGCAAGTTCGTGTATCTTCAATCGGCAATCTTTCAATACGGCATTGTAAAATTTTTAGACGATTTCGTCGGTTGTAGCGTTTTTTGGATGTCCTGAAGGTTCATCATCGTGAATTGATTTCCTGCCATATTTAAATTCAGCAGCCCACTTTTTTATCGTCGAATATGAAGGACAAAGAATCATTTAAGCTGGAATGTAACTCTTTTTGTATGTCCGTGGTGGTTAAATCCTTTTTTTTTTTAAGTATTTTATGACAGCTCGAATTTCAATTTTTTTTCCATTTATAGAAAATGTCAAAACTTTGTTATTTTACGCTATCGCCCAGCAATAACTAATAAACTCACGCGTCTGAAACTCGACTGCGTGTCATCTAAAGGATCGTACTTTGTAAACATCATTGTCATTTGGTCATACTTGTTCCATTTTAGTGTCAGGCCGAGAACTTATCAAACTATCCTCGTACTTCAAAGCCCGCTAAAATTGAAACAATTGGTGTTTTCGATTATTCTACAAATTGAATAAAGTATATTAAGCGTGTAAGTAACTAATTCATTGGGAATAGTGAACTTTGAAATGATCGAAAATTTACCAAAAAAATACGAAAATTTCTAATTTGTGTAATTAACTTATTAAAATTTAAATATTAAAAATATGTTGCCATGTACTTCGCGTAAAGCGTATTTAAATATTTCTTAAAATTAAGTAATAAAAAATAATATAGCATTATTTTAAATGTATTTTTCTCAAAATAAATTTTTCGCTGTCTGTAGATATTTAAAATGCACCATTTGTTGTATGTCAAATGATTTTTTCTCAAAACAAAATTTTCTGTCTATATATCTTTAAAGACAATGTTTGTTTTATTTTTTGTGCAAAATGTTCAACATTTCTAAGGATCAATCATGTTGCATACTATTACAAATCTGTACATCCGCTTTGGAATGTTGTTTTACTAAAGTCCTCAAATTTGTAATCTGTAAAATAAAATGTCAAAAAATGACATGTATTAATAAACCAAAAAGGATTTTCGTAATTAAAACACGTGTACGAGGGCGGTTTGATAAGTGTGTCAAACATATTCACAATATGTTTGAATATCCCAAAATCCCTCATAACCTTTAAGTATAATGAGATTCTTTTTTCTGAAAATTGTTTTTAGTTTCATGTTTTTATGATTTCTTTTAAATAATTGTCTGTCGAATTAAAAAAAAATGAATGCTGAAGTCTTTTTTTAATAATGAGCTTTTAAATAATATGAAAAAATGGTGACAATATTTGAAAAAGTTGCAACATTTTAAATATTAAAAAAATAATAATAATAGCTTTATTAGGTAGCTTTCAATGCAAAAAAGTATAAAGCTACCTATTGCAGCCGTTCGGAGGAAAGCAGTTCCGGAAAATTTCGACATATTTTCACCGATCATGACCCCCAGACCCCAAAACCACCCTCCGTTCAAATGTTGATTTATATATATAGATATATCCATATATATATTACCTATGTCATACGATAACGCTCGTATTTATAAATCGATTTTGATGAAACTAATTGTGTGTATTAAGGTCACCAATGTCTCGACCGAGTTCGTTGGCCAGCTTGGTCCGCCATTTTGTTTCAAGATGGCGGCCATTTAAAAATTTAAAACTAAAATAAATATACCAAAAAGTTAAAAATTCATATTTATTTTTTAATTACGTGTTAGGCCTTGATACGAGGATTCCAGAGCATTTTTTGGTTTACCTCTATCTTTAAAAATTGCTGAGATAGAGCAGTTTGAAATTCTATGGTGGCTGACATTTTGAAACAAAACAGCACATTAACGCGATTACTCGCAAATTATTTTCTTTCATTGTTGTAATCATTTTCCCAATCATACGCATAAAACTATATATTCATATCCGTTAGCGCTAAAATTGGCGACGTTGGCGACAAAATTGCCAAAATTGGTGACAAAATCGGCAACATTTGTGACATTTGGCGAACTATCGCCAAATTTGGCGACCAAAATAAGTCTTTATAAATTAAGCCAATTTGGCTATTGCTCAATAATTTGGCGAGATTCTTATTAAAATTCAGTATTAACGAATCTTTTGTAAACGTTTCTTTGCATTTTAACTTGCTGTTTTCGTGTAACATTAGCTAAAATTTTAAAACGAAGATATAGGAAAGCTACCTTTTCCTCCCGGTACAGGCCGGAAGGACTTTTTTTATTTTAATTTTCAATAAATTGAATTTTTTGACTAATTTTTATTGAATTCCTAGTACAGAACACTTCTTTGAAGGATTTCTTGTTGAAATAAATAATAAATAATAAATAAATAATAATTTTTGAAAGAGAGCTGAATAAAGACATCCATTTTAAAAATGCATTTCACTTGCACAGTGGCTTAAAACCATTTTACAATAATGCAATTCATATGTATATATATTTGAAAAATCATTTGTTTTTTTCGTGGTTATAATAACATAATCATAAGACAGCTTATATAAATAAAAAGCATCTTCCGATATTAAACCTTTAAGCGTTCTTACTTCTGTAATAAATTTTCTCTGATTACGTCTCCAGTCTGAACGAACCGGAGGCATACAAAAATAAGTCTTGAAATACTTTCACGTAATATATTTTTTTTCATAACAAGTATAACATATGCAGCTAATATAAACAAAGAATAAACTTCTGAAATTAAAAAATTAAACACTTGTTCTTGAAAGCTGTTTATTTTAGATTTTTTTCTATAGCTCCATACAACCCTTATTTCTTTATTAAATATTATCTGTCTAGTTTGAACATCCCAAAAGCGCACAAAAATCTTAAAATATTACTTATATAAAATAGTTATAATATATACTAATAATTATAAAAGAACACTTAATATAAAATGTTTTAAAATATTACTACGTAAATACCCTAAATTATTTTACAACAAATATAACATGTTTAACTTAATACAAAGTTTTCTTTTAAAGTTAGAAATTAAAACAAGTAAACTTCATCATATCTGACAATTAAACATTCTTTTCGCAGTGCTTATTGCTATAATAAATATTCTGCGACTAATCCAAAAAACGCAAAGACCTATAAAAATATATCTTAAAATATTTGCACGTAAATTCCATATTTTATATATAAACAAACATAATATAAATATCATAGTAATTACAAAATCTTTTGAAATTAGAAATTAAAAACACATAAACCTCAAAGCCTTTACATTTAAAAATCCTCTCCGTAAACCTTGTTTCTATAATAAATATTCTCTGACTAGTCCAAAAAGCACAGAAGCGTACAAAACTATGTCTTAAAATATTTCCAAATTAGATAGTGAGGTGCTGAAATTGAAGAAAACAGATGATATCTAAGCTTTTTATTTTATTAAAAGAAAAAAGAACTTAATATAAAAACGCCTTGTTTAAGAGATGACTAAGTCGAGCTCATTCAATAATTAAATTCATGAATGTGGCACTTGTGAAACATGTCAGTCGACATTTATTGAGTCTTAATAAACCCACCTTTGTTTTTATTTTTTAACTCCAACCGTTTCACACTTTTCATGGTGCTTTCAATTAGGAGACGATCAGTCATTTGGGAAGCTCTCCGAAATAACAGGAGACTACGAACCGGAGTTATATATAGCCTATTAATAGCTACGTCCACCGTTTGTGTTTTTGGAGAACGCCCAAAAGTTTCATTACTAAAAATCATACCTCGTGAATAGAAGGCCCATGTCGAGGAGGAATCGGCGTTTCAGATCCATTTTAATATCTTGATGTCTTTCTGTGATTTGTCTCAGATGGAAGACATGCGTAGTAATTTTTTATTCCTTTTGCACCTAAAGATTTCAGAATTTTGACTTTTATCTGGCTGCGTTCCGAATTCATCATCACTGATTTGACTATTATTAAAGCTTAACTTTGAATGAAAAGAAAAACTCACCAGTTAGGTATAAATAATATCTTTAAGAGGCAACACTGAAAAATAGCATCGCATTATACAGGGTGAACCAAAAGTCTTGCCCTGATTATAAATATTTATTGTGCTCAAACTACTATAATTAGACATATGTTTGTTTGGATACATTGTAAATACTGTTATAATTTTTTTTAATAAAACCACGTACCTAAGTAAATTTCAACGTGTGCCCCCTTGGTAGCTCGGAGAATGTCCAAGTGGTATTCTAGTTCCCGCCAAGTTTTCTTCCCATTCACTTTTCAAGCCATGTTTTCTGTTACAGTACACACAGCAACTTGTATCCTAGTTTTCAGTTTTTCGACGTCAGCAATTAGTGTGACAAAGACTCTGTCCTTGATATAGCCCTAAAAGAAAATATCCAGAGGTGTAATATCTGGAGAGTGCGGAGGCCAGTGTGTGTGTCATCTATTGCACAAAAAACTACCAAAACTGACCCGTCCAATGATACAAGTTACATTTATTATACAAACGGTTATTTTGTAATGAATTTTTGTAATCAGGGCAAGACTTTTGATTCACCCTATACGATGATAGAGAAAGATAAAGATATGCATTTATATATAGGGTAACTCCTAGTATAAGGATTATAAATTTTAAAATAGCATAGTACAGCAAATAATATTTGATAGGAAACAATGGTCGCAACTCATTAATTCAGTCAAAAATACATGGTATTTCGATCTAATCTGAAATAAGATTTTTGTTCATAACTTTAGCAATAATTAACTTGTTTTACCGAAACGTTCCTTGCTGTGTGAAAAATGTTACAAATTTACGGAAAGTGTTGGAAGTGAGTACCAACTGCATCCAAACAACGTTGAACTAGACGTTTCGTGCTTCGGAATGTAGTTGACTTTACATAGGATGTCACAGACTGAATTATTGTGCACTTCCAACACTTTTTCATATCATCGCATGTCACACAAAACAAGGTAAGTCTGTTGAAAATTTTGTTAAAATATATTTATTATTCAAAGTGATAAAAAGCCGTGCTCTGCTTGGAAAGAGACGCCCTGTATTTTTCACTGAATAAATGAATTTGATGATTTCCTGCACAAAAAGTATCTGATTTAGTATGCTCTACCATTTCCTAAAATTTTTACCCTGTGTCTATTGCCAGATGTCGGTTTAATAAACATCTCTACATCCGGTGTCATTACAACTTCTGATCTATTTTAGAAGTTTTTTTAATAAAATTGAAGGATTATTTTTTAATAGAGTTTTTCTGTATTTTTTTTTTTTTTCGAGGAAGAATTTTAATAAGTTTACTTTCATTCGAATAAAAAGGTAAAAAATTAATTAAAAAATTAAAAATTAAAAGAAATTAAGTTAGATGGGACGTGACGCACACTATGAGTATAATGATTCTCGAGTTGCATAAAATCACATGAAAATCGTTCAGAATAAATGAAAAAAAAAAAGACATTTTTTGAGATGCAGTATGAAAGTAATGCGCTTTAAAAAAAAGGGTGAATGTTTTTTTTTAGTTTTTTTTCAATGGCTGTAAAAATAAAGATTATTCTTTTTAAATAAATAAAACCTGTAGATCCAAGAATCGTGTAAAAAGTTAGGTTTTTTAATTTTTATAGAAACACTTTTATTTATTCAAAACGCATCTAAAATAAGTAAAAAATAAATACAGAAACGTTTGAAGCATTTTTGTAATCGGAAGTATTTCTTTGTAACTGTCACTTGAGAAAATAGCTGTATACTAACGATCTCAGGAATATACCCTGTATATGCACAGAGACACGGGAAACATACTGTTAAATTACTACAGACTCACGCGCCGAGAAATAACAGGCGTGATCTGATAGACGACAATAATAGTAATTCTCAGTAATAGCAGATTTAGAAATATTTCATATTTGTCAAGCCTGTTAGTGAATTACTTTTTATATATTTGATGAAACGTTAAGCACATAAAAATCTATTTTTAAAGGAGCAAGTTAATTTTTTTTTTAATATGCACCATAAAATACTGCCCCCCCCCCCCCTCCATACAAAATTCTCTCTAATTTGAATATGTGAAGAAAAAATACATTTACGGTGTAATGAAAAAATAAATTTTAAAATCGTTGAAGAAAATTAATAAGTATTATAATAAAACAAAATCAAATTTTGGCCTAATTTGTAGTGATTTTAAGATCAACAAACATTTCATAATCGTTTCGAAATACAAAGATGGTTAAATAATAAGGAAAATAAGGCCATGATAAATAGATCTTAGTATTAACGATTTCTCACGGTTCGACGAAAATATCGCCTTGAAAACTTTCTCTTCTTGTCGGATGTCAACATAATAAACATCCCTACATCCCATTTCACTATACCCTCCGATATTTGCTGGAAGTTTTTTCCACCTTTTTCTCCATCGAATTGTTGTTACAGATTCTTTTATTTAGACTGTTAACTATTCTTTTCTTGTCCTTTCAATCACTTGTCAGATTGTTTCTTTTCATCAACGCACCTGCTCGAACGCTTTCTCGTTTAAATGAAGCCCTAAAAAAGAGGCAATTTAATTTTAAAAAGAAGCAAAACACCAAAAGAAGAAAAAGAGTGTAAAATAAAAATAATTAATTAAATTTAATATTGAATGTTTCGGAAAAAAAAAACCGATTGACTACATTTTTTTTACTCGAAGTTATAGAAAAATATCGAAAAAAAGAGAGGAAATAAAGAAAAAAAGTAAATGCATTTAATAAATAATGGATCAAAAATACCTGTTCAGTACATTTTGTTTACATGAATTTATGGGATATAATCAAAAAGAAAACCAAAATATGAAATTAAGTATTTAAATGTTTTTAATATTGGATGGACCACAAACACATGTCCAGTACGTTTTTTGTTTACATAAAGTAATTAAGACAAAAAAAAGGAGTATAAGATTAAACATTTAAATGTTTTTAATATTAAATGGACCGAAAGTACCTATTCAGTACATTTTTTTGTTTACAAGAAGTTATTTAAATATCGAAAAAAATAGAGAGAAAAATGAATATTTAAATATTTTTAATATTGGATGAATCGAAAACACCTTTTCAGTACTTTTTTGTTTACATGAAGTTATGGACAAGATTGAAAGGAATACAAAAATATAAAATTTATATGTTTGAATGTTTTTAATATTGGATGGACCGAAAACACCTGTTCAGTACAATTTTTTCTTACGTAAAGTTATGGAAAAAAAACTAAAAAATATCGAGTATAAAAATAAATATTTAAATGTTTTTAATATTGGATGGATCGAAAACACCTTTTCAGTATTTTTTGCTTACATAGGGTTATGGAAAAGATTGAAAGGAATACAAAAAATATAAAATTATATATTTAAATGTTTTTAATATTGCGCCGACGAAAAACACCTGTTAAGAACATTTTTTGTTTATATGAAGTTACGGAAAAAATCCAAAAAATATCGAGTACGAAAATAAATATTTAAATGTTTTTAATATTGGATGGATCGAAAACACCTTTTCAGTACTTTTTGCTTACACAGGGTTATGGAAAAGATTGAAAGGAGAACAAAAAATATAAAATTGTAGATTTAAATGTTTTTAATATTGCGCCGACGAAAAACACCTGTTCAGAACATTTTTTGTTAATATGAAGTTACGGAAAAAATCCAAAAAATATCGAGTATAAAAATAAATATTTAAATATTTTTAATATTGGATGGATCGAAACACCTGTTCAGTACATTTTTTGTTTACACGAAGTTATGGAAAGATATCGATAGAATAAAAGTTAAAATATAAATATTTTTAACGTTAAATTGTTCTAAAGACATACTTAAATGAAGCGTTTGAGGAAAAGAAAAAATAATAAAAAAGAAAAAAAAGAAAAAAAAAATTTTGTTTAATATATGTTAAAATAAACGCATAAATTCCTTCAGAATTATCAACATGTGTTTAAAGTAATACTGAGGCTTTGTTCGTTAAATAAATCTTACAATTCATTAACTATATTATTTAATGTTATTCTGGTTTATTTGCACGCATTATAAGTGAAAATTGAATACGAGCTAACTATTGTACATTAGATAGACAGATTCATGAATAAGGGAAATTATATATAACAAGTTGCATGCTTTGGAATTTTAATCACCACGTCTTGTGTATGTGTTACATACTAAAATGCCTTATCAGTGCATTCTGGCACATGAAAACTCCTCCACTCCCCTGTTATCGATTCTCAGGTGCCTCTAAACTTTGCCCTTTACACACACAAACCCTTTCAACCTGTTAAACTCCCACATCTTTTATTTTATTTCCTAACTGAAGGAGTGTAAATTACCTAAAGATCTCAGCATCAGATTCATTTATAAAAGTTCAGTACAGTATTTGTAAGCACCCGAAATAACTATTTATTGTTATTTCCTGAAACTGTTGAATGATGCTTAGACTTAAATACAGTGAAATACAATTTATATGTTTTTAAAGAGCCGTTTCATAAAAAAGTATAATTGACAAAACATACAGCTGAAAATTTCTTTCAACGCGTACTTTCATAAATAGGCGCCAATATAACATTAATATTCTGATTATATATTTTGAAGATGTTAAACGCATTTTATAATGATAGTTAAATTTAAAATTATTTTAATTAGCAAATTAAACATATCTTCCAGTTAACATATGTAAAATTCAGATATCTATTTTCAAATTAGAATTTTCATTAAACATACTTTGATTAAAAACACCTTTTTATATTATCATTAAATGTGAATCTTGCATGTAATAATTATATTGAACAACTAGACGAATTTATAATTATAAGAAAAAAATATTAGAATTTTAAAAAAAAATACCTCACAAGATATGACAAGTTCAACGCTGTCATATCATTCAATAGTTTGCCTTCTGACATAAATTTAAAATGGAATTGCTCCTTTTGCATTTAAAAATTCGTTTTTAAGGCAAAAGGGGGAAAAGAAGCATTTACAATGAGAAAAATATACTAGGTTTAGAGAAAAATAAAAAAGTCTTAAAATATCATCCTTTAGAAAAGCTACTTTATCAGAAAAGCTACTTTATCAGAAAAGCTACTTTAAGGGAGGGGGGGGGGATTAATTGTTGCAGAATCCTTTTTCTCGTGAACTATTAAAGTGATTTCCTCTTTTTTTTCGTTTATTTTGTTTTTCTGAAAAATCAAATCATTTTTAGCAACATTAATAAAATAAGATAGAATTTTTGTTTGAAAAATCACTTAATTATTGGATTTTTCATTTTTATGTCTTACCGAACTGTCAATATATAGTTTATCTACCGCTAAAACTATTTTTTTTTTAATTATTATTTAAATTGCTTCTACATTTTCCAAGTAAAAGGTACTTCATTATCGCCTGTTTGCCATGGAATTTCATTGTTTTGTTGATAGTGTTGTTACTCCCTTAAATTAAACTAAATTCATACAACTTTAAATTAATTGTTAAAAGTTTTTAAAAAAGTATCATCTTTAATTTATGAGTGAAAGTGCTCTATTTTTCTCCAATTTTTTTTTCAATTTTCTCCAGAATGAATATGGTTATTATTAATTAAGAACTGCGCATTGATTTCAAAACAAAAAGCATTTATTTAAGTTATCATCACTACATAGTATAAAACAAAGTCGCTTTTTCTGTCCCTATATCCTTATGTACGCTTAAATCTTTAAAACTACGCAACGGATTTTGATGCGGTTTTTTTTTAATAGATAGAGTGATTCAAGAGGAAGGTTTATATGTATAATAACCATATTTTTTGCTTTGTAATTTCAGATAAATCACTACATAGTATAAAACAAAGTCGCTTTTTCTGTCCCTATATCCCTATGTACGCTTAAATCTTTAAAACTACGCAACGGATTTTGATGCGGTTTTTTTTAATAGATAGAGTGATTGAAGAGGAAGGTTTATATGTATAATAACCATATGTTTTGCTTTGTAATTTCAGATAAATCACTACATAGTATAAAACAAAGTCGTTTTTCTGTCCCTATATCCCTATGTACGCTTAAATCTTTAAAACTACGCAACGGATTTTGATGCGGTTTTTTTTAATAGATAGAGTGATTCAAGAGGAAGGTTTATATGTATAATGACCATATGTTTTGCTTTGTAATTTCAGATAAATCACTACGTAGTATAAAACAAAGTCGCTTTTTCTGTTCCTATATCCCTATGTACGCTTAAATCTTTAAAACTACGCAACGGATTTTGATGCGGTTTTTTTTAATAGATAGAGTGATTCAAGAGGAAGGTTTATATATATATCCATTAAATAGTGGAGAAATACTGTTATTTTTGAGGTTTTTAATGTGATGTCGTAAATAATTTCATTTTTTCCGCTTATACATTGCAAACGCAGGCTGAACCCTACAAGATTTATCAAAATAATGTACTAATTATTGTACACATTAAAAAGGTCTACAGAAAACACAAAGAGATTAAGGTTTTCAAGGTTAACCTGAAACAAAGCGAGGGAGGGCCGCTAGTTAATTATAAAACAAAATGGTGTGACAAGTAAAAACTTGAATATTTTGCCAAAATTATTTTTGAAAATTTAACAATAGTTTATGTATATAAAAATGGGTGTGCAAATACATGCACTTAAATGAACAAAATATATAAAGATTTAGATTGGGTGATTTGGAGAGCATATCGTCCATTTCAAAATATTTATCATGGGATCTGATTGAATTTCTTATCGTCATCTTTAATATTTATTTTGTGATTCTGCTATGCCATTAAAATATAGCATGAAATTTACTGCTGATTTGCTACCAAGTGTTGTAAAGTTTTAAATAAATATGCCAAAGATAATTAATCTGTAATATATTTTCTTTAACTAGATGATAACTTCCATTCATTTAAAACTGAAAATTATTATCTTTTGCGAAGTTTTTTAAGCAATCTAAGCTCATCACAAATCCAGTTGTTTTGCATTGTCATATTATATTTTAATCCTGGAAAAAGTGTGTTTCAGAATTAAATTCGCATATTTCGGAACTCATCGTTTATCATAGCTCAAAATTTCTAGGCGATATTTTTATGCAATCATCTTATGGCGTAACTCTTAATTTAACTAATGAGGCAATCACATTGTATTTTCTACCCGAAATATTCATTTCATTAAACTATTTCTTAGTGTTTCGTTTTCTATGCATAAAAACATACAGTAGCTAAAATAAAAAATATATATATATATTACTTTTTAAATAATCTAAGCTTATCACGAATGCAGTTGTTTTGCAAGTTGTCATATTATATTTTAATCCTGGAAAATGTGGATTTCAGAATTAAATTCGCATATTTCGGAACTCATCGCTTATCGTAGCTCAAAATTTCTAGTCGATATTTTTATGCAGTCATCCTACGGCGTAACTCTTAATTTAACTAAAGAGGCAATCCCATCATTGTATTTTCTACCCGAAATATTCATTTCATTAAACTATTTCTTAGTGTTTCGTTTTCTGTGCTTAAAAACATGCCGTAGCAAAAATGAAAAATTTTACGATTAACTTTCTTTTATATTTTATGTTTTGTATAGCATGAACAATTTTCGCAGTAAATTCAAGTTTATTTATTTTTCGTTTTTTGTTTCTTTTCAAATTTGATTCTTGACAAAATATGTCGAGAAAATTTGATCTATTATAATTGATAATAAAAGACAACCTTTTTTAGATGTTTCAGAATTTGATTACGTGTTCCCGGTTTTGAAAAACTGTAACGTTGCCTAGATGTCACGTAATCACAATCAGTCTTTCTGTCTCTTACTTTACTTTGTTTCTACCATTTAAGTTTCAGTAAATATCGTGTCTTTTTTTTCCGCGATGTTTTTCTCTGAATATCTATCGTCATTTAAGGATCTTTCAATCAAATATTCTTAATACTGAACTGCACACAATTACATTTATTTAAATCCTCAATCTAATACATTTTATCTTCGTCAATTTTCATAACCCATACATTTCAAATTAAATTAGCAATCAACACAAATAATTTTGCTCCATTCTAAGAAAATTGCAAAACCATAAAACATATACTTTTCAATCAAGTTCTATTTCCAATGCATTTGTATTTTTGTAGTGGTACGTTATAGCTATTTCTATTTAATCCAAAATTCACAAATCACAGTCTGGACTTGAAAGGATAAAGTGGCTGCAACTGCGAGTCTAAAGTAAAGAGTGGCACGCAAAATAGCCATCTGTATTGCACCAGAATGCTTGGGATTTAATCTTTTAATGTCACGGTGTGATCATGCTTGTCTTGCAGCTGTGATATTTTCTTGTTTTGCCTTCATTAACGCCAGTGCTTCTACAAAACTCCATATGCTATCTTAATGTGGTAAGAGACAGTAACTACACTTATGTTCGGTATTTTAAAATCTATGTATTTAAGCACGTCCATTTAGGGATCAAATTTTCAAAATTTCATGCGAGTTTAAGGTAAGACTATAATGAAATAAATTTTATGTAAATATTTCAAAAGTTTATTGTGAATTTCATTTATGCTTTTTAATCGCATGCACATTTTATGTCTTAAATTAATTCTTTTAAAAATAAAATTATGTCTTGGTAAAATTATGGTAATCTTCATTAAAAAGTCCTTGTTAGTGCGCTTAGAATTTATAAATTTTATTTTTATTATAATGTATTTTTTGCATGCCCATAATGAAATATTTTGTTTTAATACATAAACTAAAACCTTTAACACGTTTTAACGCACAAATACGTACAAACATGGCACAAAAAAAACCACATACGGCCGTTTCGAGGATTCTTGTATCCCTTTCCTCAGTGCAAAAAAAAAAAAAAAAAAAATTAAAATGGGTTTAAAGAACCTCTCAGTTATAGCCCCAAATGCTGGCTTGATTGAAAAGGTCAAAGCAAGAGTTTATATATCTTAAAGAAATTTATTTTGTTTTAATATAAATAATGTTATTTTATTATTTTGTTTTAATTACAAAAATAATAATTATTTTTCATTTCATTATTTTTGGAGGGTGGGGGTGGGGGATATTTGTTCATTTGTAAAAAAGGCTGTTTTAAATAACAAAGATCATTTTTTATGTTTTTTGCTTGATTAAATTATGTAAAAAGAAAGTTTTATGTAAATAATTCAAAAGTTTATTGTGATTTTTATTTATGCTTTCTAATCGCATGCACATTTTATGTCTTAAATTAATTCATTTAAAAATAAAATTATGTCTTAGTAAAATTTATGGTATTCTTCATTAAAAAGTCCTTGTTAGTGTGCTTAAATTTTATAAATTTTATTTTTATTATATTGTATTTTTTGCATGTCCTTAATGAAATATTTTGTTTTAATTACAAATATAATTATTATTTTTCATTTAATTATTTTTAGAGGGTGGGGGATATTTGTTTATTTGTAATAAGGTTGTTTTAAATAACAAAGATCACTTTTTATTTTATTTTATTTTATTTTATTGCTGGATTAAATTGTGTAAAAAGAAATAGTACCGTGTTTTATAAGTTTGCAGATTCATTTTTGCACAGTTTAAAGTAAATTTTTAATAAAATATTGTACAGCTATATATGATTTTCTAAATATTTTTCTTTACTTTCAAAACTTTTAATATTGTTGAGAAACGAAAAAATGCAACAATTGTTAACAATTTTCTGTTTCAATTATAAACGAAATATGATTTCTTCATGTTTTTCTCGTGTGTTTTTTTCTGTTAAATTGATGAAATAAGATGAAGCCAATTAATTCAGTCATTAAAGTCTTTAATGGTTTTTCTAATAAAGCATGACATTTTTATAAGTATATTACCTTACTTTCATCATTTTTAATTAATATTTCTGTGAAAGAAAAATATTTAAAAAATTGTTAACTGTATCAGATCTTTTCAATTTAATTATGAACAAAATATTATTTATTTATTTATATTTTGTAGTTTGCTGATTAAATGATGGAATGAAAAGAACATCGTTGGAAAGATTTTTAGCTTATTAATTATATTCTGGATATTTTTATTTAGGCGTTAAACATAAAAATTTTAAATTTAAATTGGAGGTTTCAAATACAATGCAATAATTACACAGGAAGGTGACTAATGTTTTTTGAGAAAATATAGCTTTTATTTATGTTATCTGTAATAAAACGTAGTACTTAAACCTATTTTAGTTAAAAGCTTACTTCACAAGAAAAAAAAACTAAAGTCATTTATTTTGACCCGCTTGGAACATCTAAATAGTGAGCGGGATGGTGTGTATATTTAACCAATCTTTTGGTCAACCTTTAAGCCAACCTTACTCATATTGCTCTGAAAAATCTTTCTTTTGGAAGCTTCTTTTTTTTTTCATTTTTTTTTTCATTTTCTTTAAAAAAGTGGGAAACCAACGGAAACAATTACAACACTGAACTTCACTGACTTTCATTCATGGCAGAATAGACCCGCAAACTTTGAACATTTCATCTTCATAGAAAACACATACAATAATCAAGTAAACTAATTAATTTAAATTAATGGGTTCATTTATAGGTTAACTATTAAGCATATTGTTATTTAATATTTAATATTTTGGATTTATTATATAGCACCACAGTAAATGTGTGGTGATATTATTAAAATTATTTTTCAAGCCATTCTCAATAGCAATAAATGAGAGATGGAAAAAAATATCAGATTTTTTTATTCAGTATGACTATTATTTTCTAAATAATATTTATTCATTTATTTATTTACACATGTCTAAAAAAGTATTTTTTCTGCTAAATTTCTTAGTTTGACATGTGTAAAAAGTTTTGCTGGGGCATCTAAGAAGCGTGCACATTCAAACAAAAATTGTTATTAAAAACGATTCTCCATATCAAGGAAATATCTAACTCTAGAATGTATGCATGAAAATAGTAGCACAGAGAGCCCAAATTGAGAAACTTCACATTTTACTCTCTTTTGTTTTACAACAATAATAAAAATAATAATTATTATATATTTGTAGTCTGATAAAGAGTATACATTGTTAAAAAATAACAATAACGTTACAGAAAAATACTTAAAACCTAACTGACAGTACATAAATGGTTATTTTACAGAAAAAAAGTTTATGTTGTACAAACTTTTTCTTATTTTAACAGTCAAATACTACATTTGACATTTATAACCAAATTTTATCGATGTTTCAGCTGACAGTTTCTTACGTAAAATCAGCATTTTTTTTCTGTTCATACATTGTCAAGAACTATTTCGTCAAAATACGTAAACAGGACCGGCATAAAGTTGCCGGAACACCCATGTGATGGAAGAGAATTTTCTGCTACTTGAAGAAATTTCTGTCTTTTGAATTGGAGATTTGAAATTTTTAGCTTAGATTTGCGATTTTTTCGTAATTTGAGGAAAACCGACATACGTAAAAATTCCGTTTCTAACACGGAAATGTACTGAACAGCAGTGTTGCCGGAACGTCCCTGTGATTGACAGGCATGTTAGGGAGATTGGGATTGGAGGATTTCAGGTACTTTTTACGTTATAGTGAAGAAATTTCTGTATTTTGAAAGAAAATGGGCAAAACAAAGCGGAAATTTTCGTGTTTATAACGAAATATAATCAACGGAATAATTCGTTCAATTCAGGAATTTTGTTTGACAGCGTAGGAGGTGTTTTATTTAAATATTTTAAAGTCATGTTGTAGATCCATCCTAGAATTTGTAAACATTAGTTGTTAAACTCATTGCTTGGGAATGGCATACGATGCTGGATTCAAATGTTGTACTCAGAAAGTACAATAGAATTTTGTCCAACAACTAATAGTTAATGTTCGCTATAACATTTCTTTTTCAGTATCTGACCTCTGATTGCAGGTTATTTTTATATCTTCCAATGGCTGTTGTAGATAACCAACCAGAAGGTTTCCAGATTCTAGGGATGTAATGAATGAGATTTGGGAACTCACTTCAGAGTCTCCTTAAAAATTAATACTGTCGCACTTATTTGTATACTTAAGCGAGTTACAAGAAAATATGGAAAGTCGCCAATGTTATTTAAAACTACAGTAAAACATAATGCGAATTCTTATCTTCATAAAAAATGTAAAACAGAATAGACCTTTACTCATTACATGATTGCACTTGCTTGAAATTAGACTGGATTGGAAGAGTTTCTTGGACGAATAACAATAGAAAAGCAGGAACGGTCCAAATTAACTGTGAACGAAGGTTAAATGAGTTTTGATGACACCTAATTGATAGACTCTGAAAAAGCATATTTATCCTGTTGATGTAATAGAATTTAGAGATAAAATACTACATTTTTCTAACAGGTATCTGACACTCATTTATGTTTTGATAAAAAATAAAACTGACCGATTTGTTAGACTTACTAATGTGTAAATGCTGTTATAGTAAATGTAATATTTCAAGGAAGAGAAATAATATTCTTTAACGATTCAGTTCCCTTATAGTGGTTAATGGTTTAAGTCAGCGCTTTTCAATCTAAAGCCTTTTTTCTCCATTGCTTTCTGCAGCACAGTATCGTTAAAGATCTCTCGTGTGTATATATATACAATGCAATTAGTATGCCACAGATATTTAAATAAATTAAAATGTTACTAAATAAAATACTTCATATATTATGTATATGTAATAATTATATAATTACTTTTCTAACATATAACATTTACATATCTAACATATCTCGCATTTATCTATGTTTCCATATAAAATAAAACTATCCTGTTTTTTTAATTTAATAAAATGTAAATGCTTTTAAATATTGTATGAAATGTAACAGATTAAGGAGTTGCACTATATTTCTTCAACGCTCGGGTTCTTTTAATGGTTAATGGTTTAAGTCAGTGCTTTTCAATCTTTATGTATGCCCTCTTTTTCTGTATTGATTTTTGCCGCAGTCTTCTTTTAAAATGTAACAGCTATAAAAAACAATGTAATACATATTCCACAGCCATATTTTTGAATTATAGCGTTACATGATTTCTGTGACTAACGTAATAATTATATTAGAAATATTACTGCTTGTTTATTATAAATGTTTTTATTTTCATATAAACTAAGAGTTTTTTAAATTTTTGTCATACTTTTATTTAGAATACCTCGCGTTCTTTGTAGCTCACATTTATCAATTTAAGAACCCCTGTTTTATGTAAGCAAATTTCCGTCTTGAAAATTTGCAGTTTTAGTGCATTATAAATTTTGCACACACAAATAAAGTCAAAGTAGGTTCACCAAGGTACTGGATTATGCTTGCTCAAACAATAGAGAAAATATTCATTTTGATTTTCCATTTGATTCAACTAATTGATTTCTCCCGAATAGATAATTTAATTTTCGTATGTCAATTATCCTCTAGAGAAGCACTGACGATACATTCACTCTTCATTTCTATAGGAAGACATGATAAGGCTATAGCTACACGAAAACAGTTGTTATTTATGACCACAATTCTATATATTGTCGTTAGGTATCCATAATTGTTATGTCAATTGTAAATTCCATTTCTTTGCGTTTAACGGCATTTAGGGTCCACAACATCACAAGACACCTTAAATACAAATTTCTGTTGCTCTATCTTGAAAAATATATGAAATATGAGTTAAGATGTGTTTGGGAAATGTGTCAATACTAAAAATAAATGCATTTTGAGGATTCAATGATATTGAGGCTACAGATGTTAAAATGATGATAATTTATTGACGAGAATAACAATACTCATCAGGAAATCCATAAATATATAGTTTTATTGCTATATTTTGCGTGCATGAAGTAGCAGATGAGAGACTTTCAACTTTAATCATAAGTATGGCCCCTCAAAATCACAGATTTTACATATTTGCAGAAAAACTTGACATTTATTGGTCAGAAGTGAATGAAAATGTATATTGGGAGTTTCCGACTATTCAGATTCTAATAGTAACAAAAAATATATGTTTCTATTTATGAATGTTTAACATACGTTTTATTAATTCATAAATAATATTTGAAAATCACGTATTCTGGTATACGCGTTGGGCTCATCTCTTGAGTGAGTAGTCATGACACTGTATAAGTAACAATAAAAACTATTTATTTAAAATCAATAAGAAATTAGGTTTGCAGTAGAGCGGGCAAAAATGAATTACGATGATCAGATTTAAACTCAGACTCTTCAATAATAAAAGAAGGGGGTGAACTAATCCCAAGATTTCAGTGTATTCTATCACTAACTCTCAATAAAGATTACTACATATATTTCCACTCGTAACTATGCAAATGTCACTAATACACAATGTCACTGGAAACACTGAAACATATATATATATATATATATCACTTCAGACAATGTCTCTAGCTAGAAGGTAATCCCGCGAACGCCAAAACTCTTTTACTCAAATACGTAGATTTAACTTCTTACCAAAAGGAAACTTCCTCAGATAACACGGAACGTCGAAATCTCACCGCACGTGGCAGAAATGCAAACTCCAAGTTTCAAAGCGAAAAAGTTCCAGCCTAGCTTTCCTTGAAAGACAGAACTCGACCAAGTCCGCTCGCTCCAACTCTTACTCGTATTCATACTCTCCAGTTGACCACAGCAAGCTAATAGCATATAACCGCACAAAAATAACCGCGCCGATCAGATTCAGGGAGATACAATCATACTTGCGAAAGTAAGAGAAACGGCAGATAGATGGCACTTTCACGCACAAATTTTAAGTCGAACAAGACGTTCACAACAAAAACTAGGCTACCCTCACAAGAGAGTAGCTAGGCACTTCCATAGTATTTATCCAAAATATGCATGCATGTATGGTTTGGGCTTTTACAATCTATATATATATATATATATATATATATATATATATATATATAACAAAAAGTAATACATAAATTATTGTTTGAGTTATGTCGCATTAACGGACGTTTATCTTTAACATATAGGTCAATTTTGAATAATTTGTATCTAAATAACTTAACATTTTTGCATATATATAAGTTTTGAACTTTTATGCTTTTTGCAATGCAGAACTTAAATATGCAATAAAATGAAGGTGTTGCTATTGACTTTTTAAACATCTGGTTATATTTTAATATGCAGAGGCCAACTTATAACAAAATAAACCACATACAATTATAAAAAACTTTATACGAATCAAAATGGCAATTTTCTTTTTTATTTGCATTAGTTAGAACTGAAATTATAGCCGTCGTTCGAATATGCTTTTCCCGTACTGTACATGTTCAATTTATGCTGTGTAAAAGTTAAAAGAACATTCATTTCACAACTTCCTACTTTTTACAAATCGCAGACCGTGGTGTTGATGACAGGAACCACAAGTACGAAGCAGTTTAACTTTAACTAAAATCAATAAATATGTCTGCAAGCCTTCGAGTTTATTTATACAAAACACTTTGAAAATCCGTTTTGTTTATTTTGACTGAGTGGTAAAGGCTCACCTTGTAAGACGATTTCAAGAAACTTTTGTAAAAACTAGGAAATAGACAGCGGATTTTTTACGTTATAAAAATACATCAGTATTTTTATGCATTTTTATTTTTAAAAATATAAACTTTAAGCTATATTTTTAAAAGCGTAATATTTATGTCATAAAATTTCCCAATATTGAATTTTTTCGAGATATTTTTGTAACAAATAATTTTGCATGAAGAATAAATCTGACTTGAAAAACCTCTGTTACAGATATTAACTTTTTACTAACAGTGATGTATAGCCATCTTGTACTTTAAATTAAGCTCACTACCAATAGAATATCAATTACAATTAACCACACAAAACAAAATCTCTAGTTCCTTATTTCTTTCAATTTTAAAATTTATTTTTTTAATTTATTTTTTTTAAATAATCATCTTGTTGAAAATTAAAATTTTCAATCCGAGAAAAAAAATTCCAGCAAAATAGAAACAATACTAATATAGCTTCAAGAGCAATTACTTGTCCAACCTGCTGTCCAGTGAATGAGGCCCGACCGAGAATCGAAAATTTTCTTAAAATATTCAGATTTTTATGTAGTTTTTTTTAATTTGTGGATTCCATAATACATTTAGTGGAAATGTTGCTTCAAGATGATGTGAGTATAAATTGATTGTTAAAAGAATGCGTTCATTGCACTTAGTGTATCACAATGATTAGATAAAACATATGACAACGCTTGTATATCCAGATGACTATGTCTGTCTGAAATTTAAAATAAACAAGTTCAAAAAGCATATAAGATATGTTGAAGACATAAAGCTATCATTTTGAAGGCTTGGGATTTTAATACATTCAATAAAGTCTAGTTTGCTCTGCTTGCCAAAAAGAGTATATTTAAGGTTCTGAACTGAGAACTCACAAACTATATCCTAGTAATGTTCCTGAAATTGGGTGATCTACGATTGAATATTTGATATATTGTACCTTTAGACACTTCTTAAGTACTTTTATTAACGTCCCTCGAGTTTTGGTAGAGCAAGTGCGGGTCGAGAAAACCTGACTTAAGGCCTAGGACTTGGCTCACTTTTGGGTGTCCAGCTCCGAAGCTGTTGGAGGACCCCGGCTCGTCCCCAAGTGCAACGTGGTGATAATCACCACACATCTCAATGGCCTATGTCATCATTCACTTGGGTTCAATGGGAGTGATACGCAGGTGGCGGTGCTCCCGCCTGTCGCAGCGCATACAGGAGGACCCTCCTGGTCGTGCGCGTTATAGGTCCCTCAGGACTTGGGTGCGACGGTTGACGTGCCTGGCGGCGCAGCTCAGTTTTACCTTTCCAAGATGGAATGCTGGATTTGCTGTTTCCTGGCAGGATTTGTTGTCACTTCGGCTGGGCTTCGCCCAGGTTTTAGTACCGATTTGGGATCACTCTGATCCTGGTACGATTTTACTTCACTTTTTTTACCATTCCAAGAAAAAATTCAAATGTTTTGGGTGTCTAACTTGAATCAACATAATATTGTATGGCTAGTCAATGTTCTAGGTCTCTGTTCCATAAGTTTAAAAGCATTCAAAGGAATGTCATTCAAAAAAACGAAGTCAAAGATTACAAGACATTTTTACTTAACAACTATTGTTAATGTAAGTACATTGTTTGTACGGCAGAATTATTTTTTCTCTCTCAAATGCGACTCGGTACAAATTTTCTCCCGAAAGATGTGCCACGAGGAAGTCAAAAGGTCGACACCGCTACTTTACAGCGATTCTCGTCAGGCTACGCAGAAGGCGTATATACATATATATTTTTTGGAGTGAATTTTTGGTACTTGTTTGTTATAGTGGCCTTGGCATAACTCAGTCTTAAGAAATTGTCGCTATAAGTCGTCTAAATAGTTGAATGAACGTTGGTATTTTTTCTTAAAATCACAGACAGACACTCCATTTTTATACATTAATATAGATATTTAATGCATTCTTGAATTTTAAAGTTAGTGAGTCCGTTTTGAAACACCCTGTATTTTTGTGCACGAAAGTGAAGCACGAAAGCTTCCACTTTCATTCTCTGCAACTATCTTTAGTATTTTTGTCTCCTAAATTTTATTTAAACCATACCTGAAGTCAATTTCATTACTTCTTTTAATCATTGTACATTTCTTCCCACATCTCCTTTATTTCATAATTTAAAATGTTGAATATAATAAAATTCGAGGAAATTAAATTTCATTAATGAATTTGTCAATATTTTATTAGAAGTGAACTTTTTTTAATCCAAACAATAATTATTTTGTATTCATTAAGCGAATTTTTAAGCCAGCAAGCTTTCTCCATCAATTAGCTTCGTATAATTATATTTTTAAATCGGTATTTCTTATAATTAATAATTTAATTTGGAAGTAAGAAATATAAATAAAGATCAAAACAAAAAAAGGAGTATTTATTAATTAATAATGTGGAAGAGAAAGGAGAACCTATGAAATGAATTTTGGTGAATAAGCTATTCTAAAAATAGCTTCGCCTTACATGAAGCACGTACAAGGGTCATATTATTGTTAACAAATTAAAATGTTTTTTAATAGATAGTGAATAGCGTGTTAGTACAATAATGTATTTGTCTGTGGAAACATTAATATAAAAAGTGAAACAAAAAATTCGAAAGAAAAGTCTATAATGAAACACTGAAAATTCAATAATGCAATATTTTATTTATGATGTATTGGAAAGGATAATGAATTTTCTAAAAGGTATATTTTGTATAGTTTCTTATAAATGCGATTTTTTTTTTATTTCAGTGTGCATCAGGTCTTTATACTACAGAGAAAATACAATATAATTTTAATGCTTTCATTTTTAACATCATTAAAGAAATTGTATTTTTTTGTAAAGTTCATAAAGAAATATTTTGAGGTTTATATTATTATTCATTAAAAGAATATTAATATCTTATCAGATAAGAGAAATTCAAATAGAAAATAAACATTAATGATTTTACTTTAAGAACAGTTAACGAACAACAGTTAGGAACGAACTTTAACTGTCTGTGAAATTAAAGTCTAAATAAATTTTAAAAACTGAACTTTTTTTTTATTATAATGACATTTTAACAATTAGAAAAAATTCAGCTGTCCAATTTAAAATCAGAAAAACTTCACGTCTAAATAAATAAGTACAGACGATTTTTATTGTAAGGACATTTCAACAATTAGAAATAAATTTTAGCTGTCTGTTGCAAAAAAAGAGAAATTCAAGCCAAAATAAATAAATATTGACAATTGTTTATTGTAATGACATTTCTACAATTACAAATATACTTCTACCGTCTAATTAAATTCATGTCTAAATAAATATAAATATTGACCGATTTGTAATGTAATGACATTTCAACAATTAGATACAAACCTTAACTGTCCAATATAAAATCAAAAAAAAAAAACTTTTCATCTAAATAAATAAGTTACTGACTATTTTTAATGGCATTTCAACAGATAAAAACAAATTTCGGTTGTCTGTTACAGACAATAAATGTTTAAGACAAAATAAATAAATATTGTCAGTTATTCTTTGTAATGGCATTTCAAAAAATAAAATATTCATCTACTCTCTGATTTAAAATAACAAAAAATCAAGCCTAAACTATTAAATATTCACAATTTTCTATGGTAACGACATTCCAGTAATATTTAATGTGCTTCTGTCTAGTTTTAACAAGATGTATAATTTCCGTTATATTTTTAAGATTAATTATCAATTTATAATGCATGAATATGTTATTGTTATAATTAACCTTTTCTCTAATAAGGAGGAAAAAATATTACAAAAATTAAATGTGAAAATTACTTATATATATATATATATATATATATATATATATATATATAAGTAGTTGGTGTAGCAATCCGATGTTTGACATTTGCATGGCATGAGATCTTTCTATTTTACGAGAGAAAAAAATCTAATTTAATTTTTCATTTAGAAAAGATTTAGAAAATTAAATTTATTAAATTTTTCATTATAAGCATGAAATTATGTTTACAATGTAAATGAACTAAAATTTACGAAAATTACATTTTGCATTTTGCGTGATTTTGATGCAATTATAGTAGAACTAGCGGCCCTCCCTCGCTTTGCTTCGGGTTAACCTTGAAAACCTTCATCTCTTTGTGTTTTCTGTAGACCTTTTTAATGTGTACAATAATTAGTACATTATTTTGATAAATCTTGTAGGGTTCAGCCTGCGTTTGCAATGTATAAGCGGAAAAAATGAAATTATTTACGACATCACATTAAAAACCTCAAAAATAACAGTATTTCTCCACTATTTAATGGATATACATATAAACCTTCCTCTTGAATCACTCTATCTATTAAAAAAAACCGCATCAAAATCCGTTGCGTAGTTTTAAAGATTTAAGCGTACATAGGGATATAGGGACAGAAAAAGCGACTTTGTTTTATACTATGTAGTGATACCTTTATAAGAAAAGGGCGAAATACGGGCAGTAAAATTGTCTTGGCCGAGATGATTTTCGATAAAAATTTGGAGAACTTGCAATTTTTTCCAAGTTAATGTTCGTTTACATGCCTAACTTGTCTAAGCGATTTGATCCATGCGAGTATCCTCAAGTTCTGCAGTGCGGATTGCTATGGTTTGGACAAAAACTTAATCTGAGTATATACACTGGTTGTACACTGAGAAAAATGACACTTTCAAATCTGAGTAAATCGATGTTTTCATTTTGTTATGAAACTTTTTGTTTCAAATATGAAGACCCAATTCTTTCAGTTCTGAAATACCAGAAATACTCAGACTATTGAAACATGGACATACTCAGAACTGAGCACGTAGAGATCAGTTCATACTCATTTTTGAAACATGGACATATTCAAAAACGATTAGAATCAGTTCAAACTCCTTTTTGAAACATGGACATAATACTCAAAAATGAGCACACAGAAGTCAGTTAAAACTCATTTTTGAAACATGGACATACTCAAAAATGAGCACATAGAAGTCAGTTCATACTCATTTTTGAAACATGGACATACTCAAATATGAGTACATTATGTTTTATTCTTGAGTGTGTGCATGTTTTCAGAAATGAGTATATACATGTTTCAAACTTGAATAATTCTGATTCGGAGCCATTTTGACTGAGCGACCTACTCACATTTGAGTATTTTTTTTGCTCAGTTTTGAAAATGTCATTTTAGAGTGTACGTATAGTCAGACTCTGTGATCAAAACTTCATGTTCTATCACACTCCATTTATTTACATTTTAAATAACTTCAAAAAATTATTTCTTATTTCTTCTTCTTATTTTTTACGGATAAATAATCTCAAAATCTTTCAGCTTTTTGATAATAATTTTAGTAAATGTGGAATTAAGTCATATGAATACTCTTTGTAGTATATTTTTTAAGAGAATGTAAACTAAAAATCATTAAATCGATTTATTCAGACAAAATAACAATAAAGATATTTGTTCACCATTTTGGATAGCAGACGATATTCCATTATTTACATTTTTCTTTCCTTTTTTCCCAAAAATGGAGTAATTTAGTTGTAATTTTTAGAGAAACTTCGTTAAGAATTACAAAAATATATATATTGGAAATTAATTCAAATTTTAAATTTCTGGGAGTTTATGTGATATCCTCGGTCCCATGCAGATAATTGGTGTTAATTTCATCGCATTATATGATCCAGGGGGAGTAGTTGTGACATACAAACTGAAAGTCTGAATTTAATACAACAGATTCTTCTAAAGTGATGCTTAAAAAATATATGCAGCTTGGTATAAAAATTCTATAAAAACACGTAAATTTCAGGGTATAAAAAATTTTTCAAAATTAACTTTTATTCCAGAATTAATAAATTAGATATCTTTTTTTAGGCAAATTTACGTAAAAATTAAATATTTTGCAGTGTTAAAATAGCAGTATTATTTGAACAGCTATGAAAAAAGAGACTCATAACTGAGAAAGTAAATAAATACATAAATAAATAAAACCTGATTCTTCATCAAAATTCTCCAATAAATATAAAATGATTGATATTCTGTAATTTTACCTTCACTCTAAAATAAAATCAGGGAATTGAACAAATTTTTCCGTTGGCTATTTTTTTTTTTTCGCTAAAACACAAAAATTTCCGGTTTAATTTGCTTCGCTTCCCGCAAAATACGGAAAACTCACCAATCTAACATAAAATATACCTGAAATTCTCCAATCTAAGTCTGCAATTTCTTCAAACCACAGGGGTGTATCGGCAACTGTGCTGCGTGTTACTTTTCCTTATTAGAAACGGAATTTTTACGTATGTGCTTTTCCTTCAAAACACGGAAAATTCAAGAAATGAAGGTCAAATGTTCATTAAATTCCGGCAACTTGCTGTCTGTATTTTTTACGGTTTTTGACGAAATTTATTTTGAGAGTGTTATTTCGGATTAAAAAAATTATTTCAAGTTTTTAAGAGTTACATAAAATAATGTTTATAATAGCTTTAAGTATCCTTTTCACTTTCTCATACACAAATTTTACAATAAATTAGTTAATTTAAATCGTAGACATATTTTGAATTCGCTAGAAAATTATCTTCGCATTGATATACTGAGTACCCCATAAGTCGTTCACATTTTAAAAAATTGTATCGGAGTACGGTTTGCACCATAAGACATAAAAAGTGTAATTTTTTCTTGTGGTTAAAAAAAGATATAGTTAAAATTTTCACCGATAGGTGGCGCAGTTAAAGTCCGCACATACTATAAATACATAAAAAGTATTGCGATAATACAGCAGGTATTTATTTGCGCTTGAGAACATACATTCTCAAGCGCAAATAAATACATGTTGTATAATCTCAATATTTTTTATTGTTTTTACCTTAATAGGGCCATCTGTTGGTGATAGTTTGAACTATATTTTATAATTATACCTTTAAAAACCCGACTTTATGACAAGAATCAGGTGTAAAATGCACTCCGATACGGCAATTTGATAGATTTACATGTTTTTTTTTTTTTTATGTGAGCAGACTTATGTTGTACCGTTATTATTTCTTAATTTTAGCTTTAAATTAATTTTCAAAATGTATTTAGGTGCACAAAATGCATGCATACATCAAGTGTTGCAGTACTTTTGCACCGAGCTATATATCACACAACATCCATAACTCTATCCATAAAATCAGTGGTAAGTTTTAAAAGTTTCGCAGAATAGATGTAATAAATGAAAGCAAAATAAATGATGATTCACGAATGTAGCTACATAAATACAATACAGGACTGAACAGCAAAATGAAATAGCGAAAATTAAATGGCATTTCTCACGCATTCTTATAAATATGAATTCTGAAAGACGTTGCATTCTTTGTCTCTCATTTTTTCGGCAGAAACGTGGTATTGTGCAACTAATCCAAAATTCATTTGGAGAAGCATAGTAAAATGTTGCATGATAATATACATCCAGTATTTTGTAAAGTTGGCATATATTAACGGGTCAGGTAACCTTTGAACTTACAAAATACATGAAAAAGGTACCTCTATAAAAATTACAGTAACTCCGTAACTAATTGACTTTGAATTATAAAATTTAAAATACATATTCATAAAGGTTTATTTTATAAATTAAAATTCTCCACAAATGTATCACTCATATAAAACGTTTAAATTTATTTAAAAATATAATACAATTTTTACGAAAAAATTATTTTTGCATGTATTGAGCGCATGATTTTTCACATTTGAATTTCTAAACCCAGCCAAAAATGTTTTAATGAGTACATATATAATACGTTCTCAAAATGACCTACGATGAAAAAAAATAAAATGTGTAGTTCCTGAGAAAAAATTTTTAAAAAGAAATTCGAAATATCGAGGTTTTTTTAATGCAAAAGTAGTCATAAATTATAAACTTGTTACTTGAGAAACATAATAATAGGTCATTTTGTGCATCTGTAGGGTTAAGACATTCAATCAAAATTTCATGAAATTCTAACCAACCATTTTTCAGAATCGTGTGCGCAATGACCAAAATCGCCGTTTTGAAAAAATTGACTTCAAAGATTAAACTACCTCTTGATCATATAAAAAAAAAAGCTCAGGCTATTTTAGACATAACTCCTCTTTTAAAGTGAATTTTTTGCATGGGGTTTATTTTAAAATGTTCCTAAAGAATCATATTTAATTATAAGCTAATAAAAAAATTTTCGAATTTTTGACACTTTAAAGGTTACCTGACACCTTAAGAAAAAAGGTCAATAAAATCAGTATTTTTGAAATATTTGGAATAAATATGAACCAATAATAACAATTATAATATCAAACGAAGTAGAAATAACAACAACAATATATCGAGACATTGTAATCAATAGGAATAAGAATGATATCAGTATCAACAGGAATTACAAATAAATAGTAATAAATCTTATCCAATATGGATGAAATGATGGCATAATATTGGAGCAATATAGGTGAGATACATGGAAAACGTAGGAATCCAACAGGAATTTAAAATAAATAGAATTTACAATAAAGGAGTCATCATTTTTGCATTATTAACTTATAATCTATTTTCAAATTTTTTGTAGTTTATTTATTTTTTTATTGTAAAAACATTAAATGCAGTACAAGATCAATAACAATGGGCTTTTAGAAATAGCATTTGAGACCTAAAAATTCCCTTGAAGACCTACAACCACCGACTAAAAATATGAAATATTTGGCATAAAAATATAAATTTGTAACTATCACAGGACATTACTTAGCACCAAAATAAATATACATTTTTTAAATAAAAATATGAATGACAGAAAATAACACTCATACTCATTTTCTTATAATTCTCTATACTTGATTATTTAGTCGTTGACCTGTGCTAACTAATCTGATCTATACATAAATAGGTATGCAAAAGAGTACAGTGCCACAAAGCTTAAGAGTTCGACGTAAGAGTTGACTAAAAATAATAAAGCTTTTGAATCCAGATGCTTAAAATGATGATAGTGACACATTCCGGAGGGGAAAAATAAGGAATAGGTAGAGATCAGTAAATTTCAAGTATTAGTGTTTTTAGAACAAGCGGGAGATATGAATAAGGTTTAAACTGTTAAATCAACTTAAGCACCTGTTTCCTTTAAATTTGTTTAATATATTCCTCTCCTTTAATATAAATCCCTTAAACCTACAGATTTAATGTGTAAATAAATGACGTACTTATTTGTCTCGAAGACTTACAGAAGATTTCGAAAACGAGAACATCAAATTCTGTGTAATTAGTCATGATTAAAAAAACTACAATGGAATACAAGATGGTGAAAAAGTTTTCTTGTTCAAGTAAATAGTCTTGGTAACAAATCATTGCTATTAGTCCAATATTACTCAAACATTACTTTATTTAAAAATGTGACTGTGTGTTAATGTAAGTTAATGCTAAAATGTGATATAAATATGACTTTGGTGTGTTAAACAGTTAAATCATCTTAATCATCAGTTCCTTTAAATTTGTTTACTATATTCTTCTTATTTAAATGCAACTCCTTTAAATTTACGGGCCCACTCAGCCCAACGGTTTGCATGGGAGGACCCAAAATAAGGAGTTTGGGTATATGTTTGGCGGTTAGATACCAGCGGGATGACTATGCAAGATTTTCAGGGTTTTCTTGTACGAGAACAATAATTCGGGCCACTTTCCTTTCAAAAGGCCTTCCTGAATTCATCCCTCTTATAGAAATATGGCCGATGCTTTGTAAAATAGCGCCTTCCTTAAATCTACATAAAGTGTCCATAAAGGAAGTGCTTATTTATCTTGAAAAATTACAGCAGATTTCGAAAGTCAGACCCTGAGATTCCGTAGAGTTAGAAACATGATAAAAATAAAAACCTATAGAATACAAAATTGTGTAAAATTTGTTTCGTAAAAATTTGTTCAAGCAAATTTTCCTGGGAGCAAACAATTGTTGGCCCAATATTATTCCAACATCATTTGTATTGGTTTGAAATATTTGCCCAATGTTTAGAATTATTTATTCGAAATATTTGTAAACTAATAATGAGGAAGCACTGGCATTATATATTGAAAAGAGTTACTAAGTAGTTTAAAAAAAATTGCACAAACATAGAATTTTGCTGGAACTACACTGTTCAAAACAATTAAAGGATATTGCAGTTTTAGGTGGATTTTGTATCTGGGAAACTTTTTAGCTGATTGATACATGGTCGACAGACATAGTAGGTTATATGAGAATAAATTACACATGTTTGGCAGAAAAACATGCATTTTATTGCGCATTTGTGTACAAAAGGAAAAAAAACACAATTTGTGCATATGAGAAAAAAAGAATAAGAAAAGGTGTTTTCTTCAAAGAAAATCATTTTCAGTAGGGGGTATGGTTCCCACGGGCGGCCAGCAACGTTGAACACCTTTGAGACATGGACTCAATGAGGCTATTAATGACGAGTTGGGGTATTCTGCCCCACTCTTCCAGAAGAGATCTTTCCAGTTCTTGGAGAGTTTGTGGGGGTTGTTGGCGGCCAGAAACTCGTCTTCCTAGAGCGTCCCAAACGTGCTCGATTGGATTCATATCTGGAGAACACGCTGGCCATTCCATTCGAACGATTCCTTCCTCAAAAAGGAAATCCTCCACCAGGTTTGCACGATGTGGCCTGCAGTTATTGTCCATTAAAATGAAGTTATCTCCGATTGCTGCAGCGTAAGGGACTACAATAGGTCTGAGGATCTCATCCCTATATCGGCGACCAGTCAGAGCACCATCTCGAATGATGTAGAGGTCAGTGCGCCCGTCAATGGAGATGCCACCATACACCAACACTCCTCCACCGCCAAATCTGACACTTTCGTGCACGAACGCAGGATTATTCCTACTGCCACGGTCCCTCCAGATGAAAATACGCCTATTATCCGGATGCACAGAAAAACGGGACTCGTCAGAAAACAGAATATTGCTCCATTCATTTCTCCTCCAGTTGACATGCTCGGTTGCCCACTCCCTGCGGTCGCGACGATGCCTTGATGTTAATCTAACACATACCATCGGTCGGCGAGCATACAGACCTACAGCATGGAGCCGGTTTCGGACAGTCTGAGTTGAAATCGTGGTGCCTGTAGCCGAGCGAAGGTGTTGTTGGAGAAGAGTAGCGTTCATGTTTCGGTGTCTCCGAGCTGTTAACGCTAAATACCGATCTTCATTGGGCGTTGTTGCCCGTCTACGACCTTGCCCTGGTCTTCGGCCTGCACATCCACTCTCCAAAAAACTGTTCCAGATCCTGGAAATGACACTTTGTGACACTCCAATGGCTTGCGCTACTTCGGCTTGAGTTTGGCACCCTTCTAACCTACCAACAATTCTCCAAGCTTCTGAATCTGTCAAATGACTTCGCTGAGACGTCGTACTCATCGAAACAAAGCAATCACTGAATGCCGATCATCCTTGTCTTCATTCTCTTTTATCCAGTTGAAAGTCAAATTTCATTCGCTGCCGCTGAAGCGACGTTTTTGACGTCGAACTCAAAATTTGCATACACCACAGTTTGAAAACCAGAAAAATTTGCATTTGTGATTCTCTTCTTCTATTTTCGGCAAAAAAAAATTCGTTTATATCTTTATTTTATATAAAACTTCAAATATCCTTTAATTGTTTTGAGCAGTGTATTTACATTTTAATTCAAATATTTTATCAATATTCGCATTCTATTAGAAATATTTCTGGTGTTATACCAACATTTCACCAGTACTGGATATATGTTTACCGCAGCACTCGCAAATACTGTACGAAATATGACAATATATCATCAATATATAACATTATTTTACAGTTACGTTTTGATCGATAATCGAAATTAAAAGTATCTCGAATCCACGTGGTTTGTGAGGTAAAAAACTATGATAATCAAACTAACATCGCAGAAAAAGTATCATTTAAGAGCATCATTATTTTATGAAAAACAATCATAATATAATGATGCATTTAATCTTACTAATTGAATGCATCATTATATTTTAAAGAACTCTATTCTGACTAATCAAGATATATATTAATTATTTTTCAAACAACAATGCAATTCCTTTCATATAAAACTGCGCAGAAAAAGTTTTATCATTTAGTATCAGCGGTTCCCAACCTTTTCTCTCTCACGTACCCCTTTCTTAGTCATTTGATATATACGTACCCCTTCTCGAATAAACTCGGTCCCAAAAATATTTACATATTTTTTTTCTTAGTAATGTTCTTATGTTTATTATTATTATCAATTGGAGCTCTTTTAAGTATTCCAGCTTTCAAAAATTTATGCATTTTAATATACAAAAATATCTAAACAGAAAATTGTTCAAAACAATAAATATTATTTAAAGACTTTACATTAAGCACTCATAATATAAAAAGAACAAAGATACGCCAATTAATATATGTTATTTACCTGATGCCGCCCAGTTCAACAATGAAATGAGACTATTATTTTTTTTCATATTTCTAGAATCACTAGATAGAAAATAAAATAAAAAGGAAAAGAGGCAGAGGTATAAATGTACCGTACAAAAAGTTATCTCACGATTTAGGTGGGGCTAGTGACAACGAATTATTAATCAATTACTAGGTTTAGGTTTTTTCCTCCATTTTGCAAGTAGTCTATTTGAAATTACATAAGTTTCTCTTTGTAAACGAAAATTCTACACCTTTTTTTTTTTAGTTTTCAGTATAACATTTTATTTTTTGCATTTACGCCATTACCTATGTAATTTTGACGTACCCCTAACTGGTCCGGCACGTACCTCTAAGGAACGCGTACCCCAGGTTGGGAAACACTGATTTAGTTGAAGGGTCGCCATCCACACGCTGGTGGGCAAATGTGCTTCCATCGACCTTTTTTCTTGCGTCAACAAAACTTTTATAAATTAATTCGTAAAACATTATATTTTGCACTAATCAGACCATATACAGAGTGTCCCTTCTTATCGTTGATCAATAGTTTTAATATCTAAACCGTTAGTTTTAGAGGTATAGTTCCAATTTCAGAAATCTTTCAGATATGTCCTTCATCACATGAAAACCCATCTACGTCAAAATAGTTATTTTTTAAAAAGCTACGAAATTCAAACTTTTATAAAGTTTCTGGGTCCTATAAATTATAATTGCATTTTTTTTTTCATGGTCTAACACGTAAAGCAGTTAAAAGTCTATTCTTCAACGACGAAAACTTACCGAGTTATCATAAATTGAAATTTGTGAAATTTCAACGATTACCGGCACTAAAAATGGAAAGATGCATTTTTAATGGGAATGTATAAAGATTTAAAAATAACTATTTTGAATTAAAGGGATTTTTATATGATGAAGGACAACATTTGAAATATTTTTGCAATTGGATTTATACATGTAAAACAACGGTTTAGGAATTAGCTATTGATTACCTATAAAAAAAAAGACACCCTGTGTAGTAAATATAGGTTTTCATGGTAAAAAAAGAAAAAGTTCTCAATGTGCATAGTTTTCTTTTATTATTAAAATGAAACAACGTACTTTAAACAAATTATGAAAATGATTCAATTGCATTAAAAATGACAGCATTTTAAAGCATTCTTTCAATTTTTGCATCCTTGGTTGTTGAAAAGAAATTTTATTACCCTGGCAGTTTAAATCTTCCGTAAGTATACATATCTATCTACGTCCATCCAACATCTATATATGTTGGATTATGTATATCTATAGGCAATGTGCATTTTATATACATACGCGCATATAAACTCTGCGTTCAGTGTTGCTGTATTATTATCATTACTATCATATGGGTCATTCCATGCAAAATGAGCAAAAATTTAAAAAAAGTCGTGGCCACATAGTAACCGATTTTAATAAAATTTGGTACACAGATTCAATTCATATTTAAATAGAGCTATTCAAAATATCTTGACAAAAAATTAAATATTTTGGAAGTTCTGGACATTTAAAAAACTTGTGACATAGAATGGCTTGTATGGAATCGTTCAAAGTTGCAAGTTTAAAGTTCCGTATTTTGAAAATTATTTAACATAAATAAAATTTTTTCATAATATTGTAACCCATGGACAGTTATTATCATATTTATTTAGTAATAATAATTTCGTAACACCATGGTTAATCTTAAATTGGTTGTAAAAATTGAAAAATTGAAAATTTTGAGAAAATTAAAAGCGTTAAAAAAAATCGAAGAAATTTAAAAAACATATATGAAATTGATGTACGATGTAATGTTATATATGAAAACCAAATTTCTGAAATTTGGAAGTTGCCAATTATTTTCTTCATCTTCAAAATAGCTTAGAAACTTTTTAAAAAAATTACAAAATCACAATTTTTCCTCTTATGTATATTTAAAAAATCAAATGAAGGAAAACCTGACATTAACAATATTGCAGAAACATAAAGTTCTAAAAGCCCATGATATGCTGAAAATAATTCAAGATTGCCTTTTGATTCCTAACATAAGAGAAATGAGTTCAAAAAGGTAATATTTGTTATGTTCTTTGGGCTATTTCACTTCAAATTTGTGCGCCTTTCCATGCTTTTCTGCCATCTTGCAAAAAAAAATGTAGTGCTGCCATCTATCCAGAGCTTTGATTACTATATAATTGTTTACCCCGTTTAAATCAATAATTTATTCTACTCTACTTTAAAATATTGTTGAGGAAAAATAAACTGAAGGCAAGAATGGAAGTTTCTATATTTAAAATATACGCTTTTATCTATAACGTCAAATAATTTAAAAATTTTAAGATGTTTCCTTCGTGTTCAAACAAGTAATAGAAATATTGATTTTTTTCCCTCAAAATTTTTCATTATTTATTTTTTTCTCATTAAGGAATAAAAAGACAAGAATGAAAGTTTCTATATTTAAAATATATACTTTTATCTATAACGTCAAGCAATTTTAAAATTTTAAGACCTTTCCTTCATGTTTAAACAAGTAATAGAAATATTGCATTTTCCTCTCAAAATTTTTCATTATTTATTTATTTTTCTCATTATGGAATAAAAGGACAGTTACAAAAAAAAACTCCAATCTGTTACTTATTATTCATTCTTAATTATAAATAATTTTTTATATAGCCTTTCCACTCCTACGGCTAATAATGAAAATTGAAATTTCAAGCATGTAGACACAACCTTGATCTTATATCAACTGTTAATGTAAGTTTTAATACTTAAATAAACAATCCTGAAATCTGTTATTTTACATTTACTCATAAATAAATATGATCTACTTATATGCTGATTTTCATTCAAATTTATGACATGTCAGCCACAGCTGATTTGCTCGTTTAGCATGGAATGACCCATATGCATTTCGTGAAAAAGAGCACAATTCCCAAAATTCTACCAAAATGTAGTGCTTGTTACCAAAATGTAGACTGGAAATTTGAGTTTTTCAAAACTTGTTACGCATATTGTCATGTAAACTTTTAATTTAGAGACATGTTAGATTTTAAATTAACATCAAGAGAAATTTTTAACTAATTTTAATAAATCACAAGAAAAAAACGGATTTTTTCTTTAAAACGTAGAATTATTTTTAAATATTTTAATACCTACCAATTTTTATTGCATTCTCTGAAAGGTGCATACATGCTAAGAGTTTTATTCTGTGAATAATCATGATGCTTAGCAAATATTGAAAATGTGAACAAATTAATACTGTAAATAAATTCAGTAATAAATCTATATTATAAAGCAAAAACATGTGCGTGAGTAACACTGACGTCATGTTTACGGTGGCAACACCTGACCAATAAATTTCGTTTTCACTGCAATTAACTTCTAAAAATCGCTCAATTTCAATATTTACTCGTACATCGTCGAATAGACTATATATTTAAATAGAAAATAACCAATATAAACCTATTATAATATGGTCCAATATTGCTTTGTTGCCAGGGACGTCTTAACACACTCGGAAGCTCTGTTTCTCATTGGTTTTTCACATGGCCCTTGCACATGAGTTTATATTTACTTGAGGAGCCTTATATTTTTCTAGAACGTCTTCATTTATGAAAAGTACATGATCATGCGGTTTAAAATAGAATACCTTTATGTTCATATTCTAAATAGATGTTATTGAAATACGACAAAGTCATAACTAAATACCTAAATTTTATGCTATACTACTGTGTTACTATGGAAAATAAAAATAAATTATTTAACATAAAACTAAGCTGATCCATACAATTAAAAGTAGTTGCAGCTATTGCACTTTATTCAGATTGTCCTGTCATTTATTTTTTAAGAAATTTATTTTTTGATAAGTTTATTTGTCAGCCCAGACTTTGGAGAATTGGGGTCCTGCTAGAGATCTGTGTGCGGGCCCGGACCCGCAAGGCATTTATTCATTATGACGATAGAGGAAAAGGGAGTAAATGTAGATAATTTTCCCAAAATCATGAAAAATCTGTCTAGAAATGTGATTTTATTTCCCATGATTAATTTTAAGTTTTAAATCCTTATTATGCAAACATGTACAAAGCTATAAGACAGTTAAAATTATAGAAATATTTGAAATACTTCATTTTTTCTCTAATTATATTTTTAAGTAACATAATAGTATCTTCACTTGAGTATACATATAATGTCTCGTCTTCATTAAAAGCAGAGTCTGAACATGAAACAATATCATTTTCTTTTTTGTTTGCTATTGTACTCTGCGTTACGAAGCATTATATAATACAATATTATATAATACTTAGTAAGATTATATTGGCTAATGATAAGATAGTACGGGTGATCGCAGCTGTATATTTTATTTTGTAAGTGCAAACCCATTATAATTTATTATTTGAAAGAAATATTTTCAGTCTATTTTTAATTTACATTATTGATTTAAAATTTTATTTATTTAAATATTTTAGAATTGAGATTTTATATACATCAATGTCAAACTTAGAAGAACATTAATCCTCTTTAAACGAAGGCCTAATATATATATATATATATCATAGAACTTGTTTGATGTATTTTGATTTCAAATGTATTAGATAGATATTAGATAGATATATAGATAGATAGATACAAGGTGTCCCAAATGAAAGTACACATTTCCAAGAGAGATAATGCAAAACTTAGTCATCATAAAGTCATGGCATCTGGAAAACGTCATAAAAAGATGATGGAGAGTTTTTCTGGAGCAAAAAAATAACAATAATTCCAAAAAACAACCAATAGAAGCCGTGTAATATGTTTGTACTCAATATATAATATGAACTACAAAATTAATTCCGTTTTAAGAGAGCAAAACATGTTCATTAATGATAGTCACCACTCTCTGCTACTATCTGAAATTCTAATATAGCATGTTCAGCGATTGATTGCGATGTATACGTCGGAGTGTTACGCACATGGCGTGCTATATGCTGTCTTTAAGATTGAATAGAAATCTTATGCGTTCCCGCTAGATCAAATCCCCAGAGCCAAAATTCGCTTCGATTCAAATCTGAGGATTTTATAGGTCATGTCGTATGATAATGATGATTTATGATTCTGTCATCAGGAAAATGACATCACTGTAAAAAAAATTGAAATGCTGTGTTACGATTCCATATGGTAGCAGACAATGGTTTCTACCACATTCAACATGTGAAAAATTATGTAGTTCATGTTATAAATTTTATGCACAAATGTATTACATGCCCTCTATGGATTGTTTTTGGAGAGATTTTTTTTTCTTGTAGAGAAAAACCCCACCATCTCCATACGACACTCGTCAAACATCGTGACTTTCTGATTAATATTTTTTGCTTTATCCCTCTCGCAAATGTGTATTTTAATTTGGGACACCTTCTACATATTATAAATAAATATGTACATATTTTATCAGTTTTATTAATTGAGAAATAACAAATTATTTTTATTTCTTTTACATCACAGTAGCCCCATTACTGTGTGTTTACGTTGAACCCATAACTCCTTCGCGACTATATTTTAGCACCAGTATTTCCTCATAGAAATTTTTACTTAATTTAATCGCAGAAATTATGTGATGAAATACGTCGAAAAATACTATTCAAGAAATTCTGGTACGAAAAATTAATGATTGTACGCATCCTAGTACATGCGACGTTCGTTGCGAAAAGGTTCATATTCTTTTTTGATTTAGGAACACAATTTAGTTCAATATAAGTAGAGGAAAGTTTAACCTTTTGCACTTCACTGACATCTATACGGTGACATACTAAGTTTAATCCCCAAATGTCACAATGGCACTGGAATTTTTGATCAAATTTATTTGAAAATAACTCAATGCATTTGTTCGTGTACATAATAAACCAAAAATTTTGTGTTACAATTTCGGTGCCATTGTTACATTTGGGGATTAAACATAGTAAGTCACCGTATAGGTGTCAGCGGAGTGCAAAAGGTTAACCCTTTTCGGCACATTAGTCCCACTCCGTGTACACCTAATTTTAATTCCAAACTTGAATTCGGCACCAAGATTATTTTAATAAAATTTTGTTTCTACAATGAAAGCTTAAAATAAGGAGTTCTTATTTTCTAAAAAAGTCGTTTGTAAATTTTGGTGTTAGTCAGTAATTTCTCATCTTACGAACAGAATTTGTCTGTGCCGGAAAGGGTTAAAGCAAAAATTTGTTGGAAGCGTTTTCACAAACTATTCATTACAGATTCTAATTTAAATTTTAAGAAAAAGTTGAATTGATTTAGTATTTAAGAAAAGTGTTCTTACTTACTTCGCCACCATTGCACTATAAAGTTTGTTGTCATTAAATTACATGTGAATGTTTATGACATTATTGCCAACTTTCTTAAATTGGGAAAAACTTTTTGCCAATAAATTGGGAAAATATTAAATTTGCCACACTCCTATCTTCACATTAGCCCCGTTCTCCCCTACTATTTATTGCCAGAAATTTCTGTAGTTATGCGATTTTATAAACCAAAATTTATTATTTAAATTTTGATGACCCAAAAGTCTGTGTCGTCCAGTTTTTAGGTGCGTTCGTAATTATATAAATACGTAGCACCTATAGTCGTTGTTTGGTCCGTCCGTCCGTCTGTCCCCATATAACAGCGCAAAAACTACCCAACCGAATGGTTTGAAATTTAATGTATATAATCGTTGCAGAATTTTGTCGAGTCATTTCAAATTTTACGAAAATCGAATCAAAACTTAAAAATATATTAATAAAAGTTTTCTTTATTCTATTATATCCTGTCGTACGTAATCTATATAATAAAAGCGCAAGTCATGTGACTGAGGAAAACAAATACGGGCAAACCACTTCTTTTTTCATCAGCCAGGCGGCCATTTTTATTCAAAATTATTTTTTCGGATAAAATTGCATAAATTTACATTTTTAGAAAGATCGCTGAAAAAAAATTGTTTGTTTGAGAGATGAGTTACATTTAAAAATTCTGAGATTCTGAGATAAGTTCAGTGGAAATTACCTTAACGGCCGAATATCGCAATCCATTAGAGTAAATAAAAACAGGAGATTCGTTCAGTATGGGTCATAAAAAATATTAAACCATGGACGTAATCATTCGCAAAACAAGATCTCCAGGGTGAATTTTACAGTGCTGTCTGGGTTTAGAAAAACAAATCGCATTTATAAACGGGGCATAAGTAACAAGAAAAAAAAAAGCATGCTCATTTCGCTCATAGCAGACGATATAATTCATTTCACTGAAATAATAAGGATGATTTTTTTACATTGTGAAACTAATTATAAAACGAACGCACCTCCTATGTCACGGTTAACGTACAATTTATAACTTGTTGAGGTTTGGGACAATTTGATTGCGACCATCATAAAAACATTCTTTTGTGAATTCTGTTACACTATAAAGTTTGTTGTCATTATGTAAATGTTTTGTCACGGTTTCAAACTTATCTCTTTTTCGAGGGACTCTTTTGCCAATAAATAGAAAAAAATATTCAATTTATCAACGCTAATCCCAACTCCGCATTTGCCCATTCTTCCCTATTATTTGTTGCGAGGAATTTCTGCAGAAATGTTATTTTATAAAACAATATTTGTTATTTCCTTTTCGAAGGCGAAAAAGTCTCCGACTTCCAGTTTTTAAGAATTTCTTTTCCTTTTTACTGAAATAAAATGTAAACACAAAATGAATAAGGTCGGCGTTTCGAGTTAGGAAAGAAAAAATTACAGGCAAAAGCGAGTTAATATCAATTAGTAGAAACGGGTGCTTTCCGAAGAGGCTGTGAACTTGTCATGGATATGTAACTCTCCGAGAGGGTATTTAAATGGACAGAAGAATATAGTCTGGCTGATATTTTTACTTCTTGCAAGATCAGCAACCGCTCTTCGTCATCTCGTGTATTCATCTACTCAGAATATCTTGAAAAAAATATATAGGACAACGGCATAACGATATCTCTGAGATAGGAAAACTTGCCAAAGCGTAGGATTTCGTTTTGAACCTCTCATGAATCGTTATATCATTTATTTTGAAGTTACATGAAAACATCTAAGAAGGCTTTTTGAGAAGCCGGTCTGCCGTTAAATGTCTCAACACTCTATATATTCCAGAATGATGTTAAGTATGAAATCCGAGCGTCTAATTGCACTGTTTCCTTTTTTAAGGGTGCTCTGTGAAAAAAATTCCCCGTTCAACAACGCGAAGTTTTCTAACACATCCAGAAATTCATTTTCACACGTTAATGCATATGTATGACATTTGCAGACTTTAGTATTGAAATGCAAATGAATCAAATATCATTTTATTTTTTTATATATAAATACATTACATCTGGGATTATAATCGATTGTTCCGTGAGGACAGGATTTTCCTAAAGCTTTTCTTGCCGTGTCTCTAAAAGTGGTTCAAAACGTTGAAGCCATTTTCTGAAAGATTCTTTGCATTTATTGAAAAATTGAAATCCAATTCAATTTCTTAGTATATATACGCGCACAAAGAAATTCAGTAATGTGTCAGAAAGTAGCCAATTTGAATTTGAGACAGCCTTTAAAATGACGCTCTAACATATGGACAGTTCCGCACCGGCGCAGGCAATTAAGCTCGGTTCCTGTCAAGAACTCCGAAAGTGAAGCAGCATCGGCCATGGTCACTGATTGGGAGAGTGACAACCTCTCTCGACTGCGGCTGCTGTGGAACTGTGTCCGTTAATGAGAACTGGTGCACGTAAAATCGGTTCGTGACTCCAATGTCCTCCAAGTTTGAAAACAATACCTCTGGGGGTGCCAATCCAGGTGCAGGTCTCTCTGGAATTGATGTTCAAAATTAGGAGACCAGCACTAGAAGTCCAACCTCTCTTGAGGCTCTGGCACCCCTTCTTTCAGAGAAGTGTCATGGCACTTTATCTGACACGACAACAACATCAACAACAACACATGGACAAAATCGTAATACAATAGAACCTAGTTTATATTTTTTTTTGCAGGATCTGAAAAATAAAATAAAGTTACAGTCGGGTACCATTACAGCGAAAACCGATAGAACGAAATATGGTAACTTCTTTAGTATTCAGCGGCAATATTCTCATTAAATAATTGTAATTCGTCATAACGAAAATTCATTATATAGAATGGATATTGACAATCTAGTGGTGTTCATTCTCATGGAATTCGATTGTAGTGTGAAAGCTCGTATTGTGTGATAATATACAAAAGTTAAATTTAGTGTGCATTTCGATCATATTGATATATTGAAAAAGCACAAACGGAGAAAAAGAAATTTAAAGATCGCAAGTCTAATAAATTTAAAGGAAAATGGATGCAGTAAAAAAGCCTTTTTCATGTATTTATAATCATCGGATCTTTACGTAATTTGGCCAGAATATACTTTTGATGTTTAAACACATTTTAAGCAAAAAATTATGAAACTGCTATTTCCGTCATTTTTCGCAAAGTGAAATGGATCGAATTCCCTTAAGGCAGCTATTTTCCATATTTTTTCTGTATTCGTGACCCATCTAAAATTTTCCTTAGATCCGCAGTGATAATAAACATACAGTATAATCATATCGTTAAATAAATTTGGAATGAAATTTAATTACCAAAACAGACAATATCTGAAACTTATGATTCTGAAACGACCATTTTCAATATTTGCTCTTAATGTTTTTAGAAATTTTTACAATTTAGCAAGCTAATTGGATTTTTCGAGTACAAATGACATCATGCTTCTACGTTTATAGTAAAAAAACAGTAAAGTTTACGAAAAATCGTTACAGTTGGCAACTCTGTATTAGTAATGTAATTTTTTGTTAAGGTATATTTTTGTATTCATATCATTGTTTTCGATATTTACATTATTCAATTGCGTCCATCTTACTGATAATCGCGTCCTTCTCACTGATAATCGCGTCCCTCTCACTGATAATCGCGTCCCTCTCATTGATAATTGCGTCATTTTTACTGATTAATTAATGGTTTTTCCAAAGATTATCTGATTAATTCTTTATATACTTATAAAGGATATATATATATATTGGCAAAAAATACTTTGCCAATTCAAAGCCAAATGAAGCCCATATTGGGCAATATCTCTGTTTCATTATAAATATTGCCAATGCAATGCCAATATTGGCTAAATACTAACGTTATATTGGATATATTGTCAATATAATAACATTATTGGCTAAATATTAAATATTTCCAATGATACGCTAAATATTGGACAAATATTGATTTAAATTGAAAATTTTTCGAAAAAAATTGCAAAAATTTTGGCTTTATTGCTTATATTTTTTGGCTTTATTGCTTTAATTCTGTGATAGAATGTCTTTCAAAATTTTTATGATAAAATAAAATTTTAATATTTGAAAAGTACGTGACCTAAACCTGATTAATTATACTGAATAAATAAATTATGTTAATTACTTGAATATGAAAAAATAATTCTTATTGTACATAGAATAAAGTAATTCTAATATGGTAGGAATATAAAAGAATAATTGAGTGTTATTGCTAGTATAATAACACTCAAAGAAGAACACCCAAAGAGCTTTAAAAAGCAGCTTTGGAATACCCATAAAACTTTTTTTTCGAGCTGCATTAAAAAGTAAAATTTTTTTTTCTAATTACTGGTTTCAATAACGCTGGGATAATTCCGAAGAAAGTTGAAAAATGATGTTTAATTTCCTCAATTCTGCATGAGATATCAAAGAGATTAATAGAGTGTAAATATTCAAAAAGAAAAAGTTTGAAGTAAAAGGGATTAAAGAAAACTTTTACTTTTTTTTAATATTAAAGAATAAAATTCGTATTCTTATAGCTAAAATTAAAAATGTTTTTAATACAATGGTGCACATTTTATGATCTTTGTTAAAATAAGTCATCAGAAGAGATAAGAACTATTATATGACACTACTAGATTTATTTCTCCACTGTGATTTGATTCTCAATTCTTTTGAGAAATTCTATACAAACCTTCTCTACCGTCATTTAATCCCTTAACCCCTTGGGGACGAGCGACACGTATACGTGACGCATAAGATGCTCAGAATCCTCGATTATTCCCTCCAGTTATTTTTTATTGAAAGCTTTACCTCATTAAATCTTAACATTTCTGCGATTCAATTAGGCAAAAATTTCTGTATGAAAAACCGGTGGTAAAAGATTAAAAATTCTGTAAAAGACGCTCGTCGCGAAGGGGTTAACGCCAACGAAATCTGACGCGATTCGTTCTCCTGTGCCACAGTTTTTCGAACAGGCAGATTTTTGCGATTAAATAAGTCGAAGATGACTGTATGAAAATACTGCTGAGAAAAATCGTAGCAGTCGGCAGCTATGCACTTGTTCAAGTCCCGTTTTTCCACTCTAAAGCATTGGGCGGAATTATGCGACTGGAAGAATTGAAAAAAAGAAGGTATTTTATAAAGTATATATACGCCTGTAGCAGTTAGCGCATCGATTTTGAAAAAAAATATTTATATGCTCGTGGGAATTAAGGAGATAATGTGCATATCTCTAATATATTGAAATATTATAAAGTTGAATTTTACACTGACATCAGGCTGTTATTTTTAGAATTTTATTGGAAATTGTCTTTAGTTATTTAAAATCAGGATTTTGTCTAAAATGGTTGCCATTTCTAAAGGCAGAAGATCTAAATTTTGAACTAAAATGGCTATCCTTATCGGGTATAGTTTGTTGGCTGAATGGTCTAATCTATGTAGGCTTTTAGGCAACTGGATAAAGGAACACGACTGATCTGCAGCTTACTTCACCATTGATGTCCAGTCATGAGGCAACATATACCCAAGAAATAATTTTAAAGTAAAAAATACTACGCTTTTGCTTTAGAAAACTCATCCGCCACTTTCCGTCGTAAACAGATATTTACTAACCAGCGTCTCGCCAGGCATCCTTTGTTATTTTCGAGTGAGACTTTAACCTCTATATGAGTTGTAATTTTCCAACTATGCGAAAAGTGCCAGGATTCGAACCATGGGGATCTATTGGCTGAAGCTGCCAAGCTGAAGCTCAGAGATCCCTGGTTCGAATCCTGCTCCATTTTTCGTCCAGTTAGAAAATTACAACTTATATGATTTATTTACCAATTAGAGTAACTGTGTTAAAATTAATCTACCTTAACCTCTAGCCTGAATTTCTCACTGTTGATGTCCGTTCCTGGTCCAAGTGTTTATCCGAATTGTTACAGGAACATACGATTTATGCAGGATTGAGCCAGCTGAGGAAAGACACAATATCCCCGAAGCTTGCTGAATGCATCATGACGCAGCACAAATAGTTGCGGAGTCAAGAGAAAATACATGTGCTTCATAACAGTTTAAGCCGTTTATGTCGCTTCAAAATCTCCACCCCCAACATCAGCCGACGAGAGGGTACGACCATTGAGCTTCATAATTAAAATTATATTATGGATCTCAGTGGGTACGACAGACTTTCAATCACCAGTTTAAGCAAAAATATCCCTGAATAACACTTTTGAGCAGCTAGTGCGAGTCTTTTGGAAATGTAAGTGGAACTGTGCCGTTCCAAAATTTTTAACTCTGAAATTCGGATCAGTATGTGAATGTGCAAATTTAATCATTTTTGTGTATATGAATGGATTAATGCCTGGGACTCAAACACAACAACTCTCTTTTCTTATATTGAAAGAACTTTAGATAAACCTTTTTTATAAATATTATGTATAGACATTAGTCTTGACTTTAGACGTTAGTCTAGCATTTATTTCTCATTTTTCATAACTCCAATGAAAGTTATCAATTTTTAATTTCGAATATGCATTAAACTTTCCAATATTTCACGTCGGCTTTTCGAAAATTGTTTTTAACAAATAAACGGAATACAGCATTTTTTAAAAGCATTTTTTTTAATTATTTATTACTTAGGATTAATATTCAAAAATTAATATTGATAAATTTGGCCATAATGGGTTCTTTTAATAATATTTATGTGATTGAATATTATATAAGCAAAACTTTTCACAATACAATAGATTTATTTTTAGAATTAAAAAAACTCATTTAAAAAAGTCATTAAATAGAACAATATGCTTTAGATGCCGAAAAAAATGCGTTAATCTCAAAGGTTTTCTGCATATATATTGCTTGCTTAAACAAAAATATCTTCGAAGAATGAAAATGTCTTTCTTTTTCTCCGGGAGCAAGTTTTCAGATTCGTTAGAAAGATCCCTATCATTTGTAAGTGACGGTGATGGCAGTTGAAACTTCATCAGCATCTGGCAGAAGCATCATTCTCTGGCGTCAAGGTGAATGAACACGTCGTTTAAGTGGCTCAATTAACCAAGAGAGAGTGTTTTTAAATAATACAAAGGGCACCTTTAGCTGACATAGTTCATTTCTACTGTGAAATATATTTTCAGGAAACCTTTACAATACAAGCAAAAATTAATGTGTCATTTTCGTAGTGCATACATACTCAAATTTACTTTATACAGTGTCATAAGGAAAGATATTGTAGAGTCGTTGAACAAGTTTGCCCTGCAAACACCTTTCTTTTCTTTTTCTTTTATTTTGTCAACTGCTTATATATTATCTCCAAATTATATTTCTTCACTAATAGTTGTATATTACGACTATTTTCACATATTCTTTCAGAAGGTAAAATATCTTTCTCTTGTAAAAATGTTTAGCATCTTTTTCTGTCGATGGTAATTTAAAATAGTCAACATACTGGTAAATATAGAAATGAAAAAAATTCTTAATTTAGCCCATACAAATTATGCAAGCTGAAGAAAAGCAAATCACTTGCACATTAGAAATGTTGTTAGTGGTCCCCGTTTCATTTTCGTGACTGTTTATAATACTTGGTAAGAAATTCCACTCTCTTAAGGTGGTTCTCAAATGACCTGATCAACAACGCGAAATTTTTTGACTCATTTTTAAACACAAATTCATAAAATTGGCAGGCCTGACTATTGAAGGGATTTGGAACGAAATGAGGTTTGCATTTTTTGATAAATAAATTACATATCGAGTTATAAGGGATTCGTGTTACGTGACAACACGTTTTTCCCGTTTCTCGCGCTGAAGCATCGGAAATGTGGTTCAAAACGCCGACATTGACAGTGTTTCTGTATTTACCAAAATATGGAAAACGTGTTTCGATTACATAGTTTCTGAATAACAACTCCTGCCCATTTCATGCCTTTCCAAACAAAAATGAATTAAAAAATGTATATGAAAGTAGCCTCTTTGGATTTGATAACTGCCTTAAGAATCTATACTAATCATGTGAAGGCACTTTTTCAAGCTAATTAAATTGCATTTCAATATTTTTAACCCTTTTTTTTCTTGCAAAGAATATCTTAGGTTGATCTCTAAACAGGTACTTTTTTTACTTTTTCGATTTTTGTTGCAGATATTTTTTTTATGAGGTCACTTTCTATTTTGGAACTGGAACCGAAAGTGAAACTGTACTCATAAAAAAACTGGCACTCAATTTAAAAAAAATAAAAAGGATCTCGTTAGAGAATGACTTCAGACATATCCTATGCAAAAAAATGAATAAAATAAAATAAAATAAAATAAAATAAATAAATAAATATTGAAAGGCAAAACGAGAAATTTGAAAAATAATGCTGTCATTGGTTTAAAATTAGCTTCCAAGTGTATCTGGGTGACTAACATAGGCTCTTAAGACCGAGTTATATTAAGGCCTTTATAAAAAGAAGAGCCTAAAAATACAAGAATAAAATATGTTAGATTCTAAATTCTCATTTTTTTTAATTAACTTTAAACAAAATTTATACTTTATGACTGATCATAGTCTGAATTTATTGATTCTACATTGCTGAGAGATGAACAGTCTGTTGGTATACTGGATTCTTCTTAAGTAAACCCAAAATCTAGTAAACATTGGCTAAAATTTGTAATAACTTTTGTTGTTTTTGTTTTAAAAGTTAGTGGCATTTTAAAATAGAAAATGCAGTTGAAATCATCATTTAAATAGTTGACTGATACAAACAAGCAATGGTGTTAAATTTAGATAGGAAAACTACTGTGATAATTCTGAGACTGAAAAAATAAAATGTTAACAGTAAAACCATTTATTTCCTTTTGTAATTTATTCATGTAAAGTAAAAAGAAATAAATGTATATAAATTTTAAAAAAAATAACATTTTATATTTTCTAGTGAAAAAAAAAATTGCACGAAAAAGTTTAATTTGTGAAAAATACACTGTTAAGGAAAGGTGAAGATGAAAATTTTTAAATCCGAAAATATTTCAGTTAGGCATTTTTTGATTTAAATGGGATGATTGGAACATAAAAAAGGGTGAAAACACGGGGTATTTTCACCGCTTCAAAGTTTCCGAAAATTTTACATACCTACCCACTACGAACATCCACCTGATTCAGAATTCGATCAATGCAACACACGCCAAATATCCTAATACTAAACAAGCAGACAGGCTCCAATCATTTTGGAGTTTCTCCAGTCGGGCACCTGCAAAACATTTTATTCTAGTAGACTCGAATAAGTCCAATCTTGAGGTTAGTTTGTTTGACCATATGAAGTTCGGGGCGATTTTCTTTGCATTAAGTATCTGTGTGAACAAAATTACCTTTAAAATCTTTCATCCATCAAGCTCCGAAAAAGAAAAACCTTTCTGTACACTATATTGCCAAAGGTGACCGGTCACTTGCAATTTTCGACGTTTTGTTAACTATCTAGAAAAATACATGAGGAATTAACCTGAAACTGCAGGTATGTAAACAGAATAGTATAGGTTATATATTTCCGCGAAGATTTTTTCACGAAACCCCATAGGGGACTGTCAAAAAATTGAAAAAGAACGAATATCTTTTGGATAACCCTGTAAAAACTAATGTAGGAAAAACGTTCAAACTCGAGATTATTAATAAGTGGCTTATTGTAATATACTGTGTTCATGTTTATGAGCATAGCATGCATACTCGTTGAAAAATTGAGGTTTTTATAAAAACTGTCCCAAATTTCGGCTGGTTTTTTGCTTATAATTTGCAGAGTTCTTAATATAAAAAAAAAGTTATTTTCAGAAAATATGAAAAACAACATTGTACATAATACTCTGCAATCAGAATTAAAAAATAATAAAAATTGGATGAAAAATAAGCAGATTTACTAAAAAATGTTTCACTGCGCATGCGCGAATGCAATCAAAATATAATATGCATAATGTATTAGCTAAGTATATAGAGCAACTTTTGTGAAAGTCTCAAAATCATAACTTGAAATTTCTGAAAATTATGGTTGATAGAATAAGCTTGAAATCCGTTGTTCCCAAAAGGAAGCAAAAATATGAGGGGTTGTATCCAAATATTCAAATGTGAAGTGAATTCAAAGTGATTTTATCTGTCACTAGTTACAGTAAAAATTCTTTAAACCTATTTGCTTTTATTAATTAAAAATGAATAGTGAGGAAAATGATCAATAAAAAATACTAATTTTAATGAATCAAAAAAGATTTAAAATTTAAATACGTGCAATATTGTGTACGCTATCTTGGCACTAATCAACAGATATTTGATACAACCCCTCATCTTTTTGCTTCTTTTTGGGAACAACGGATTTCGAGCTTATTCTATCGCCGATAATTTTCAGAATTTTCAAGCTATGATTTTGAGACTTTCACAAAAGTTGCTCTATATACTTAGCTAATACATTATGCATATTATATTTTGATTGCATTCGCGCATGCGCAGTGAAACATTTTTTAGTAAACCTGCTGATTTTTCATCCAATTTTTATTTTTTTAAATTCTGATTGCAGAGTATTATGTACAATGTTGATTGTCATATTTTTTATAAAGAACTTTTTTTTATATTAAGAACTCTGCAAATTATAAGCAAAAAACTAGGCGAAATTTGGGACAGTTTTTATAAAAACCTTAATTTTTCAACGAGTATGCATGCTATCCTCATAAAAATGAACACAGTATATTACAATAAGCCACTTATTAATAATCTCAAGTTTGAACGCTTTTGCTACATTAGCTTTTACAGGGTTATCCAAAAGATATTTGTTTTTTTCAGTTTTTTGACAGTCCCCTATGGGGTTTCGTGAAAAAATCTTCGCAGAAATATATAACCTATACTATTCTGTTTACACACCTGCAGTTTCAGGTTAATTCCTCATGTATTTTTCTAGATAGTTAACAAAACGTCGAAAATTGTAAGTGACCGGTCACCTTTGGCAATATAGTGTAGATATTTTCATACAAGCCCTTCAATTCAATTTTTCTAGAATTTCCGATTGGATTTCTTTAACTCTTTCATTGAATAGCATTTTACTTTAGAAAAGCTGATTGCGTGAGCAGATATTCTGCTACGCAGTATAAAAATAATATGATGAATTAATTTATATACATTGTTAAGGAAAGGTAGAGATGAAAATTTTTAAATCCGAAAATATTTCAGTTAGGCATTTTTTGCTTCAAATGAGATGATTGGAGCATTAAAAAAGGTGAAAGCACGAGTTTTTTCACCGCTTCAAATTTTCCGGAAGTTTTACATACCTACCCACTACTTTCATCCACCTGATTCAGAATTCGATCAATGCAACAATTGACAAATAAATATCAAACACCCTAACACTAAACAAGCAGACAGGCTACAATCATTTTGGAGCTTCTCCAGTCGTCAACCTGTAAAACATTTCATTGTACAGTAGACTCGAATAAGTCCAATCTTGAGGTTAGTTTGTTTGACTCTATGAAGTTTGAGGCGATTTTCTTTGCAATAAGTATCTGTATGAGCAAAGTTCCCTTTAAAATTTTTCATCCATCAAGCTCCGAAAAAGAAAAACTTTTTTGTATAGATATCTTCATACAAGACCTTCAATTCAATTTTTCTAGAATTCCCGATTGGGTTTCTTTAACTCTTTCAATGAATAGCATTTTGCATTGGAAAAGCGGATTGCGTGAGCAGATGAATTGGCTTGAGATAATGTTTTGTATTTTTTACCAGAAAATTCTTAAAATTGAACTGTGTGTATCCATGGAGCAATAAAGCTTTTTTATATAACTGCACTCGAAAGTAAAAATAAAATTCTTCTTCTACGTAGTATAAAATAATGTGATGAGTTTATTTATATACACTGTTAAGGAAAGGTGGAAATGAAAATTTTTAAATCCGAAAATATTGCAGTTAGGCATTTTTTGCTTTAAATGGGATGATTGGAGGATAAAATGACACTTTTGTGCCAAATAATATTGTGTTCTTGGATTTCCCACGTATGTACATAAAAAAGAAGTTAATTTATGGACCTTCCTGCGATGAATTATTAAAGATACAGGATTGCGATTGATAAGGAATATATGATTGAAATTGTATTGTGGAGGAGATGGGGGGGGGGGGGGGGGACTGTACTCTGTTTGGTTTTTAAAATATGTTTTTTTATTATTATTATTATTTCTTATTTTAAAAAAACAAAAAAGTAATTGATTAATTTTTACCAAAATAATGTCATAATTCAGTTTTATAAACTCTTAAAATATAGAAGCTACAAACCTGCCAATGCAAATTTTGTCACAGCTTAGTTTTGGCGCAGCATGTCCCTAAAGCGACCTAGCGCCGTTAAAGCCCATGCATCCATCCATGAAAAAAGTTTAGTATTATGTAAAAGCATGTTAAATGTCAAAAATATTTTTCAGAGGGTTTGTTGCAAGGAACTTGAAATATATAAAAAAAATGGCATTTTGAGAAAAATGACGTTAAAGATTAAAAATTTTGACAAAATTACAGATTGCAGATTAAAGACCACAGATTTCGATACATTAGGTTTAATTACAAGTCAATATCCCCGGAACATATTTTAGCTGTATGTTTTAGTCTTCTTCATCTTTCCAGCTGCTTTTCGCCCTTAAAAAAATTCTGTGAAATAAAAAGAATCTAATGGTAATCATTTATCATAACACGAAAAGAAAAAAGTTGTGATTTTGCTGTTCGTACTGTGAGTATGAACAGTAAACTACTCACGGTATGCTGTTGTTTCGTACTTGAGAATTAAAGTAGAAGCCAGAAATCATTCCGAAAATGTGTGAGAAATGTAGTGTTAGAAATTCGAAAAACAAATTTTGGACATGCTTACAGCTGCAAATTAAAATGAATTGAATTATATCTTGTGTATTCCTTAGTACAAAATTAAAATAAATTGGATTACATCTTGTGTCTTTCCTTAGTACAAAATTTCGGGTGCAAGCAATAATTTGTTCCATCATTCAATAAAATATAAAATCGTGTGCACTAATGATTCAAAGATCTTGATCAAGTGGTTTTAACACAGTACTGGTGTAAATGTACCGAGAATTTTTGTTTCTTTTATAATTTTTACAGATTTTTTTAACAGTGTAAGTTATAATGCCATCACTTGTAGAAGGTTTGTTTTGGTATAATTGCATTTATTTGATAAATAAACGAAAACGTTTCCCGATAATTATAATGAATTTAACCTGTTTAATACCATAGTAAACTATAACAAATATTCTGTAACTGGTCTTCGGATTTTTTTCATAAGAAATCCAATTAAACAGTAGAAGAAAACGTTTTATTTAGACATGTTTCTTCTGACAACATTTATTATATACCATTTAGATGCTTAAGAATAATCTCAAAACACTTGCAAATGTAGCATTATTTAATTTACTGACATGTTACCCTTTTCAAAATAAATTTGAAAATGTTAGATATTTTAAATTACTAAAATCTTTTACTAACCTTCGTTTTTACAATTGTCAACCAGTGAGACAACGTATTTTGAAAGAAAATTGACATTATGCATTCCGAAAACTTTGACCTAAAATGTTATGATTATATTTATTCATCTTCGCACTGATTTTAAATTATGATTATAAAAAATAATAGTTGAATTTCTCTATCGGTATTACACAAATAATAAGCATATATCTTAATTTCATTGTCATTGATAATGAAAAGTCAAATATGTTCAATTAATATTTAGCCTAGATTCAACTATGCTTTCAGTAACTTGGAAATACTTGTTCAGTTTAGTTAAATGCATTTGTTAATTAATAACATTTCTACATAGTTGCCCTTCTGATTAAATTATTTTAGATTCGTGCTGCCCTTCTTTTTTTATTTTAGTCTCCCATTGTATTTAATTTTATTGTTATTTATTTGCAATATATTTCTTTTGCTTCTGACTTTTCGTAGCGTTCAAATCTTTCTCTCCTTCTTATTGCACTTGTGGTGCCAACTTTTATTTTGGTTGTTTTCCGGTTATCTTCCGTTATAATGTAGTCTTTTCTCTCATGCTGTCCCATTTCTCTTTTATTTCTTTGAGTGTTGCGTCTGCTCTCGAAATGGTAACACTCTTTTGCGTCTGAAGAAAAAAGATTAGGTATTTTAAAACGCGTTGCATTTTATCACTATTTATACGGTATTTAAAAGGCTTCTTTCCATAGAAAAATGTTTCATTTATAATTTTTTTCGAAAACAATTTTTTAAATAAATATAATATGTATATAAATGCAGTTTATGCAAATTAAATAACTTTCTTTTCTTTTACAATTCATATCTTGGCCACAAATGCTACGTCTCAGCGTGTTGTCATATTTGTCACAAAATTAACATCTTATTCGGGATATATTGTGACGTTTTAGTAACAAATTAATTATGACTATGACATTCCTAAAGCTCAGGGATATCACAGCAACGTCCATCACCATATGCCTGCTGTACTGGTAGGTTCGTCGAGTTCGATGACATTACAGTCGGGTTTTTTTCTGTTTTTCCCCTTTGCTTACGGCGATGTTACGGTAATAATCTGTAAGTTTTAATATAAATTTTAATTTTTATAACAAACATAAATTTAAATAAAAATCGATAATTTCCTATAAAGATAAAATATCGATAATTTCCTATTGTTCGCGTGCTTTAGAAGATATTATTCGTACCATAGGTTCGCCACCTGCCCTTTCCTACTTTCTACGGTTTATTCCCAAAACACCCAACCTTTACCCCCAAAACCCCATTTTTTTCAATCTTTGCAACTCTAATTGTAACTATTAGAAATAGACAGACGGAAACTATTTGAGACTGTCCTCTAATGATTATTTACGCATACCATTTAATAGAAATCATTCTTAATTTATTGGTATCCATAACAGGTTGCTGCAATAATTTGCGACAAAATTAGTTAGAGCTGTTCACTTTTCGTCATGAACTGCATACCATTTTTATAAGCATGTCTGTTTCTTTTTTTAATATGATTGATTTGTACTGAATTAATTTGCAAATTCTTCCTAAATTTCGTAAAAATTAATTGGAAATTCTTCGTGCTTACTTGAATGACTACAAATACTCCCAACAATTTTTAGAAAATGTGACATTGTATCAATCATGTATGAAATGTTAAAATGCTTGTTTCATATTTTCTAATTCTTTATTTTGTTTTGAGAACGCATAAAACTTGTAAACTCAAATTCGCCAATAATTTGAAAGTGAAATTTCATAAGGCATGAGCTTCTCTTATTTTTTCTAATTTTGACTATCCGTAAAAAAAAAAAAAAAAAGAAAAAAAGAAAAGAAAAAAAACTGTAGAATCACAGGGTTCGAAAAAGTTCCTTAGGAGTACAAGTTGAGCATTTCTCTACAAAACCCAAACAGGTGTCGAGATCTCTGTTATTTATCAGCAGTCTTTTTATATGTTTGAGAACATACATCAGACTTGCTTGCTTGAGAACAACTATGCCTGCTTATAAGCCTTCGTCAAGATGAGAGCAGGATAGACACAAGAAAATAGACATCATTGAATATTTCAGCCGGAAACGTCACAAAGTGTGTACTAGAGTACCTCTATATGTGAGTGGTGACATCTTACTTATAATAAAATCCAAAGGCGAGAAAGTGTCTGTAACGGTACCGGGCTGTACCACTCTGGTCTGCGAGTCGACCGTAGTTAAACGCCATGTTAGGCTTACTGAAAAAGATATGCTAACACATAACCACTAAAAGATAATTTTTTCTACTTGAAATAATGTCTGTTCAGCATATTTTCGTATAAAACATGTATATCATATCCAGTTATAATGTTTTAAGTTTTAAATTAAAAATAACAGATTAAACATCCGATTACCTGATGTAAACAAACGAATAATGTTGCCATTCAAAAATACAAATCCTATCACAAATTCCAAATGAATGACTCTTTGAACGTTTCATTAAATATCCGATTATGCTCTTAAAATATTTGTAAAAGCATATAAGTCTTTAAATAATTTAAAGGATTTCTTTAATTTATTTCTGAAAGCATTTTTTTTTCTGTAAGTATTTTTTTCGCAGATAATGTTTGCGATGATACGGCAATGACTTTGAGAGTCTGACTTTCCAGTACTTACCAGGACTTTCCAGTCATACTAATGCAATTAATAATGAATTTATTTTGGTTTTTTCAGGCATATTTTTAAAATAAGACACAATCAGGTTTTAATTTGATGAATACTTTTAAAAGTTAAAGTTATATTATCTACTTTCGTCGTTTAAATATTTGTAAAAGCATATTAAAGCTTTTAAATCTTTTAATTTTGTTTAAAACCTTAAAAAACTATTTCATAAAAAAAATGTATATTAACATTTCTGTAAAAAAAAAAAAAATCTGTAAGCACTTTTTTTCAGAAGCAGCGGTGATTTATTTCGTAGGGAGAGATTTGAGGTTGATTCAGTATAGTGTCGCCATCTACTGGCGGATTTTGAAATATTCTTCCATCGTTCCGGATTTCGGGTCTTCCCGAAGTTCACGATTATTTGACAAAATTCATGTTTTTTTTTCGTGATTCTTTAACAAAATTTGCGTTTTTTCTGCTGTTCTTTGACGAAATTTCATTTTTTTGTCTTTGAAGAGTCCTTTGAAGAAATTTGCGTTTTCTTTTTGCGATCCTTTGAGGAAATTTGCGTTTTTTGCTATTCTTTGACGAAATTTGCCTTTTATTCACGATCCTTTGACAAAATACGAGTTTTTTCTGAGATTGACGAAATTAGCGGTTGTTTTTTTTCGATCCTTTGACGAAATTTCACTTTTTTCGCGATCCCTTAACGAAATTAGACATTTTTTCGCAGTGCTTTGAAGAAATTTGTGTTTTTTTTTTCTAGACCCTTTGAAGAAATTCATGTTTTTCCGCGATTATTTGACGAAATTCGCAGGGTTTTTTTTGCGATCCTTTAACAATTTTTTTTTTGTGATCCCTTGATGAAATTTTACATTTTTTCGGAGTCCTTGGAAGAAATTTGCGTCTTCTTCGTAAGCCTTTGACGGAAATCGCGTTTTTCTGCAATTTGTTAACAAAATTAGCGTTTTTTTTTTTTTTTTTTTTTTTTTTTTGCAATCCTGCAACGAATTTTGCGTTTTTATTTTCGGTCCTTTGACGAAATTCACGTTGTTTCCACAATCCTTTGAAGAAATTTTCTATTTTTTTCTGCGAACGATAGACATAATTGATTTTTTTCGGCGACTATCGTTCAAAATTCGAGATATTTATGTTCGAAATTTTGGACTGAAGACTTAAATTTTCGAAATCGAATGCCTTAAATTTTTAGGAAAACTTGAACAGAATCACCCCTGATGAAATAAATACATAACTATTTTTTGTTTCTAACGAATCGTAATATAAATTAATTTTAAACTAAAATTTGAGAGAAAAATGATTTGTTTTAAATTTCGGGAAGAGAAGGGGGGGGGGGGGGGACCGTGTTCACCCGCCACTGAAGTAACAATATTTTAGTGATTAAACATTGAAACCCAATGAACTGATAAAAAAATTAGGAATCGGTAAAATTTTCGAAAAATTTCAGAAAATCTTTTATTCTTTATTAAATCTTAATATTTTAGTAGAAATTTACAAATTTAGAAATTTTTCGAATTTTTCTTTCCGGACTTCGGGTCTTTCCGGATTTTGGATTTTCGGATAATGGGTCATATACTGTAAAATGATTCTTTCTTATCAAACGTAATTAAAATATAAGAAATGCATAGTACAGCGTAATTTCTATTTAATTTTGCTTATGTAATCAAACAATCAGTTATATGATAAGTCAAGCTGTTTAAAAACTCATTGATAACACTTTTTTACAAAAACTTTCGCACATGAATTATTTGTTAATATTTAATTTTGTCCAATCGTTGAACTCTTTCAGAAATTTAATACTAGGTAAATATATATATATATATATATATATATATCCTTATTATTTTTATTTGTAGAAATCATTTGTCCTTTTTAAAATGTATTTTTCTACAATACAAACCTTTCAATAATAAATCTCCATGCTGTTTGTTTGTATGAAGTCTTATGAAAATGAAACGCAGATCAACAATCCGTCATTTTTGACGGGGTTATATACTAGTACGTGATATAAAATTTGGTTGAGATGATTTTGGACAAACACGAATCTCCAAGCATTTTGGCGAACCATTATTGCCAAGCTAATGTTTGTTAACTTGTCTCGTATCACTCATCTAATCGAACTTGTTCAGTCAATTATCACCATGTTCTGGAAAGTAGGTTTGCCTTAGTTTGGACAAAAACTTCTGTCTGAGCGCAGCCTGAATCTGAACATGCGTCCTGTGCGTATGTCGCCACTCTCATATAGAGCCACCCTACTGCGTGAAATGCAGTCACCGAGAGTCGATCCAAGCGCCTTCAGTCGCTCATCTGTAGGGTCTCGTCTGTCTGTCCGTGATCTACAAAGCTGCTCAAAATAATTCGAATATCTTATCGGCGCTAATTGATCAAATGTGTTCAATTGTGTTATGCGTTTTCTAAATTTAGATATCTTTTTTTTTTTAACTTATTAAATAATGAGGTTTTGTTACAGTGTTCTGGAAGTGTCGGAAAGTGTTTCATAATCTATGCGTGACGCATGAGTTTTTTTTCATGTTGAAAGTGTTCAAGGTTCAGTCCATTACAAACCTCCGCCCCTTGAGTTTTTCCAGAGAATAAATCCTCCTTTCAATTTTTTTTATAGATTAATCGTTTTATATTAGTATAATTACATTGTATTTGTTATGAAATTATAAAATAAGTAATTATAGATAGTTGGATAGATAAACATATTAAATTTATTATTAAATGAATGACAGTTATAAGAAAATTTTTATTGTCATTATGATTTTATATTACAATTGCTCTATTGTACTTGTTAATTAAAATAATTAGAAAAAATTAAACTCAGATGTTATTTTATTTATTTTTTTAATTTTTACAAATCTTTGTAATAACATTCTATTGTAATAAATAAATTGAGTAATTATAAAATAAACAGCTATATAGGTATGTGGAAAATAATTAATTTTAAAATATTGAGTTTATTATTTGTTAATAAATAATAGTGATGAACCTGTTATTGCTTTTTTATTTTAATCTAGAATTATTTTATTATAAATATTACTTAGAATAGCAAACTATTTAGTTAAAAAATCGGGGTTTCATTTTTTAATGTACAATTGCTTACAAGTACAATGAAGTTACAATTTTTTTTCTAAATCTTCGTAAAAAATCTATTGCAAGTCTCTGGAAATAAAAGAGTTAAAATATACATTTTAAATTGTTTTTTTTTTTTTCTATTTTGACATTTCTGCCCTGAAGGGGGAGAAATCTTTAACCATTAAAACATAATAATATCGCTAAACATACATTAACTGTTTGCTCAACTAATTTTTTTCTTATGAAATTTCCTTATAAATGATTAACCTGGAGAATTTCTTCCTTCTTTTGATGATCGAAGAAATTATTTTGTTACATCAGAAAATAATGTACTTAAAGGTAGTTTAACAGTTTCGCTCAGCTAATAATTTTGATGGAAAGGTAAGAAATTAAACGTTTTATCTTCAAACCTCATTTCTCAACTTTAATAATTACTAAGTGATCGTAAACGCCTCTAAAGTGAGAATCATGGCATTATCATTGGACAGCTGCAAAAGTGATAAAATGTGCGTTTTTAACACTTTCCAACCTAGTTGAAAAGTGTTCATGACTTCGGCTTGTCTGCCGTCTGGCCGTATGGCCGTATGGCCGTCTGCCGTCTGCCGTCTGTCTGTGCTCTAACTCCCGTAAATATGCTCGGATTGCTCTGCAATTTTTATATGTTATTGTCTATATCTATAGCATGTTCCCTATTTCAACGGAAGTGTGTAGCACTTATAATTTTTTACAAGGACACTCAAAAGAATTCCGTTACATTGCGGTCTATGGGGAAAAATCATTTGCGGTTTATTTAAATAATGTTTCACTATTTGAAACGCATTGAAATTTATATATATCACTAAGGTGCATTAGAAGAAGCTTAATATGGAATAGGGTGTGCATAGCACTTATAGTTACTTTATAGGGACAGTCAAAAGAATTCCGTTACATTACGTCTATGGAAAAAAATCGTCTGCGGTTTATTTAAATAATGTTTCACTGTTTTAAACGTATTGAAATTTATATATATATCACTAAGGTGCATTACAAGAGGCTTACTACAGAATAGTGTGTGTATAGCAGTCATCGTTCATTTACAGGGACACACAAAGGAATTCTCTACTGTCTGTTAACAATAATTCCTGGAAGTGCGTTTTAAGTTGCTGAACGCGATTTTAAATTGAACTCACTTTTTGTCTATTACTGGGTGTGTATAAATTCTTTAGATCATATACAGGGCAGCACAAAAGTTCGCGAACACATTTCCGTTTATTGACAGAAACTCAAGAAGGAGAATTTTAAACTGTGCTACGCGTTTCCTAACTAAACTAAAATTTATCATCCTATGTAGTATATATACAAATCTATAGATCCTATACAGGGCTGAATAATAGCTGGGATATTTTTCTGAATACTGTATATGTTGGGAATTCCTGAAATTACGTTTTTAAATATGTTATGTGTTTACCAAATTGTTTACTTAGATGTTAGCTTTCAGCTTATTAAACGGTAATGATTTGAAAAATTATTTTGGAAGCGTTGGAAAGTGTTACATAATCTATGCTTGACGCATGATTTTTCGTTCTTGTTTAAATGTACAATTGCTTACAAGTGCAATGAAATTACAAAGCTTTTCTTTTTCTAAATCTTTTTAAGAAAATCTATTACAAGTCGCTTGGAATAAAAGAGCCAGAATCTATATTTTAAATTGTTCTTTTCTGTTTTCAAAATTCTGCCCTTAAGGGGGGAGAAATCTTTAACCATTAAAACATAATAATATCGCTAAACATACATTAACTGTTTGCTCAACTAATTTTTTCTTACGAAATATATGATTAACCTGGAGAATTTCTTCCTTCTTTTGATGATCGAAGAAATTATTTTGTTACATCAGAAAATAATGTACTTAAAGGTAGTTTAATAGTTTTGCTCAGCTAATAATTTTGTTGGAAAGGAAAGAAATTAAACGTTTTATCTTTAAAGCCTCATTTCTCATCTTTAATCATTACTAGGTGATCGTAAACGCCTCTAAAGTGAGAATCATGGCATTATTATTGGACAACCGCAAAAGTGATAAAATGTGCGTGTAAGAATGCACATTAACATCTTTTGCAGCTGTTTTAACATTGAATCTTGGCGTAATTTTAACGTAATTTCCATCATCAGAGATGCATAACTGACCCAGAATATCTGAGGAGAACAGACATTTTCTGCTTACAAGAATCAAATGGTTAACGATTACGTCCCCTTCTGAGCAGAAATGTTAAAACAGTAATAAAAATAATTTCAAATACAAATTTCGGCTCTTTTATTCCCATAGATTTTTATTTCTGCCTTGTATAAATGGTTACAAGAACAAGTGCAATAAAGTTACAAAGCTTCCTTGTTTAATCTTTTGAAAATATTTTTAAAAAATCGATTGTATTTCTCTAGTAATAAAAAAAGCCAAAATCTTTATTTTAAGGTTTGTTATCAGTCAGACCGCAAATCCCCATCTATAATGTTAAACCTATGGGGTTAAAATGCATCCATATTTTTCAAATTTCTCCTCGGAAATTTAAAATTTTTACCTTTTTTTCTGAATGCTTTTCTTGGGGGATGTTTCTTTCTTTTTATTTCACAGAATATTTCTAAAATGCATAGTGAGTTTTATTTTAAGTGTTAAAATCTTATTTACAACTCATCTGCTTCAATTAGATTTTAACACTTTAAATATAACATTAAGTATATATTTTAGAAATATTTTGTCAAATAAAAAAGAAAGCAACATCCTTCAAGAAGAGCATACAGAAAAGAAAAAGTTGAAAATTTAATTTTCTCAGAAGAAATGTGAGAAATACGCATGCATTCCTACCCCATAGGTTTAACATTAGAAAAGGTAATTTGCTGTCTGACTAACGAGGAGCCTTAAATTGTCTTTTTACTGTTTTGAACTGCTCTGAACTACTTTGAACTATTTTTGTTTTACTCTGAATGGGAAGAAATCTTTAACCATTAAAAAATAATAATATCGGTAAACATATATTAAGTGTTTGCACAACTAATTTTTTCTGTTATGAAATTATATTTTAAATGATTAAATTAAATAATTTATTCATTCATTTGGTGAAAAAATAAATTATTTTGTTACGTGTGAAAATAATGTTCTTAAATGTACACTAGCGGGGAAAATTAAAGGGAGAATTATAAAAAGGTTCTTTATATAAATTATATTAAGCGAAATTCAATAAAAGGCAGGAGGTTGCTAGCTCAAGCAAGGCGTACAATGGCACACAATGTACAATGTACATAAGCACACAATGTACCCAAAAACACAGTGGGCTTATTAAAAATATTCCCCTCGAATCTTTAGCCTAAATGGTGGTAGATTCCGGTTTTAATGCCATACATGGCCATACATGTTGAATTTTTAAAACTACTTTTAACAATTATTATTCATTTTCAATCCCGAAATGACATTTAGAAAAATATTAATAACATTTTGGTTAAAAAAAATTGATACTTATACTTTTTTGGTTAGGTAAATTTGGAGTAATTTTCTCTACTACTTCAGCGAAGATGACTACGTTGCCGTCATTTACTTAAAATGATTAAATTTATCAAAAATTTTTGCCTTTGATTCTTTAATCTAGTTGCATTCTAGTTTGAAAAAATATCAATATTAGCTACGACCACCTGTGGCATAGAGAATAATTCCAATTATCAACATTGCATATTGAATGAACTCGCATCACTGCAGCCCCTTACTCTTCAAGAGCTCCAAGGCGCTGTTCATCCTGAATATAATTTATTATAGAAACTCCTGGGCAATCTAATATACAGCAGTTTTTTGTTGTTGTTGTTTTTTTATCTGGGGACCAAATTTTTAATCTGGAGGTTATATTTTTTGAACAAAGATTGACCTAAGAGATGAGCACAAAGGGCATTTTTTCTCTCATTTCTCATAAGGCGTCTCATTATAGATGTTGGAAAGTTGCGAAATAAACTTAGAAATTATATTCAAACAAAAATTATTTTCAACTTTTGTTTTTAATTTGGCCAAATAAAAATGTCATCAAATGCAGATTTTAAAATAATAAAATCAGAATTATGTGAGTGACTTTGACAGGGAAATAGGTAAAGAATTGTTTCCCTACTTCAATATTTCATCCATGTCCCCTTCATCAAATATGATTTTGTAGCACTCAACATTCCGGACATTTGAAACATTCGGTAGTCAGTATTTCGCCAACATGCCGGTTAATTCAGCCTTTACAGCATTTTTTCTTCAGTGATATATAATTTTGATAAGTTTTATTAGAAAACTTAGTTTATATTATCTTTTCTAATTATGTAGCGTAATTCTAAAGTAGTGTATTCTAAACTATGTAATTAATAAATCTAAACTATGCTTGTTATTAATTTTTCTCAATTAACTCAAAAAAAACTTTTGTGCTTTTTGCAGATCAATGACGAAGAAGGGTGGGGAGGGGGTAAATATTTTTTACGAATTTTCTACTTACAATTTTATCAAATTTCTAATGCCCTGGGTGTGACTAACACGCATTTTTTTTTTTACTATGTATCTCCGAAAAGTTGTAAAAAAAGTTTTGACACTTAACTTATCCCTACCTTCCTTTTATACCACATTCGCTACGTTCTTATTCAAATTGATTTTTTGCAGAAATAGAATGTTTTGCATTTTTAATGTGTCATGCACGACAAAATAAGAGCCTTGCTCACGTTCCCTGTTCTTATCTGTAACACCATTCAAGTTACATGCGTTTTTACATTTCTTCCATTAATTTATCCCTGCAGTCTACTTACATAATTTCGTACAGCTAATAGTTTTATGGGAAAAGAAAGCAATTAAAGGTTTTAACTTCTAAACCACATTTCTCATCTCTAATCATTAATTTTAACTTTACTATCTTAGATGATTTTAAACACCTCTAAGGTGAGAATAAATCATTATTTTCGGCAACCGCAAAAGTGATAAAATGTCTGTGGAAGAATGCACTTAACTATCTTTCGCAGCTGTTTTAACATTGCATTCTCGCGTTATTTTAACGTCATTTTCATCATCAGAAATGTATAACTGACTCATAATGTCTGAATGGAACGTAGAAAATCTATTTTAAGTCTGTAGCAATAAAATACCCAAAATATATATTTTAAATTGTTTTTCTGCTGTTTTGGCAATTCTGCTCTGAAGGGAAGAAGTCTTTAACTATTACAAAAATAATATTGCTAAACATACATTAACTGTTTGCGCAACTATTTATTTTACTTTTATGAAGTTATATTTTAAAGGGTTAACCTGAAAAAATTCTTCCTTCTTTTGGTGAAAACAGAAATTCTTTTGTTACACCTAAAAATAGCGTAACTAAATGTATTTTTGAAATCTCGCTCAGCTCTTAATTTTGTTGGAAAGGAAAGAAAATAAACATTTTATTTTCAAAAACTCATTTTTCATTTTTAATCGTTATCTTTAATCGTGACTATCGTAGATAGTCGTAAACGCCTCTAAGGTGAGAACATGTCAGTTTCTTTGGGCAGCCGCAAAAGTGATAAAATGTGTGTGTAAGAATGCACTTGAACATCTTTCGCAGCTGTTTTAACATTTTATCTTCGCGATTTTTTTAACGTCATTTCCATCATCAGAGATGCATAACTGACTCAGAATATCTGTGGAGAACAGGTCTTCAGTATTCCTGCGCCAAACAGCGGATTTGTTGGAGTAAATGCTTAACTCCAAAGGATTGTACTTATTCACGGTGCTAAAACTATTTTATTTGTTAACCCTTTAAGCGACTGGCAGATTTTTTCATGTATGCGTAACGATTCATAAAGAAATTAGCTATGAAATGCATTGGTATGATGATTTTTATTTTATTTCCTTACCTACTTAGCTATCTTATACACTGGGAAAAAAATTACATTAATATCAGATTCTTGTTATACGAGCCTTTGAATAAAACAAAAGTACTTGACTGAAAAAGACGGTTGAGACGCTTAAAGGGTTTTAATATTTTTTACTTACACATGAAAATAATGTCCTAAAATGCACTTTAATAATTTCGCTTAACAAATAATTCTGTTGGAAAGAACAGAAATTAGAAGTTTTATCAGCATAACCTCATTTCTCATCTTTAATCGTTACTATCGTAGGTGGTCGTAAACGCCTTTAATGTAAGAACATGTCTTTGAGCAGTCGCAAAAGTGATAAAATGTATGTGTAAGAATAAACATAAACATGTTTCGCAACTCTTTTAACATTTTATCCTTGCGTTATTTTAACGTAATTTCCATCATCCAGGGATGCACAAATGACTCAGAATATCTGAGAGGAACAGGTCTTCAATGTTTCTGCTCCGAACAGCGGATGTTTTGCTGCAAATGCATAACTCCAAATGATTGCACTTACTCACTGAGCTAAAAACATTTTACTTGCTGTGACTTTTCAAACATAACCCGTCGCGTTGGAACTATAAATAGCGAGGCTGTATGTTCATTAAGAATAAATGAAACAGTTTAATCCACAATAATAAATAAAAAAAGAACACTGTTTGTAATTAACGTTCTAAAGATGAGAAAATATACACACACAAATCTATTTAAAATGTCTTGTATACTTGGTAGGATGCATGAAAAAAATATGTAAAGGAGAAGAACAACAAGAAAAGCATATTTTGTGCATTAAATTATGTCATGCAACTCCGTTTCATTAAAACATAACGAAAGAAGATTAGCGAGAGATTGCGTGTTTGTGTGTGTATGTGTGCCTGTTTCAAAACTACCATATTTGACCACACTATCATGGCAAAAATGCCTTCTAGGAGGACTTGTGATGAAAGGAAAGTGACTCGAGTTTCCGTTTTCTTGTAATGAAAAACAGATAAACTTTACAATACCATCCCACTAAGACCAGGCGGAGTAAAACCTTTGAACTTAGAAAAAGTCTCGTCTAACATATATCTAAGACAATTTCTGTAACTAAATTTCCTGTTTTAACATACACTGTTTAAATTTTAATTCAATTTTAAACCATTCAAATGTATTGGGTAATTACATCAATCACAATTCCTTCTTCTTAACTTCCAAAAAGTCCTCTTCATGGTTCCACCTCGAAGACTGCCGCAGCAACTCTATTTGGCGCTTGGTGTGGATTTTTTTTAATCGATTGTTGGCACATTGGTAGCGATCATAAATGACTGTGTTGATGAAGAATCTATCCAGTTCGGCGTCTGATACTGGGTTACAGTTTGCAACATCGTTGTTCTGCCTCGGTTCTTGGGCATAAAGTTACTGAGTTTTCTGAAATAAATCATGCAGGCATCATTTATTAATTATGTCACACTCCAATAGGGAAGGAGGGAGTTCACAAAGTGTGACACAGTGAGACAAGTGAGGCTTAACACGTTGTTGCATCACATCTACAATGGGTAAACAGTTAGGCAGGCATTATTTACAACAGCATACTAAAGTTCTTTAAATATATGCATATTTATCCAGGCAGTGTTAGGTATATATTTTTCTTTTCCTTTAAACTACATCAGCTTAAAATAAAAGCACGCAAGATCTTGACGGATTTATTGTATTTATTTCAATAGGTAATCAAATATATATAGCATTTGTGTGTGTGTTTGAAATGTGACGGCACCACACGAGGGGGAGTGTATCATTTGAGTGTGACATAGAGGGAGAAGAGATCATTAAACAACGAAATTCTTGTGACGTAATAGAATCCAATCTTACATCCCGTAATTGGTTTTGATATTTATAACGTTCTTTTTTAATAATAATAATAATAATAATAGACCTAAATTAGATAGTAAAATATTTACACTATTAAAGAGGAGTTATTGTAAAGTGAATGAGTTGAGTGATTTTTTGTGATAGTGATGCTTTTTGTAATACTTTATTAATGACCATTTTCTAATCCAATGAATAAAGTAATTATTGTGTGTATTGTAATTAAGTGCACAATTATGATTTTAACGTATTGACATTGTACGATTTTTATTACGTATTTCATTTAAGGAATGGTTTCGTATCTAATGAATGACTTCAAATATTAGTTACATGTATTTTACAATTTTTAAAAAATGTATGTTTTAAATGCTTTTAAAAAATGTAAAAAAATATTACAATTTAAAAAAATGTATGTTTTGAATTCGAATGAATTGTCTACAAATTTTAGATTTAAATCTTCAAAAAGTAAAAAAAAAAAATAAATAAATAAATAAAAGATAAATATAGCATAAATAGTACCGTTAGAATATATTGTGAATTGATCTTAAAATTTCTCATAGATGATAAATAATTATATTTGTATAAATAGTATTATTTAAGTATAACTTGACTAATTCTTTTCTTTTTTCTTTTTTCTTTTCTTAGGTAAGTGTTAATTATTATCTCTCTCCTACACATGAATGCTGGTAAGAAATCAAATAAATTAAAAAATATTCTCATTTTAATTTTGTATTCATTTGTAAATTACAGCATACTTCTTAGACAATTTGCGCTTAGCGCGAATAAATGTGCCAGTGCGCACTACCCTTGCTGCAACTCTGACCTCAAAAATTATTTAAACTTTCCACAGAAAATAGAACTATTCAATAGTCAATCAGAACAAATAATAATGCATCCCCTCTCAATATGCTGCTTTACAGCAAAATAATATCAGCATACTTGTCTAGTGGTTAGATCACTAGCCGCAAGCCAAGAAGTTTCAAGTTCAAATCCCAATTCAAGTTTGGGTGTTCATATTGTGTTGGATTCCACTTTAAACAGTTGTCCTGGTCTGATTATCCTTTGTTTGCTAAGGATAATCGTAATCACCTTTGTGATTCAATACTTTTCCAATTTATTCTTTAACATTTCACCTGTTCATGGATCAACATTTAACCAGTTAATGGGTCACGTACACAAGTTTACGGTTCAATCAAAAAAGAAATTATGGTTCAATATCGTACAATTTCCAGAGATGTAGTGGAAGGTATACGGTGGTATACATCGTAAGCCCTCTGGATTTTTTTAAGAAGCTCCGTATACTCTCTACCGTATACCCTTTGCCCATAGTGTATACGCTCTGGTATTTTTATGAGTACAGGGCTGGATTTCATGGTTCAGGTAAAGTACCAAATCATGGTAGAACTTTCACCTTCTATTGGTTGCAGCTATTACACCAGGATTTGGTTCAACCTAGCACATAATTTTTAACACTGTATTGTATAAACGGTACGTATGTTTATGTATGTGCAAACATTACAATTTATTGCTACTGTTACTCTTATTTTTTTTTCATACATACACCTGCACTTTGTTTAAAAGCCATACCAGTAATTTGCTTAAAAAGCATCTCACAAGAAAAAATGCACTTCTTACAAATTAAGTAATGTTCCATGTATTTTGAAAGTGTGAGAAAAAAATCGATGGATGATTTATGTTGGTATTGTCATATGTAGATAATTTACATTTAATATTATCCATCTGATTTTCTATATTTTAAATTCGTGAATCAACGAAGCAAAGTAAGTCGCGTATTTTATAATATTGTATCTAAAATAAAAGTACTTCTGTTAATTTGTAAAAACTTGATATTAAATTGAGAAAAGTTTTCGTGGCTCACCTGTAATCCTATCACGACACACCCGTTGAAAACCCTTGCTCTACTGATTACTGACTCCCGTTTGAGTTCATCGGCACGATTTCTTCCAAATACTTTTTCGGTTTAAATAAACGTGAATGGTTTACAAAACATTAGCCTGTTGGAAAAAGTGTTGTTCATCTTTGAAAAGTGATTTTTTCTGAAAATATTATCAATAATATGGTACTTTTCTTGAATAAATTACACCTCTACCAGTAAATAATTATTGGAGTAATATCGTTAAATTTTGAATCAAAATTGGCCAATTTTTCCAGAATGTTGTGAAGGCGTTGAGGTTTTTATATTTACGGAATACATAAAGAATTAGCACCAAATATTTACCCATCACCCTAAGAATATTGACACAACGCTAGCATTATCTCCATCTACACTGTTAAAAATTTCTGCAAAAACATAGATAAAGAACAGAGATTCTCGATAAGTTTACATTTAGTTCTCAATAAAAAGGTGATCATTAGTTCATACGTGTTTTATAGACGGATGGAAGAAATTAGTAATTGCACCGAAAATTTTGTACAGGGGAAGATAGGTGGTTCAATTCAATTAAGTTTACAACTGTAACGGCAATTTTCTATTTGTTGTTAATTTTTTTTTTTATCAGTAAATTCCTCACATATATTTCGAATATTTATATATAATATTGAGATATAATGCGCCAGTACGAAATAGATGCATATGATGCATTATAATTTACTTGCAGTATGAAAACAAAGCCAGAAACATCTTCAGTTTTTCATGTAAAATTACCATGTCCTACATATTTTGTAAGGTGTAAATACAGTTTCTCTGTTTTATACTAATAGAATCTTGTTTTATAATACAATCATTATCAGCAGATTATCTGATGTTTCACAAAAAAATGTTTAACAGCGTAAACTTCAATACAGAAGGACTATTTGGATTAAATTATTAATAGTTCCGATAAGTTGCCAGTTTTTCATCAGTACGGATAACATATTTCAAATATCTTTAATTTAAAAAGCCAGTAAATACATTACTGAAACAGTATTGTTCCAATATTGGATTTGTTTAAAAATAGCGATTTTTGTAAGAAACAAGTGTGACTCATCCTAAATTTGCTTACTCCAAGGATAGTCATGCCTGGATATCCTACTGCTGCGCTGTTTTTGTTTTTGTTGTTTTTGTTTTGTGAAATAATGGAGGGCCTACTGGTAATCATTTATATTACGTCGTATGTAAATTAACGAAGAGTTCAAAACCTAGATTCTGTTTAATAAAAAACAGAGAAACTAATCTGTAATCTGTAGACTTTGTAAATTTAAATATATAAAAATACACACGATTCTGTAATTTTAGATGTATTAAAAAACTTAAAACTGTAATTTTACGTGAAAATATCCCGATGTCCCGATGGTGGCTGTCATTTATATCTGATAATTCTTTCCATAGCTCTAAATTTTTGTAACTGAATCTAATTTTTCACAAGTCTTTATTTTTAATTTATAAATAGATTTTACTGAAGATGTTTTTCGATATTGTAACACAATATTTTTTAATTTTAATAATGTGTTAAATTTATTGCAGAATTTTTAGAAATTGTAACTCAATATTTATTTCGTTAATAATGTACTAATATTTGTGAAAACAATTTAATTTTTTAAGCAATAAGTAAAATATTTATTTATTTATTTTTAATGATTAACATGTTTTAATTCAATTTTATAAAAAACGTTTTTACATTTTAATTTCTTTCACTAAATACTTTTTATCATAACTTTGTTCATATTGAGAATAAATTTTAACTCACTGTATGCGTGTGTTTCGTACCGGCGCATTACAGCACATGTGAACAATTTTTTGAATAATATACTATAAATTTATTATTAAATAAACTTGCAAGAAATAAAAAATTACTACACTATAGCTTTAAATTGAAATGTATTGAATTACATCTCCTATATTCCTCTGTACAAATTTTCCAGTGCAAGCACCGATTACTTCTATCCATCCATGAAAAACGAGGGAACTAGATAATATTGATCGAATACTTTAAACTGACTTGTGTAAATGTACCGCGAATCACTGTTCCTTTTCTGTTTTATTACAGATTTTTTTTTAAGAGTGTGGGAAAAGCAGAGATGTCATAAGCAGACAAAAAGCTATTTCAGTGCTCTTTGGTGTAAAATGAAATGTTTTTGTGTAGAAACATCACAGCATCGGGATATAATTAGCTTGAGTTAGGGGCCGTTTATTTGTGGTGAATGTAAAACAAAACAAACTCATTGAGCACAGGCCACGGTACTCCTCTGATCTCGGCTACTTTATGGCCTATGTAGATCACATGAATAGTTCGACAATTGAGGGAAAACAGCCTATTGATAACATGAGAGCCAAGAGAGTTTGAAATATATCCTGACCTGTCTCTTTTTTTGGCTGCGCAATGAGTCAACCATTCCCTCTGGGAATCTTACGGCTTTTACCCGGAATGACTATTATTAACTAGGGAGTAAGACAAGCATTATGTTTATCCAGTAGCTGACATATGCTGAATAACTTAACCACTGAAACTAAAAAAATATTGCGGTAAAAATATTTCAAAATAAAAATATTGTTAGCATTTTCTAGATTTCTGTCGCTTCTCTGGATTGAGGTCATGGTCTATCTGGAACTAAAATAATTCTACATCAATCTAAGAACTTTAATAATATGAATCATCAGAAAAATATTTCTTTTATTAGACGGTCAACAATTTTCAGCTGAATTTGCCATTATTAATTAAAATGAGTATATGGCTCATCCGCAAAAAAAAGAGACATACATCGAAATAATTCATTTTGCGTATTATTCCAATAGGTCTAATTTAGGTGAGTCTTGCTACAGGAAAAGTGTCATCGGAAGACCACTAGATTACGCTATGTGTTACGTTGCCACTGCAGAAGGGTGGGGGGAGGGGATAAATTTATTTAATCCTCCCTATCTCTTCTACTGAGGGCTTTACGCTTTTATTTACGCTTTTACAGCTGCATGCAGAACTAAGTGGTGTAGTTTTATGTTACAGTACAAAAATTCCAATCTTCTTTTGCTTCTTTCGTGAAATGTAGTATTTTTGAGCTGTGTCACTTTTCTTGTGGGTGAGAGGTATGTTAGTACAGTAACTGCAATTTTGGGAAGCATATATTATCTATCTGCTCTTGTTAATTGAATTTCAAAGAAATTGTCATCTCTATTGTCTTTTGGTACCTCTTTCATTTGTTTTTGCTTTTCTTTATATAAACAGAGGGTAATGTAATTTAACTTTTGGAAGAATGTGTATATTTTATTTTTTATGCCTTTAATGCTTATTAACTTACATAGATATTATCTACATTATACTGTTCAGGAATTTTTTACTACAGGCATTTAATCCGTAATAATTTCATTTTAAAACACTGTATCAATACTTATCTGAACTAACCTTAAAAAATTCATTTCTCCTTTTAACACTTTTCATGTTAATTTTTATAATAACATTGGAAATTTTCATTCGATTTAAACCACCTTCAGCACATAGTTTTCTAAAAAATATTTCTAAATAATTATTTTAGTTAATGAACGCAACTAAACCGTTCTGCGCTTTTGCATTATTTAATGTTAAGTTTAAAGTAAATGTAGATGCGAACGTTTTTAATTAAAAAAAATATATGAAGAAGTAAGAACGATTAAAGAAAAAAGAAAATTAATTCTTTAAAATTAATTAGTAATTTACAATCAAAAGAGTGGGTACGTAAAATTTCTGAAATTCATTCCCAAAGCATGCCTTTAAGGGTACAAGAAACATTCAGATTTTCTTTTTTTTTCTTCATTTTATAGTTTCATAAACCATGCTAAGAATAAAATTAGCTTTGCTTTTTTTGATGTAAATTATATTATTTTTTACAGAAGAAGCTTTATTAAAAATTCGATGAATGATGAAACTATATTTCAAAATGTCCCACATGCATTGTGAATTATTCAAAATCATTTATTACTTTAGTATAAGTTCGTGTTAGATTTAATGGAGAGTCTAGGGAATGTTTTTTTTAATGAAGCATAAAAATTTTATAGGCAAAAAAAAAAACCTTTAAAACTTAATAAATAATAAAACTATACATAAAATCTCCCACGCTAATTTAAGTCATTCGGAATGTATGATCACTGTAATATAAATTCAGTTCAGAGAAATAAAATATCCAGAGGAACCCAAAAAGAATCTCTTTTTTTATCGACAATGAGGCAATAACGTCCTTTCGTACACTATGAAGAGTATTTTTCTAAGCCGTATTTATTTATGAGGTAAACTAATGTCATTTAAAAAAAGGAAAAGGAAAGATTCGCAATTTTCTTAACAACAGTAAAAATTTCAAATTTAGTATGGGATTGCTTCAAAATTTTGGCTTACATGGCTCTTCCCATTTCCCTTTTGTTCAATTAACCCTTACCCACTGTCCTCAGTTTTGAATACCAGTATTTCCAAAGATAAATCTTCGTGGTATATTTGGTATATTTCTATTGTGTCAGAAATCTACTACGAAAATTTTTGTTTAGTTCGTTTTTAGAAAATCTCTTTTTTCAATGAGAGCACTGATAATACAAATGTGTATACAGTTCTGGGGTGAAAAGTGATCACACCTACTAACTCTGCCACATATCATCGTATAAAAATATGACTGGTTACCAGTCGATTAGAAATAACGTCTACAAATTAATGCTTTACTTAAATTTTGCTTAGGGGTCGTCTACGTATAGAAATTGTACGAAACTTGAAAACTTTCAACATTAACGCCTAACTTTGACATCATATTTGGACTCTTCGATAAGTTTTACTTTAGGCTACCAAACGACAAGTCATTCGGTCAAGTAGTTTAGGGGTTATGCAAGTTTAACACTTTATGCTCCGACTGTACTTTGAAATACCAGTACAATCTTAATATTATTTTTAAAAAGTATTTCATTATTCAATTCCAACGGTACGCTGCAGAATCAATGGTTAATACCCCCGAACCCACTGGTCTTTAACTTAATGAAAATCGCTTTTAAATTTTCCCAGTGAGATCTTCCGTCATTCGATCTATTACCGTTGCGGATAGTCTTGGATGGGGCCATGGTTCCACCTTGGTCCGCGAGTAGCGGCGGTCACCACACACACTCTCACCCGACCGTCACCGAGGGCAATGAGTCAGGTTAACTTTCTTCGAGAGAAAGAAAATACATTAATAATATTTAACTATATGGCAACTATGACAATTATAACTAATTAGTAAAAGGATCAGGGTCCATAAGCCGTGTTTTTGGCCCATGAAATAAGACTGAAACTCGATTTTGTTATACTGACTTAATTATTTCACTTTTTAATATTAGTAGGTTTCCTGTACGATTTCAACAATTGTTTTTGCATTTTGTTCAGATTTATATGACTTGCACAAGCTCAAAGTTCGAATTATTCGTATTTGATGAAAAATACGCAATTTTTCCTGAATGCTTTTCTGAATGAATTTTTATGCTCAATTATTTATATGAGCGCAATCGTGCAACACTTTCTTCTTTACATATATTATAAAATACATCAAAATGTACAATATATGTAAAAAATAAAAGTGTTGCAAAAGCTGCGCTCATTTGTAAAATATTAAAAATAGAAAGTTAAGTAACTGCATTCCTACACGTCACTAAGAGACCTTAGGATGCAGCAACGTATTTAAACGTACTAAAATGAACGTAACTATTTCTAATAACTACATTCCTTCACATTAGCAATAGTTAAGTTCATTTTAGCACGCTTAAACACGTTGCTGCATCCTAAAGTGACAAACCATTTTGAGCATTTTCTGTTACTTGGATGATCGCAAATATTATTTTATTATTAAAATTATTATTGCCCCCCCCCCTAATTGCCCTCGCGACAAAATCTTCATTGAAAAAAATGAAGTCAAACATGTTCTTTACATTCTTGAAGTTCAAGGACAATTCGTAAGGAATTTCAGTAGATATTCGACAAAACGTCTAAAATCAAAAGAGTCCGGTCACTGTCCCTTAATTTTTGGACATCAGTGTATATATCTGTACTACTTTCCTCTATACTATTTTCATCTGAAGAAAAAAATGACTGCATTATAAATTTCATGAAAAAAGTACTTATTTATGTTCATTGAATCTTTCAAATTTTTACATGCCTATATTTGAAAAGGAAGAGGGAAAAATGACAATTGTTAGCTTTACCAAAACATAATTCTTGCAGTTTGATCTAACGTAAAAGTGCTTAAATATATATATGTATGTGCGTGTGTGTGCGTTGTTCAGTAAGATTTCATAGCAAAGCAAATAATTATTTGAGTAATGCATAGCTTTCAAACTATCTTTTTTTTATTAGAAAATTTATTTAATGAAATGGGTCTTGTTTCTACGCGGTATTTATTTTATTTTATTTATTAAGCAAAATTTTTGGTTCAAAAACTTTTTATTTGACTTTAAAAAACGGAAGGTTGTCAATTATGGTAATTTTTTAAACATTTCACAAAACACCGATGTCTATTAAATTAGTTAACTTTAATTAATGAAGCCGTTTTGAAATTTGTCTAATGATTTTAAAAATCTTCTAATGTGTTTTTAAAAATGAAGCAAAAGTGATTTGGTAAAAGAAAATTTCACTCATTCAAATTTTGGAACATAATCAATTAAAATTCTTTCGAGTTTAACACATTTGTTCCGAGAATTATTTATTGAGATTCTTTGCATTTTAAACATACATCTCTTTCTTTTGTCAACTATAATGAATGCTTAAGGACATATTTGGCATTTAATGTTGAATTGTGGGTTATTTTTTTGTCTGGCATGAAAACTTACCCGTGGGAAATACTTAAATGAAGTGCGGGTTTACGGTCCAATACTAAATCTACCTAATTAGACTACATGCAGAAAACAACAAGGAAGAAAAATCTTGTGCCAGGCATAGATTATGAAACACTTTCCAACACTTCCAGAAAACTGTAATGAAACTTCACCGTTTAGTAAGGTGAAAGAAAATATATTAAGTAAACAATTTTGAAAACACACAAACATTTAAAAACTTAACTGCAGCAATTGTCGTCCATAGTCAAAAAGGTGCTCGATTTTTTTTTTTTTTTTTGAGCCCATATATGATCAATAGATTTATATATAGACTACATAACTCAGCCAAGTTAGAAAACATATAACGCTGTTAAAAAGTCTCTTCCAGAAATTTCGGCCATAGACGGTAATGTACGCAATTTTTTTATACAACCCTGTATATACTACAGATTTTTATACGCACCACATATTTAGCTAAAATTTAATTCATATAAAAAAATGAATAACTCAACTAAAAACGTACTTCGAGCAATTGTCATCCATAGACAGTAATGACGGTAATATATACAGTTCTTTGCGTAGCACTGTATGTGTATATGAATTTATTTTTAGTCTACAACCATAATTTAGTGCCTAAATATAATTCATCTGGAAAATGTATTACACAATTAAAAACCACCATTAATTAAACAATTCACATCCATGGACAGTAATACTTTCGAAATCTTTTGTGTAGCCCTGTATATGATCTGCTGAATTTATACACACCATGCAGTATGCAAAAATTTTGTTAAACTTAAAAACGGATACCACAACTAAAAATGCACTTCCAACAATTATCGCTCATACACAGAGTGTAACTGGATCCTTTGTGTCACCCTGTAAGTGAACCTTAAGTTCTATGCACACCATATTCTAGAGTAAGAATCTTGTAATGCACCTCTGTAAAAAAACAGGTTTTAATTTTTGAGTACCACTTTTTATAAATTGCTATCTTCGCTTTATTTTATCGCAATTTTCTATCATTAAATAAGGAATAAATTTCATTATGTTTGAGATATTGTAACATCATTAAACTACGCTACAAACGATTCCCCCCCCCCCCTGGACCATTATGTAATTGAATCCTTCCCCTGTAAATGAAAGTAGTATTTTGGTTGGTGTCTAGGAGCAATGAGTGATAGTCCACACGGTTTTCAAAGGTAGATTACGTAGAATTTTAATACATCTTGATTAGGATATAACAATATAAAATATTTACAACAATAATTATAATTGGTTAAACATTATCCGACCGTCTGTCGAATTTTAGACTTAACCATTTGCACGATCCACCTGATCGGCTTAAAATTTAAAGAAGCACTCCCTCGCGGTCCGTCTGACCACGAAGAAAGCTCTAGATCATCTGCTATTGTTCTCACGATGAAAATGTACTGCTCATCAAAATTTTATCGTTCGGGGACCTGGGTTCCAGATCACGAGCCTCAATTAAAAATTCGCTGCGCCTTGCAATCCAAAGTTCAGATAAAGAACTCTTGCGACCACATGAATGATAAATTATTTGCACTTCATATTCTACAGAAAGCATGTTTCAGTGCCCCTCATAAATGAATATCAATTTCGTTATGTTTGAAATAGTGTAACATCATTAAATTACACTGAGAACGATTTTTCCCCATAGACCATAATATAACGGATTTTTTTAGTGTCTCTGAAAACGAATTATAATTGCTACATACTTCGTTTTAAATAGGAAAAATATCATGGTAAATCTCAATAACATATATCAATAACGCAGAAGGCGAAATATATTTACGAGAGTAACAGCGCGGATAGACAGACAAGCCAAATTTATACACACTTTTCAACTATGTTTAGAAAGTGTTAAAAACTAGGTTTATTTTACTGCATAGTTACAAATAAGTGGCAAAATGAATTGATGTTCCTTTTACATTCTATATATTTGACATGTGTGCAAAAAAACTGGCTTTAATTTTTTAGTACCACTTTTTATAAATAGCGGTGTTGGTGTTGTTGTTTTTACGGCCGATTATGAACTCGAGGGATATAGGCCGACTGGAAGAAGGATGCCCTCCGTGGCGGTCTTTCTAAGGGAACCTAACCCGTATTTACACAAGGTTCAAAGAAAACCACAGAAAACTCCAAACAAATAGGGCGACGGGCTCGATTGGGTTTGAACCCAGCATTTCCCGTCTACCAGCTTTGAGAGCAGAACATCTAAGCCGCTGGTGGAGCCAAATAGAAATAGCGATCTTCGCCTTATTTTATCGCAATTTTCTATCATTAAATAAGGAATATATTACTTTTGAAAACAGTGGTAATCCTGCCAAACGGATTAAATGGGTTAATTAAAGCTAAACAAATTTCACGTAAATTTATTCATATAATTTTTTGTTCAATTTAGTTTCAATTATTTATTTATTTTCCAATTTGGCCGAATTTGCTCACTTTCATTGATTTATCAACCTCTTAGAACTTCTAAAGCAAGATGTTTTGGATAGTTTTTTTCACTTTCAAAAATACCTGAATCATGATGTAAACTGATTTCCAGACTCTGCAGTTTTATTTAAAAAATTATAGAAGTGCAAACCCTTTTTATAATTTCTTAAAATGAGTGATGCTAATTGCCCGAAACTGGGAAGAACTTCCCCGTTTTCAAAGTTTGTTTTTACTCAGATTGTGATCAAAGACTCCCGCTTGTGTGATGTGTTGACTTTTCAGATTCATGTTCTGGGCTTGCTGTAAACACTTTTAGATTCGTTATCAAAAAGCGTTTTTTAAATATCTACTCAAACTCCAGACAAAAATCAACAAAACCGAAAAATAAGCATAATATAATGAACTGATATGATGAAAAAAAAATTGTAAATTTGGTAGAAAAAAGTTTCATAAATACGATAGTAAAAACTATTTGTTTATAAATAATAATATCTGTTCTTTATACAAACTTTTTTGTTTTTTACCAGTCAAGCACTGTTTTCATGGTTAAAAAACAGAATTTTCTTTTTAAAAAGTTTTTTTACTGTTATTCTTGTTGGTAGTTTTATAATATTAGATTTGCAGTTTGTTTAAGTGTAGTGTTTTTTTTTAATGTTGGAAAAACTGTTGAATTAACAAAACATTTATTTTGAAAGAGTCAAAAGTCTCTTTAAAGAGAGGAAATTTATTATCGGTACATGACTTACACCAGAACAATAATCCCGTTTTATATGAGTTGTGTTAGTTAATCGAATCAGCTACTAAAATCATGTTTCTAAATTACTCAAAATAAAAATTTTCATGTAAATTCAGATCATATAAGAGCACATATTTGTGTAGTCTTTTACAACGACTTCAATTATTTTTAAATTACAGAAATATTTTCTGTAAATCGGGCAAGTTAATTCGATTTTGTACCGTAAAGAATTCAAAGTTTAATACCAAAATTTGGCGATTCTTTTATAAAAATTTTGTAAGTTTTCCTCCATTTTAAAATTTTTCTATTTCTTTAAGATATCGAATCACTGAGAATTAAAACGAAATCTTAAAGTATTTTTCCTGGAAGCAGACACTGAATTGAATCAAATTCTGATGTCAATTAAATAACAGTTATTATAGAGCATTCTTAAATTTTATGAAATTTATAGTCGAATGCATTTTTAAGTTAGAAAAAAGCATAACTTTCAACGTAAAAGTATTTGCAGGTGAATAATGACGACTTAAGTAAATAAAGACGAAATCTACCATATACTTAGGCTTCTATAAATAAATTCAAGGTATATATTTAACATTTACTTGCGTCATCCAAAAATCAAAGGTAACTTTTAATGTTTTGGATATTAATAGATAGATATGAAAGTACTCATAAAATTTAGTTATATGAGGATAAGAAGAATCTAATATCAGTAGTGAAAATAATATTTTGTAATTGGGAAAATTCATTTCAAAGGAAAATTTTCCCGAAGTCGAACAATTAAATTCGATTTAATCCTTCTTTAGATGGAAATATAAAAGCTTGCAACTATGCAATAAACAAAAATCTTGCATAGGGGAGAGTGTGAACACAGCCTATTGATTAGGGTAATGTTTCTCAATCAGTGCGTCGTGACAGAAAAATGTGCCCATGAACCCTCACAGGGCCTATATTGGCGGCGGTCTGACCCTTCCGCCCACCCCTGAAAGCCGCCTATAAGAGCTATAATAAGCATGAAGTCGCAGCGGTCTTCCGAAGTATTCAGGGACCCGGACCTACCCTTCCCCCTGGTCGACGCATTAAACTTGTGGAATTTAGCGTTTAACCCTGGACGTAAGTCAGATTTTCGTTAGGGAGAACCAATAGTACCTAGTTGGTACATTTTCTTAGTATTTTAAGTTATATCTTATTATTTTTAAAGATTTAGATGGGGACAGGCCCTTTCCACCACCCTCCTCTGTACACCCATCAGAATAGTATAGGTGTGTATAGTGATTAGTCATACGAATCATTGCACTGTTTTTGAAATTTTAATAGCATATATATTAAAATTTATTTTACTTATTCATCTATTTACTTAGTGAGATACTGAATACCCCTAATAACTTTAATTTTATCTTATAGAAAATGGGAATAATCATATATAGAAGCCAATTGTCTAAGACACATTTCATGTATGCACTTAATGTCTTCCTCGGAATATAACAATTTTTATAGTAGTTGGGATTTTAATACTTATTAATGTTTTGAAATTATTATTAAACAACATGTTTAACTAAGTCAAAAATGAATATAAGTTATTTACACATTAATACAAATAAAAATAATTATTTCATACTTATGCTTGAAGAAATGTGAGTTTTCACTTTAAAAATTTTAATTTGTATATTACTCATATAATATTTATCAATTATAATTTATTTTGAAAATTTACTTCTTTTCACAATATTCCACTTATGAAGACTGGAGATTCATTAAAAAAACGTAATTTAAATAAAAATGTCATGAGAACAGTGTCTGAAACAGGAACTAAAAATTTCTTTATTCGTATCCAAATCAAGGAATTAGCAAAAAGAAACATCGACGGGCTAAAATATAAGTTTATGAATTAGTAACTTCTAGATAAATTTCATGAAGATGACTTGGCGACTTCCATTTACGGTACCCTGTTTATTTTTATTAAAATAATTTTGAAAGTGTATAAGTGATGTCAAGACTCACTCTAATTGCATGCACGTGTAAACAACTTTTTAAAGGGACTCAGTACTCTTCACTTTGCGAAAAATAACGAAAATATACATTTTCCAATTTTTTAATTAAAACAAATTTAAACATCCGTAATATATTGTGACGAAGTTTCGTAAAGACCCGATAATTAAAAGTATGCGAAAAGGGGTTTTTGCTACATCCATTTTTACTTTATACGATTCAGCGTTGCAATCTTTAAATTCGTTTTTCAATATATCAGTACGATCAAAATGCTAAAATTCCAACATACATTTTTCACCTGACTCGATTTTTTTCTAACGAAAATACACTTTTTCCAATTTTTTAATTAAAACAAATTTAAACATCCGTAATATATTGTGACGAAGTTTCGTATAAAGACCCGATAATTAAAAGTATGCGAAAAGGGCTTTTTGCTGCATCCATTTTTACTTTATATGATTCAGCATTGCAATCTTTAAATTCATTTTTCTCAGTTTGTGCATTCTCCAATATATCGGTACGATCAAAATTTTAAAATTTCAACATACATTTTTCACCTGACTCCATTTTTTTAAATGTATTACGGTAATTATGCTACATTTCATAAAATTAAAGATTGGAACTTCAGTAATAATATTTATTCAAAAATAAATAAATAAATATGTACAAAAAAAACTAAAATTGTTAATTTTGTAGTAGTTTTACTTATGATTTGTTTTTCTTAAGCAAATTAACTTTTTTGGAAATGTAGTCCTTAGAGAAACAGGGCATACTTGTAAGAAATGTATAAAACAAAAAAATATTGAAAAAAGTTCAAAATTGTAGAAGACGTGTGGTTTTTAAATTTTCTTAATTTTTTTAATTAAATGTTTAAACTTTTACAATAATAATAATTATATATGTGTGTGTGTGTGTGTGTTATTATTATTATTATTATTATTATTAAACCTCATTTCTATTTATAAAACCATTTAATAATAATATCTAATAATAATAATAATAATAATAATAATAATATCAAAAGGTATAAAATACTCAGATTTTAAAAAAAAAAATGTTCAAAGGTACCTAGTCTTCGTAATTGAATAAATGAATATTTTCAATAAACCATCGTGTTATTTTTATAGTTTTTATTTATTTTGTAATTAGCGGAGATTTGTCCGGTTCGCTGGTTGGTTTATTCCAAACTGACCTGGGGTATGGGACCCAAAGCCTTCGATAGCCTACACCCGTGCGGAATACGTCCGCTCTGGTCACGAATCAAACGAACATTGAATTATTGTGATTTTATTTTTATTTTGACACCGAATAAATTCAAATTTTCAGCATCGTCGTTCACGTTTCTGTAGGAACCAATTTGGCCTTCTTCCAACTTAAATTTAATCACGGCAAGAAAGAAATTTACAAGATAGTTCTTTTCGTTTCAGAAAAAAATATGTCAAAAACTCGCCGCGGAACGCGAATAAACGCTAGAAAATGCATAACAAATTTCGGGAAATTTTCAAAAATCGCACAGAACAAAATTTTGCATATTGGACTAAAAGATTGAACTCGGATTCACTTTACGATTATCAAAAATCTCCGCAAAACACACAAAAAAAAAACCGCTAAAAATTGCATAAAAATTCGCTAAATATTCAAACAGAGAGCACAATTTAATATATTAGGCTGAAAGATTGAGCTGGTATTCCTTTTACAAATGTCAAAAAGCGTCGCAAATGCGTAAAAACATTAAAACTCGCATACAAATTTTGAGAAAAATTTAAAAATCGCGGAGTACAAAATTTTTTATATTAAGATTTAAACCGCATTCATTTTATGAATTCAAAAAACTGTCGCGAAGCTCGTAAAAACAATAAAAATCCCATAAACAATTCGCGAAAAATTTAAAAATCTCACACGCTAACGTTTATAAGTTTTTCCAAATGGAATTTTTAAAATTATTTAAGACAGAAATTCTTTGTTTGTAAATATAGCGATTAGTATTCAGAAAAAATGTTGGAAGTTTGCCTGGTTCTCCCTATCCCCAACGGACGCTATTACGCCTACGGTCTCGCTCTCTCATCTCTTGAAGTGTTATTTATTCTAAACACTGTGTTAGTATCGTAAATTTTATGTCATTTTATTAACGAATTTATTAACGAAAAATGGGCATTTTGAGATTATTTTTCTATAAATTCAGTATGAATATGAATTTATTGAAAATCTGAGCATCACTCTATTCCATTTTAAAAACCAAATGCATTCGACTCACCTTAACTCGAACTTCGATAATTCGAAATATTAATTATTTCGGGAATAAGATTGTATCCTTTTATTCCGAATTTTGGACAATTCGAACATTATGCGTGCTTTCCATTAAACCGAATCCGTTTTAATAGCGTATATTCATTCAAATTAATTCATTGTAGAAAAATAAATAGGTAAATATACAAGTTGAAGTGTAAAGGCTCCAAAATATCTTGAGATGGATCTTAATATACTGATAGTAAAATTTTTTTCATAGGTATGTCTTGAAAACAAGACTGCTTTCGATCAGGGCGTAAGAAAGGGAGGGGCGCGAGAAAACATAGATAATTTTCTTTCACTTGAGCTGTTCCAAAATGCACTATTTTCTGTCTTCAATGTTTGATTATTCATATCTTAAAAAGCAATTTTGTTCATAAAGAGGCACTATAAATATTGATTATATTTCTAATGTGTAAATCTGCAGATCAGATGCCTCAACGTGACCGCTGAAAACCACATTTTTATTTTCAACTCATTTAATGAAATATTTGGAACTCATATCCCGCAGTTTCATTACTTTCAAATTACTATTACTACAAAGTTTCGGGAGATTAACTTAATGCAAAATATTAATGCAAAATATGATTATTTGCACTATGCGCTGACACTGCAGGAATGTTTTTTTCAACTAGAACTGTTTTTATATCAGTGGTCTCCCCCCCCCCCCTGTTGTCTCATTACTTTCATAATCATAGCACGATGGAAATTCAGTATCTTAAATATTTTATCTAAAATAACTAAAACTTTCATTTTATAATAATGAAAGATATGATGTAATATAATGATATAATATAATGATTCATTAATAATTATTTTAAGTGATTAATTACTACATAAATATTTTATTAATTATTAATAATCCCAATTGTTTATGTTAATTGAAAATGATTATTTGAGCTCCATAATTTTTGAACTATTACGCCACTGCTATCGATTATTGAAATGCCTTGAAACCGATCAAATGAGATGCTTGCTTTTTCATATTGTTTTAGGATTTTTATTGTGTTGTATATGACTTTTATTATGTTGATCCGTTGTGTTGCATATGTGTTTTTATAACTTTAAAGATATTTCGAGGTTTTGGTGAAAAATACTTACCAATCCAGTTTTTTAATTCAAATGTATAAGTCATAAGCTAAATTATATTTATTATCATTTATAAATTATATATAGTGATTATATTTGGTATTTATATTATTTTAATTAAAACTTTCAATCGCAGTAAGTAAGACTCCTTAAAATTGATCAATTGGTTCTCGAGTTTTATGGTTGATTGATTGATTTACCCGGTTTTTCCCTTTTATCTCAAAAACTGTTTTAGCTATCGGAACGTGACAAATTTCAGATTGTAGCCAGAATTATCCTTTATAAATCTTAATTAGACTTTTCAATCATCGTAAGATTCCTTAAAATTGATCAATTAGTTCCCAAGTTTTTGAGTATTAAAAGATTGGTTGATTGATTGACTCTTTTCTTTTACTATTTTCTCAAAAACTATTTTAGATATGGGAATGCGACAAGCTGCAGATTGTATCCAGAAACATTCTCTATGAACGCTTTTAGTTTCTGTTCTTCTATTCCCGATTCTGGGCTTATTCCATACAAACAGACATAATTAAAATAATAATAATAATAATAACAATGTTATTTTTTACTATACGTCGTCTACATAGTTGAATGAACTTAGAAATGGTTATTTTTCTAAAAATCATAACACAGACACTCAAATTTATTGTAGAGATGGATACTTTTGTCCTCTTCTTATTTTCTTCTAACGAACGTAGGCGGGAACTCTAACCTGGAACTTCCTTGGCCCTTCTATGGAAACTGCACCACCTGGAGATTTATTTTGGTTAGTTTACCTGCCGAAAATTTCTTACTACACGTTTCAAGATAGTATTGATCTCAAACTCATCGGGGAGTATAAATGAAGATTTATTATGTAACGCACTGCCATCTAGTGTCAGAGATTGAAATGAATTTCTGTAGTTCAGATGTGTGAGTTTAAAATTAGACATAAAGATTTTAGATACATTTATTTCATTAGCTCCAACAAATGATGAGGATAAGGACATAGGCGTAGTGTCAGAGGGGGTACAGGCAAACTTCCCACCACTTTTTGTGAAATGTGCAAAAAGTGGTGGGAAGAATGATCGCTGTAGTATTTTAAAACGCAGAATTACTCTCGTAAATAACGTGAAAAATTCTATTCTGAAAAAGTTGTGGGAAGTTTGTCTGTGTCCCCTTTCCCTTCGCTGGATTTTAAAATTTCATTAACTAAATTTTCTTTATTGCTGATGGTTTAAAAAATTGTAAAATTTATTCGTACCAAGTGGCTTTAAAATAATTAAATACCGAGAGAAAAAATAACTAAAAATGTTTCACCAAAAATCCCAAGTGCAAGTCAATTTTTTATTCTTTTTGAGTTCATCTCTTTAAAAGTTTTTCTAAACGGGGAGTTCTGGGTGACAGAGATGCTTTGATGCTAAAAATAAAAAACTGTTTCATATCATCATTTTGATAAAAGCCGGCAGAAGCTTATTTTTGGATTTTTAATATTTTTTATTTATTACATTTCTATATTTCTTTTTATGTTTATATTAATTAAATTAGTATGTTTATATTTATTAAATTAGTATAGTTTATATTAATTAATTATCTTAAATATCTTAAATCCGGAAGGGGAAGTGTATAATCACTGACAAAAAAAAAGTAAAAAAAAATATGAACATTTCCGGCTATTTTTTTTCATATTTTAAATTCTGAAAAACGCTGAATATTTAAAAAATTTTTAATTGTAAATTTCTGTATTGCTTTATATGTTGATATGTTTAAAAATTATCTTGTAAAAAATATCTTAAAATTTATCTTGGGGGAGGGGGGGTCTGAAAAATATTCTTAGCTAATTCCCTGTTTATAGTCTTCATCTAAAAATAAATCGCTTTGGCTTGCGGACGACACGCATGCCAATCCCTAATGTTCCCTTCTGTTTATTTCGTCCTGCCACGCTCGTGAACATAATTTTAAATCGAAGCAATTTCTTGTAGATGTTGAAAGTAAAGAAGCAAACAGAAAAACTTCCCCATTTTTGGAAATGGGAATTGCTTAGTAAGAGATGTTTCGATTTAAACGATAGATTTTTTATCGAATACTTTTCCGAAATATTTACAAGCTGAAGATTTAGACAAAATGAGATTTTTGTTGTTGTTGTATGAATTTATTATACATGTTTTTTTACTAGAAAAATGAATTTTGTGCGATAAATATATCAATGTCGCATTTAGAGATTTGGTATAGGATGGGTTTTGAATCATTATTAATGAAAAAATTTTGTTGTTTTTATATGCGAATCTTTCCGTCTTTCTTTTTGTTAAACATGTGATGTGTTGTGTAATAATCAATATAAAGCAAAACACATCGTCAAAATAAATAGGGTTTGTGGCTAGATAATAAAATTTGAGTTGTGTCCAGGCTTCATATAGGAGCCCCATCTTATTTAGATAGAAATGATATTAAAAAAGGCGTAATAACGGCAAGAAAATATCCGTGCTTTTATTGTTTTATACTTTTTCTCTCTTATTTTATTTTTACATTCAAAGGCCCATTTTGTGAAAGCTTCGAAAAAATTAGATGCTACTTTTTTAGCTTTCATTTAGCTTTTCTTTACGTTGCTTTTTATACAAAATTAATTCATCGTAACAGTAAAGTTTTTGTATTCATTTTATCTATTTGCAATTGACAGGGGGGGGGGTAACCCTTAAATGGCCCCTTCACTGCGCGAGTAAATATGCTTTCGTTGCGAGAAAGCAACTTTTTCAGCCTGTTAAATACGTATAAACAAACGCTACAGGTGTAGCTTAGCTCGTAACAAACCATTTGTTAACAGAATCAGACTCATTTATGAATTGAATAGTTGAGAACAAAAAAAATTGTTATTTTTGTCGCATATTCGTATCAGCCACTCAGTTGAATCAAAATGTGTGCCTCAAAGTGTGATTGAATTAAAAGATTTATTTCAATAAGCCACAAAAATGACATTATGATTTCTGTTTCGTTCTCAATCATTTGACTCATAAAAGCAACTGATTCTACAGACCAGTGATTTGTATAGACGTTGCTTACAGTATATCAACTATCCACTCTCCTCACTGAGAGTGATTCATGTTATACACATAAATGGGAAGCCGTAAAGCTTATTTTAAATAATTGAAACATGTAGTCATTTAAAATTTAATTTTACATTGAAAATATTTTCGTTTATATCTATTAGAAATTAAAAATACTAATATTATGTTACATATTCCGATATATGAAAATATTTCCTGTGTTGCCAAGCAATTTTTTGACACATGTTTATGCTTAAAAATCGAATAGTAATTTTTTGTATTTTCAGTAGTTATGTCTCTCAGCCATCAATGTTTTTGTATTTTCAATAGTTATATCTCTCAGCCATCAATGTTTTATGTATATTCTAGTTTCCATTATTGCCATTATCTCGGGTTTTTCTGTATAGCCCTTAACTACTGCTAGCGGTCTCATTGACCGCTGACTTTTTCAATTTTCACAGTTTAACTTCTAATTTTCAGTTTAACTACAAATGTTAGTTAAATTTGTTTCGTTTGGAGTCGTAGTACTTTCGCTAGAGACTTCTGAATAGGTGGATTTTAATTATAATGCACATAAATTTTTGTACAGAAACATTTTCCTATGAGTTCATCGAGGATTTTATTCATCTGTCGATCAAGCGGTCTCAGAGACCGCTCACAGTAGTTATGCAATATTTTTTGTCACAGCAGATGAGAGTTAATGTCACCTGTATCCTTTTCGTTCTGACCCAATTACATACTTTTTGTACGCGTCTGTGTATGTCATGAAAAAAAAGAATATAACAACTTCTTAAAAAAGTATTTCAGACTTTATTAATCCTCATTCATTGTTTTTACAATTAACTTTTAAATTTATATACAGCTTAATTTCTATTTAAATCTATTTCCATACTATATTAATAAATGTTTTATTGATTTTTATGTTGCAAGAATAAAAATGACCAGAAACGAAAGATTGGAAAAAATTGTTGAAGCCTTATGATTTCACTCAAAATATTATGATGATTATACAGACGTCTAGCCTAACTTATCCTTCACTTGACGACAAATTATATATTTGATGAAAATCTCAAATAAATTTATGTTCAACAATAACATCTGACGTAGAATTGCTTCATATTTTATCAGAATCTTTTGCCGTATATTCTTTTATTCATAATTAAGTCAGTTCTACTACTAGGATAAAAATGTTTGGAGAATGGCTTTCAGTAACGGATATAATTTACTGATAGTATGCGTTACACACAGCCACCTTCACAGTACTCCCCTTTTGCAGCTGTGCACTTCTGCAAACGTGCTTCAGTTACTTTAAACATTCCTTCAAACCTTTGAACGAACGAAATGTTTTCAATGCGACCGCCACATCTTCCTTAACCTTGATGCATTCTTGAACCGAAATCGTTTGAACACACCTTAACAGGACATGATGTTATCTCACTATAACACTTGCTACAAGATGTGCAATGTTTATGCCATCAGTTTCTCCTAACGCTAGTAGAATTTGATATTTGCCAGTTGTTCTTAAAGCGCCATTTTTGTAGACATTGTAACAACAACAACAACAAAAAATTCCGACACACATTGTTTGAAAAAAAACCCTGCAATACGAATGTACTTCTACTTCACAACATCTCACATACTACCTAGTACACGTACTTAGTACGCCACGATAACATTTTTCCCTTCTCCTCCAATCCGGGTTGGAGATATCAGCACAACTTTCGAACTTTTAGATCCTAGTATTATAATGAAGAAACATGCTTAAAAGGAAAAATAACTACAATAAAAATTAGCAAAACACACAAACAAATTTATCAAAAGCAAATTTTAACAAAATTTTCTTTAACATCTTTTTTAAAAGGGTCAGTAATTTATTGGTGCAGACTCTATGTAACTATCGCCAAGAGTTTGTGTTTACTCAATAGAAGATTTTTGTTCGCTTAATTCACTTGGAAGAACCGCCAAATGTCAGCTGTTAGATACTATTACGCTTTTCAGAAAAACAAACTTATGTAAATAAATAAAGGTAAAATAAATAGTTTTTTTAACCGCCTGCCGCTGATTCACAACATTTTGTTGACTTGACTAACTTTTTGGTGTTCTTAATAACACTAAAATAATTCTGCTTTTAGCGTTTGTTTTTGTATACATCTTAATTTCTGTTTATATCTAAGGTTATATCTCCATATATTATTAATAAATGTTTTATCGAACGTTTGTACTGCAAAAATGGAAAAGGCCAGAAACGAAAGATACAAAGAAAAATAAATTATTGGGGCCTTCTGATTTGATTCATATTTATTGAAGTTTATATAGACGTCCAATCTAAGTTACCCTTCACTTGATGGCAAATTATATTTTTGAGAAAAATTTCAAAGCGACTTAAGTTTAAAAAAACATTTGATGTTGCTGATGTGTTTCATATTTTATCAAAATCCTTTGTGATAATGATTGTCCCGGTTTCCTTAATTCATAGCTTTTGATTTAAGAATATGACGATAAACATTATTACATGATCGTAAATTACAACTCAAAAAGTTTTTTTAATAACACAATTCAAGTTATATATGCGTAACGTTGCAACTGAAAACGTTATTAAGCAAACAATGATTCTAATCAAATAATAATTAATATTAAATTTTTATCAAATTTATAAAACAATTTATTAATGAATTATGTGATATCTACCTAACTTTGTACTCATAATTCATTAACAGCTTTTTGATAAATTTTAATATTAATTATTATTTGATTATAATGGTTATTTGATTAATAGCGTTTTGATTTGCAACTTTACTCATATGTAACTTTGTTTATGTTATTAAAAAAAACTTTTTGAATTGTAATTTACGAATATGTAATAATATTTTTCGTCATATTCTTAAATCAAAAGTTATGAGGTAAGGCTATCGGCACAATCATTTATGGACACCCTGTATATTTTCTACATAATTAAGTCTACTAATTTACTACGTAAATAACGAAGAAACATGCTTAGTATGGAAAACAACTATCTTTAACACCTCTTTTAAAAGGTCGCTGATTTATTGGCACAGTCTCTAACTATTGCCAAGAGTTTGTGTTTACTCAATGGAAAGTCTTTTGTTCGCTTAATACGCTTGGAAGAACCGCAAAATGTCAGCTGTTACACACTATTACGCTGTTCCGGAAAACAAAACTAAGTAAATAAAAAAAAGATAGAATAAATAACGTTTTCTTTTTTTTTCGCCTTCCACTCATTCATAACATTTTGTTGACTTTGCTAACTTTTTCGTGTTCTTAAAAGCACTAAAATAGTGCTGCTTTGGCGTTGAGCAAGTGTCGTAGAGTTAACTCTGACAGTTACTCATTACGTCTTTGAGACGTATAGCGTGGCGTCAACCGCTAAAAGAAGAGAAATAGTGGTTTGAACTTTGCTTCAATAAATCAGTCTAATAGAATAGTCAACTGAAAATTTTTAATATAATGAAGTACGGTTGTTTTGTGGATAAGCTACTAAAAATAAAAATTTAGAAATTAATTTGTAAACATTTTTGAAGCAGTTTTAGGCCTCCAACTGCTAGCATTTTTTTTCAACCGTCATAAAATCGCGAGCCTTTATCTATTATTATTTTTTTAAGATCTAAAACTTATATAAAATGTGATGATTTTTAATATAAAACTTTCAAGTGTACATATAAATAATATATAGTAGAACCTCGATTTACTCTTCTAGATTTTCGTTTCTTGTCATTCATCGTTTTGATCCAATGCTCAAAACGCAATTCCAGGGCAACACTAGATACCGGGCTTGCTAGAAACCTACGTTATACACGGCCGGAGCATGACGTTTAAAACGTCACATGGAATGGATCGAGGCTAACGAAAAAGACAGGCTACCGCGGTGCATCCCACTTATCTTTTTTTACAGACCGGCAGAGTGACGTGATGCTCTTTTCATATACCTTCATTGGTGCATTCGATCATCACGTGACTCCGGCGGTCTGTAAAAAAAGATACCAGGGCTACACTACATACCGGGCTTGCTCATTCATTATGATGACGTCACAAAAGGTGGCTGACTAGGAGGAAAGACATGCAGCGATTGGCACAAAACGATGGGCGTGTTGCTTTGGACCAATCGCTGGTCGCGGCCAGCCACCATTTGTGACGTTTTGAGAGTGAATGAGCAAGCCCGGTATCTAGTGTTGCCTTGAAGATACTCGTAAAGAACCGCGGTAGCCTTTTTTTTTTCGTTAGCCTTGGAATGGATCATTTTTACACGGTGATTGGTGCAAAGTGGCGCGCCCCCCATTTTGAACCAACCACCGTGTAAAAATGATCCATTCCATGTGACGTTTTAAACGTCATGCACCGGCCGTGTATAACGCAGATCGCGGCTTGCTCATTCATTCTCATGACGTGCCCATCGTTTTGTGCCAATCGCTGTATGTCTTTAGTCGCGGCCAGCCACCATTTGTGACGTCATGATAATGAATGAGCAAGCTCGGTATCTAGTGCAGCCTGCAGCCCTGGCAATTCCCATGTTTATAATAGTAACAAAAATAAACCTTTACCTATTTTCAAATGAAATCTACCATATTTAGCAGTATGCTTTTAAGGAAGGCGTTTGTAGAATTAAAATATTCTGCGTGAATATGGACGTGTTGTTTTCCTAAACTAAGTCTGTGTGCGTAAAAGAAACTTATTTTCTATAAAGGTACTCTAATTTTCATATTATCGATTGACTTTAACGAAAAGAGAGTATTTTCTAAGAGCGACATTTATGTGAATGTAAATTTGGCACGTGGCTGTTCGGAAAAGTATTTAAGAAAGAGAGAGAGAGCATTGTGTTCGTTGGTATTTTGAGTAGTTGACATCTCTGTTTTAAATTTCGTTAGCTGCAGCATTTTTACGGCGCTTGGTAAAAAATCTTTATAGAGATCTGAAATAAATAAATATTGTTTTCGGACTCACGTAGATCATTGTACCTGTTGTCCAAAAGTCAAGCAACAAACACAAAAAGCTAATTTTTGAACACAAATGTTAATTGTGGCTTTTCTAAAGAAAATAATATAAATCACAAGTGTATCAAATTGATATTGCCCTAACACCACTGCCAGTCAATGTGACGTCTCATTGACATCACAATTGATAATAAGTAAGAGAATCACCACGGTGAACCAAAATGTGATGTCTTTCATTCTTCTTTATGCTCTCCAGGGATCGTCATTTGAAGACTCCACTGGAATGTCACTGTAACTGTAGCTTTGTGACTAATCGCGAAGTGGCGTTACAATGAAATCACTTTGTGTTTCACATGTGATCAATATTTAGAGACTGTGAATTCCTGAAAGTTACATTGTGATGAGTTGCCAAATCACGTCAAAATGAAGTCAAATAGTGACCGACATTTGGGTACACTACTGTGAAATCACCATGAGTGCTTCTTTCTGACAAGTCACCAGATAACTTCTTTTTGATGTCACAGTAATAGTTACAAAACGGCGCGCCCATTGTTTTGTGCCAATTGCTGTATGTCTTTAGTCACGGCCAGCCATCATTTGTGACCTGATGATAATGAATGAGCAAGCCCGGTATCTAGTGCAGTCCTGCTACTATCAAGTTGAATTTACAATGGAGTCTCCAAATGACGGTTACATGAGTCACAAGGTAACTTATTTGAAAAGTCACCTAGTGACTGGTCACCAGGTGATAAATAAGTGATAAATAAGTCACGGTGATTTCTCAGTGGAATCGCCAAATGACGGTTACTTGAGAGTATTATTGAGATGAATGAAATATATCGCATTTCATTTCACAGTAGTGGCTGTGATATTTGTGACGTCAAGGAGACGTCACGTCGGCTGACTTTGTTGTTATGGTAGTACCTCTTTGTTATACCTGTCGTTTATCATTTTTTAACACTCATAATTAACTTTTGTGTTCGAAAATTAGCATTTTGGGTTTGTTGCTTAACTTTTGACCATCACGCACACCAGTGTGTTAAGTAATGTATTTTTATTTAGAAGAATTTAGTGAATTTGGTGGAAGTTGATTAATGAACTTAATTTAATTTAATGAAAACGTAAAACTGATTTTTTCAGATAACCTCTCAGAGAATTAGTAATTATTAGAAATTTTTTCCTCACCATTTTTTGACCTTCCTTAAGTTTTATTAAACGTTTGTTGAGTTTTAAACTAACATTTTGCGAACCATTTATACTATAAAAATACAATCTCACAACGAGGTTCTGACATGCTTTCAAAACCTTTTCATCGAATGAAATATGTATTCCAGAATTAAAAATATGTTTGGTGTTTTTCTGCGTTTACTTACATATTCCAAAACTTTTCGCATCTTATTTATTTTGCTTTCATTATTTATTTATTGTTTTGTCAATTTCTTTAAATAATTGAGTTTACTTTAGAAAAGCTAGAAAATATTTTATCTGCAAAAATAATGGATAGTAATACACAAGAGAAAAAATTAGTATAGTCAGTCTTGAATATACTCTTTTCAGTAAAGTAGAATATTAAATTAGACTAACATATTTATTCTACTTTAAAAAAGTCGAAATATGCTTTTACTACAGCTTAGAATATATTATAAGAAAAATAGACAAATATTAGAAATGTTTCCTTAAAAGCTTTTATGCATAATGCATTTTTTTACGAAGTTTTGTTTATATTCATATATCTTGTAAAATGATCAAAAATAGACTGTAAGGGTCTAGAAAGATATTTAACTTAATAATAAGCATCCAAGCCAAACTCCTTAGATTTAAAAAATGAAATTAAAGTATGAAAGAAAATGATTAATGCATTCAGTTTTTACAGATACTTAGTTTTAAAAAAGGTTAGAAGAAAACAATTAAGATGGGAGAACAGACACGCTTTTTTTAGGTATGATAAAATAAGTTTTATTTCATATGTTCACAAGGACGACGAGTTTGTGGTAACAATGTCCATACAAATTAAATAACTTTTTCTTGCGTATCTCCCTAAATAAAGAGACCGATTGTAATGGAATGAATCCATTTAATTATTTGAATTTAAAAGCGCAGCCAGAGAAAGAGACAGAACGCGATACCTCCACCCTTCTTGGCTGTCTCGTGATCAAGATAGGCTGGTTTCCACAAATTGTCGGTCTGCCATGTAATCAATGTGGACTGTAAATCAGCCGAGATCGGCGGAGTGCTGCGGCTTGTATCTTTCGTTGGCTGCGTTTAAAAGTCGTAAACTTAATTACACGAATACTCTGAAACATCAATTAGGCTTGTTAGAGTTTTGTATCCTTTTCTAGTATAAAGCATTAATACTACTTTAAAGTCGACGACAATGACGATGGCGTTTGTGGTAACCGGGCGCATAAAACATTGAGTGACCACTTTGATTATTTGCCATAGGTAATTTCTATATAATCCAGTATTACTTATCATTATCATTTAACCATTCCTATTGAAAAACATTGTGATATTAATTACAAATTTTTGAATAACACATTAGTTAATAAACTAGAGCACTACGAAAAAAAGTTCAGATGTGCTAGAATAGTATGTAGAATGGCTATTTAGTCCAACCAATGTAGATTCTAAGAATTTTTTGCCCAAAATTTGGATGTCTGGCAACTATCACGTTAGCTTGTGGGCGTTACATACAGCACCGCAAGAAATTTATTTGGCACCTAGTGCAAAAACTTTTTTTTGTTCATTTACCAATTTTTGGTACATTGATAACGATGACATTCCGCGCCAATGAAGCGTCCATACGGCTTGGCGCCTTAAACTGGAGCATCGCTCGCCCCACTCCTGCTGCAGCTATTTAGTCCCTCCCTATACTTTCGGTATCAGGGGAATCCAGTACCTCCTTTCTTAAAATTTGTTCAATAGTTTGTGTTCTAAATTCTAACATATATACCGCTATAACCCACATTGCGCTAAAATACGCATTCCCTTCTTTTGGCTTGGCTTTGCCTGATTCAGGTAAAAACCTAGTATTGGTTTAATATTTCGTTTAATCCCTTCGCTTCCAGCGTTTCCTAAGCAAAAGTCTCTCCTTTGTCCAGCGATACTTTTCTGCAGTGAGCTGAGAGTGCCGTTATCTGAATCGAGATATCTGAATAACTTTTTCTCACTTATCAATAAAACATACCATATACCAAAATGAAAGTATTTTAATAAAAACCCGATTTATGTAATTTAATTTGCTTTTCACACATTAGACTTAAATTAGCATATTGTTTTTAAAAATCTAGGGCATAGAGCATTGGCGTACCCATAGTGGGGGGCTGTGTATACCGCTATTTTTGAATAGAAAAAGTTTTGCCTTGTTTAATCGCAGAATTCTGTGATTAAATAAAGCAAATATTTATATACAAAAATAGTGGTATCCGCAAGCTTCTCCCTCCACTTCTCTATGCACCAATGGCATAGAACGTTCCACCACACCCATCAGTACTGGACCAATTCATTTCATTTTTACTGCGCTGGTAGCGAGAGGGTTAAATTGAAAATTTTTGCAATAAAATGTCAATATTTTGGCAATTGTGTTACTAAGTTGTAATTATTTCAAATGTAAATTCTACTACTTCCATAATATTGGCTTTGCATTATTCAGAAATCGTAAATATTTTCAATGAAAAATCAATAAATGTGAAATTTGGCAGTATTGAGCCAATATTGAGAAGTTAGACGAGAACTTGGGCATTATGTTAATGTGATTTTCCCAATATAGAACATATCCTAAGGTCTCATTCACGTTTATTGACATAACACACCTGCCAACCTGCTATTATTCTTCCGTAAAATGTGGGTTTATTTGACACAAATAAAACACGTTTCGAGCCAGATTTTTTTTTTCTTTTAATAAAATAAAATAAGTTCCACGTATAAAAATGAAATTAAATAAATAAAGCCATATCAAATAATTTTCGAAATGTGTTTAACCGCGACCTGAGTTATACACGGCCGGTGCATGACGTTTAAAACGTCACATGGAGTGGATCATTTTTACACAACGATTGGTGTAAAACGATGGGCGCGCCGCTTTGCACCAATCACGTGTGTAAAAATGATCCACTTCATGTGACGTTTTAAACATCATGCACCGGCCGTATATAACGTAGGTCGCGGTTTAACCAGGGTCAAATTAAATCAAATTTTACGGAAGAAGAGTTGGAGGTTGGCGAGTATGGCATAAGCGCTATAAACCAACTCATACGCAATAAAAAAAATAAAAGTAGCCTACACGTGTAATATAAAAATGAACTTTCCTAAATTATGTTTCAGAATTATTTATTATATTCCAGATTTTAATAACGACGCGACTTCTATATGTAGATTCTTCTTAATAATGAAATCAGTCAATAGAAATGATCAAATTGATAGCAATTTTCATAAAAATATATTTTAACAAGGTTTTTAGTGGCAAAAGACAATTTTATGTTAATTTAAAAGTAATAATTTATGAAGCGAAGTGTAATTCGTTGAAATAATTTCAATCTCACACATCTAATTGATAGTTTGTTTGAAATTCCTGTAAACAGTTTATAACGGTTAAAATAATTTTATGGTAATTTAAAAATAATTCATGAAAATAAATGTAATCCCTTTTTTTATGTATACTTCGTAGAGTATCGCATCCCTAATTCCCCTAAATTCCCCTACTAATTGTTTCAGAGCTGACGTATAGAATTTATTGTCGTTTTCAATTTGAGTGTCTATAATAGTTTTTTTTTCTAGTAAATCCAAAATAAAAAGATTTTTATTTAAGCTGCCAATTCTCACGAGGATTTCCCTTGAACAAGGGGGCGAGACCCTCGTATCCTAGGCAACAAAGATTTGTGACGTCACTTCGTTCGATGGCTCCTCCCCTTCTGGTTGAAACGAACACTTTTTTATATTGAGCATCTTATGTGATAACCACGCTGTACCGTGAAGCTAAAAATAGTAACTTTCTTCAACAAACTACCTTAGTAGATATGATCTAAGGTCGTAAAAACATTGAAGTTAATAGAACATAATTTATCTTTCTAAAACGGTCTGCATTTCCAAAGTCCTGGTATGATCTAGAATCACGACGTACGATTGGGTGATAAAAAAAAATAACGTTCGTAATCGATGTCATGAGTCTAAAAAAAAAACGAGAGACCATCAAAAAGAATTGTTCTTGCATTTTTCCAAGTGTATTAAGTTCTGCTTAAAATCGTTGTACGTGTTAAAATCGATAGGTAAATGCCGATTATAGTTATTAAATATTTTAACTATTACTGATGGTTATGGCCGGGAATCCAGGTATATTTTTACAACTAATCAGGACGAGAAAGCTATTGTTAGGAAGCAAAAAAAAGTGGCGGACAGCGACAATTCACCTATCTCGACTGCTTTTTATCCTACCTTGATCACATTAATCTGCCTATCTTGACCACGTGACAACCAAGAAATCTACAATGGGCTATTTCTTTCATTGGCTGCAATCACTATCAAGCGACGATTTCGAAAAATGACAACAACATAACAGAACAACAGGCTTCTCGCTCTTCCAAAATTGTGTAACTTTATTTTCATCCACAATATTTTTTAAACTAGCAAAACTAAGGGCCTGATTCTCAACGCTGTCGCTATACATTTTGATATTGAAAAGGTAGTTGTATCTATATCAACAATGTTCTGTTCTACCCCTGTGTTATTCGACGCCAACAATATCGAAATCTTACCGACAATGCTCAGAATCGGACCCAGTGGCAGATATCCAGGCAATTTTTACCATAGGCTCATTACCACACGGGAGCAGAGAGAGAAGTATAAAGAAATAACGCCGCATTAATCTGATGCATAAGTAGATATTTAAACAAACCATACTGATTATGAATGACGTTTTTAAAGTCATGAACTGGCCGTGTATAACATAGGTCGCGGTGAGACAAGTCAGCAAAAAATAGCTTTGTGATAATGGAAGGCTCTCCAAGATGTTTTACAACTTTTTTTTTTGTTTTGTTTAAGGTCGTCTCTACCGATAAAATTTTATTCACCGTATGACACCATCCTCTTATAGATCACCCCAGAGTGCCTCTATATGAGAGTGGCGACATACGGGATATAAAATTTCATTCGTTTAGACAATTTTGGACAAAAACGAATCGCCAAGTATCTTGGCGAGCCTGTCATTATAGTCAGCTAATGCTTGTGAACTTATCTCACTCGTCTGATCGAACTTGTCCACAGGCGAGTATCACCAAGTTCTTGAATGTAGTTTTTCTATAGTCATAGATTAATCAACAAGATAGGACAGTAAGAGCAGGGCTACACTAGATACCGGGCTTGCTCATTCATTATCATGACGTCACAAATGATGGCTGGCCGCTACCAGCGATTGGTTCAAAGCGAAACGACAAAATGAAAGACATACAGCGATTGGCACAAAACGACGGGCTTGTCGCTTTGCACCAATCGCTGGTCGCGGCCAGCTACCTTTTGTGACGTCATGATAATGAATGAGCAAGCCCGGTATCTAGTGTAGCCTTGGTAAGAGCAAAATCTGTAATGACGATGATCGTCATTGGTGACAGGAGGGAAAAAGTAACAAGCTTTGAAATTTACCTATGAGTTTAATATCTATTCTTTGTTTGTATTGTTCTCCAAAACAGACGATTCTCTCTAAATTGATTGTTATCGTGTTTCTTTAAGTGTGCTTCGATAGCTATTAATTCATATTATTGAAGCAACAGTTATTTTCAAAACTTTTTAACATGTAAAAAAATATTAAAAGATGCCAGGCAGAATCTTATCTGCACACGAATCGGAATTCCAACTTTTTTTTTTCGCTTTTCCTAAAGATAACAGAAAACGGTGAGTAATTCGACAATGTTCATCGCCGAATACTATTTGCGAGCATTCGTAATATAAAATGCCTAAAAAGTATATTTATGTAGCACACAATTGGTTTTTATGAGTGTTTGGTGACCATAAAATTTTTATTTAAATAATCTAATATAAAATGTGAGGTGTAATTAAATATTTATGTAGCTAACAAGGGAAAATTAAAATATTCATGATGATTCTACGTCCAGCTTTAATAATATTACACCTAATCATAGTAAATTTCGTCGAAAAAAAGTCGTTGTTTCCATGACAACAATACTTTTCTCTGGTTGTCTCCGACACTAACAATATTGAAGTCAAATGGACAGTGCTCAGAATCAGACATTAATTTTCAGTTTCAAGCATTTTTACTTAATTTAAATTTTATTCTAAACCATAGAATACGATCATTAATTTTCTTTATATATACATATAAATGTATATGACAAAATAGCAGTTATAAAAGAGTATTTATTTAAGTTAAACTTACTTAAGTAGTAGTAACTTATTAGTTCAGTATGAAGAGTAGAAAAAGTTTTTCTAAAATAGTATTTATTATAAAAGCGTTTTTTTTTTTGTGTCGCTAACCAACGATAAATCACCAAAAACACAAATTTTTCATATTTGTTTTACGGACGTTATATAGAGGGTCCGCAGCAAATTTTTTTATAAACATATATAGCCTCATGAGAAAAACATTCTGTATTTTTTTCAAATTTTTTTGAGTATGCGCTTATGGGGGAGACCTTCCTTGTTGGTAGAAAATGCTAAAAACGAAAGCTTTGAACTCCGATTTGTATGCACACAAGATTCTGGTTGACATACTTGAACATGTTTAGACATACTAAAAAAGTTTTGAAAAGAACTGTTGTTTCAAGAATAATAAAAGAGGAATAAAAATAAAGTCGTTTACGTAAACAACACACCAATGGTCAATTTGAAGAGAATCGTCTTCCTCTAAGGAAAAAGTATAGATATTAAAAACATACAGCATAAAACATAATTCATATACATAAGTAAATTTCGGAAGCTTTGTTAGTTTTGCCCCCTTGTCACGAGGCTAACGAAAAAGAAAGGCTACCGTGGTGCTTTACGCGTATCTTTTTTTACAGACCGCCGGGGTCACGTGATGCTCGAATGCACCAATGAAGGTGTACGAATAGAGCATCACGTCACTCTAGCGGTCTGTAAAAAAAGATAAGTGGAATGCACCGCGGTAGCCTGTATTTTTCGTTAGCCTCGCCTTGTCATTAGTGACGCTAGCATTGCTGCCGTTACAGATTTTGCTGTATAACTGTCCTATCTCGTATGTTAGTCTATGAGATAATGTGGGTCCAAATTACCATAATAACCTTTGGCGCGTTCAGTGGGCTAAGCAAAGTGACTGATCTCACCGGTTGTTTGTAGCTAGATTTTGGGAATGTACAAAACGAAAAGCTGGCGAATTGTGACGTCAGAAAAACACTCTTTCGTATAGTATCGCGACCTACGTTATACATGGCCGGTGCATGACGTTTAAGACGTCATATGGAATGGATCATTTGTACACGGCGATTGGTGCAAAACGGTGGGCGCGCCGCTTTGCACCAATCACCATGTAAAAATGATCCACTTCATGTGACGTTTTAAACGTCATGCACCGGCCGTGTATAACGTAGGTCGCGATAGTATCGCGTAAGGCTACTACAATCGCGACCTACGTTATACACGACTGGTTCATGACGTTTCAAACGTCACAAGGAGTGGATCATCTTTACACTGTCATTGGCACAAAACGATGGGCGCGACGCTTTGAGCCAATCACCCTGTAAAGATTATCCACTCCTTGTGACGATTGAAACGTCATGAACCGTCCATGTATTTCGTTGGTCGCGCTACAATCCGGGCTGACTCACGCCACCATTTACTTGATCGTAGGAAAAGAACGATTGGCTACGCCGAGTCGCTCCGGGTGGGCAACAATCGCTGATTGGTCTATGTGGGTATCAAAATGCTTGATTCAGCCTGTATTATAGTAGCCCTAGTACACTGAGCTCCACAATAGAACGGAGAGCTAACTTCCTATTGTAATACATTGTGTCCAGCGGTCCGCCCATGAATACAATGCCAAAGATTTTCGCAGGAAAATCTTTGGCAAAACACAGATTTTCTCCCATAGAATAGTATGGGGTAGATATTTTCAAATTAGATTATCTTTCAAAAATATAACGAAGTTGCTACAACTTTCACTGATATATATTTTTTATTGTAAAATCTACAAGTTTTATTTAAATTCATCGCGAGTATTTAATTTGATAATTGTTAAAATTAAATTTTATATAAGATCAATAAAAAAAGGAGAAAAATATATTAAGTATTGCTCATAAAAATATGAAAAAGCTGTAGAAATAGCCAAAAGTGACAAAAACTGTGCGGAAAAGTTTTAAAAATTGCCTGTAATATTAAGAAAAGTGCAGGATTCATTACTTGCGCGCACTGAAAGTGTGCTGCGGTTGCTGCAGAAAGTGGATCGGTGAGTTAGCTCTCCGTATTATTATAGAGCTCAGTGCCCTAGTATCGCGACCTACGTTATACTCGGCTGGTACATGATGCTTGAAACGTCACACGGAGTAAATAATCTTTACACGGTTATTGGAGCAAAGCGTCGCACCAGGGCTACACTACATACCGGGCTTGCTCATTCATTATGATGACGTCACAAAAGGTGGCTGACTAGGAGGAAAGACATGCAGCGATTGGCACAAAACGATGGGCGCGTTGCTTTGGACCAATCGCTGGTCGCGGCCAGCCACCATTTGTGACGTTTTGAGAGTGAATGAGCAAGCCCAGTATCTAGTGTTGCCTTGGTCGCACCCATCGTTTTGTGCCAATCGCCGTGAAAAGATTATCCCTTCCGTGTGACGTTTTAAAAGTCGTGAGCCGGCCGTGTATAATGTTGGTCGCGGTTATAGGCCGGTTCATGTTTGTCACACAGAGTTGACCATCTTTACATGGCGATTGGAAAAAAACGATGGGCGCGCCATTTCGTACTAGCCGTCGTGTAAAGTTGATCCACCCGGGTGTCGTTTTAAACGTTGTCTGTGTATTTGGCCGCGATCCTATTCTCGCATAGCGACCTACGTTATACCGTGACCTACGTTATACCGCGACCTACGTTATACCGCGAACTACGTTAAACCGCGACTTACGTTATACACGGTGGTGCATGACGTTTTAAACGTCACATGGAGTGGATAATTTTTACACGGTGATTAGTGCAAAGCGGCGCGCCCACCGTTTTGCACCAATCGCCGTGTAAAAATGATCCACTCCATCTGACGTTTTAAACGTCACATGAAGTGGATCATTTTTACACGATGATTGGTGCAAAGTGGCGAGCCCACCGTTTTGCACCAATCGCTGTGTAAAAATGATCCACTACATGTGACGTTTTAAACGTCATGCACCGGCCGTGTATAACGTAGGTCACGGTTATACACGGCAGGTTCATGACTTTTAAAACGTCACACTGAGTTGATCCGAGGCTAACGAAAAAAAAAGCTACTGCGGTGCTTTACGCGTATCTTTTTTTACAGACCGCGGGAGTCACGTGATGGTCGAATGCACCAATGCAGGTGTACGAAAAGAGCATCACGTCATTCTAGCGGTCTGCAAAAAAAGATAAGTGGAATGCACCGTGGTAGCCTGTCTTTATCGTTAGCCTCGGAGTTGATCATCTTTACACGACGGTTGACACAAAACAATAAGCGCGAAGTTATGCACCAATCGCCGTGTAAAGATTATCCAAACCGTGTGACGTTTTAAAAGTCATGAACTTGCGTGTATAACGTAGGTGACGTTTGCATCCGGCGAAAAATGATGGGATCTGAATTTTGTTACGTATCTTCCTAGAATCGAGCTGCAAGTAACCGATGAGATCGGTCAGTTTGGTTAACTCCGTTGGATGAGCACTATTAGATTACTCAAACTTTTGAAAGCCCTTCATAGAAGGGCGCATTAGGGCGCAACCTAAATTATACACGGCCGGTTCATGACGTTTTAAACGTCACAAAGAGTGGGTCGAGGCTAACGAAAAAGACAGGCTACCGCGGTTCATTTCACTTATCTTTTTTTACAGACCGCCAAAGTGACGTGATGCTCTTTTCGTCCACCTGCATTGGTGGATTCGAGCACCACGTGACTCCCGCGGTCTGTAAAAAAAGATACGCGTAAAGCACCGCGGTAGCCTGTCTTTTTCGTTAGCCTCGGAGTGGGTCATCTTTAAATTGCGTTTGGCACAAAACGATCGGCACGATGCTTTGTACGAATCGCTGTGTAAAGATAAGCCACTCCTTGTGACGTTTTAAACGTCATGAACCGGCTGTGTATTTCGTTGGTTGCGGTTGGAGAGTCCGTGGCCGAGTGGTTAAGACACCATTCCGCTAATCACTTGACAGCGTAGGAGTCAAGTCGGCGGGTTCGACTCCCGCCTGCTCCATTGCACATATTTTGTGGAGCTCGTGGTTGTAATTCTCTCTGGTGTTTAAATTTCCTTGTGGCTGTCTCGTCGTTGTATATTGACCATGACTTATAAGCGGGCACTTGATGTCAAGCACACAAGTCAGATGTAGAGCCCTCCGTGGCCGAGTGGTTAAGTAGAGTTGCAAAAATCCGGTTTATTCCCAGGTTTATTTCCAATAGACCCGGTTTATTCCTAGGTTTATTCCCAAAAGACCTGGTTTATTCCCAAAAAACCTGGTTTATTCCCAAAAAACACGTTTTATTCCCAGGTTTAAACCGGGCTTTTTCTAGCCTTTGCAACTCTATGGTTAAGGCACCACTCCGCTAATCGTTTGCGAGCGTAGGAGTCAAAGCGAGAGGTTCAACTCCAGTCACCTCCATTGCACAATCTTTGTGGAGGGCTGGGCTGTAATTCTTCAGTGATTTATTTCCTTGTGTGTATGCGGTGCTCTTCTCGACGATGGCTTCTAAGTGGATATTTGTATCAAGCACACAAGTCAGATGTATGTTCTCGATAAAACAAACAAACAAAGTCAGATGTATGTTTTCAATACAATAAAGAAACAAGGGCGTTTTCACGGCTGCAACCTCAGGTTGCGATCCAGGATAACTCAAAGTGCTTAGAGCTGATATCACGTGATTTTTTGCGGGTTACGTTCGTAGCGTTCAGAGCCGGAAATTACTCAGACTCCTGATAATCCATATTGCCTAAAAAAAATTTTTGGGTAAATGATCACGTGGTTCGGAAAACCTGGTTTGTTTGTCCCCATTATAGCTAACTGCAACTATTAACTGTCGTTATTTATGACTCCCTACTGTATACTTGAGAACCATTTGATTGGTCTATGTTTAACAGGTCTATGATGTAATTAGCCAACGTTGCCAGGACGATTCTTGCAATGATCGCTATGATGAAAATGTAGTGGTAGATTGGTTGACGGAGGTGTTTGTTTGTAAACATGCCCACAACTTTACCCACAGCCGTTTTGGGGCCTCCGTGGCCGAGTGGTTAAGACACCATTCCGCTAATCGGTTGAGAGCGTAGGAGTCAGGTCGGCGGGTTCGACTCCCGCCAGCTCTATTGCACACACTTTGTGGAACTCTCGGATGTAACTCTCTGGTGTTGTAAATTTCCTTGTGGCTATCTCGTCCCTGTATATTGACGATGACTTATAAGAGGACACTTGATGTCAAGCACACAAGTCAGATGTATGTTCTCAATAAACAAACAAACAAACAGCCGTTTTAATACAACTTTTTGCTGATAAACTCGAGGCTAACGAAAAAGACAGGCTACCGCGGTGCATTCCACTTATCTTTTTTTACAGACCGCTAGAATGACGTGATGCTCTTTTCGTACACCTGCATTGGTGGATTCGAGCATCACGTGACTCCCGCGGTCTGTAAAAAAAGATACGCGAAAGCACCGCAGCACAGATTAAATATAGTCATACAGATTTGACAGTGGAGCGAAAACCCGAACCGGCGCGATACAAGCGCCACTACTGAGCACAGTCAAGAACTAACGCACACGCGCGCGATCTATAAACTGTCATATTGTCACGGTCACATGTACCTGTTGGCAGTTTTGTTTATTTAATATCGACACGACAGTTTCTCAGTTTAAATTATTAAGAAAAAGGTGTAAATCTGTAAGAAACTCGTGTAAATATGTATATTTGTAAGTATTTGTATGATAAAATAAAATATGTTTGATGTTTTAAACAATAACAAACTGCGGCGACGTATTTACATAAAAAAAAGATAGATACTATACAAATAAGATAAGTAATACCTACCTGTGGCGACACGCGCGGAACGTTTGCGACTGTTGTCACTAGGGGCTCTGAAGGTGCGATTCGGTTACCATTGAGCTTATGGAAGTGTCCTATCTGGTGGAATATATTTAATCTGTGCACCGCAGTAGCCTTTCTTTTCGTTAGCCTCGTGATAAACTCATATGACATTATTCCCAAATTAAACGAGTAATTCGCGTTTCGATTTCTGAACGTGCTCGAAGTGTATTTAAATTAGCACGAATAATTCAACATTAATTTATTGTTTTATACTCGTTCTCTAAAATCTGTATAGACAGTAGTTTTTTTATAGTGTTAATAGTGAAGGTTTTTTTCTTTCTTTTTTGACTACTTCTAAGAATAGAAGTTAAACAGCCAGACGACGGGACTTTGCAAGTAAAGGTATGTTCATGATGCATTAAATGTTTTAAGAATTGTCTATCACCATAAAATATTTAAATCGCTTTCGATTTCATATTTTTTTTAAAACAGTTATTATTGAAATGCATCAGTGGTTAGTTATTCTTCTCTATAATTATATGTATGCGTGATTAAATATATTGATACATACGAGGCGTTGCGGATACGAAGGGCAAACTCATTGTGCAAACTTTTTTTTATCCCATTTCCTGTTTCGTCAGACATTAGTTATATTATTAGTTATTAGAAATTATTAGGTATTGGACATTAATAGTCAGACCATAAGTCCATTTTGTTGAGTTCATCAGAGTACAAAAAAATTCAAATGCGTTTTTTTTTAAACTAGTACTTGCCAAATTCGCCCTTCGCCTCATATATATAATAGGTATAAATAACAGATATATATATATATATATATATATATATATATATATATATATATATATATATATATATATATTATAGATAATTTCAAGTAACAGCTAACCTTTTAATTGTTTTGTTAAATTAGTAAGATATCAGCAAATTAATTTTCGGGGCAATCCTCGTTTAGGTGAAAGTGAAATAAAATGCTACAGAACTTCGAGTAACAATCGCGCATTATTGATGATGGAAAAAGGACAGACTTCTTTGAACTTTGTGTGCATCTGCGAGTTTACAGATTTTCACGTAATAAAAAACCAACTTTAAAGTATACCACTACGTTTACATAGACAATTTAAGAAAAATGTCACTTTTTTTTGTTTTGTTTTATTTGAAAGACTGCACAGTTAGCTATCCAAAACTGTCTTTGACTTCGTACAATCATTGGAAGTAGTTATGGGTGTTTTTGTTTCAGCTTTCAAATCGGAAGTCTGCATTTAAATAACCCAGATAAAGAAAATGACTTCTGATATTGAAATTATGGAAGGTGCAACGCATAAAACTGGAGATTTTTAAGAACTTGGCGTGAATATTTCTACTATAGTTTCGGAATTAGAAACTTTAAATTCGTTTTCTTAAAAACGTGAATTTTATGAACAACCTGTAACGGAAAACGTTTAAATAAATTTAAAATAAATATAATAAATATCTGATTCCGGTTTAAATATCTGAGAATTTACAGCTATTTGTATAACCTAACGTGTAGAAAATACATAAAAAATGACCTAAGCAATAATCAGAATGGTGTTTTCTTTGACTATAGTTCTTTGCATTCTTAGAAACTCATTGTATAGTTATGATATAAAAAATTTGGTAAACTATCATTATATTTGTCGTGAGAACATTTTTGCTAAATATGAAATATTTCATTATTTCTCCTCAAAACTTGTAAAAATTAACAAAATTTCATTGAAATAATTTTATCTAACAAGTGAAATGGCTTTTTAATATAAAAGTTTATCTGACACCCACCAATATTATACTCTGTTACTGCAATCTTATACTGCTGTTAGCGGTCTCGCAGACTGCACATCTTTTTCCAATTTTCACTGTTTAACTCGCAATTTCAGTTTAACTCGGTATTTTCAGTTTCACACTAGTGAAATTTTGCTTCGTTTAGAGCGCAAGTACTTATAGCTAGTCTTCTGAACAGATGAATTTTTAATAATAGTTGTGTACACAAAGTTTAGTACAGAAACCGTATCTCATGAGTTCATCGAGCCTTTTAATCATCCTTTTATCAAGCTGTCTAAAACACCGGTCACAGTACCTATGCGACAATCTTTATTAAAATTTTAGTAACCTTAATAATGTAGAGTTGCAGGTTGATAGATGTATGTATATCGTCGTTCAGTCATACGTTTTCCACGTGTATATTTAAACATCGGCCTTTTTTTTGTTGTTGTTACTAGGGCTACTATAATACAGACTATATCATCAAGCATTTTAATGCCCACATAGACCAGTCGGCGATTGTTGCCCACGCGGCGCGGCCAATCGTTCTTCTCCTACGGGCAATCAAATGGCAGCGTGAGTCAGCCCGGATTGTAGGAGCCTTAGTTGTTACCATACTGTCATAGAAGGAATGCCTTCAGGAAGGACTTAGAACGGAGCTCTTATAACCTTGACTACCTTGCACAAAAGCCCTACCAAGGTTGCGTGGAATAGGTCTCTAAACTTAGTCACAAAGTTTTTCATATATTTGTTTACGTACCAAAGTTTCTCATGATTTTTAAGTTAAAAAATTTGATTGTTTAATTTTAGAACCTACAAACTTATTTAAAAATCAGTAACAAGGTTAACAGTGTGTAGTAGTATTAATTTTGTAACTTAATTAATCTTCACTTAAAGAAAGCAACAAGGACAATTCGGTACTTCTCTATTATCCCGTCGACCACTTTTCATAACAAACTATCGCCAAACTGTAACGCCAAACAAACGGGAGAACGTTGCCATTGGTATATCAAAATAAATAAATAAAATATAAGAATTTAAGGACATAATTGTTATTTTAATTAATGAAATAACTAATAAATCAGTAAAACATAATGAAAAATATACGCAATTGTCGAATTAAAAACCACTGGATGACATAACAAACACGTATAATGCTTCTGACATAAAGTAAATGGGACTGCATTTTTGGCGTTTAATCTTAATTTGGCGATAGTTTTTTGTTATGAAAAGTGGTCGACGTGATAATAGGGAAGTACCGAAAAGTCTTGGTCGAGCGCACATAATCAGTCAGATTAACAATATAAATGTTCGTTGATTTTCATCTTAATGAAGTAAAATTATTTTCAAATACTCAAGTCATTCAAATATCGATTTTAGATTTTGTAAATGCAGAACAAAGCATGTTTTTTTTAATAAACAATCCGATCACTATATAGAATGTTTTCTAAAAACTCATAACCACCAGTTTTAGAAGATTGTTTCTAAGAAACACTAATTTTTTAACATTTTAAACTTCTGTTAGCAGTTTCGCAAACCGCCGCATTTTTCAATTTTCAGTTTAACTGCAGATACAGGTGAAGTTTTGTTTCATTTGGAGCCCTATTACTATAGGTATAGACTTCTGAATAGGTAGATTTTAATTCTGTTTATGAATTGATACAAATTCTGTACATAAATATTAGTACAGTAACAGTATTCCGTGAGTTAATTGAGCCTTTTATTCATCTTTCAATCAACAGGTCTCAGAGACCACTCACCGTAGCAATGGGACATTTTCTTCGACAGTAGTTAAAGGGTTGAGTATTAAATATTACTGGTCATTAACGATAAAGAAGTATACGAATCTCTTTATTTTTTTTAATGTTTTATTTATCTCTTTATTTCGCTAAAATAAAGGAATATATTTGAATGTTTATTCGAATAAACTTCGAATAAGTCTCCAACAACTGTTTCTATCTCTATATCAATTACCAATGAATTAGCAATTACTATGGAGACAAAACGAGGTACCATAAATATTTCCATTAGCTCTTTATACCCGTCATACATATTTTTATTTTATTTTTCGGCTTTGCTCTTGAATTAATAAGTTTTTAAATGAAACTGGTCATGAAATTAATGTCATGGAATTATGAATAACAAGAATATCGTATTAGCAAACTCTTTATTTCTTTCCAATTATTTGTTTTCAGAAACAAATCTTGGGCTTTAACGACTTTGTCTGGGCCAATGATAAAGATTATGTGGAAAGTGCAATGCATGCAGGCCCTGCTCTTATGCAGGCCCTGCTCTTATACAGACCCGGCGCATATGCAGACCCCCAACGAGACTAAGACTGACAAAACTCTAAAAAAATGACCCAAACATTTTTTGCTTGTGCCCAAATTTATCCCTCCCTCCACGCTTATAGGTGCCTCGAATGAGACCTATAAGCGTGTGACCTATAAAGGTAATGGAGGAGCGGATCCCCAAAAATATTATTTCACCAGTGTCCCTTTAAATAATAGGATGCCCCTTGACGTCCATGTAGGTTTATATTTTTTTTTCTTTTTTTTTTCTTTTAACTATGGTAGCATTGCAGTAATAATTCTTTAAAATATTTTTTTTAAATTTTTTCAAGAATATTTCAGGGCGATTCCACCGTTATGTGTCTGACTTTTAGAGTTTTTTTTTTCAAATTGAGACAAATTTGGAGGTGAAATTATTTAGGTAGCGTTTTACTTTTTCTATTGCTATTACAGGACACATACAGAATCATTCTGTAGCGACACCTTTAGTCTAAAGTAATAACAATTTAAAATATATATATAGTAAAGTCGTTGTTACGTGTGTGACTCAGAAAAATCATACGCGTAACAACGACTTTACTATTTTTTTTTTAATTATTACTTTAGACTAAAGGTGTCACTACAGAAATGATTCTGTATGTGTCCTGTAATAGCAATAAAAAAAAGTAAAACGTTATCTAAATAATTTCACTTCCAAATTTGTCTCAATTTGCAAAAAAACTCGGAACAGATGTGTTACACTCACGCTAAAATGTAAACAAAAGATTGGCGACTGTTTGGTTGGCGCGATTTCCAAGACTGCGCCAAACGAATAACTTAATACAATGGCTAAGTTGCCATTAAAGGAAAAAATCCCCTAAATTTGGCGACTTTTTTCTTTTTTTTAACCGATTAATTTTTTTTTTTTTTTTTTTTTAGCGTGAGTGTAAAGCATCTAAGCCAAAAACTCTCTAAAAGTCACACACGTAACGGTGGAATAGCCCTTCATGAGCCTTTCGTCCAGAAGTCTTTTATATATATATGTCCAATATGTATATCCAATATTTTTATTTCTTCCGGGGATATTTTTTATAATTTATTTTTTCCTTTTCAGCAGTTTTGACATTGTAATCGGTTTTTGTCGTAATGCTTGTCTTTTAGAGATGTTTGCATTGTAACAGCTTTATATATGTGACTATATAAAGCAGTATACCTTTCTATATACCTTTCTGTTATACACATTTTGTTTTATAAATTCAAAGTTCCAAGTTTAAAATTCTGAAATGTGGGAATTTGGGCTAAACTTTCCTTTTCCTTTAGTTCATCCATAGCAGTTTTTTTTTTTAATTGTTTAATGTTTCGTTGGTAATTTTTTTTTCAGATAAAAACTGTTCGTTATTAGAAGTAAAACTTGTGTATGTAAACTCCTAAGTCTATTTAATCCATTTAACTGTCACAAATAATACATAAAATTGAAAACAATGCTTACCAATCTGAAAGGCATTTCACGGCATATACTTAGACATAGTGCCTATTCTAGATTTTTTTGTGTGTGTTTTGCCTTTCTAAGTGCGAGTTAGAAGTGCCACCCCCTTTTATATTACTACCATGGCTTTTTGATTTAAAATTTTTAACGCCTTTTTGCAGTTACTAAAATTTTGCTCCTCCAAGCGACCGCCTGAAGTTAAATACGGTCCTGTTTTGAACATTGTCAAATAGAGACAGTACAGTTTTTTACACTCAAAGCAATCTCTGTAAATTTTAGGAAATCCATTTTAAATTTTGTAAGCATAATTATTTGGGTTAATACTAGTTAATTGTCTACTTATATAAGGGTATATATACAGAATTCTGACTGAGACCTAACATCATTCTTTCATTAGAGTTCAGATGTATAAAAAAAAAGCGAAATATTATAACCCTTATTGAAAATGGGTAAAAATTATGACAGGAAAAAAATGCGATCGCATTTTAAATTTTAAAAGAAAAGCAATTTTTGGCTTAACTTAAGAAAACCTGAGTTATATAACATGAGTATTCTTGAAGTCAGCATAAAAGAATTGTTAATGGTGCAGTCAGTTTATATTAAGTGAATTTAAAATATAGGAAATTTTTATTAATTTTTTTTTTTTTTTAGTTATACAAAATATTAAATAAAACTGCACAGGGCCGCAGTAAGGGGTGGGGGGTGGAGCCGGTAGAAGTTACTGGGGCCCAGGCTCTTTTAAAGGGACAGTACCGGGTCCTTATTTTTTTATTAGCGAAAAGTTGACGCGAACCCTTTTTGCGTATTTTTTTTTAATTATTTATTTACACACGAACAAACACACAGCCCTTAGAAAAAGCAATTAAAATAAATTCCCTGTAATAATAAATATTGGGTAAAATACTAAATGCAATTATAGAGCAGCTAAGGGTGCGAAATGCAAGGGTCTCTAAGTTCAGAGTGTGCCTTGTCATGTAAAAATGGGCTAATGATTAAAAGGATTTTCACCGCGGACGCTAATTTTTTTTTTTTTTTTTCATATTGTTAACATGATTTTAAAATTTAAGCAAATATGTATGACTTTGTCATTAATCAACCATTATCTTTTCGAATAATAACTTTTTAAAGTCATTATGCAACTATTATCTTTTTGAATACTATGCGTAAGAACTCTCATTCGATTTAGTACCGGGCCTCTGAGATTCTCTCTGCTGCTTTTGTCTGCAATAACACTCATGATTTAAAGTGTATATTAAATACTAAAAACTATTTTTGAAGATTAAAAAAAGTTAATTATAAGGTTGTATAGTTAAAAATAAAGACTTTTTGCTAAAACCTATCGAATTGCGAAAGGATATTTTTCCGTCAAAAAAATATACCCAACAAGGTTCATCAATTCCTTTTACAAGTACCCAATAGATGGCAGCACTACATCAAATTTCTGGATGTCTAGACTGTTTACGTAACTTTTGTTTATGTTTTTGGTCTTTCTCCCCGTAAAGTTTACCAACAGATACAAAATAAACACAAGCTGTTAAATTAATCAATTGGTTTTTTATGGCGGTGTTAACGAAGCCGACTAATTTTATCTTTAGTTTTCTTGTTTCTTAATCCCTAATGCATTAGTGCTTCTTTTAATTTATCAACAGATGTTTATTAATTCTACGTTTCGAATGACTTTTTCTTTTTTTACAACCCCTTAATTTAGATCATCCGTTTTTATATTTCACCCTTATTTTTATTGATAACTGAAAAATCTTGCTCTGTTTTTAATGGTGTCATTAAATAAAAAAAGGGAGATGGGGAATGAGATAATTTAATTAGTTTTCTTGAGCGTGTCTGAAACTATTACGTAAGAAGGTAACCATTTTTGACTCCACCTACGGTTGGCGTTTAGATTATCAAAGATTAGTTCAACAACTTTTTGCAAATGACATTGTGTTGTTTTTGAGTAAAAGTTGTGTAGATTAAAAAAGAAAGAAAATGGGGGGGAGGGGGATATAAGAACAAGTATAAAATTATCGGACAAAAGTGGACACTAATGAATAATTTTACATAACAAAATTTAATTTGCTCCAATAAAAGAACCAATTTATAACCAATAAAAGAACGAAAACATAACGCTGAAAACAAAGTATCGTAATTTTAGTGTAGTAACGAAAAAAGATATGGAAATTTTGTTTAGTTAAAATTGAACAGGAGTTATCTGAATTGGTTTGTTTACAATTGTAAACTTTTAAATGCATTAATTTCTTAATGTTGATTTATCCGAATAGCAGTCTGGGTTTAACTTAATAGGCATATTCTACTAAGATAAAATTGTTTTCATCATGCTTGGTTCAGAGAATCTTATTTGTGAACAGATATCAGTAATTTCACTTTAGAATTTAATTTTGCCTGATATAAATTTTTATCTATCTTATTGTCGTAATTTTGTTACTTCTTTATTTTAGAAATATATGTATTTTTATCACAAAATCAACTTTTTCTTCTGCTCTATTAAGTACAAATGGATCCTTTAATTTGAGCTTAAATTACAACTTTTTAACATACGATCAATGCTCAACACATCTGCAGATCAAATGCAATGCATTACTGTATTTTTCGGAAATAATTCATTTCGTATCTTTCAATAAATTCTAGAATAAATATGTTCAGAACTTTCCTTTGAATTTATATTACTAGAATAGAATTGAATAAAAAGTTACTTGGGACTCTAAAGAATATCTCGTAACATGTGTTAATAAAACCCGAGGAAATTTCATTGGTAAATATTCCCTAATGTGTGCCTTCAAAGAGGATTGGAGGGAAAGCGACACAAATCAACGCCCCCTAGAGATAATGCCTTAGAGCTCAATTTTGACGTCACGGTAGATCGGCTAATGATTCAGCTGATTACATCCTACCATTCCTGCAACCACAATAAAAACAAAATTCTAAAAGATTTTTTTCTAGAGGGCGTTGCACAAATTACCACTTTCCTGCAAGAAAAACCCTAGGAGACATAAGGTGTTTTTCATTCGACTCTGCCTATATCCCTAGCGCAGATAATTGGTCGTAATAAATAACAACCAAATAACCAACCATTCAGACTAGATACCGATAAATCGTACACGATTGCCGTGAACAGAAGCAGACATCAGCGCACGCAAAATGCATTTATACACCACTACGAGGTATGTCGCATCGGATTAATGAAAAAAATCCCTTACACAGTCTCTCCATTTGGAACATGTGGAATTGAACCTTCGAACTTAACTGTTTAACCCTTAACTGCTGTGGCAGTAATTGTTGCATAGCTACTGTGAACAGTCTCTGAGACTGCTTAATCGAAATATGAATAAGACTATTAACTCATGGGATACTGTTTCTGTTCTAAACATTATGTGCAAAACTATTTTAATTAGAATTTACCTATTCAGACGTCTCTAGTGTTAGTACTATGACTCCAAACGAGACAAAATTCAAACAGTATCTGTAATTAAACTGAAAATTACTAAGTTAAACTGTGAAAATTTGAAAAAGCAGCGGTCTGCGAGACCGCTAACAGCAGCTAAGGGTTAAGTTTGGTATTGATGTGTAAATATGAATTTAGTTGGATTCTGTCGAAGTCAGCCCCCTTAACTTTACAGATTTTTGTTCGCAGCGTCCTTGGTTTCTTTCTTTTTAATGCATACAAAGTACAGTCGAGTCTCTATATAACGAAATCCATTGTTCCAATAAAAATATTCGTTATATAGAGAATAGCGAAAAAAATCCTATTTAATGTGTATATTTTGACGAAAAAAATTCTGAGGTGTTTAATTAAGAAATGTTTAACTCTAATATTAACTTGATATTGTATTTTTTAATTATTTAAACAGTTTAAAAACTGAAAAAAAAATGTATTTAAAAGCATAGTAAAACTCAAAGAAAACTTATTTGTTTTAGACGAAGAAATCTGTAATTTTTGATTGCTTTGATTTCAAAACTGTTAATCTCATAAAATTTTCCCGCTTTAACAAGGAATACAGAATTATATAAGAAAATCACTTATTAAAGTAACAATGTATATTCTTAAAGTGATAACAGTATTCCGCAAAATTTTTGTGGAAATGAACTTCATATACAAAATAAAGAATAAGGTAGAGGTACTCAAGTTTGAAAGGAAAATTGATTCCATGTAGTTTTGAAGGTTTTTCTGAACAAATGAAGAAAAAATTTCTTAAAGAATTCGTTATATGGAGATAGATTTTTCGCTATATGGAGATTATTTTTTATGTAATCATGTGAAAAGATGACCGTTCCAAATAAAAATTCGTTATATAGAGAAAATCGTTATATGGAAGTTTGTTATAGAGAAACTCGACTGTAATGCTTTTTTTAATACTTATCTGATATTATTCAATAAAAATAAACAATATCCGACTTAAATGAGGCGTGCTCTATGGCACCACTTCATACTTTTTGACAAGATTTTTCAAACAACCTTTGGTACTCAAACTGTTAAGGTTCACTTTCATGACCAGTACTCTTACATTGGACTGAATTGGTCTTTAAAAAAAGAGATTCTAACTCTGTTCTCAAGTCAGGCTAGTAATTAAATACAATCATAAACGGAAGTTGTACAGTATTTACTTTTTCACCTCTCTACACTCCATTAAAAAGGAGCGAATAACAGCAGGTCTAAAAACTATGAGCAATATGATAATAATGGTCCAATTCTGTTAATACGAGAAGCAAGGGAATTATAAAAGTCCTCGTATTAATCGTTACTCGTAATACGAAGATAATAATAATCTTAAACACGCACACAGAGACCAATTACAACTATAAACAGGTATAATTATGTCAAAGCTAAAATTAACATAGTTTCCTGGGAAAACTCTGCTAACTTTGCAGTAGTCACTGTTATTTTCAAACTATTGATTTCACACAACCTTTTCATTTAACAGTGCAATAAGAGACATGAAAAGACTGGTTAATATAGCCCAGAGTCCGAATTTAAACAAAAGTTTACTTCTGTGCTTCTTTCTTCGTATGTCTCAGTTTTAAATCTTACAAAGGGGAGGTATTTAAAACGTCCTTCTTATCTCTCCCATCTTCCTTTCATTCTTTCAAGATCTCAGGACATGCCTTTGCATTTTCTTGGGTAAGGGGGTGTCTCCTTGAAGATTGAAATTCTGGCTGGTAAAACTGATAAATTATTGCATTTTGACAGTTGTAATATAGAAACATTCTCGCTGAGAAAGAACAAGGTTCGATAATATAGGGATTTCTTTACTAATTCTACCCTTTTCGCCGAAAATCCCATTGAAATGAACAGATGTTTTGCTCATATTAGCCGTGATCTTGCTTTTTGTAGCTCATAAAAAGCGTGAGAATCTTAATATAGTTTAAATGATGAACCATTCTTAACGTGCAAAATTGCTCATTTTAACAGTGTCCTCGATTTAGCCGTGCTCGTATTAAACGAGTTAGACTGTATATATTTACCTCGTCGTTTGTGTACGCTATTTTACGAGAATGAAGCTGATTAGATACTAAATAAACTCGGTAAGATCTGATTACAGGATAAAGAAGCTAGCTAACAGCTGATATACAGAATGATTTTCTTGAATCCTTCTCTAATTTTCAATGATAAATGTCTTGAAATTGATTTCTGAAACTTAGGAGATAAAGCTAACGAGCTACTCCTGCTTATCTGTTGTTCAGATGATATAATGCTCGCTATCCTGTCTTGAGTATTTCCCAGGGACCGGATGTTAAAAATGTGCATGCATATCTTCAGACAACGGCATATTTCGTGTACAAACTTTTATCGTCATGAAAAATGTCTCTGATATTAATACTTTAATAAATTTTATATTTACTGGTAGAGCACAAATCTTTCGTGATCTGTGTGAAACATGGGTATTGGAATCTTTCACAAAATATCTGTTTTGTATTTCGTATAATTTTATTTGTGCCTTTTTGGTGAAATTTTCTTTGGATATGAATTTTAATCGCTTTTATTCTTTTACAAAGGACATAAAATTAATCAACATACTTGACTGCACAGGCTAAAGGTAAAATAATAAATTAAAAATAAAAACTCGAAATATACAAGGTGTTCATTCTTATTGTTGACAATAACAGACCTGTAATGACAATAATAAATTCCTAATCCGCTAGTTTTAGAGGGATGGTTCTAATAGCGAAAATGTTTCAAACGTTGTACTCCGTCATATTAAAAACCATTTACGCCAAAATAGTTATTTTTAAAATTTATGAAATTTAAGTTTTTATACGGTCCCTGGGTATTATAAATTATATTTAGAAAACTTTTCTTGGTGCTCTAAGAAGTAAAATAAAACTTCCATTCTTCTAATACCAAAACGTAACAGAGTTATACTTTGGATTTTATTGTTTTGGGGCATTTTCTGGCACTAAAAACGGTAAAATGTTTTTGGTGACACAAAACGCTGAAAATTCATAAAAATCAAGATGGTCGTAACTTGGTAAGTTATGGTCGTATAAAAATGGAATTTTTACATTTTACTTGTTAGATCACGGAGAGAGTTTTTCAAAACATAGCTTATAAGACCCAAGGACAGAGTAAAACATAAATTTGGTAACTTTTATAAAAATAACTATTTTCACTAAAATGAATTTTTATATGACAAAGAACATTTGAAACATTGCTGCAATTGGGAACTCTATACCTTTTCAAACTAACGGTTTTTGAATTAGCTATTGCTCAACGATAAAAAGAGAGACTCTGTGTATGCTATTAGTACCAACGGTACGATAATGAATTGTAGAACCTTGAGGGTACGGAAACTTAAGGAATTACCTTAACATCACCTCAAGCCCCTTTGAAAGTTTCAATATGGGACATAAGCTTCGATAAATGTTAGTGAATTTTAATATTTCTGAAAATTTATGTTTGAAAATCTAGTGGTTATTTGAAAGTACGACAATTATCTATGCAATCGTTTGTTTATATCATCCATTAACTAAGTCACACAAATCTTGAGATTTTTTTTTTACCACTCCTTTTCCTTGTCACAGGTTGTCACACTCATGTGATACTACTTTTCTGTTGTGACGTCACATTTTTGTAACTGTTTAAAGCTAATTTTGATTTAAACATTTCCTTTATTTTCTTTTTATATACTATCTATTATCTACTGAAATAAATACCATAAAACCGCCAAAATCTTGAGTGCTTTTTCTTCAAGCTTTGGTAATTCAAAAGTATACCTATTTACTGAGAAAAGTGCAAATTTTTAAAAACTTTGTTACGCTGTTTGCAAGCAATGCCTACCTAATTATTTTCATATTTTAGATCTCACCTCTTTACCCTATCATACTGTGTCACGCTATGTTGGACCCCTCTTGAAGTGACGTAATTAAAGCATGAGCCTTTACTACATTTATACTTAATAACTAATATATCTACTATATTTCATGTGTCATGAGTTGTTTATAAGGATTTATAGTAAGGCTGCCAACTTCTACGCCTTTTTTAAATCTTATTATAAACATGCTTTGAACCAAAATAAATCAAATGTGTGCTACGTTTATTTAATGAACTATAATATATATTTAATTTTAGAAAATTTTTAATAAAATTTCAAGGTTCAAATATTTCTTTTGACATTAAAAATACGTAGAAGTTGGCAGCCATGGTAAGACTGGGCTGTAATATGCTTGATATAGCACAACTAAAAGTAGAAAAATATGCACAAATTTCACAATAATAAAGTTTCGCAACATTGTTCTCAACTTTATACTTTTCAAAGAAAGGAAATCATAATATCGTTTTTGTGACTATTGCATCCAAATAATCAACTTTTTCCCCCCCTTATCTTAATAGATATTTTTAAATGAGTATATCAGAGTGAAAGAGTTCAAATTTTGACATTCAACATTTCCTTTTATCTACCTGCACGCTAAAAGTGTACGCCTGAAATGTTAAATGAAAATGACGTGTAAATATACAAAAAAAAAAAAAAAAAAAAATCTGAAAAACAGCTTCTCTCGAGTATAACTGCTCTCATTATTCTGTTTACCATTTAAATATATTGATAGAAAAATCCTTAACTATGTATTTCACAGCTGCCAACATTTTTTTTTAAAGTTAAATAAATTTACTTTGAACTAGATTTTGCTTATCAAATGAATATAAATTAGTACTACACAGAAGCAAGACATACTTCATTAACCCCTTTTATCCTGACGGTACTTATAAGTACCATTTGAACCCCTTCTCGACGAGCGTCCTTTACAGAAATTTTAATCTTTTACCACCGGTTTTTCAAAACAGAAATTTTCGCCTAATTGAATCGCAGAAATGCTATCATTAAATAAGGCAAAACTTACAATAAAAAGTTACTGGTGGGAATAATCGAGGATTCTGAGCATCTTATGCGTCACGTATACGTGTCACTCGTCCCCAAGGGGTTAATAAAACACCTATATATTCGTAATATGACCGTTTTTCCTAACGGTATTCACAATGACACAAAGAGTGTATTTTTGACAGCAGGCAGGAGATGGCAAATTAAAGCACATATCCTCTTTCTTTGCATTGTAGGGATTTTACATTTGCCACGCTACATTCGAAATCCATTTTGCAATAGAATTGACGTGCATGTTGTTCTTCATTTGAATAATTTTAGTGGTTTATTACCGGTTATTTAGTACTATTGTTTTCTATACTCTACAGGTGAACATTTCCTATATTTTATTTGAAGTTTACTATTTGAAATTTACTATTTTATTTTATACCATAGGGTAAAAAATTTATGGTGGTTACAGTTGCATAATTTAACCACTAAGACACTAAATTATTTTCCTCTTTCCTATGTTTATTCTGCACCAAAACTTATCCAATGATGCAAAAATACAATTAAAAAGTAGCTGGAAAATTAATTCAGGATATAAAGGGTTAAATTTTCTGGCTGTTCAGAAAACGTTTACTTGACTTGGGGACGGGGGAAAAATGACGTTGGTAACTACGATATTTAAAAACCGAGTATTATAATGTTTTGTTGTCTGGAAAATAATTAACAAAAATAAACCGAATTTTATGGGGGGGGGGGGGAAGCAAGTACATGAACGATATCAAAATATAATTTAATCTAATATTTTGGTTATTTCGGAAAAATTATTATCAAGACAACAGGTGAAGTAAGATATTCTTATCTCACTAAAATGAAATGGATAGTTCTTTACCCAGTTTCTGAAAATGTGCTTTTAAAGGGAGCTTGTGTAACTATTGTGTCATCCAGAAAGTTCTGCGGTTTTTCGAAGCGAAGCGCGGTTTTGTCTAGTTAGTTTGCTACTGCTGATAAGGAGTGACCTTGAATGACCCAGATAACATCACCATTATAACTGACATTGTCTTTTCTGCTTCCGCTGTATAATTCTCGCTTGTGGCATAATTTTTGTTTCGGTGCAGGGCTAAGAATGTAGAACCCAAAAGTTCATTTTCATCATATGATTTTAGGTGGGATGTCACAGCGTCTTAACTCCCCTTCCTCCGCATTTTACACTGTGCTACACTTTATGAACACCTTCCCTCTTGAAATGTGACGTAATTAATGGATGATCCCTAACACCCTCTTCTACTCGTGTCTTCAATTAAACATTCAGCAGTAAAATGATGAGACAGTTATGCTTGTTCTGATTCTTTTAATAATTCTGGTTACTTATTTGGTAGATATATTGGGTCATTCGGAAAGTTCTGAGGTTTTTCAAAGTAGACGGTTTCGTCTACTTATATTTTGCTACTTCTGATAAGGAGTGACTTTGAATGACCCAGATATATACATTCTGTCTTTTCTGCTTGCGCTGCATAATTCTCTCTTGTGTTGTGGCATAATATTTATTTCAATACAGCGCTCAGAATGGAGAACCAAAAATTTCATTCTCGTCGTATTATGCTCTTTTATTTGTAGAAAGGTAAAAATGCTAGTCAATGCTCATAAAATTTTTGCTTTATATGGACAAAGTGCAGTTACAAATGACACAGTTTGAAGGTGGTTTGAAAATTTTAAGCGCGAAAATTTCAGCCTCTGGACGATCATCATCTGTAAAAGAGAGACCTCTTAAAAGATGTTGCTGAAAATCCACGTTACACAGATCAGGAGCTATCACTCCGACTAAATATTTCAAAGTGCATGCTCATTTGATGGCTTCTTTTAAGAGGTCCTCCTTTATAGATGATGTTGATCGTCCGCAGCGGGCATCATCTTCAAGGCTGAAACTTCCGCGCTTACACTTCTCAAAGAACCTTCAAACTGTGTCATCTGAAACATTACGTTGTCCATATACAGCACAAATTTTACAAGCGGTTTGACTAGCATTTTTATCTTTCTTAAAATAAAAGAGTATAATACGACGAGAATGAAATTTTTGGTTCTCCATTCTTAGCGCTGTACTGAAATATCTCGCAACACAAGCCAGAATTATGCAGCGCAAGCAGAAAAGACAGAATGTACATATCTGGGTCTTTCAAAGTCACTCCTTATCAGAAGTAGCAAAATATAAGTAGACGAAACCGCGCTTCGCTTTGAAAAACCACAGAAATTTCCAAATGACCCAATATATCTACCAAATAAGTAACCAGAATTATTAAAATAATGAAAACAAGCATAACTGTCTCACCATTTTACTGCTGAGTGTTTAATTGAAGACACAAGTAGAAGAGGGTATTAGGGATCATACATTAATTACGTCACATTTCAAGAGGGAAGAAGGGGGGTCGTAAAGTGTAGCACAGTGTGAAATGCGGGGAAAGGGGGATTGAGTTAAGACGCTGTGACATACCATTTAAAATATGGAAAAAATAATATTCTAGGCGTTTTTTGCATGCAGCATAATAAAGTTCATTAAAAAAAAATATGTATTTTTCTTCAGGTAGTAATAGATGTATTCCCTTTTTTTAAAAACTTTATTTTAATTTCAATAATTGGAAGTAAAAGTATGCAAAATCTTGATGGTTTTATAGTATTTTTATATAAAGAGGAAATAGATCGCATGCAACGTTTTTTTTCTTCTCTTGAATAAAATTAGTTCTAAATTAAGTTGCAGAAAATATGTCACAACAAGGGGGAGGGGGGGGGAGCCTGTGACTTAGGAGAAGGGAGGGGTTATTAAATCACGAAATTTGCGTGACGTAATAGATCTCTTATGTAACAAAAGTAAAATTTCGAAAAAAAAAATTAATCGAAAACTTTGTATTTTCTTTCTATTCAAAATGTCAACAGGTGGTATTAAATCCTCACAGAAAAAAAACTTATTAATTTTAATTATTAAACATTAAAAATGTCTCTGATATCTTAAGGAATGATTGGAATCTTAGCGTTTCAGCTTTACCAAGTGATAGATAGAATACCACATAACCTTCATCTATAAAATGAAATATTTGAGAAAAATGTGACAATGCTTTCTTACATTCGCGTTTTCAATTCATTGATAAAATTCCATAAATGAATGATTTGTCATTATAAGGGTTCATTTTCCTAAAATCTAAACTTTATGGCGGAAAACAGTTTTTTAAACAATCCTCACCAATATAAAAATGCCAACGATTTGCATCCGTTATGTAGATATTGGTTAATTATCTCTCAAAATATGGCTATCAGAACAGCAGGTAAAAATAAGTTCATCTTATCGCACAAAGGTGAGATAGATAGAACGACCTCTTTCTTCTGTTTATGAAAGTGGATTTTTAAAAAAGATTCTCTCTTTCGTTTATGAAGAACAAATAATAAAAGAAAAACACATATGACCTAAGCATGATTAAGCAATGAAAATGCTAGCCAAATCTCTCGCCAAATGTTGAACTTTGACCTGTTATAAGACGAGAGCGGAAGCCAAGGAATCTTATCGTTCGCCTTCGTTCGCGAGTATTACCTAGCTTTCTGCTAACAGGAACAAAAACATTTATGCAAAAGGCATCAAAATGAGTTCGGAAAATGCCGGTAAAAAAGAAAAAGCAGCTTCTACCTCTTGGTGGAAAATTACCAGTAGGATTAGGTCATCTTCTAATTCGTCAAAAAAGAAATCCGGTAAGTGTATATAATGAACTTTCTAATAGTACTTTGTAACTTCGTTTGTTCCTATTTGAAATAGAAAATCCTCCCTTTAGCGTAGACAAATGCAGCATGAATATGAAACATGTTACGTTATTCGAAGTGAAAGATTTTCCGCCAAACATGGTAACCCGCGTTTTATCTGAATTGCAGTAAACAGCTTTTAATTGAATCACAATTATGTCACCTGAATTTACTTTGATAACGCGACTGATTTCGTAAGATCGTTACGTCACACTTTCAGTTTCTCATGTGCTTTGACTAATATATGTAGAATTTTTAGTTTGATGTAAACTATGCATGTGTATATTGGGTGTATATGTGCTTTGCTGTGTCCTGCATTAAATAATTTAAGGGAACTATGATATCTCAGAAGTGTGGATGAAGCAGATTTAACATGCTTAAAACCATATAATTTGATGTATTAAATTACGTTCTCATTTAAAATAGCTGTATTTTAGTTTATACATAATGCAAAAAATAATTGCTATACAGTGGGTAAACGAACTTAATCCGTTCCGAAACAATGTTCGCTAGCAGAATTGTTCGTTAACCGATCATAGATTTAGTAAAGATTTGTATGGGAATTCAATTAATTTGTTCTTAAAAGCTAAATAATATATAAATTTAATATAAATTCTCCCTAAGTTTATTTAAATGTAATAATAATAAAACATTACATACAATACAGTCTTGCCCTTCCTTCAGTAATGCTTTTTTTGAGTTTGTGAGCATTAAATATTTGACGAAAGCTTATTTTTCTTTCTGGAGATCTCAATCTTCATATTTTAATAGAGTAATTAAATACGTCCGTATTTAATATGGACAGATCAGTTTCATGGTTTTGTCCGTGTCGTGCCGTACTTAAAAAAAATAAATGACATTTTCTTTGTAAAAACTTTTAGGATCACATCCATTGACAACAGCATTAAATCATATATCAGTTTATAACTTTGACCTATCTAACACTCCATTAGTTCTCTAAAATATGTGTTTACTGCAGAGCTCGGAAAAGCTCAAGTGGAACCTAGAGCCTATTAATAATTTAGGAACTAAATTTCACTTAAAATAATTAACTTCCAATTAAAAATATTTCTTTAAAAAGGGACACAAAATATAAATTAATGTTCTTGTACTGTTCATTCTAATTTGAGGGTCCTAAAATGTAGGCCCCAAACCTCCGGTAGCCCCTGAATTAATTAGGTCATAAGTACACAACTGTTAAAACGTTCTCTAAGTCGATAATAGATGCAACTAAATACAGCTCTGCAAATCTGAAACACAGCGTTGCTTCTTGGCTTTGTTTTGTTTTCGTTATCCGAACATAAAAATCTCTCGCGAAAGTGTTCATAAACCGATCTGTTCGTAAACCGATCACCCACTGTATACATAGTCGTATTTAGTATGACTGTTTAATTTTTATTTACCTCTTTTTGACTATAAGTTTGGTAAATTTTTCTAAAGTATTGCAGATAACTTTAAATGCTACATGCAGGTTAAAAATGTCATATAACAGTGATATCATTTTTTTTTCCAAATAGGCCATTTAAGAAATAACTGATAAATTTTAACAATCATATTAAAAATATCTTCCTATAATATCTTCTGAAACATTAGCTACATTCATAATTTTGGATAGTTCTAAAAAAAATTATCTATATAAACATACAATTTTTAAACTCTAACTTTAATATATTTTAGGGAAAATATGCCTAAATATGTAAAGTGTACATAAATTCTGAAAAAAAATGTGAAAATTAAATTTATACATATTTGCGAACTTAAGTTATTTTTAGGAGTGTATTGTGCTGTCCTCCCTAAAAAAAAAAAAAAAAAAAAAAAAAAAACACAATGAAATGTTAAAAAAAAAAAAAAAAAAAAAAAAAACACTCTAGTACTACATCAAATATTTCACTAACGTCATTTTTTTTTGTTTTGTTCTGTTTTGATGCATCATTTAGAATAATAAAAATAGTTAAAAATACCTAAGGAGTGCTTATTTAGCTTTAAAATAATTTAAACTAACAATTGCAGAATTCTGGCAAAATATGAGCTTCATTTTACAGATTTTCTTGTTATAATAGAATTTTAGAATGATCTACATAAATTTATATATATTTTTTAATGTTAAACCATTAATATGCAATAAAATGCTTCATTTTCAGCAGATTATATCAGGTGTGGGGTTTTTTTAGGTAACATGGGTTATTTTTTGGAAAAATGTTTTTACAAAATTTTTCGCTTAATTGGTTGCCATTTTGTAATAAAGTGATAAAATGAAAAATGCTCAACATTAAAATCTTACTCGGAACAAGCTGTAAAAAGGTAGTCATGTTTAATTTTTTTAAATTCTTTATTAGACTTTATATAGAGAAAATGTAAAAAAATGGGGTTTTTTTTTTTTTAAGAGGACAGCACAATAATACTATAGGGGAGATAGGGGATGAATGGGACATTTCCACACAAATATGTATTTTAAATAATTTATTTAAGTTATTATTATTATATATCGCACTTCATACATTAGGTGTTTGTCTACATCTTATGCACAATATTTATTAAAGATTATTATTATACAGACATATATTATGAAAATAAAAAAAAAATTTCCTCCCCGTCCCAATCATCCCCACAGCAGGGATGGATGAGACACAAGTATTTTCCTCTCTGTATTCAATGATACCAAATTAAAATTTATAATTATAAACTTATATATAATTTGTAATATATGATCTTATATGGCTGTTATATATCAGTGTTAGTAATCTAAGAAGTGAAAGCACAGTTAATTATACATTAAAAATCTGTAATTTATATTATATATTTTAACTGAAATTTTAATGAATTACAAAGTTAAACGCGGATGTGCAAATATCAGTAACACAATAAATGCCTTAAATGTTCTAAATGTGGCCTGTCAGTCCCATAAGCTAGTATAAAATCTGTTTCAGTGAATGTATTGCTGTTAAAAAGGAAAATGGCAGTTTTCCTAAAACCACTGGTTATGTTTGTTACTAGTACTAAAAGCGGACAAAACTGCCTCCTTGGCAAAAACTGAGAGGTTATTAATTGTAATATGCTATCCACGATTACTTGTCAGCCAATCATCTTGGACTGATCTCAGCTATGCCTTTAAAGGCCCATAAACAGAAACATCCAATGGCTGAAGATGACAATGGCTACAATGAGGAGGAAATGTTAAAAGAATAATTAACATAAATTATTAATTTATCAACTTATATAATATCATTTTGTTAATAAAAAAAAAATTCAGTATCCTCTAGGGATGAATGAAGCAGTCCCATTCATCCCCATTTGAAATGTCCCAATCATCCCCATGATGCATATGTTCAATTGTCAGCCATTTTGTCTCAAATTATTTTATCACAATGGTTAATATTCATTCATTTTAATTACCAATATTGAGCCTTGAAATAAATAACTATAAAATATCTTAATTGTTTATGATGTATAAAATATGTAAACTTCTAATATAAAAAAAATTACTTTTAAGCAAAGTTTTCAGGAAATGCAAATTTGAAGGAAATTGAAAACGCCATGTGATCTTGCTTTTGGTTCTGAAGCACACTAGGATAGTGTCATCTATGAGGATAGGAAGCAACTAAAAAAAATGTTTATTGCCTGAAATATTGAGAATGTCCCATCCATCCCTTTTCCCATTCATCCCCCAGTTCCCCTACTGTAAACAAAATAAATTATTTTCGAGCGTGTATGAGCCTGCTCATTTTCTTCTTTAAATCAGAAAATTAAAAAATCAAACTGGAGGCATTCTGGTATATATATGCCCTTAAACTCATTTGGAATTAGAGTATAAAATTACTTTAATTGCTCAAATCAATGGAAATAATAATTACAGAACCGGAGGAAAGACGTCATTCGGGTTTTACCAACACTTTTAATTAACCTTTTGATTATCATGCATCTGTAAGACAGTTATTTTCATAATAATTGCCAAATCTTAATCTAAAATTTGTGGCTTTTTAAAATAAATCTTCATCTTTATATTTAGAAATATAACAACAATGAAATAGGGGTGATAAAATTTCATCATTTTAAATTATGAATTGCGGTCCTAGGAAACCTATTTTCGTTAATTACAATCAGATTAAATTGCGCCGAAATTTAGAGATTAAAGTTTTTTTTTTTCTACACAAGTTCTTGAAATCTTAGTAGATATTTTTACATTTAATTTCAGTAGTGTTTTCCCCCCTTAGCTTCTAATATCTCACGAGTTTACCCTTGCTATACGTAATCCTATAACCTTCAAAGAAAGTGATATGAATAATAACATACATGTTTTTCACATGTCTTTCGTGTGTTTCCTTTTTGATAGAATTAAATATTGAATAGTTTTTAGTATCAAGGTGGTTTTTTTTTACTCTTTATAGAGGGTGTCCACAAATTCTCTTTACATTGTCGAGCTTTTATTACAAACACAAATCGACAGATACATGCATGGAAAGTAGTACAATACTAGGAGTATATATTGCAGTTTTTTCATCAATTTATAAACCTCTATATGTGCACCATTGGTGCACGAAGCGTGTCAAGGCTATAATCGCCGACGTTTTCCTCTGATACTCTTTTTCTCTCACTCATTGCTTTATCCGATACTAAGCCGGTCTCCATGAATTTCTTGTGCCTTTCACAAATTGATAGACGTGGGCACAATAAATTTATGGAGACCGTCTCAGTACTGGATAAAGCAAGGTGTGTACGAAAAAAGAGTATCGAAGGAAAACGTCAACGATTATCGTGCTTCCTGCAAGCAATGGTGTATACACGTGATTTATTAATTGATGAAACAAAAATTTCAATATGTACTCCTAATATTGTATCACTTTCCATGCGTGTATACTGTTAATTTGTGTTCGTAATAAAAGCTTGAAATTGTAAAGATACTTTGGACATCCTGTATTACCGTGTAGTACATATTCAAGAAATGCAATCTATACATTAAATTCAAAATAGTATGTCGGTTTAGTAATATTCTAAACAATGTTTGTACGGTAATAAAATTAATATGCGGATATACTACATGTGTGTGTGGCGGAAGTACCACGACACCATTTTACGATTTTTTTTCCTTGTAATAGCATACTTTTTAATTTGCAAGGAATTGATTCCCCCCTAAATACCAATTAGTCGTTTTAGAATTCCATTAAACATTTTCGATGTAATCCATTTTCTTTTATATTACACAGGTTTCCAATTTACAAAGAATTCTTAACATTCTTATAGTTTTATTAATTATTCTTCAGTTTAAATTTTTCGTTGTTCCTTATTTTGCATAATTTTTCAATTTGGAAAGATTTCTCTTTGAATCATTTAAACTAACATGCATTTTTTTTTTATTTACATCCTTATTAATGTATATTAAAACTGTTCGATGAAATGTTATCAGGAAGTTGCATAACCGTGCGTGAACATTTAATTTAAACGATTACCCCAAACGATTAAATAAGATGTAACATAAAATCAAAGCCAAAAATATTTTAACTCTTTGCGTCATGATTTAAATGACGAAGATATGTGCCATTGTCGATTAGAAAATTGAGCTAGGATCGTTGCTTGTAGCATTTAATTTCGTAAGCTCAGTTCCGTAGTTATTCGGAGCATGCTATCAGAACTGTCTTCGAAATACCCAGAAACACAGGGTTTGATTTATTTGAATAAATGTGTTTTTATTTTCTTAATACTTATTTATTATGGGGGCGACATAGAATGTAAAACAGACGACATTGATGTACCTTTTTCTAGGGAACTTCTGAAGGGAGTTTAATATTTTTAGGGTTCTGTACTTAAAGAGTAAAAACGGAATCATTATAAGATCACTCCTGTGTGTCTGTCCGTCTGTCAGTCTTTTTTTTCTCATAAACTAAAGGACGTGGAAAGTTCAAACTTGGGAAAGTTTGAAAATCTATTGATCCGCATATTTTCAGATTATTAATCAATCACAAATATTTTTAGGATTATTTTTTTTTTCTTCTTTTTTTTTTTTCTTCTTCTTCTTTTTTTTTTTTTTTATTTATTTCTTTTTTTTTGGGTGGGGGAGGGGTTAATTCAATTATTTGAAAAAAAAAAAGTTTCTTTTTGTATATCGTATGAGAGATCTTGTAATACTTTACTTGTTTTGCCATTTTTTCCTAAAATCGTTTAGCAAATTGCTAAAATTTTAAGAAGGTTCAAATTCAATGTTATTTTTTCTCCTGTTAATAAAATCTCTTTTTCAAATCTCAAACATCCTATTGATCGTATAGATAATTGAGGTATTTACCAAATCTCTTGCCAGTGTGGTCTCTCTTATATTGATCAGACTAAACGTGCTCTTAGCTTTCGTTTAAAAAAAGCATGAAGGTTATGTTAAAAATCAGGAGCTTTAAACGTTCTTTTGCTCAACATTGTTGGTCTTTTCAACATAGGTTCAACTTTTCCTTAGCCATTATTATCCAAAAATGTTCTTCTAACCTCGATCTTGATGTTTGGGAAGCTTACCACATCATTTAAAAATTCTCACTTCTTAGTCAATGACTTATCTAGTACTCCAGATTTTCAAAGTATTTGGGAAGCATTAATTTCCCTTTTTTGGTTTTATTTTGTTCTCCGGTAGATGTCTCTACTTGTCCACTCAGTTGCTTCATGCTGCTTTCTTCTCATTGATTGCTTTTGGCGCGTTCTCTACCCGCATCGGGTACGTAAGCCCCCGCCCCTCTGTCATTTTACCTTGTCTTGCTTTTTCTAGCACACTGTGCTTTGCTGTTTGTCGCACTGAAGAAGAATCTCGCTTGTGGTTTCGAAACAGCTGTTTGCTGATTTTTTTGTGTATTTGTGCATTTTTAACGCTGATATTCTTCCTTGTTATATGAATTGATCGTTTGGCAAGAAATAAAAATTACAGTAGTTAATTATAAAGAAAACCGTATTTTGTTTGTTTGCAAAATTAAGTAACTATTGTATTTTTTTTTTAATTTTATTTCTTACCAAAGGATCAATTTCTAGTTTAGCTTCTGCCAAAATTATTGAAACAAATAACAAAATTAAACGGACTTCAAGGCTTTTTTACTTTCGTGCTTTTTTAGATCTTGTATTGTTATCCACATAAGTCCTGCATACGTGTCGGGTTCTACAGACCCGAATTCTACTTGAAATCAGCAACCCGACTCACTTTAACCCCATATATTGATGAAAGTATGAAAAACTATTTTGTATAAAAACTTCGAATATCAATTTTATGTTTAAAAATGTGTGTAGGGGGAGAGGTAATTTTTTCATCTTAAACATTATTGTGAAGATTCTTTTAAAAAGACTGATTACCAAACCAAAGTTGAAACCCAACCCAGCCCGCAACTAAAATATATATTGCCAATTCGACCCGACCCAAATCGAGGATCGGATTCACGTAATATCGTGTTACCCGACCTGATGCAGGAGAGTAATACACATTCATTTCATTTCGTATTGCTTTCAATATCCCTTATTTTGATGTGCAGTAAGCGATGATATACTAAATGTTTTAGGTGTCCCTATCAAAAAACTCTCCACGATATGACAACTATTTTTAAAACTTAAAGTACTGCTGTGTACCTTTAATACACTTTGAAATTTCGTGATGATTGGTCAGTTTTTACGAAAGTTAGTCTATAAAGTATTTTCACACAAATGCTCCTATTTCATAAAGCCCCACCAGTGGCTGAGAGGTTCTGCTCTCAAAGCTGGTAGACGGGAGGTGCTGGGTTCAAATCCCCCTATCGCGCTCGTCGACCTAACCGTTTGGAGTTTTCCATGGTTTTCTTCGAACCTTGCCGTAAATACGGGTTAGGATCCTTTAGAAAGACCCCCTAGGGCCTATATCCCAAGAGTAGATAATCGGCCGTCATAAATCAAACAACCAACCTATTTCATCAAATATTTATTACATTTATATTCTAATTATAGTATGTTTCTACGTCAAGTTATCCGAAAGTAGCGTTAAATTCGGTTGAAAACCCCAAATGCTGAAAACAAAAACATGCGAAATTTTCTCTAATTTATATATGAATTTATATATATATATTTACGATCACCCTGTACAATAAAATGCTCGAAATGATCTGTAGCTATAGAACATGACCATGTGGATCTTGAACGACGTTTGTGTTAATTTGTGTAAAAATAGTACGTATATTCATGGATATATAAAGGTTTTTTAATCCATTCAAGAAAATTCGGCATGTTTTTACTTTATAGCATGCAGTGTTTTCAACCAATGCCATTTTCAGGAAACTTGACTAAGCACAGTAGAAACAACGTACATAACTAGAATATAAATACATTACATATTTGAAACGTGAGCATTTGTATGAAACACATTTAACTGCACGTGCGACAACAGTATCCTTTTTTTTTTTTTTTTTTTTTGCTCAATTTAGTATATAATTAACTATTTAGGGCAACTCATGTAAGAAGAGTACTCAATTACCGTGAAAAGCTGAATGTCAGTTGCTTTTTTAAAGTAGCTTGATAATCTATTTTTGCACGAAGTCTTTGAATTTTTTTATGGACGCTTCAATTTTCCTCGGAAGAATTGTCAGAATGAGCCCCTTCCAACAAAAAAATAATTGTGAAAATCGAAGCATCGGTTCCAAAGCTACACATGGACATACGTTAAATACTAACTCCTTTGGATGTCTGTTAATAAAAAATGAAAATCCCATATCATCCAGCTACTTTTACAAAGCCAACTGAAATTCAGCTCATTTTACCGCCATTTTTCTAAATTGTCTCCATATTCGACTGATCTTTTTATGAGTTGTCCTACATGTTTGACTACTAAATTAAACAAACATTTTTGCTATCGTTTATATATATATATATATATATATTTTCTAATTGCAGTATGTTGTTTCTACGTCAAGTTTTCTGAAAGTGGCGTTAAATTTGGTTGAAAACCCCAAATGCTAAAAACAAAAATAACACCAATTTTTTTTTTAATTTATTTTAAGAAATCTTCATTAAAACACGTTCAGTTCTTACACAAATGAACACACATTTTGTACAATATCCACATAGTAATTGTACTGCATCTACAAATAATTTGGAGCATGTAATTTTACAGGATGATCGCAAATTCTAGTTTTTTATTCAATTTGTTGTTGGTGCCTTACTTCCGTGGTCAAACCTTCGCTGAAAAATATGAGGTCAAATATGCTCTTTATATTTCTGCATTTTTAGAAGGATCCGTCTAGTATTTTTCTAGATATTCGACAAAACGGCTAAAATCGAAAGTGTCCAGTGACTTTTGGCCCATATGGTGAACATAGTTCGAATATACATTTCTTCTTTATCTAATTGCAACACCTCCTTCATTTAAAGTCTGTTAAAAAGGTATTGAAATGAAATACTTTCTGTAGTTTTCGAGAAAAGGGGGCATCAATGTCAGCTGTTTTACATGTGTTTTCGCAACTGTTGTCTCTCCCATAAAATGCATTTTTGAAATGTAAAACGCTTAGTTCTAATACATGTTTTTTTAAATGCATCACGTGTTTGATACGTACTTGCTGAATCATAACTGGTGATTTAAATGAATCATCCATCCAATACAAGGGGGGTTACAATCAAACTTATCGTGTTCAGAGGCAACTGGTGGTGGTTTTAATCAACGTAATGCATATGAAATTTTGCATACGTGCTATTCAGATGGAGGGAAAACAAAAGTAAATTAGTTAAATTTTTTACCACTAAATGTGAATTTGACGCTATAATGACAATAACATGAGAAATGGTCAACAATTTATTAAAAGAAGTTAAATCAAATTTATAATGCTATGTGCTTAAATCGCTCAACGTGGGAAACTTTTTTATCAGCTGCATGTTACAAATACAATACAAAACGCAGAGTGCTAACTGCCCATGAATTTTTAAACTATTATCCTCTTCAATCTCTTTCACATTATCTGAATAGACATGTATGCAAAATTTCATGCAACGGTTATTAACTCGTGAAAACAACCTATTTATATTGCATATCGGTGCATCCCGCAAAAATTTGTGTTGTTACTGAAAATCCGTATTTTATTATGGCATGAAAATTCGAGAATGCAATTTGACTTAAAAATTTGAACATAAAAAGAAAATTTTAATTTTTCTCATCAAAATGCAATAAAAGTAAACTTTTTATTATTTTCTCATTTTAGTTGATATGGGAAGTAGTTAAGATAAATTTAATCATCTCTAACTTTTCAACCATAAGAAGTTCTATAACTCCTGTTACAGGGATCGGAAAAACTTTTTTATTGTAGCGAACTACAACTACTTTGTCGAAAATGTAGTTAACTACAACTACTTGTTTCAAAAATTAGCGACTACAAACTACTTTTCAAAAGTAGTCACTACTTCGCTACTTTCAGATTTTGTCAAAGTGTTTAATTTACATTAGAAATTGAAGACACGGATTAAATAATAAAGTGACAACTCGTTTATATCACGTCTGCCAGGATACAATTAAATAAATGCGACATAACAAAGGACATTAAAAAATTAATAAAGAAATAAAGATAACGTATAAGAAAATGTTTTGTATTTGTCTCCAAAATGTTAGTTTATACACACTTAACAAATTTCGTAGCAAAATTAAGAAAGATATTATAAGCTAGAAAATTGCAAAAAGACAACCCTAAATGAAAACAATAAATAAATCTGTAAATTGAGCAATTCCGAATAATAAGAAGTCGGCGTTAAAACATGAAGGCTTAATAACGAATAAATATACCAAGTGTTGTCAACAAGAAAATTAATTCATTTTGGTGGGTTAATATTGATTTCAGCAGCAAGTGTCAATGGAAAATATCTATGACTTCATGAGATAAATAGCTGAGATTTGCCACTGCGATTCGGAAATTGTTGAGCAGAACAAATTCTGCACAAAAGGAGCAATTTCGACCACATGATTTGCAGAATGGCACTTTTCTCCCACCTGAAGTAGCGTTAAAAGTAGCGTCGGTTCTCGCTACAAACTACTGATTTTTTGTATCGCGCTACTCTCTACACTACATTATTCAAAATGTAGCGCGCTACAATACAAACTACTGTAAAAAGTAGCGTCTACAGTAGTTTCGCTACTTGTAGCGCGCTACTTCCGACCCCTGTCCTGAGGTATCGGCTAATACCTATATAACCTAATACTAGGTTCCCAATGAATTGCGTCGCCTTTTACAATTTACGTCTTTTGTTCTATAGAGAAACTAATATACAATATTTTACAGTAGTATTAACACAATTCTACCTTAAATCAAATCAACGACGCATGCGAGGTTAATGATCGGATTATAAATGAAAATTTCGCTTATGACAAAGACACCAAGGAAATATATCTATGATCACGGAAAAATCCTTTTTTTTTTATCCTATTTATTGCTGATTTGTTATATCCTCTTTATATTTCTATTGTAACGGAGGCGTCCATTGTTTTGTCTTATTTCCTTTCTTTGAACTTAAGTCTTGAAAGAATCGAGTAGTAACTCATATTTTGACTCCAGTTCTATTGCTTAATTTATAGATTACATAAATTCCAAACATCCCGTTTATTTTATTTCTCATAAAAAGCACTCGCCACTGCTTCCCCTTCACTTGGAAATAAACAGAACACGGACATTTTATAATTAGAAAACGTGTTGAGTTTCATATTTTCAATCTGTTAACTGCAACATTTAAATAAAGCCAGTTTTTTTTTTCAGAAAATTTTTACCTCTGTGATGTAAAAAACAACGTATTGTTGCTATTGACAGTGCGATTTAAATGACGACGATGTTTGCTATTGTCGCTAAAATGTTGCTCTTGTGTCGCCATTTAAAGCAGACATACTCAACCTTTTTTTTCTCGCAGGCCGCAAATATGTTTGCTACGTTAGGTGGGCCGCAGCACCGTTATACTTTTCTAATAATGTTAAAAACGTGTAATTAAAATATTAAGATTATAAAGAAAGTAGTATTACGAAGTAATATAACGAAATTAATATAATCGGCATTAGTTTGGTAATAAGTAATAATATAATGCAAAATTTGCAAGTTCTAAAGATGAAAAAATCTCATGGTTTTTTTGTTTTATATATATGTATATACACACACGAGATCAGGCTTTTTCTCAATGTAAAAACTTTTCATATTTCTCAAATGTAAATATATATATATAGTGAAAATTAAATTTCAAATGTTTGACTAGTCTTGAATATTAAATATATACACAACTGTAATGCAAATATGACCACGTGTAAAAAAAATAACTTTTCACTATGCATATGACATTTATAATGTTTTAGCATAATTTTAAATTAATTATAAATAAAAGGACACAGTTCGTCTTCCCATAAAAATATATAAAAGATAGTGAAGGTCTTGAATACTTTTATGCGCATCTGAAACTTTTTTATAAATATGGATTAATGATTGTGTCTCTCGGGACGCTGATAAATGACAGATGGGCCATAGGCGAGACGCAGGTTGAGTATGGCTGGTTTAAAGCAATGCAACCATACATACGCTTTATTTACAGTTTCATGTTAGTTAAATGGCGGCAGTGTTTAACATTGCCAAGGTACTACATGGAATTAATTACTTGGATGACGATTATTTGATACATGACTTAAATTTATTAGTGTATACACTAAACGCACTTGTAAAGTTCAAAACTCTCATCTTACTCGTGGCTTCAAAAGTAATCACCTGCATGGTACATAGTTCTCAGTTTGGCGCCGTAAAACAGCCAACCGTCTAATACAGCCATACTCAACCTTTTATTTTTGCGGGCAGCAAACATGTTTGCAACGTTAGGCGGGCCTCAACACACTTTGTATAATAATGTAAAAATGGAGTAATTAAAATAAGATAACGCAGTATAACAAAGCAAAATAAAAAGTTAATACAATTAGTGGTATTGAACGTTTGTCGTTGAAGGAATGTTACCAAAACATTTTAACACCACTATTTCAAAAAAAAAAATTACTTCGGGGTAAATTCTATTGAAAGTGATGTAGAAATATGCTGCGAAGATTGTTTAGAAATAGCAATGTAAAACTTTTTTCTGCCCTTTTTTTCCACGACAACCCGAATATTCATTATTAGAGATATAAGTATAAAACATAATAATATAACAAAACAGCATCACCAAATTCTAAAAAAAAAAAAGATTTTCTTTAATAAATCATTCATTTTTCAATGCAAAAACTTCTTACTTTGTAATGTAGAAATATACAATGCAAATTTAATTTGGAATAATGTTTCATTAGTGTACACCACTATAGCACGAATATAACTACATGAAAAAAAAAGAATTTTTCCCTAAGGAAATGGAATTTAAGATACTTTAACATGATTTTAAATTGGTAATTACAAATAACTGGTGGATTTTGTATTCCCATGAAAATATATAAAGGCACAGCTAAGGTGTTAAACTTGTAAAGAGCATCTTAATTTTATAATTAGGGATTAATAATTATGTGTCTCGGGCCGCACATAAAAGGTCACCGAGGTTGAATATGGCTGATGTAATATGTCGATATGGTTTTGAACCCAATCATGTCTGTCGCTTCTAATCATACTGCAAAGAAGTTAAGGGTGTATTCAAATCCAAACTGCTTATTTTGAGACACATTTTTAAATTCATTTTTTGCTCTAAAATGCATCCAATTGGCAGGTTCTCTTATTCAGAAACTTTATAATGTCCGTATTGTCTCGATTTTTTGATAAAGGCAGAATATATTGTAAAAAATGCTGTCAAAGTGGACATTTTGAACCGAATTTCCCGAAGCGATAGCGCTGGAAACAAAAAAAAAATATCGTACTGTGCAAATAATTGTTTGTAAATAAATTTCTAATTCATTGAATGAAAAATAAAAACATGGGTCCCTTTGTCCCTTATAAATCTCTTCATAAATCACGCCGCCAAGTTTCATGTTTTTATTTTTAAAAATGAGTCTGAAAATGTGTCTCAAAATTTTGAGTTGTTGAGCGTGGAAAAATATATATTTTTTTTTTAATACTGCCTTAAATCCTTCCCGGTTCAATTTATCTCTGGTTTTGAGAGTCAATAAATGTCATTTTGAATGTTTTTTTTTCTTTGGTAAGTATTTTTTACACATAATAGCACAACTGGTATACAATTATTTTTAAAAACTGATTTAAAATAAAGAAAACTTACCTGTAAAGTTGTTTGTTATGGGTCGCTCGCTGTTCGATCCCAGCTAATGTTAATCTAATTGTTCAGAATTATTCTGAAGTGTTCAGCTCGTTCAAATAATTTATTTAAAAGTTTCTATCTAGAAACGTATAAGATTCTTTATTTTCAAGTATGCAGTTATCGCTAAAATAGCATTTTAATGAAATACTCACTTAGTTTTAAAAATTCTTAGTTTTTACGACTATATGTGTATAAAAATGAGTAAAATGGTTTGTTAAACAAGCAATTTAGATTTAATTGAAATAGTGTTTCGAATAAAGATGCTTTAATAGCGTGTGAATGTTTACTATAGTAAAATAAGACTAAACTAATATGTTGCGCCCATCACAAAACTTTCTTCTATACAAATCAAATCAATTAAATGATTTAAATAATACAACAAGTTCCATCGATTTAACAAATAGGTTTTCCTTTTTAAATATATAAACGCATAAAATTGTTATGAAATCGTGGACCATGAAGACTTCATGCAGGAAAAACAAAATTGACAATCCATTCCCATGATGAGGGTTCTAAAGGTAAAGGTTCGTTGACTTGTATACATTTGTGTTCATTTGCATTTTTCAAACAAATCATTGAATCTCGGCACCCCTCTTAGACGTCTGCATTGCAACCAAAATTGAATGACAATGTATATTCATATTCCGGATGCAAAACGTGAAGTTTTCTTGCATTTTGTGTTTAAACTGGTAATATATAAACATCCCATATTTCGAACAAATTGCCGAATTTCGGTACCCCCTACTTAGATGGCCGCAATCAAAATTGAATGACAATCTATTCCTATCATGAGGATTCTAAATTTGATGTTTTGTTGAATTCTGCACACATTAACTGGAGATATAATCATAACATAAATCGAACAAATCATCGATTGGCGGTATCCCCTCTTGGGAGATTTTGCCCCCAAAATAATCGGCACCAATTCATATAAAATTACATTCTATTCTACGCAATAGTTCATGAGATAGAGCGCTAATCTGAGTCTATATGTGTGTCACGCACACACACACATATAGACTCAGACATTTTCTAAAAACAGTCAAATCGTGTGCCGGACCTTCTAAAACGTATAAATCCGTCGAAAACCGGAAGTCAAAGTTTCACCAATCAAATAGTTTTTTACGCCTATTAGAAGAGTTGGCAGCTTTTAAAGTGCTTTGGCTAGTGTCAATACACAGCCAAGCCGTGATTGTTGCCAAAGCAACGATCGTTGCTTTCTATAAAAGTGTTATGTATGTATATATATGAGGACATGAGTTTGAAAACTCGCCTTATCCAAAAAATCAAATTTCAAATTTGAGGAAATCGCGAAAAACCTCGGACTTTAAACCATTGGATTTTCATTGTAAACAAAGATTTTAGAACGCTAGAAATATATGCTAAAACTAGTTTTTCTGCGGATTGTAGTGTCTTTTCAGTGAAGATTCACCAATAGAATAGTTGATAGGGAAAACACGGTTTTTAAAATTTTGGATAAGGCGAGTTTTGAAACTCACGTCCTCGTATATAAAATATGTATGTATGTAAATATAATATATGATTTGTAGAAATAAATGCTTAATTTGTGTAATCAATGTATCGATTAATTGTAATTGTTATTTTGCTTGGTTAAATTTTGAAAATAAAATTTTTAATCACACTTTCTTCTAATTAAATTATTTAACTAGCCGGTCGCTTCCGTATGTGGCTAAGATGCCTTCTGCAGCGTATGGCCCGGACTTCGCTTGGGGCCCAGAAAGTGCATTTTTCATGCAAACAGAAAAATAGAAATAAAATACTTTATAGATAGAAGAAAATATATATATCTAAGGAAAGAACACAATGCTGCTTACTGAAAGCAAGTCTCTGCTTTCAAAGAATATATATTTTTTTTTAAGTTAAGTGTCCAACACTGGACAAACAGAAATGATTGATTAAAAAGAATAGCTTCAATTGTTTTCAATATAAAAGTTTTTCTGAATAAATTTGAAATGTTTATTAAAAATATAATATTAATTTAAAATACAATATGAAGACAGAATGACAGATAAAACGAAATAAAAATTGTGTATTAAATCTACTTTTAATTCCCTTGTCTATTTCCCTTCAAATTTCTGAAATATTTTAATGTCATACTAGTAAGAAAGAACAATCGTTTCCAGGAAATTTCATGGCCAAAAATAATTAATTTCCGAAATACGAATGAATGCGTATTTTTCTGTTGTGACAAATCGGAAATCTGTATCAAATCAATCAATGTTTCGAAACGGAAACGTTATGAAAGTATAGAAATGCCATCATTAATCATTCTATGAAAATATCACTTTAGCTTATTATTCTTAGAATCTAACAAGTAAATAATAAAAATATATTAATCGCGTGATGTCGTGATGTAAATTGAATAATAATAATAAAAAAGAGACCCAGAAAAGATTTTAGGAGGAGAAACAAATCGTTTCTTTTAATCAAACTCTAAACGGAAATGTTAAAAAAAAAATCTGGCATAAGGAGGAAATTTCATTACAATGGGATCGAAAAATGACTTAATAAATGAAGGTTTTCATCCAATATCTAAACAAATGTTATCCTGATGGATTTAATTTGAATTAATAAATGTTTCAAAATGTAACAAAAAGGTATTTTATTGCTGATTAAATATAAAGATTTAGTTATTTTATTCAACGTTTTAGAGAAGGGCTCAATCTTGTAGAATATTTTTACTTTCCAAACACATATACACTGAAAAAAAAAAAGTTTTTTACAGTATAATACTGACCAGTATTGTACTGGAAAATCAACATTTATTTTTGCAGTGTAGTGCAAGGAAAGTATTGTAATAATTTGTATGCATCATTGAACACGATAACTCCCAAACGGTATTTCCGATTGAGCCCCATATGGTGAATATGTTATAGACCGCTGTCTCAAGAACTGAATAGATTTTCGCAGAAATCGGACGAATTATGTTTTTACACCATTTTTCAACAGATTCTATTCTATAAGCAAAATCAAGCTAATGTGACAGATAATAAGTTATAATTGAAATCGTGGTATATAAAAATACTGTGTGGCGATGTAATCAAACATTAGTAGCACATAGGGAAACGTCTCCAGCTTAAAAACGGGACGGCCAGCGTGCGAATCCAGCCGATTCCAATGTTTAAGAAATTTATAAATATCCCCTGTCTTTCTTTTTTTTTTCTGTCTTTTTTTTTTTTTTTTTTTTTTTTTTTTTAACTATCTGGACACCAGAGTTGTATAATATAGACGTACGCCGTACGCGAAAAATTTTATGTAAAATTCAAAACTTTGCAGAAAATAATTTAAAATTAAATATTGAAAAATTATAAATATTCCCCAATTTTATGTAAATTTTTTTTAGTTTTTAGTACAAGTTTAAAGACGCAAAACATTGTTGGGACATCATAGACGCTTTTATTTCAATTTTTCGCAGACTAGAGCTTGGTGCCGATCGGTTTTTCATCAGCAGCTGCAAGGACATTATCCCGGTGGCTGCAGTTAAATCGAATATTTTCGTAGTGTTAGAAAACATTTTTAATTGAATTTTTTTAAAATGATTTAAAACTAAATTTAAATTTTTCAAAATTTTTCAAATTTTAATGAACATCATTGACTGACTGGCGGCTAGCCAAAAAAAAAAAAAAAATCTGGCTAGAAAATTTTCAAAATAGAAAAATAGTAATAGAAAATAGCAATACAAAAATATCATAAATTATGTTTTTTTTTTTTCTCTCAAATTAGATTCTGCAGAAAATTGTTTACTTTTGAATAGCAACTCACATCTCTAAACACAGCCAAAGCCACCGCCAAGATTTAGCACATATCTTAGCACACCATCAAACACAAACACGTGCAACTCGCTCCAAAGTGGTACTTAGTGTGGCCCATATGTTCGTTCTATTAAACTTTAGGATTATTCTTCATTTCTTTTTTTATTTAAAATTAATTTTAACTATATTGTGATGAGGAAATTTACAGTGTGCATTTACGTCGTAACCACAGTCAAGCGAGTGCTGTTGATAAAAGAAGTGCAAATCAAACATCAGTAATTGCAGCTTTTGTCAAACTTTAAAATAAGCATGAAATGGAAATATTGATCCCATTTCTGAAAATATTGAAGGCGGGAGTATTTCCTCTGAATCGATTGTTTCCTGGAGTGACGAAACTCTTAAAGTCTTAGATGATTTTTCTAAGAAAATTACTTTTCTGAGAAAATTCGGAAATACTTGTTTCAATGTTGTGCAATGTTTGCAATGCAATATGTTTCAATGTCTGAAATGTTGTATTGTTTTTTTAAACAAAATAATTATTCTTTAATTAATGTTAATATTTAATATAAATGGTAATTATTTTAAACTACTGTTTTTAATTCATAACGTCAAAATAATATAACACGTAATTTTATTAAGCATTAAATTATTTTGCAGAAAGTTTTTGACCCAATATTTATGTGCGCAAAAAAATTTTGTTTTTATACAAGTCTGCCTGGACACCAGTGTTCGAAAAGTCAAGTGGAGTGAATCAAGATTCTTTCCTAGGGCATTATATGTGAAGTGTATTTTTGCAAACATGCTATATTTCAGAAAATAGGAAAGACAATATAATATGTTCTCATACAACTTTTCAATAAATATAATTATATAATTCAATATTTTTTTAAAAATAGATTTTAGGAAAAGTCTTGCATCTAAACTTTGTATAAATGTTTGGGGAGCTTGACTATTCTCGTCAACTGTACTGTGCACTAGCCCACACCGCAAAAGTAAATAAACAGCGATGCATTGACAATTTAGCAGATTTTTAAAACAAATATTAATGGCTGTTTCAGTCCCCCGATTTAAAACCACCTAGTTCTATATTATTTGGCATGGGGTTACAATCCGAACTAAACAAATACCGTCACTAATCTGGCTCATATTAAGTTTCCTTGGGAAAATATCTGATGAAATATCCTCGGATGCAGTGCGTGTTGCGTGTAATGGATTTGAAATTATTAACCCTTAGCTAACGAAAAGTCACCATATTTGCGACAACAAATTTTCATTGTCCAGATGTGTTGTTTCAATTATTGTTGTTTTGGCACCACTTTTTTGTTAAAATTCTGAGATTAGGTAATGCGAAATTTTCTGTGTAAAAATCCAATTCGAAACAACGCATGTGGACAATAAAAATTGGTTGTCGCGAATATGGGGGTATTCTTTCATTAAGGGTTAAAGCTGGTAATGAATTTCAAAGGAGGAATAATCCCAAATCATATGCTATAAATATTGTTAATTGCTTTATTTTCCACGTAAGTGTTTTGTGCTATTTCTATTTTAGTTATAAATAAAAGTTTAATATTGTATGAGAAATTATCTATCTTGTAAATTACGAGATCAGTATTATGTCTCCGAAGTAAAACCCACAAAAAAGTGTGTTAAAAAAAAAAGAACTAAATCAAAAAATTGTAAGTTTGGTTTATGAAAATAAACAGTATAATTTCGTAGTTGCAAACTTCCCGATTTTTGAGTACAAACTATTCCCAAATATTAATCTTCGTTTTATTTAATCATAGAATTCTGCTTTAAATAAAGCTAATATTTATATTCGGAAATAATTGTACTTAAAAAATCAGAAGGTTTAACAGCTATGTAAATTAACATCCTTTGATAAATTAAACCCCTTCTTGAGGCTAAAAACGGGCTTGATGCACTAAATTACAATCCAAAATATACTTTAGCTGGCCGTTTGCTTTCTAACGACGGTTTTTTCTTTCCTTTTAACTGTTTTTAAATTGCTTTTCGCGTGAAAATGAGTTTTTGGATAAAACTTAAGCGCCAGAGTAGAATAATCTTTATATTTTCATGTATAATAATTTCAGATTTTAAATCTGATTAAAAATTTATTTGAATTATTCGATTTTATGAACTTTGTTGTTGAACTTTAACCTTTTTAAAAGGTTAAAATATCTGCGCACATTAAGAATTATTTTTAAGCTTAAATTTTAAAGTACGTAGTTCAACAATTTGTAATTATGAGCTATAAGGCTGAATTTTATTTATTGGTTTATTTGGGCTGAGAAAATGTTTCATTATTTTTCTATTAAAGAATTGTTTCAATTGAGACTTTGAAACAGGAATAAATACATGGACATTTTTAAAAATTAAACTAATTTCAATAATTTTAGAGAAGTTCTGAGCTACTTTATTTCAACCAACGCCAAAATTTCGGTTTATATCATTTTAATTGCAGCTTGGAAATTTTATCACGTAAATAATACTCTTGAACTTAATATATTTATTGATGTAGATATATTTGTATATAACCTTTACGTTTTTAAAGCAGATAAGGCTCGATTTCAGGTAATGCTAAATTTTATGTCCTTGGCTATAAAAAAAAAATCTCTTTCGAGGGCATGTATCTATTCAGTAAAACTCACCAGAATTTAGGAACTATTTAATCTATACTTATAAAAGAATATGTCCTGACTGACTGATAATCAACGCCGAGCTCAACCGTTGCTCCTAGGACAACGAAATTTGGAAGATATGTTCCTTACACAATATAGGAAGGATTTTTGAAAAACACCCACTATGAAAGGATTTTGGAAAATTTCACTCTTTAAGGGGGTGAAATGGGGGAGTCGAAAGTTTAGGTCACTTCGCCATATCTCAGCAGTAGTTTTAAGTAGGAGCGTGAAATGCAGCAAAACAAATCAAAAAATAATTAAAACACTTATTTCAGGGATTTTAAAGATAGCGATTTTGTCCCCAATATCGGCTATGAATCCGATTATGGAAGATTGAGCGAATAACACAACTATTGCTGATTTTTTTCATTAGATATTTGGCGGGACTTTTTTCCAGGGAAATTTTTTTTTCATATTTTGTAAATTGCTTTTGCGTTTTTCGGCTTTTAGAGACCGGATTTAAATTTTTATACAAAATTATAGTACATTTCCTCCTTCTTAAAATACATTTTTTGGAAGTAAAGATTTGCGATTTAAATACTGATCGCCATATTTATGGGCTCTGGTATGTACAAGGCTTCGTTATAGTGATTGCCGTATCATCAGTTTATTGGCATGAAACCCACGGGGCTCTGTTAAAATGATTGTCATTTTAACGATTTATGCACGCAAAATTCACAGGGTCCCGTTAATCGCTGTATTAACGATATATGGCTGAGAAACATACAGGGCCCCGTTATTTGGATCACCGTATTAAAAATTTATGGGCGTGAAACCACTGTGCCTATTTACGATGATCAACATGAATCTTGGACTATCCCATTTTTGTTTATTTTATCTGAAAGCTATACCTTTCCCCTAGATAACCACGAGCAGAGCCGAGAAAGTCTTTATCAGGGGGCTCATGAAAAAACATTTATGTCGCGAAATCTTTTATTAACGGTTTTTTTATATTCTTATTAGTTATTTCCATATAGTTTTAAAATAATTTTCACTTTCTGTTTGTATGTAAAATTCACTTTCTGGGCTCCTATCGAAGTCCGGGCTATACGCTGCAGAAAGACATCTGGCCCCCCATACGGAAGCGAGAGGCTAGTTTGAAAATAAATAAATGCAATTTTAAACTTTCTTCAGCGTAAATTATAAAAGTAAAATGTTATTACATTTTTGGTAAAAATGTTGATTAAAATTAAGTAGTTTCAATAATTACCACCGCCTTTCAAAGGCTAAACCCTTTATAAGGCAAATTATTTATGTTGATAGGATGTTGAAATAATGGAATGCCACCAGAATTTAAGAACAAATAAATTTAAAAGATTTTAAATAGATTACGTCACGTAAAATATAAACGAACAATTTCATTTTAAAAAATCTGGTACAAATTTGGAATTTTGGGATTAAAGTTAAGTGGTAAAATACTTACCACTGCCTTATAAAGGGTTAGCAAGTCAAACATAAGTCTTTTTGAAAGCTTAAGTCCTTGCTTAAACAATCAAAAGTTAAACGTAAATGATTAATTTTTGTCAGAATTTCTTCTGAAGCACTAGAGTGTGCACAAGTTTGAATATGAAAAAACATTTTAATATTTAAGGAAATTGAAAAGTTATTAATGTAATTAACAAGGCTTGTCCCAAACATCAAGTTTATTAATTGAAACCTTTCAAAAATTTAAAAGCTTTAGAGCAAAGACAACGCTTATTTAGGTATGCTTCATTTCTTTTTTTATTATTATTTGGCGCTTTAAACATAAAAGAAAATATTTCTATTAATGATCCTTTATTTAAATTCCTCGCTCAACACGAAACTTTCTGACAAATTTTTAAACATAAAAACATGAGTGTAGACATTTAAAAAAAAAACACGTTACTATTCTTTTGCTAAAATTGCCATCATTTTATTATATGGAGTAATTTGAGCTAAAGTTTAGGAATTGCAACAATATAATTTACCATTATCTGATTGCATAAATCAAATTATAGCAGCTCTTAATTCATATGGTCTAACTCCCCCGATTGCTAAAACTAAAATTTTTAATTCGGGATTAGAAAAGTTAGCAAAGTAAAGGAGTTATTTCATTCTTTTTTCTCAATAAAAACTTGATTTGAGTAACTTGATTTTGTAATTCAAAAAGCAAGAGATATTAAATTCACTTCTTCTAATATATTTTTCTCAAATACACCTTCTTGAACACATTTTAAATGGCTGAGATCAAAAAACGACGCTGTGCTACATTAATATGTTAGTTAGAATATTATTTATATGGTGACCGTGATTAAGCTGGTGTGGGTGTTCTGTAGCTTCTCTTAATAACTAGAGTGACACAAAATTTGGTACAATGAGTAGTAAATACATGTATCAATAGAATCTGCTGAACATTCAGTTCAAAATATTGCCTTATATTGAAAAACATGCTGAAAATTAGCACAAAATTCAGCCTCTGTGCAAATGCATGACTACAAAAGCCAGAAAAAAAACAACAGTATTTTGTGTTATGTCGAAACAGTATTCAGACAGCCTTCATATTTTCTCTGTAAATCATTAAGTGTCTTGAGTTATCTCAGTGGGTGTTCCTTATGAAATTATTGTGCAACGCAGCATCCACTATCCGTGAAGTTATACGCCCAAAACTACCTCACCGAAAAATCCTCTCTGAGTAATTTCATTAAAAAGTATCATTCAAAAGTTTGAAGAAAACAATCATTAAACGTTTGGCCAGATACGACAGATTGGTATCTGAAGAGAGAATTGCAAAAGTTCTAAATGAGTGAAGAATTGCGGAATTTTAACGGTATAACGGAAAGTGTTGCGCGTAGATATGGCGTTCATGGATTCGGTGAGACAATTATTGCGTATGAGTTACTTCAATTTCTAGAAAGTCTGACGAAGTCATTTAAATATATCCGTTGAAGATCATTTGCGTTGATGAACTGAGACCTATGCGATTATAGTACACGATTAGCATTTGATATAACGTTTATTCCTAGAATGCACATTGCTTTTCCTGGAAATTCGTATGGGAGATTGACATTTTCTTATGGATAAAACTTTCAACACTAAATCTTTTAATAATCTTGTGGTTGACAAAGAAAATGTGATGTTTCCCTTCACGTTCGTCCTTTTGATATGCCCATTCTATCGTCTTAAGCATTAGGAAGCTCCATATTTTGCTCTATTGAGATTTTGGAGCTGAACATTTTTTTTCTTTGGCAGATCCCTTTGTCCCGTGTCTTTATAAGTTACATTACCAAATTTCATGACACTCCGGTTGTTAGATTAAGCTGCAAAGCGCTTTCATAAGGGAGGAGGGAATTATGGCCACCCCTATCATTTTCTGTCTATTCATTTATCTTAAAATGAGATTTAAAGCAAACTCACTTGGTTAAATAGTTCTATTTAAAATATAATCATACGAATGTTATGGAATAAAATATAATCCATTTACTGGGCTATTTTAATAAGGGAGAAATTGGAAGCTGGGACAGAAAATCGTCCAATAATTCTTGTAAAAGTATTAAGATAGAAGCAGCCCAATATACAAGTGTTTTATTATCTTTCCTAATAAATTATATTTGAATAAAAATATTTTATTAAATTTATTACTGCTTACTAGTTTAAGCAGTTTCCACCAGACGGTTTTAGCAGGATTCTGTGCACTGCCTGCCTTTTCGTTTATAAAATAGCACCCTTCTTGCCACTCATCCAAGAAATTAGAACCTCTTCTTGCCCTACAGTAAAAAAAAAAGTTCCCTTTCTCCTTTTTACATTAGCAAATTTGCTTGCATAGTAAAAACTGACTAACTTTTGTCTTGAAAAGAGTGCCGTGACTTTTAAATATTAAAAGTGGTTTTAAAAATTAAAAAAAATGCATTTTTAATAAAAATATAAAAGGTGACCTTATAAATCTGAAAAATGCCCTTAAAAATCCAAAATGTGCCCTTAAGAATAAAAAGTGCCCTTTTCATACCAGCAGCACCATGCCAGTTTTTTACACCTTGGGGAAACTCTGAGTTTAAGACAATCTATTTTATGATCATGAATTATTTCTGATTACGTCCACTATCTAGCTAGACCCTAACATGTATTAATGCATGAATGAAGCTGTGGTATTCAAATCTTATCTATCGCTCAAATTGCGTTTTTGCTTAATACCACTCAATAGGTATTTATGCATTTCGAGTTTGATAACCCTGAAAATCCTATCCATTGTAGATAGCACGAACGTAAAGTAGTGTTTTAAGGAGCTAAATCTCTTCATTCTTTGAGTAAAAGTTATTACAACGTTCATGGTTTTTTCTACTCAAACAAAACTGTATTGTATGCTAATTTTAATTCAGCTTATATACATGTGTGTTTATATGTCTATACAGATCATCATCTTTAAGTCGAACATTTATTAATAGAAATTTCAATTTCTCGGAACTTCTTCTCTGCCATTAATTTTCCAGATACCTACACTTGAGTGAGCTAGCACGCACACACATACAAATGGGTCACATGAAAATATCAATGCATTCAAAATTCAAACTAACCAAAATTTACATGTCAAAGCAACTGAAGAAAGTGTAATATTATGAACAATATCAAAGAATAAAAATAATGTTAGAGTACCCTGTTTTATTTGTTCCAAAAAAGAAAATATTTTCTAAAGCAAAGCAATCGCTTTCAGAAATCCTCCAAACGTAGCTGTAGTTTTTTTATAGTTAGACAATTACATATTTCCACGAATAAACCCCCCTAATTTTTGTTATTTTCCCAGTAAATAACTAACAAAGCAACCAGCAAGCAAGTCTCTGCGTAATCATGATTAGGATAGAACGATTGTAGCAGAAAGAAAAAATACAAAAATAGTGCAAAACACGTTTAAATTTTTTGCGGGATTTTTGCGAATAAAAATTTAACATTCTATTTTACTTATTTTAAGCTTGTGAATAGTAGAAATAATCACTCATATAAATAATCATGCAATATTCCTAAAAATTCTCTTTACTTCACTTTGTGTGTCCTTCTGTAAATACCACTTTTTTGGTTGCGATTGTTACTGTTCAACAATTTACAGTATATATTTTTGCGCTTTCGCCCCATACACAACCTCGTACCAATAACTGTAACAAACAAATAACTTCACTTTTATACGATCTACTTTATTTAAGTAACCAGAATTTTGCTATCTATTATTATTTAAGCATCTTTCGTCCTGTAATTATTTTTATTTGTAAATGACTTTTCAATGCTCCCTCTGTTTGTTGGACTGAAAATCATTGGACTGTTTATTTGAACAATTTTTGGATATCATTCAGATTTCGATTTCTAAAATTTTATTAATTTGTCCTTTTCAACATTACGTTCGTTAAGGGGGGCTATTCTATTTCTTTGACCTAAAATAAACGTGATTTTTTTTTCGTTACTTAGAAAAGCGATATCACCTAATTCGACTTTTTTGCATTATATTTATTGATATTTCATTTATATATTTAAATTTTTGTGGGTAAAATAAAAATATGAATAAGTCTTGTGCGACGAGGAGTACCTGCAGGTGCACGCCAATCGAACGACCGTTTTTTTCCCGTCACAAGCATCTGAAACAAATTTGGCTGCCAAATTATGAAAAGACATTAAATTCTCTGGAGTTTATACCAAAATTTAATAAGTTGATTTTTGACAAAATGGTGGTCATTTGAAAAAACAAAAAATCATTTTTGGCGTCTTTTTATCTTTTTTGAGAGCTTGAAAAAATAATTAATCGATGGAAATTATACTTTTTGGTGGTATATCTAAAAGCTACCCATTGCAGCCGTTCGGAGGAAAGAAATTCCAAAAAGTTTTGGTATATTTTCACCGATCATGATCCCCAGACACCCAAATCACCCTCCGTTCAAATGTTGATTTATATATATATATATATATAAAATATATCTGACATATGTCATGCTGTAACCTTCTTATTTATGAACAGATTTGGATGTAACTGAGCATATGTGCAGGACATACTAAGGTCTCGACCGAGTTCGTTGGCCAGCTTCATCTGCCATCTTGTTTCAAAATGGTGGCCAGTGAAAAAAATTTTAAATTTTTATAAGTCAAAAATATGTACAAAAATATATAAATTGAAAAAATTGTTTCTTGTAAGTGTTATAACGTGATACAAGAATTCTGGAACATTTTTTGTTTTTGCTATATCTTAAAAAATGGCTGAGGCTGAGATAAGGCAGTTTGAAATTCTTAGGTGGCTGAGATTTTGAAACAATCTCATATTTGTTATGCTGTAACTCTCGTATTTATGAACCGATATGAATGTGACTGATCACGTGTACAGAACATACCAAGATCTCGACAGAGTTCGTTGGCCAGCTTCATCCGCCGTCTTGTTTCAAAATGGCGGCCAGTAAATTTTTTTTATTTTTTAAAAGTCAAAAACATGTACAAAAAATTTATAAATTGGAAAAATTGTTTCTGTTAAGTGTTAGAACGTGATACAAGGATTCTGGAAAATTTTTTGTTTTTGCTATATCTTAAAAAATGGCAGAGATATGGCAGTTTGAAATTCTAGGTTGGCTGACATTTTGAAACAATCTGATTTTTGTTATGCTGTAACTCTCATGCAGAAATGCGCATACAAATTCAGTATTAACAAAAACAGGGATTGAATCGTCTATAATCGGTTTCCAAGCAATTTAGCTTAGGGTGTTTTGAGTAAAATGAGTTGAATTTTTAAAAACATGGACTATGGAAGCTACCTTTTCCTCCCGGTACTGGCCGGAAGGACTTTTTCACTTTGCCCCGCATGCGCATAACAAATGTTTATAAAAAAACTAAAACCAAAAGTAGGCCTAATATAAATAAATACACTTCACTAGACAGCAGAAGAATATGTTATATTTACAATATTAATAAGGATAACTTTACCATTATATAATTCAAAAAACGTTATTTACTTGCCTAATATTACAATATATTCATCCAATTTGAAAAATGGTCACTAACATCATATATATTGATCTCTGAAGGTGATTGTTACCTGACAGTAAGCAAGTAGATGTAAAATATCATAATTAAAATATCGGCTGGTAGGTTGCACTACATACAGATCAAATATTTAACCATTTCACTTTGGCGCTCTATTTCATTTTGCCCCAAGTTCCCCTACTGTGATTTTGTCTAAAGAAAATGACACTCACAAAGGTTAGACTGAATATTTTATATTAAATTTAGGATATTTAGTTTATTTTAGGGTTGAGATAATCAGCAATTAATAGTAGTAATTAGTTTATAACTATGTGTGCATTTTTAAGATATTTATTTTTACGATTATTATGAGTAACGATTAACAAGAGGACTTTTTTTATAATTCCCTTGCTTCTCGTATTAAAAGAGTTCGGCTATAGTACATAAATGCCCGCAATGTAGGAGATTTAAAATAAGATATTTCTCTCTTTGTGAAAAACTGTACGAAAAGAAAGTCTTATTTTATGTCCTTATTAGCAACAAATGTTTGGCTAAAGGAAAACATTTCATTGGCAACCAATGATAACGCTGTGCAACAAAGTCGTAAAGAAGTAAGTGGTAGTATTTATATCTTAGGATATGCTGAAAAAGAAGACATTATTAAATAGTTTACATCACCCAAAGATTTTGAAAAAAAAATAAAAGGCAATGCAAATTTTAATACATTTTTGCATTGGGCAGTGCAAACATGTTCATTTATCATATGAATTTTCTAATAAAATAAATGATTAAATGAACACTTGCATAGCTGGGAAATAAGATTACAATATTGAAATGTTTATTTAATTTTTTTTTTTATAAGATAAATTTTTTAAACCTTAATTAATCTAGGAGAAGCTTCCCGGGTTACAAAATATAGGTAAAAAGGTTTTTAATTGAAAATTCTAAATTTTTTTTTTTCACATTTAATATATATTTTTAGATTGCCTTCTAACACCACATAAACATTTTTATATCAAAAATATAAATTATGTATTCAAATAATGTATTGGAATTTATTAAAAGCGATACTTTCGTATTAGCAGCATGCAAGAAGTTAATAGCCGAATAAATCGCCAAAGAATTACGCACAGTAGTCTTTTTGATTCCGATAATTTCATTGTTTTAATCGCTTAGTTCAATTGCATTCCTGCTAAACTTGCGTTTTAATGTCATTATGGAATATTGGCCGGAAACAAATGCTGAGCTATTAATATTGTTTAAAGTGCAAACGGATTAATCTTTCGGGTTGCGCGCGATAATTTTTATGAAAAACCATGATGGTCTTAAAACAAAATTGCCAAAGTAAACTTTATTTCTGCTCTCTTGTAACATATTCTATTTAAACAATGTGAAAATATGTGTTTAGATTACCATTTTAATTACCTTTTATTTTACAAACGTTTTCATAATTGCTATACACCCAGATAGTCCAAAAAATGAACGTAAAATGTCTTAAAATTGAAGGTTGATATAATTTTTTTAAACTTTTTTTTTTGTGTACCTAATAAAATCTATAGGAAACACGTATATATCTCGTTAAAGAGAAACACAGTTCAAAGTTTCTGTTGGTTGAATAGTGTAATTCAAAGACCCAGTGATCGTAAACTCGCCTCATCAAATTAATTTCCATCCAAAACTCATCGGGAAAAGTCTTATCAAGATGCCCTCAATAGATGATCGCCAGACAGTAAAATTTGTTGTCCATCTTATGCTTAATGCTTAGTATATCTTATCGGTGGAAACTACAATCCTTGAAGTTTCATCGGAAAATGTGATAGTTTCGATTTGATTTTATGGCAAAATTTTCATCAGACGACGCATGATATGAATACGTAAACACTTGGTGAGTTTTGGATAGCATCGATGACTGGCCAATTTAAATATGGGTGAGTTGGTGATGATAGGGGTTTATGCTAGAACAGATTCCAACTATAAATTTTCTATTGCAGATGCTTTACAAAACGAATTGGTATATTCAAAAAATGGCTGTATCGTGTAAATATTATTAAATTTATTATATAAACTGAAGTTATTTTAGACGGACATTATATACTATTTTGACTTCAATGTAGGACCCACCTATGTAGATAATTTTCTTGCGAAATCGCATAAATATCAGTTAAAAAATCTGTTTTCTTGTATAAAATTACATATCCTTTTAATTCAGGGGGCGGAAACAGTTGCGAAATCCCATGTAAAACAGCTGACATTGATACCTCTCTCTCGGAAACCACTGAAGGGAATTCAATGCATTCTTTTAATAGTTTTGTCAATAACTAACCTAAAAGTTGATCTTTCGGAAAGAAATAAAAATAGAAAATACAATGGTTGAGGGAAAGTAGAGTACCTTATAGTCCTTATAGTAAAGTACCTTATAGTCCGGCGAAAACCAGATGTCTCGGTTTGATTCAATTTAAGCAGCCCTCTAGCGGCTAATGGTTGAAATACTAATGGCAAGAAGCAATCATTACGGTATCTCCATAAAAAAAAAAATTGGCATTACCTACTTATATAATAAGTGAATGAGACATTCCTCTTCAAGTTATTCAAACAACTGGATCGAAAATTTGAACGATATAAAAATTTTAAACTGTTTTTAATACGGCTTCCAAGGAAGTACTTCGATAATTCGAAATGTTGGTTATTTCATATTGAAGGTCTAGTCGAGGAGAGTAAACTGTATAATTAACCAAATAATAATAAAAAATTCGAAAACTGAAAATAGTCGAAGATTTTAAGAATTCCATTGATTAAAATCATTTGGAAGTTTCATCAGTTTTGAATTTTCGCTTTTCGTATACTTGGTTACTAATTGGTTACTTGTTTCGTATACTTGGTTACTATGCTTTATCTTATCGTATAGTTACTACATTAACTGTCCAAGTGTTTAAAAATGTACCCATTTTTAGATGAAGTTAAAAAGTAAATGTTGCACATAAAAATTCTCTCTCATTATTATCGATAGGTATTTTTAAACACAAATGTCTCTTAATGATTGCTAGCAAAGTTGCTCTGTTATTCTACAGGTGTTTTTCAGGCACCAAATATATTAAATTCAAAGTTAAAAACAAGCCATTTGTTTTTCTCTGTCTAGAACTAAGTCTGTGATCGACCTTGAAATTTTGAACGTAGTGTTATCTTGATAAGTTTAATAAAATCAATAGATTTTATTGACCGCTAGTGTATTTTCAGAGTTACTTTATTTCTTCTGATTTTCTCTACAAATCTAGATTCATTTTTTGAAATAGCTAAAGTAACAAAAAATAGCTTGTATGTATATTTCAGGAACACTATTAAATTTTATTTTTAAAGAATGGAGGCGATTGTGCGTGTGCACGCGCGAGTTAATGAGAAAGTAAATTATTAGAGATAATTTTTTTTAAATAAATAAAATTTGTTGTTTTTTTTTCTAAATAACAGTGATTCAAAACATATGCCATCGTCGTGCAGGGGTTTTCAATAAACAAAAAGAAAACTAATTAACAAATTTTATGAAATGACCATCATAGTCATCTGGATTGTTTCCTGTCGAATTGCTTTTGAATAGACTAAAAGTTAGAAGGAGAATTTTTGTTTCAGCCCACGTGCTCCCAATCTTTGTTTGTATCCAACCAATCAAGATCGTCTATTTGCCAGGCTGTATTATCTACCAATCAAAATCGATAAAATAAAATATGGGAAAACAAAATGCCCACCAGGTTGTTAATGTGGTTTCTAGGGTCTGATATCAGTTGAAACTGATCTGTTGTGAAAGTTTGAATTGAAATATCTGATTTGGTGAATAGTTTCAAACATTAGTATATCGTATGAAAACATGAATAGCAAAATCAAGTTGTTGTTGAATATTTTCAATCATATATTGTATACAAGTAATTGTAAAGAATAATAAATGAATAAAAGGGGTCGCACTTACTAAAATTTAATACTGAAACATTAATTCGGAATATTAAAGACTTTCTTTATTTCAATATAAGACATTCATTTCTATTCCAGCAAGATTTCAATAAATAATTTTATCTATAATTGTTTTTTTTTTCTTTTTTGTTTTTTTCCAACTTCCAGAATACCAAATTGTCGCTCCATCTGCGCATTTCCGATAGAATTTGCCGATCTGATCAGGCTTAAATAGATCCCCTGTTTCCGAAATTTTGAACAATAGTGTATGTATATGAAAAGCTGTTATTCATTTTTCCGTTAAATTTTAAATTGAAGATGTATAGTGAAACGCGAAAAACGTGTAGATCTATATAAACATTCTGTTCTCAGCGTCTCCAGACAACAATCCAAATTTTAATCTTAGCTAAGCTTTTTGTATGAACTTCCGATATAATTTATTACATTAAAATTGTACGTTGAATTCAAAAATTGTACAACACACTCTTGAGACAGACCATATTCCGCAATTTGCGAATGCAGGTATTTTCAAAATGGGATGCAAGAAATATTATGAAAGAGTTTTTCAAGGTTGGTTTTCACGCACAGGATTTCACACTAAACGAGTCTTGTAATATACCTGGTGAATACACTATTTTACTAAATGTTTAACTGTTTCCTGAAACTGTTTATGGTTGTTTTCAGAGTCTTTTCCAGTGTCGTTCGACAGCAGATGTTTGTACTGATGAGATGTCGCGATGCGATACGAAGCGTCTCTTATATATTGTAATTTAAATGTTTTTATATTTTATTTTATCACCTGTATTAAAAAAATCAGATTTTTTTTTAAACTTTAATTTATTACGTTTGAAATCTCGGGCTCAAATATCCTAAATTAGAACGCCAACGGATTATTCCAGACGTTTTCATAGTACTTAGCTAATAATTGAATAATCCCGGTTTATATAGAAAAGAAACCGGCATGTTAGTTTTAAAGTAACCAATCTTTGCTTTATTAATATCCATGTTTTACTTCAACTCCCCTTTGGAAAACGGACACAACATGGTAGGCGCGTATGTCTTAGAAATGAGAGTTTGAATAATTTTGCTGAAGCTGGCTTCTCCTTTTTTCTCTTCCATAAAAATACGCAATGTTTAAGTAAGGGACTCTCAAATTGAGAGTGAGACCGCGAATACTAAAAGGCGTTCTCACGTATGTTTATTAGTGGACCCGTGCGAGACTTTTGCAGTGCAATCTTCGAAATTACTTGCTGATAGGTTTTTAGGTGCGTTCCTAATTATGCAAATACGTAGCACCTATTGTAGTCGTCTGGTCCGTCCGTCTGTCCGCATATAACAGCGCAAAAACTACCCAACCGAATGGTTTGAAATTTAATATATATTATCGTCGCAGAATTTTGCCGAGTCATTTCAAATTTTATGAAAATCGAATAAAAACTTAAAAAGATATTAATAAAAGTTTTTTTTTTAAATTCTATTAAATCCTATCGCACGTAAATCATGTTACTGAGGAAAACAAATACCGGGAAAACCACTTCTTTTTTCACAAGCCAGGTGGCCATTTTTATTCAAAATTAATTTTTCGAATAAAATTGCATAAAAGTTAAGATTTTAGAAAAATCGTTCAAAAAAATTGTTTGAGAGATGTTACATTAAAAAATGTATAGATTCTGAGAACTTCAGTGGAAATTAGGTTACAGGTATTTTAATTTACATAGTCTGACGCTTACAGCGCCATCTGTCACTAAAATTTGGAACGATTTTTTTTGTGTTCATGTTCTTTTTCCCCCTTCTTCAATAATACGCCGTTCAATTTTGACGTCATTCTAATCAGTGGTTCGTTTTTTAGAGCGTTTGGAAACTTAAACTTTAATTATAATCACCCTGCATTTCTGTAAAATTTTTCTGGTTTTTTACGGGCGCCAGGTTGGACAGTCCTGCTATATGGCATATGTCATGGTCAAGTGGTAAGCCTGACGTGGAATTTCAGGTTTTAATTCCAAAAGCACACTTCGTACTCGTGTTATGGGTCCCAAAGAGATAAAAGGTAGATTGAACCTTGCTCAAATATAGAAACTAATATTGGACCTGTAGTTTGACAAGCACAGTGCACTAGCCGATCAGCTTAAGAATTGAATCATAAACAACAAAAATAAAATCATAGTGAATTTTTACGTGTCGTTGCCTTGGATCGACAACGTGCTAACCGACAAATTTAGCTAAAATGTGATGACATCTACAGAGCATCATTAGTCTTATAGCGAGTATTTCGCAGGTTATCGAATTTCAAAATATTACAGTATTGCCTATGGAGAAATGAAACTTTTATGTTATTTCTCTCAAAACTGTGGTTAAAGCAATTATAACTTGATTATTCCAAGCAGACTTGGGTAAAATACATCGAAAAACAATTAATGGGGTTTAGAACCCAAAATACTTCGAAAATAGAAAAAAATGTATTTTCATACATGTATTTTCATAATAGATTTAAAGTGCAAAAACACATTTTGAAAATTAAAATAACATTTTATTAGATTTCACACACAAAGTGCTTTTGCAAAACTAATTTAAATTATATATTTCCAAATTAAATAATCGAAACTGATGAAGAAAAGTCTATGGAAGAACGATTTTATGTAGTAAACAAAAAATATTTATAAATGTAAACAATATTTAGAAATTTAAAAACTCATATCGGGTTATATGAAAAATTTCATGAATAAAATTCAGCTTCATTTAAAGCATAAAAATGATAATAAAAAAGAACGCTGCAATGTAAAATTATGGCTGGAAATTATGACTGGTCGTCAAAAGAACCAATTTTTCAAATTGAGAATCGTTGAAAAAATTCCTACTTTGAGAATTTATTAATGCTCACAAAAGTCTTTCGATGGAGTTTTCGAAGGAAGACTGGTATTAAGCTTATACAAGATATCCTTCACTGTAGGGTATGAAATCAACATTTTCAGATCCGTCAATTTATCAGCTAAACACTGCAATATTTCAATATCCACAGCATTTTGAGAGGTTGACGAAGATGGCATGCAATCGTTAATGTATGAATCAGTTATTTGCTGCTGCAGTTTTACTTTCATCAGATTCCTCTGGCTAATTCTTTGAAGGCAATTCCAAACTTATTAAAATATTTTCAATACGTTTGGTGTTTTCTTAGAGAAAAATGCACGGCAACCAACACATTTTAAACTCTAGGTGACTGCAATTATAATTCCCTCAATTTCATCCACTAAGTTCAAATAAATGATCCATCGTTTTTGCACATAACAATGTTTCAGCTGTAAATCTCTTGTCTCATATATATAATATATATATATATATATATATATATATATATATTGGCTGTTGTTCAATTTTTACTGTCAATACTAAACTAAATGAGACAAGAGATTTACAGCTGAAACATTGTTATGTGCAAAAACGATGGATCATTTATTTGAACTTAGTGGATTAAATTGAGGGAATTATAATTGCAGTCACCTAGAGTTTAAAATGTGTTGGTTGCCGTGCATTTTATATATATATATATATATATATATATATATATATATATATATATATATGCTGCTAATTTCTCATCTGAGATTTAAACACGAAAGTCTAAAATCTGGAGAAATGTATTTTGAGTATTTTGAAAAAAAAAAAAAAAAAAATAAGAAAAAACATTACTAAATTCATTGCTAAAATACTATAGTTTTTTCAGCTTAAAATACAATATATCAATGCATTTTGAAAATGTATTTAAAATACATTTATTTTTTTATACTTCCCAACTCTTGATTTCAAGGCAACGACGCGTTGGAATCAATCCGTTATTGAATCAAATTTTGTCTTACAAATATTATTCATTTAACAACTGTTATTGTATACGCATTTATATGTTTATTTATATGTGTGTATGATATCGCTCAGAAAAAGGTCAAGAGCTTTTTGTTTTTCGTTTCTGCCAATGAACTAACGGGAAGCAGTTTTTAAATTCATCGACTTTGAAGAGGAGAGAGATAAGGAAAGTAAAAGACGTTTTCTGTCTGGCGTATAAAATGAGGAAAACAATCCCTTGGTGCATTTTATCTCAGGCTACTTATTTTTCCTGCCTCCTTAAGATTGTTTAAAATGAATGATTATGAAAATTAAATAAAGATATGGCCATATCTTGTGGTACATTGAGTCCAAGAAATAAATGTTTTACGCATGAAATGAGTAAAAGTTACGCCAAAGTAGAATTTCAGTTTTATATAAAAAGAACTATATTTTAAAGGCTCAAATGACATCTAGGCAATGCGAACGAAGCAGATTTAGCGTTACGTTTATACGAAGCGATGTAATTTTATTTATAAATACAAGAACAATTTTTCCTCATTAAAAATAGATTTTAGTTTACATAGAACAAAAAAAATGTATTTGTTATATACATAATTTTATTCAGCGTGACTGTTTAATTATTGCATACCTCTGCCTAAATGTCTAACTATAGATCAGTATCAGTTAGGTACTTCAGTAAAAATAAATGCAGGTAACTTCAAATCCCGTATGTTGAAGCATATCATTTAATAACACTAGTCTAGAAATTGAAAACTGATTTTCGGAACAGAAACCACAATAATTGAAACATATCCTTTTGTCGACGCTGAATCTAAAAATGAAGCCAGTTTTCCTCCATCACGCATCACATTTGTTATACAGCTTTAAAAAAATTGCTGTAAAAGTATAAAATTTTCAAAGACCGACGTGAACTTACCGACGTGAAATTATAACTCGCAACACTAGATCCTTGACTAATTAATGAACATTAAGTAAACTTGCGTAACTGGAAGCATAACATAGATACTAAACTCGCAAAATTTAACCCTGATTACCACACCCGCCAATGACTTTAGCTGCACTAACAGATTTCGTTATTTCAAACAGGTTCCGCGGGAGTGACTCATTTATTGTTTCAGGTTGGATGACCATTATTAAGGTAGCATATATTTTATATTTATGTGCCAAAAAGTGACAAAATGACGATCTTTTAAAGCTATATAACTAGAAGACGTGTTAGTGTATTTTTAATTACATTTTCTATTTTCAGCATTAAAAATACTTTATAAAACACTCATTGGTTTATCTGTTCAGGAAATCAGGTAGATCATTTCCACCACCAGCATTTTTCTCATCAAGAAATGAATTACAGAAGTTTCTTTTCGGAATTGTCAGTTTTTTTTTTTTTTTTTAAGCGCAAAATTTAAAATTCGAAATATTGAAGCATTCCGTATGATTTCTGCTCTTAAATGGTGTTACATGATGAAATTAATCAAATACAGAATGGAAATTATTTTTTGTTAATATTTCAATTTTTTAAATGTTGAAAAACACCGTTAAGAACAGATGATGATTATTTTCCACATGAAATAAGTACAACTTACATTGGAGTATTACAGTTTTATTTAGGAAGTAATATAATTTAAAGCTTATTATAGGGTGAAATTTCTCAAATTTTCAAAATTAGTAAAAACTTCCGTAATGATTGAAGATAATGTTAACAAAGTTATTTAATATGTCATTTATAGAAAAAGGAAAATATTATATACAGTAAAACATGTCAAAATGGAACCTGTATACGAAAGATTCCTTTCTTAAGCAAACATTCCATGGTTCCAGCAAAAATAAAACAAATGCAATATACAGTGTCCATGCTAAGACGGAAACCTGCTTAAAACGTAATTTTTCTCCGGTGTCTTGAGATTCTATTTCAGAAGGTTTTGCAAGTTTTCAGTTTTGAGTTTATTAAAATTACCTCATTAAGATTAAGGAATTATCTCTTTTATACCTCTTTAAGAAATTATTTCTTAAAGATAAATGATGCTGTCGAATGTGTTTTTAACTAATATGATGTCATCAGTTTTTGAAATTTACAATTAAAGAAATCGTATGAATGTCAATGCCATACATTATATAACGTGAGGGTACGTTTTATGTTTAGTTTTTATTATTAATTCAAAAATCTGTATTTATAATCAAACAAATCAAATGAATGTCGTTTTAAATAAATATTGCTCTTTTATTCTGAATTATATACGGGGAAATTGAATTGTTGTGAAAGTTAAATATTTTAAAGCGTTTGCGTTTAAATCATGTCTTCTAGAGAATTAATTTGACAGTTCCAATAAATGTGACATTTAATATTTCGTATGATTTTGAATCTTGCACAATATATTTAAACTTCTGATTAAATCAACTGCGATAAATGTTTTCCACATCGAAAATTTGTTTTAAAAGGAGTGCATACGTTTGCAGCTAAACCGTAAATAAAATAATATGGTATAACTGAGTAATAAATTTAATCATAAAATAGGAAACTTTTAGTTATAAGGAAAAGTCCGCATATTGACGTAGTTATTTTTTAATTTATCTGTATTATTATTAATAAAACAATATCATCGCGAAGAAGTTGTTTTTAAAAATATGAATTGGTTTAGTCGGTTCATTTTCGTAATATACTTTAACGATTTTTTTTTTTTTACTTCTTGAACTATTTTATAAGATGAAATAACTAATAACAAACAAATTTGCGTAATTATTTTAGAATAGCCACACACAAATATAAAAAAAATACTTTAATAAAATCTTTGTAAGAAATTGTTCAAAAATATTTTTAAAAATTTATTTTTTTTTTTTTTTTTTGTGTGTGTGTGCGTGAAATTTGAAGGTTTTTTTTTTTTTTTTTTTTTCAATTGAAACTATAGGTTTTTAACAAAAAACAAACAAAATAAATAACAAAAAAGCTCAATCCATTGTTTAGTTGGCTTAAGGAATTCTGTCTACATCGTACACACGTATCATGAACACATTGTTCTGGATGTGGCCCCGCCCCTTTAGCATGTTTTTCGGGATGATAACATGCCGTAAACTTAGATTTTTTTTTTTTTCGTTCAAACTTGCGGAAAATTTCTTTATTTTTTTTTATGCATCTATAAATGTATTAACATTCTTGCTCCTTTTTAAAATAGATTCTTTTAATTAAATTTGAATCAGTTGTAGAAAATATCTCCTTTTTAATGTTTCATATAAAATTCTAAAATCATTTTTACATTAAAACAGTATCTATAAAGTATTTCTCAGATATGTTTAATAATACCCCATTTCATAAATGAAAAAAAAATATTTTGACATTTTTATTTCTGTACTAACACAAAGGAATACACTCACGCTTTCAAAGTTGAAATAGATTGTATCAAGTAAAGGCATTAGACGGAATCGTTCATTATATTCGCTCTTAAAGCATTTGCTATCAAATATTAAAAGCTGTTTTTAACAAGTTCTTTTTACACTCTAGTATTTTCTGATATCCTGCCACAATATTTAGGATGGGTGCCAGTTGACAATACCTAAGCCAAATAATTTAAGTGAAGGCCAAGATCAAATCGTAATAACTTGCGTGAATAAATAGAAGTATAAATAAAGTGGCATAACAAATGTTTCATTTAAAATTTTAAATCGTTAAATAAAGTAGACCTAATTTCACTAGTCAAGTCTTAGTTTTTTACATATTTTTTTTAGTTTTATTTACTAAGGAGGAAAGCCAGGTTCTCATTTTTAATTAAACATTTAACATTTATTGAACAGCAAAACTTTTTTTAACACTAGAACGGCTGTATGGGCCAATATAACTAAAGTCACACAAAGATATTTTAAATAAGTATTTTTATATAATATTAATTGAATTATTTAACACATTTCTATGTTATATGCAGTCGACGCCGTGATTCCACATTACTCACAGATCGTTAATTCAAACTCATAAATACTGAGAAAAAAGTTCAAATTATCGGATTTTAAATAAAAATTACTTTATCATTAAAGAAAAAATACTTTTTTTAATATTGGGAAACATTTTAAAATTTTTTAACATATTAATTAAAAAATATGTTTATTAGTCTTATTATTAAAAAATATTAGTCTTATAGAAAATACTAGTCTTATCAAAAAAAAAATATTAGTCTTCTTATAAAACATATTTGTCGTGTTATTAAAAAATTAGTCGTATTATTCAAATATATATATATATTAGTCGTATTATAAAAAAATTAGTCTTATTATAAAAAATAGTCTAAAATAAAATTTGTTAGAACATATTAATCTTAATAAACCAAAAATGTCTTGCAAGCAGACTTGGATAAAACCAAAAACTTTCTGCGCACATAAATATTGGGTCAAAAACTTTCTGCAAAATAATTTAATGTTTAATAAAATTACTTGTTATATTATTTTGACGTTATTAATTAAAAACAGTCGTTTAAAATAATTACTATTTATATTAAATATTAATTAACATTAATTAAAGAATAATTATTTTGGTTAAAAAACAATACAACATTTTAGACATTGAAACATACTGCATTGCAGACATTGCGCAATATTGAAACAAGTATTTCCAAATTTTCTCAGAAAAATTTATTTTCTTAGAAAAATCATCTAAGACTTTAAGAGTTTCCTCACTCCAGGAAACAGTCGATTCAGAGGAAATACTCCCGCCTTCAATATTTTCAGAAATGGGATCAATATTTCCATTTCATGCTTATTTTGAGGTTTGACAAAAGCTGCAATTATTGATGTTTGATTTGCACTTCTTTAATCAACTCGCTTGACTGTGGTTACGATGTAAATGCACACTGTAAATTTCCTCATCACAATATATTTAAAATTAATTTTAAATAAAAAAAAAGAAATGAAGAATAATCCTAAAGTTCGATAGAACGTATGGGCCACACTAAGTACCACTTTGGAGCGAGTTGCACGTGTTTGTGTTTGATGGTGTGCTAAGATATGTGCTACATCTTGGCGGCGGCTTTGGCTGTGTTTAGAGTTGTGAGTTGCTGTTCAAAAGTGAACAATTTTCTGCAGAATCTAATTTGAGGAAAAATAAAACCAAAAAAAAAAAAAAAAAAAAAAAAGTGCCCAAAAATAATACATCATTTATATTTTTTTTCTATTGCTATTTTCTATTTTGAACATTTTCTAGCCACACATTTTTGGCTAGCCGCCAGTCAGTCATTGATGTTCATTAAAATTTGATGCATTTTAAAATATTTAAATTTAGCTTTAAATCATTTTAAAGAAATTCAATTAAAAATGTTTTCTAACACTACGAAAGTATTAGATTTAACTGCAGCCACCAGGCTAATGTCCTTGCAGCTGCTGATGGAAAACCGATCGGCACCAAGCTCTAGTCTACGAAAAATAGAAATTAAAGCGTCTATGATGTCACAACAATGTTTTGCGTCTTTAAACTTTGAATTGCGCGCAAACAGTAAAAAAAAATTGTACATAAAATTGGGCAATATTTATAATTTTTCAATATTTATTTTTTATATAATTTTTTTTTCAGCAAAGTTTTGAATTTTGCATAAAATTTTCCGCGCATGGCGTGTGCGTCTATATTATACATCTCTGCTTGCCAGTATCAAAAATAAAAGTAAATAGTCGAAATAAAGCAGAAAAAAATGAAATATATAACGAATTAAACTGTTTTATGAAAAATATTACATTACAAAAAATCCTGATCGTGATGTTTAGGTTAAAAAATTGAAAAAAAAATGTAAACAATTTTTCTATTTCAAATGAACAGTTCAGTTATTTTTATAGTGAAGGCTTCATGTGAATAATTTTTCAAAATATTAATTTCCATCCCATTACTGATTTTTCATTACGATGTTAAAGCATCTCATCTGACTCGGTCATATTCCGAATCAGTTATATATTTTTTTCTCTATGCCTGCAATAGTTTTAATTTCTTCACTTAATTTCCCAAAAAAAATTCGAAATCATAATCTACTGTTACATATGCAGAAAATGTTATATTTTCAATGCTGGATTTTTCTTTGAAATTTAAAAATTCTAGCATGTTATAATCTTGTGCACGATGCGTTTCTTGCACATCTATAAATCTGGCATGATGAAAGCAATATATTTTTTCCAAGTTTCCAAGCATTCCACGTGGTATACACATAATGATACTAATACCGCCCAATAACTTTCATATTTTTTTAAGGAAAAAAATCGATTCACACTAGCAAATGAAACTTCACTGTTTTCAGTAATATAAGTTAGAGACGGCGTGAATTCATAATATTCTAACAATCGCAAAAGCACTGTTGACAATTCTTTATAATTTATACATGGTTTTTCTAGCACTTCTTAATATTCATTTCAAGATTCCGACGAGTCTTTCTCAGAAACCACACCATTATGGTCCAGATGGTGGTATAAATTGCCATTCTCTGTGGGGAATTTTTTATTTTTTTTTCAAAGATAATTGTAATAAATTATGACCGCCACCAAAGTCTTTGCAATATCACAATATATTACTGAATGATGGCCTCGTCATGCAATAAATCTCGTTAGGCAAATAAAAATAAAACTGTCGGTTGAAAGAAGTCAAACATTCCAAATGAACTGCTCTAAAAACTTCACACGTAAATATTAATATCCAGACTTTGGATTGATCCTTCAAATTAGAGAACCGAAGGGATCCACACATATTTGAAAGACAGCGCATTTAACCACCACTGAGATCTAACAAGGGATTTTGCACAACAACCGCGCAATGGCAAATCTGATTCATATGTCCAGGTACAAAGTTCCACGAAGTTTTGGATGTGAGTTTTTGAATTATCCTCTATTTCTATTTTCTACAAATGTCGCCCAAGGTTCTTCCTGTTTTATTCAATATAATGCAACCTTTTGAATCTGACCAATAGACCGTATCAATGTTTTCTAATTTTTAATCATTTATTTTAACTCTAATAGTCAATCTAGCTCGAATATAACAAGCTAGTAATTCAAGATGTGAAATAGAAATGTCTTTAAGAGAGCTGCTCTATAACAGACCTGAATATGTTGACAGGTGACAAGATAGAATTCATTTTTTGGAAAAACGCACGTAGCACAAGATTTAATCTCGTCACAGAAGGCATGTAGAGATAAGTTTCCCATATTTATTTAAAAGAATGCGAAAAAAATTTTAATCGTTATTTGATTGCTTCATTTTTAATATTCTTTAAATATCTCATCGGGTAGTTTGGAGTCCCATAAAGCTTTAATTTTCCAAAATTTCTATAAAAGCAATTATGACATTAAGGTCACGAGAGAGGTGAAATCAATTGAATATAATGTTTTATAAGATTAGCATTTTACTAGGCATTAGCGCTAAGCTACGGCTTTTTTCCCTCCAATTTTTTTACTTTTTCTGAAATATTTTCTTCCCATTCATTAAAAACTTGTTCACAATAAGCCACAAGATTTAAGATTCTTATTATTTTTCAAGCGTTTTTAAGCTAAATCTTTATCTGGAATAGGATGCGTATTTATTCAAGGAAGACCAACTTTGAAGACCATAGTTTTTCTTATTTACAGTTTCTCTTAATTTGCTCCAAAACCAATTTTTGAAAATCTTTCCTGATTGCTTTTGCACAGGATCTCCTATGCCTAAAAATCTACATTCCAGAAATCTGTAATTTTGGCTTCAACGAAAGGACCAAAACAGAACCATATCTTTCATTATCAATAATTTTACCCATAGTAGTCCAACCATGTGTTGTGTGCATCACAACTAAACCACAAGAAATATTTTCTATTTTGACGGTAAACAAATTTCCCACAGCATCTGCCCCTAACGAAACAAAAATTTCGTTTGCATCTAGTTCATATAAACAATTTCTACTTTCAGAACAGATCTCAAAAAAATATTTTTCCTTTCAATTCCTTAATACAATTAATATCTCTAATCTTAGGAACAGTGGCATTTTTTTCCTTGTTCCATGATCTAAATTATAACATTCAATTTTCTTTAACCATTTCAGGGCCAAAGTACTTCTGCTGATAAAATGTTGAAATAATTGATTAACACCAGAATTTGCGAACAAATTTATCTGGAAATAATTTTTTCTTCACGTGTATTATGAGAGCAAAATTTTATTAAAATGCAGGGTGCCATTTGGCAGTTTGGAATTAAAATTAAGTGTTTGCGCTATTCAAACAACGCCCTTGAAAGGATTAAACCCCTTAAATCGACAGAATAACAATTATGATCCACCTGGGTTTCGTCGCAACTAAAAAGCATATGGAGTGATTGATTTTCCCTAAACTTTTGAATTTCTTCTTATTGGCAACGATTTTTAGAAATATAAGATTTCGAAGATGCGGTACCTGAAATATCGCGCACTATGTATTCAAAACCATTATTTCTTATATAGACATACAACATTTGCAAATAAATTGTGTTCGACAAGCTTTCGTTCGCATAAAGAGTTGCTTTCGACATCTGTCTTTTCTTTCGTTTTCTCCTCATTTATTTTCATCTTATAACAAAACTAGTCGTTGGGGGCCACCGTAATACTTACCCATCATGGATATGCATAAAGTAAAATATTAAAATAAAAATGTGTAAACTACTTATAAAATGCATTGCAATTCAAATAAAATCGTGGCTTGATGACGTCACAAACTTTAAAGGCTCGATTACTGAATTGCTTGAAAGAGGTTTTTCCTTATAACTCCAAAAATAATAATCCTATTAACTAGCGGTTTATTGCATCTGATTAAGCGTCAAATTTCCAATTTAAATATATCTTTGAAGTGAAATTTGGATGAAATACAGGGTCATGAAAAATCGAAGAGTGTGGAAAATAGGATTCCAAATATCTCGGCAACTAATTATCCGATCGACTTCATGCTTTATTCAAAATTTATGTTTTTTTATTGTCTTTTATATTCATTTCTTAAAATAAACAATTTCGAAAATTTTTATATACCTTTCATCAGAACGAATATTTCGAGAGTCCGAAAAAAATTGTTCCGGTTAATCGAGGTTATTGAAATGAAATAGGCTTCTTCCCATTATTACATACTAAGTACATACCAAATTACAAGTCTCTATCTCAATTTTTTCGGGAGATAGAGCGTTTACAGACACACAGACACACAGACACACAGACGGACGGCAAAATTTTTTTTCTAAAAATATGTTTTTCGGAATCTCCAATGTCTGAAACGTGTAAATCCGTCAAAAAAAATTTTTCGATTTTCAAAACGATTACAAGACTTACCCTATACTACGTATGATGGGCAAGTAATAATAAATTGTTTTCCCTTTCAATGCCGGTATATTATGTTTTCCAAAAACTTAATAAATGTTGTTCAATTTCTAAGCCTTTAAAACATGCTCCACTTCTAATTAGAAATTATTTTCCTTTCTTCAGTAGATAGACCAAATGAAAATTGACAGTCATAAGATGAATGCTGTGCTGATTCACAGAACATGCAAACATTCGCAGAATATTTTAATAGGACCAAATCCGCTTTCGTGTTTGTTAATATTAAATCATTCGCGGTAGAACAGTACTTTGGTTTACTATTGCGAAAATTTTAATTGTTTTTCTTATCAAGAGCAGCATGATTTTTCAGGCTACTTTTATTAACTGTGTTAGACACGAGTGTAGATATTTCTCTTGCTTTTAAACAAGCAGATAAAAAAAATCATTAATTCTTTTATCTCATAACCTTACCCCGGGCTTTCACTAAAGCTATAAAGCTTAACTCCCCGGGGTGGTTATCCATTTATCTCATATCTTTTTCATTTTCTGATTTATTCAGTTCGATCAGAAGATCTTGCGTAATCTTTTTTAATATCTCGGTACATAGTACAATCGAAATTTGTTATATTTAGGTACGTGGTCTTTCCGAACTTCTAAGTTCGATGGATATTGTGTCAAAATATTTATGAAAGTCATAAATTTCCGTCGAATTTCTCAACGGCTTGACTGCCAAAACATTGCTCATATGGTTAGGCAGTTGTTTTTTACATAATCTGTCACTGCTACTGAACTATTTAAAAACTTATATTTTTTCAGATATAGAAAAACCTTTAGCTGTGCCTTAAGGCCTTAGAATGTAACTGTGAATGCAAGTAATAAATCTGTCTAAACCTTATTTAATTATTATGGACAGCAGATTCAAATCTGCTTCAAAAAGATATACATTCATATACATTACCATCAAATTTTGGAAAATTTAATTTCAGTAGTTTTATCTATATTGATTTGTATTTTATCATTTAATGAATCATCATTTAATGAATCAATACTTTCATAATTTGCTTCTTGTTTCTATTAAAAATGTAAGTACTGGATTTTAATTCTTTCGTTTTCTTCTTTGCGCGAATTGGACAATATTACATTTTCGGCATATTTTTCAGCCACTTTAAATTCTTTTCTAAATCATCACAATTTACCAATAATTCTATCTCATTGTCGGTAATTTTTAACGATTTAAATTTATCTGTTAACGTTTCAACGTATTCTCTCAGTCCTTCGACTGTCACTTCATCTAATTTAAGAGAATTTTTAACTGTTTGGTGACTGACAACTTAAACGCAGTCCCTTTTTTAAGTACAGTTATTTTTTTCGACATTTTTCTGTGTGAGCCGTAAATAATATAGTTTAAAATATTTCTGATAATTTCTCACTCCTGAAGTCAAAACCATTTACCGGAACCGTACATCCAGGAGAGGGATGACATGATAAATTTGCTACTTATTTTTTATATTGCAAGAGGTATAGTCCATGTCAATTCAGGCAGGCAAAGAAAAAATCTTACCTTCATAGTCTCAGAAGTTTTTGAATTGAATATATGTTAAAATTTAGGGAAAAGTAAGATACTTGTATATTTTTGTTTTGCCCCAAAAAATTCCTGGCCCGAGATACAGGCCTCCAAAGATGGCGTCCCAGGCGCTATTTTTCACTTGCGATTTTCGATAAAAATTTTAAAGTGCTCTATCTCTGGAACGGTGAAAGATAATTTGCTGCGTTTTTTTTAATTTTAAAGGTAATATTATTCTGTTTAAAACTATATACTCCATTTTGAAATATGTTTTCAACTTTTCTTGCTGCAGCCTTCTGATTATTTTTTTTAAACAAAAAAAAATTTTTTTTTCAAAAATGCCAATTCTAAAAATTTTGATTTTTTTACTATTTATCAATACTATTGAGTACTACATTCCCTGTAAAGGAGAACTTCCACTTTTGAGTTTGACAGGTTTTAGAAACAATGTAAAATTTTGCCATATATTTTACTACTTTCCGTTATGACATAATCACATATTAATCCATGAAATCAAAATCTAGTCTTCTTTGACATGACTTTTTAATTCTTAATAAATATCAGAAACAGATGACTTAAAAAAAAAGCTTACAAAAACATATAAAAGCTTACAAAATATATGTGCAAGTTCCAAAACATACTACATCCCGTGTACTCGGCTTAGAACTGAAATTAGAAATTCAGTGAACTAAAAATTTATTGAACTGCATCAGTATCTTCCTTTGATATTGAGTAATGCCTTCTTGTTAAACCAATAGGAACTGGGGCATCCACAATCTATAAAACATTGTGAATTGGAAGTGAGCACTGGTGGTGGTGTTACTGTTTTTCAACTGGAAATCTATATGCAGCAGCCGGTCTGTGTGGGAGCATAAAGTTAACAGCGATTTCATTTAACTCACAACTGATATCTATCACCAGTCACAGTTATATATACAGGCTACAAACATCCCTTTTTGTAAATTATGAATCGGAATATTCTCCTGTCGTTTCAAAGGTCTTGATTGGGCAAATGAAATCCTTCTTTCTTGCTGTTTAAAGTTCGTGCAATATAGGTTCGGCCATCACTGTGAGTCCACACATATGCCTTCTGAATTCCTCTTTCATAGGGGCACTTTTGTTGGACCTTTCTTCTATTTTCTGCTGGCAGAATTCTTCAACTTCCTCTTTGGGTAACAGGATGAGGGCTGTTGATGTGTTTGACTTCACCACTCTTGTAAAATCCCCAGCATTCTGAATTGTCTCTGTACTGGGCCTGGAAATATTCTGTTTTGTAGCATGGTGTTTCAGCAGGCCGCCTACACCATCACAAGATACCTTCCCATGTCCAGTAGCGCTGTATACCCACTCCATTGGCACAATTGACTTATTCACTTCAAACAGTTGCTAACGATTTTTGAAGTGACTAGGGGCAACATCAGAAATGATCTTTTCTGGCTGTGATTGCAGCTGTTGTAAAATTTTGCATATTGCCAGCAGCGCATATGCTGAGTCATGTCCTCTGTCATCACTTATAACTGCAACACTTGTGGTCTTGTTTTGAAAATATGGAACGACTCCTGTAAAAATTGAAATTTGGTCATTACTCCAGTGATATTCCTGCACTTCTTGTGGCAGGATCATGGACCAGTTCTCAGCAAAATCACAGTGAAGCACAAAACATAGTCATTCAACTCATACACATATCTTCATTTCTGCAATGTGTTGTTGTAATTTCTTCAGATGTTGTGTTGTTGCTTTCGCTGTCCATTTCCCAAGTTCATCAATGAAGGTATGGAATGAATGGCAACAATTTTCTTAATGAGTTTATTTTCCTCCCATGTTGCATATATAACTTCTTGGTCTTTTGTGTTTTACAGACCAAGTGCCTGTAACAAGAGTCCTCCCTTTCCAGGACATTCTTGAAACAAACGCTCTACATCACAGACAACTAAAGTTTGCGATGCATTTTAATTATGTTACACTATTAGAAACATAATGAAATTTATCAATTTCTAGGGTGCACTAAAACATGCTTTCTGCAGAATATGAAGTGTAAAGCATTTATCATTCATTTACAGGGTCACATAAAAGTATTCGGTTAGATAAACAATGGTCTACGGAGAAAAGCTGTTTACAGCATATTTTAATTTATGTTACACTATTTCAAATATAATGAAATTGATACACATTAATGTGGTTTAAAACAACATACCTGTTGTATAATATGATGTGTATAGCATTTATTGTCCATTTACAGGGACAACCAAGATTTCGGATACATTACTTATCTGAAGTATTGTCTAAGCGATAATTGCTGAAAGTGCGCTTTCAATTAGGTACCGTATGCATTTAACTTAATTTTTCCATACTATGTGGTATGCATAAATGGTATAGATCATAAACAGGGCCACACAAAAGAATTGGTAAGCATTACTCTGTATCAGTGGAAATTGCTTAAAGGGGTTTTGTAATCGATTATATATTTTGAATGTAAAATATGTTTAGTAACTTAGAGATGTTTATTGAATATAAATAAAATCATATACAAGTCCACGCAAAGAACTGGGTACATCACTGCTTATGTAGATAAAAATTCAGAGAGTTTTACAGGAACTGTATAGAATTTTTAAAATGTTTCTAAAACTTGTTAAACTGAAAAGTGGAAGTTCTCCTTTACAGGAAATGTAGTACTCAATGGTATTGATAAACAGTAAAAAAATCAAAATTTTTGGGATTGGCATTTTTGAAAAAAAAAATTTTTTTGTTTAAAAAAAATAATAATCGGAAGGCTGCAGTAAGAAAAGTTGAACACATATTTCAAAATGGAGTATATAGTTTTAAACAGAATAATATTACCTTTAAAATTAAAACAAAATGCAGCAAATTATCTGTAACTGTTCCAGAGATAGAGCACTTTAAAGTTTTTGTCAAAAATCATAAGTGAGAAATGGTTTGCAGGACGCCATCTTTGGCGGCCTGTATCTCGCACCAGGAATTTTTTGGAGCAAAACAAAAATATACAGGTATTTTACTTTTTCCTGAATTTTAACATATGTTCAATTCAAAAACTTTTGAGACTATGAAGGTAACCCCCCTGCCTGAATTGATATGGATTCAACCAAGAGCCTTTAATTTCAATATCTCTCTTCTCTGATTTTTTGTGTTTTTTTCTCTTTGTTATGTCTCAAATCAATAGGTTTTGTAATATACGAATAAAAAAGTACATGTTTTTGGACCACTTGCATTTTCTACCTAACTGCAGACGTAAGAAGGTTATTCCTAATTTAATTTCCATACGTTGTAATTTATTTTATTCAAGTAGGATGACAAGGTCTTATTTCGTTCTAAATTAGCTCTTTTAAGAGCTTTGATTCAAGAGACTCACCATAAAATTGCTCATAGAACGCGAGTTATATTCTTTTCATATCCGTCTCACTAATTCTACTCCTAATTTTGAGTCTAAAGCAGAAGGTCATGGAGTAGAGTTCTCAAAGCTTCTTCTGTTCATTGTTCGGTTTTAAAGAAGAAATTTAGTATTCTTTGTAAAAATTCTGTCTTTAATATCTCCAGCAATTTGCCTGTTATTAAGCAAAATGTTGTTGTCAATCTTTCTAGTGTGTCTTTAAATGACAATCAGCTGAATGCTCTCAAATTCAGTAACAATTTTTCTGTCTCTTCTATTCCTTCGTTACCCTATCTAATTGCTCCTATCAAAAGAGCTTTTAATCATAACGCTCTATCTTCTTCTCACCAAGAGTCTATTAGGCATCTCATGGCCAATACTGTTGATTTCAATTCTAATGTTTATAAGCCCAATCTTAAGAATTCTGTTAAACATTGTCTGAAAATTTTGCGTTCTGATCCAAACTTAATCATTAACAAGGCTGACAAAGGTGGTCAGATTGTTCTTGATAAATCTACATATTTGGAAAAATACCAAAAATTAATTAATGATGTTCCCTATGTGGATATCCACAAAGACCCTTCCACTAGTGAAATTAACTCTATTAAGTCCGCCATCAAGCCTTCTTCCATTATTTCTGCTAATTTTAAGAGGTCTCTTATTCCTTCTATTGCGCATTGAGCCAGGTTTTATGCTTTACCTAATGTCCATAAACCTGACATTCCTTTTAGACCTATTGTTTCTAGTATCGGTACAGCTTTCTTATAAGTTTGCCAAATATTTAGTTTTTGTTTTTTCTCCACTTTTGAGCAGTAGTTGTTTCACTGTTAAGAATTCTCTTGAATTTGTAAAGAAACTTCATATTTTTAAGCCACAGGGCCACATAATGGTTTATTTTGATGTTATTTCATTATTTACTAATGTTCTGGTTAAGGGGGCTTTAGGTTGATACAAGAAAAGGCTTTGTGAATTTCATTTCTCTTATTTTGAAATTGAGGAGCTTATCCTTTTCAATCGTGCTTGCCTGTCCCAAAATACTTTTGTTTTTAATGGGAATTTCTTTCGTATGACTCACTGTTTGGCTATGGGTAATCTTCTTAGTTCAATTTTATGTGAAATTCACATGCACTATTTTGAGGTCAAATTGTTTGAAATATTAAAGTTTCCGTTTTATGACCATTTTGTTGATAGCTGTGTCCTGGTAGAAATCAATTCGGATATTAATCGTATTCTCTCTGTTATGAATTCCATTGATTCTTGCATTCAATTTACTTTTGATATTGAGAGTAACAATTTGTCTTTCTTTCCTGGATGTTCTTGTTATTCGCAGGGAAGATGACTTTTAGGCTGCCGTCTTTTGTAAACCTTTTTGCTGTCAGTCTACCACCTAACAGGTGGTATTCTCATCATCCTAACCAGAAATTTGCCGCTTTCAATACTTTTGTGTTTCGGGCTTCCAATATTTGTTCCACTCCTCAGTTACTTAGTGCTGAACTTAATTATCTCAAAGCTATTCTAAAATTTTAAGAAGGTTTGAATTCAATGTTATTTTTCCTCCTGTTAATAAAATCTGTTTCAAATCTCAAATACTCTATTGATCGTACAGATAACTGGGGGGGGGGGGGGGGTATTTACCAAATCTCTTGCCAGTGTGGTCTCTCTCATATTGGTCAGACTAAACGTGCTCATAGATTTCGTTTAAAAGAGCATGAAGGTTATGTTAAAAATCAGGAGCTTAAACGTTCTGCTAATTGCTCAACATTGTTGGTCTTTTCAACATAGGTTCAACTTTTCTTCAGCCACCATTATACAAAAATGTTTTTCTAACCTTGATCTTGATTAGCTTGCCACAACATTAAAAATTCCCACTCCTTAGTCAATGACTTATGTGGTACTCCTGATTTTCCAAGTATTTGTAAAGCATTAGTTTAATTTCCCTTTTTTGTTTTTCTTTTGTTTCCTTTGTTCTCCGGTAGATGTCTGTACTTGTCCACTCAGTTGTTTCATGCTGCTCTCTTCTCATTGGTTGCTTTTGGCAAGTTCTCTACCCGCATCAGGTATATAAGCCACCGCCCCTCTGTCATTTCGCCCAGTCTTGCTTTTTCTAGCACGCTGTGCTTTGCCCTTTGTCGCACTGAAGAATCTTGCTTGTGGATTCAAAACAGGTGTTTGCTGCTTTTTGTGTATTTGTGCATTTTTAACGTTGATATTCTTCCTTTTAATTTCAATAGTCAAATCAGAATAAATAAATGCTCCTATCTTTTTCATTCATCTGGGTTCGTTCGTCGACGCACGGCTAGCATAACCCATTATAATGACTTATAATCCAGTGAATTATTCCAAAAATGGTTCGCACATTGAATACAATAATTCTGACACACACACAAATTAATTTTACACAAGAACAAAAATTACATTTATTCTTCATGGTTTCATCACTACAGGTGCACTGAAAAGAAAGTAGAAAAACAAAAACTATTAGTCATCAAATTATAGTTCAATTTTCAGAGTTCACAAAAAAATTACTCTAGGTTAAATGTAGAGATACAATATCTGCGATCTAATGTTCGAATTAAGTTTTCATTTTCAACATAAACATTTATGAAAATAACTGATGAAATATTATGCTTGTTTATGTGCATATTATTTTTTCTTCTGTAGATAAATTTCTTATTTTTGTCTATATTAGGTAAATTGCTACTGGTTGTATTTATTAAATAGTCTAGATCTAGATATTGAAAAAATTGGCTGTGTGTATGAAATAATTAATGCCAAAAATTTCTTATGCCAAAGACCTTTAAAAAGAAAGTATCATTTAATCAGTTTTCGTCACACACACCCATTATTTTCATCACATTAATTGTTTACTTATATTTTTGTTGTAATAAAATGTACCATAGGAAATATATAATGCATTTTTTTAAATTTTACAATAGCTTATAGTAAGCGAGATGAGTGTCAAAGTAATTAGTTGCTAAGTAGCTAATTAACAAGGACACATCTGTAAAATCGCCTAATAGAGCATTCGTTGTGTAAATGAAGCGTGTTTGTACCTCAAAATTTGTTTCAGTAAAGCAACTTGTTCTTAAACACAGGAAAATAAAAAGAAGAAAATAAAATATGCTCTGTAATTTCTTTCATAAAAGTGTATAACTGGATTAACCAGCGATTCCTGTAAATGTCTGATATGTATTACAGTAGGATTAATCGAATTAAGTTTGTGCCACAAATATGGATTCAATGAAGCGATTGAACGTAGCAAAAATATCATGTCTTGTGTGTTGTTATGAAATAATTGATTCATAAAAGTGGCTGACTCTATTAACTAATGATTCGTATAAGTGGCATTTATTATACTTTACCAAAATCTCAAAGTTGACCATCTGAACACATTTTCGCTAACATCGTTTTTAAATTGGCTGGTAAATGTCTGTCACGCAATAAAAACGTTTACGATGTGAAGAAAAAACAAATGAACAGATGATTATTGCAATACAATAAAATGGATTTTGAACGTAGTCTCTACTTTGATGCTACTTTTATAGCTATTTGAGTAAAACTTATTTATTACCAAAAGCGTTACTAAACGGATTTTCCTGCTTTGTCTTTCAACTGCTACCGCTCTATTTGATTGTGTAGGCGTGGAATAACGTGTGTTAACACATTAGAGAGATGATTTCCTCGGCTCAGAACTGCCAGGGCAAAACATCAATAGAAAGAGAGAAAGATCGATATTGAATACAAAGAATATCCTTGAAAGTCTCTTCCCCTTGCCAAAAGGAAGATAAAGACAAAAATTGCCAGATCTGGAAAAATCCAATAACGGGTGTTGGCTACATTTCAGCTTTCCGAAACATTATCTGAAGAAAGATCGGATATTGATAAAGAAATGATGATCCTCCCACCTCCTTGCGTACTCCTGACAGGTGAAACATTGAGATGATAGCTATTAATATTTAATATCAATAGACAAATATGTTGGATTGAACCCGCGCTCCTTTCAAAGATGCGCAGAAAATTTCAAGAGCTATGTAAAATGAGAATACGCTGCTTTTTGAAATTTCTGTCTGTAATTTTGTCCCATATGATTCATTACTCTAACCTTTAGATCGTGGGCTAGGACTGGCCACTATTTTTATATTCAATCTTCCCACAATTTACGAAAAAATTTCTTGGTGGTAGATATCTCTTGAAAATATCCTAGTTTAAGTATATGGCAGAGCTTATTTTTCAAAAAGTGCAACGAATAGAATAAAAAACTTAGTTACTGAGATTTACGGTGTCTCAAACCCATAATCAAAAGTTAAAGACAGTCCTAGAAATCAAAGCGCTCTAGATTCTCCAGAATTTTTTTCCGGCACACATGCATGTATATAGATTTGTCACAAGCGTCCTAAAGCAAAACTTTAAAATCTTTCAGAGAATTGGATTAAGAAACTAAAGCTTTTATGCTGGCAATTATAGTTTCAAAAACCAGGTTTATTTACCAAAAGATGCTGTTTACCCCCCTCCCCCCCCCCCACACACACACCACCACCACCACCACCATAAAAAAAGTTTATACCCGGTTTATTCCCAGCTTCAAACCGGGTCTTATCCACTCTTTGCAACTCTCCTGGCAGTTCATATATTATATTAAAGCCAGTAAACCTGCGTTAAGGCTCTACTTAAAACCATGAATAACTTTCCAATTTTAATGCAAGTTCCGTATTTTCAATAAGTTTAAAAGGGAACTTTTTTATGAGTGTTATAGAAAGCAGAATATTCAAAAGTGTTAAAAGTGAAAAAAGATTGGTTATGAAGATAGCCCTCAATACAACTAATTTTTCTATTCGGTAATTTTATGTAAAATGTGTAAATATATTTATTGTACCCAAAATCTCTGTAATAATTAAAAAATATATTTATTCTCTTATTTCGAATGTTACTAGGTTTGAATATGGTTTTGTGAACGTTCAAATAAATGTATAACGTTGGGGAAATACTGCAGTGGAACTTTTCCATTGATATTCACTGCTACTTTAACTATACCCTGGGACCACTAAGAGAATTAAATAAATAAAGCAACGTGAAAATTTTCAGTTTTTTTTTCTTTCAATTTTCATGACAAATTTTTGAAAAGTTTAAATTTCGATGGTATGAAAACTGGCGATTTATGAAAAAAGAAATTACAGTAAGAGTTTTAAAAAATGTAAAATGAATCTTTTATCTGACGATTTTTAATATTTAAATTAAGACTACTTAAATTTCTAAGACTTCAGTTAAGAAGTCCGGTTGAAGATGGTCCCATTGTTGTCTAAGCCAGATGGTTGCGTTATAACGAGATTTTGCTTAAGAAATCGATTTGATATAAGTTTTCCACATGATAGAGACTTAGAAAAAAAAATTCCAGCATCGTAATGTTTGTAAAAACAGTGCAGAGGCGGTTAATTGAAACGGAAATAAGATCTAAAGAACGTAAAAAAAAAAATTACTACAAATACAGAAAATGAAAGTAAAAAAAAAACTTGAATTCGCAAGAAATTTTAATAATTTACTGTTAACGATTGGTCTTAATGAATATTATCAGATTAATAAAAATTTAATCATTTTTGTCCTAGTGGAAATTAGTACCTATATAGGAAATAAAATATTAACTCGAATATTAACTCAGACAAGTATTTTAATGATCCTCTCAGAGTAAATAATTTGACATTCAAATATTTAAACATTTTAATTTAGAGCGTGCATACAAATCGTATTCGAAGTTTGCACAGACATAGAAAACCACTATTTCTAGGCGATAATGCTTTTTGCTATAGGACGTCTAGGTAAATATACATATATACAGGGTGTTTAAAAAATGACCGGTATATTTGAAAAATCAATAAAAACTAAACGGGCAGCGATAGAAATACACCGTTTGTTGCAATATGCTTGGGACAACAGTAAATTTTCAGGCAGACAAACTTTCGAAATTAGTTACAATTTTCAACAACAGATGGCGCTGCAGTCTGGAAAAATCTAAGCCACGATATTTTCCACATATCCACCATGAGCAGTAATAATATGGCGTAGTCTCTGAACGAAATTACCAGAAACCTTTGTATACCTGTGACTTCTTTCTGTGGGGACACTTGAAAGACCAGGTGTACCGCCACAATCCATGAACAATTGAACAACTGAAGCAGTACATCTCTTCTGCATGTGAAGCCATCCCGCCTGACACGTTTACAAAGGTTTCTGATAATTTCGTTCAGAGACTACGCCATATTATTGCTGCGCATGGTGGATATGTGGAAAATATCGTGGCTTAGATTTTTCCAGACTGTAGCGCCATCTGTTGTTGAAAATTGTAACCAATTTCGAAAGTTTGTCTGCCTGAAAATTTACTGTTGTCCCAAGCATATTGCAACAAACGGTGTATTTCTATCGCTGCTCGTTTAGTTTTTATTGATTTTTCAAATATACCGGTCATTTTTGAAGCACCCTGTATATAAGCAATGTCTTGTAATTTTACCATTAACATGCAGTCGTCTAATAGTTGAGATTTAAATCTAATGGAAAATGTTTAGACTGAAAAAGGAAAAAAAATCGACACGGAATTTTAACATGAAACTTTATCAGAGTTGGAAATCCTTATTTACAGTAATAAGTAACGAATGAACTCAAAGCCGCCGCGATCGTCTGATGTATTGAACGTATCCTTTTTTATCCCTGGTGACCAATTATTAAGCAAGACTTATCCCGAGATTGAATACTTTTGAAGCAAAGTGTTTACACATGTATCTGTTTGGATTTCTTGTATAATTGCGAAGTTAGTTATCAGTGTTTCCTAACAGTGTCCATTTAACAAGAAAATATATTGAAGTTTAGCGTGTAAAAACCGAACCTGCGAAGACAGAAACCCCTTTAAAACTGGATTTTTTCTAGTCCCTAGCGATTCCATTTCTACAGGTTTTGCTGTGTATTTTTTGATAAATTTTTGTAACAAGTTTGCCAATTAAGTTTGTATAGTTGCTAAGATTAAAGAAATTTATTAACTTCGGGGGGGTCCCTTCTGTATACCCTCCCTCCATCCCTCCTTAGAAAGGGTTATGATGCAGTATCCTTAATAAAATCCGAAAAGGAATGCATCGCCTTTGTTGAGCCTTAATATTGGTTACACTTAACTTGAACTGGACTATCGTCTTATTTTTCTGCATGTAGCAAAGGGAATGCATATAAAGATCCGTCCATGTTTTAAAAACACAATATCATATGCATTTATGTGTTTGATATTATACATAAATCGGTATTTCACATTTTTTATAATCTAGAAATTGTATAGTTCTTCTGTGCTATACTCTACTAATTCCACATGGGGCCTAGAACAAAAGATTCACTGGTTGATCTTTTTGACATTTTCTCAACGACAGTCAGGGCCATAACCAGTCGGCAAAGTCAGAGGGGGGGGGGGGGCTTTGAAATTTTTGATGTCTTATTCACAGCTTGTCTCTTTTCTTTTAATTTAATGATATATATAAATATAGACATAAGTAGAGGTCAATCCCCCCCCCCGGGTCATAAAACTTTGTATTGCGAAGTTATCAAAATTTTAAATGTATAAATTATATTAGTATTGAAAGATTATGAAATCAATGGAGGAGGTGTGGGGGGGGGGGACGCTGAGCCATCATGGCCCCGTTTGGTGTTTGGCCCTACCACAGTTTGTAATCTCATAACGAAAAAGATATGAAAATATCTTAAGCACTAATCTTTTTGCCAACCCCTAAAAGTGGAAGATCATGATAGTTTGCCCTTGCAATAATTAGGCCTTGTTATTGTGAACACTCTGTATTGTGGTGAAACTTAACACTTTTAATGGAAATGAAAGTATTATACCTTTGTAGCGCAATATCTCAGATTTGAAAAATATTTACTCAGATGTTAGAATACATCATTTCAAGCATGTAAACAATACAAAAAAAAATAGAACATAAAAATTTATTGACAAAAAGGTGCTTGTTTCATATCTAAAACAAGAAAAAAACTACATATTTCTCATAAATTTTCTAAATTTTCTAATTAAAAATTGTAAACTATAGAAACTTATATTTATAAAAAAAAAAATGTTTCTGGACGTCTTCAGCCTTTTCACCTTCACTAAATTCATAAAGTTTATTTTAGCAATAACCACGTAAAACAGCTCAAGTGATAAATTAAACTTTGGTATAAAAAATTAACCCAGTATCACCATTTGCTGGTGATTCTAGGAACAATTTATATTAACTGCAGTTTCGGAAGACAGCAGCAATCAATAAAATCGTCCTTTAAAGCTTACTTTGGAAATGACATTGATTTTTTTTTTTTTGTATGTTGAAGATATGCAACACGGTGATACAAAGGGTTAATGAACAAATCAAAAAATATAATTAAGTTGGATATTGCTGGCGGGCTGTATTAAAAGTACTGGTAGTTCCAGAAGTCACGAAAGAGATTAATAATCAGTAATTCAAAAAATATAAACATTTTTCAAAAACGCATGCGCTTTTCACTGAAATGTGCAGAAACATACAAGGTTTTATTAATAGCAAAAATTTTATTGCCCGATTAATTTTGGTTGCCACCAAAAAGTATCGTTTTAGTTGCGTGAGCAATTTTTACATTGACGCAGCATATTTCACAACGTAACTAGGATGACAATCGTTCAATTTGACGGATATCATTAGCGAAAATAGCTGTCAAACGTAGCAAGATACTGTGCAGAGCATCGAAAAGAATTCCTGCTGTAATTTCTTAAACATGATGCTTTAAATAGCAACAGAAAGAAGCTTTTGACCAGGGTTGTAGTGGGTAGCTACTCGGGTACCCGCCGGGCTGTTTTTTTTTTTTTTTTTTTTTTTTTTTTAATCTGGTTTTTTTTACAACACTGAGGGTTCTAGTGGGTAGCTGCCCGGGTACCCGCCCAGACTGGGTTTTTAAAAAAAAACAGGTTTTTTACAATCCTGCTTTTGACCAGCTGCAGTACCAGACAAATGCGAAAATTCAGACGCCATTTTTTTTCTATCATTTAAAAAAAAAAAAAAAAACCTTGTTTTTCTGTGTACTATGTCTGTACTTTTCGAATTATTGAATTTTAGGGTTCCGTACCTGAAAAGGAAAAAACGTAACCTTGTAGTCTCGCTTTGGAAATTCGTGAGTTTGTACCGTAATGAATAGACATAGAATTATAAATTAATGGTTTTCGGCTTTTTTTCTTTACATGTACTAAAAGACCTTCCTTCGTGCCAAATTTCAAGGTTTCGTGTCAACCAAAAGTACCCTATAATATTTACTCTAAAAAATACAGGGTACTTCCGGTTGACCTAGAACCTTGAAATTTGGAACGAAGGAAAGTCTTCTAGTACATGTAAAGGGAAAAATCCGAAAACCATTAATTTATTATTCAATGTCTATTTATTACGTAGCAAACTCATGAATTTCCAAAGCGAGTTAAGGGTTCAGTTTTTCCTTTTTCAGATACGGAAACCTTACATGTACAATAAAACCTACCTTCGTGCCAAATTTAAAGATTCTAGGGTAATCGGAAGAACCCTTTAATTTTTTTAGAGTAATATTTATAGGGTACTTCCGGTTGACCTAGAACCTTTAAATTTGGCACGAAAGTAGGTTTTGATAGCACATGTAAAGAAAAAAATCCAAAAACCTTAATTTATAATTCTATGTCGATTTATTACGTGACAAACTCATGAATTTCCATAATCGGGACAAACCCCAAATTAACGCATTGTAATGGAATATTTTGTATATTTGTCAAGAAACTAGGTACTTACTAAGCTTTATGGTAATATGACATAATAGTACGGAACCATTTAATGTGCGAGTGCCACCCTGCAGATAAAGTTATGTAAATTAATTTTGAAAAGATAATTTCAGTTGAATAAACAGATTCATTTGAAAGAAAGGTATAATAAAAACGCGTATCTTTCGTAAAGCAATTTATACAGGTTATAAACGACTGACAACACTTTCGTTTATCATTTTCGTGATGCGTTAAACATATTTAACTAAATCACGATTGGTCACGTTAAGGGAAGGTCTTTATGTTTCAAAGCTTCTTTCTACGCTAAGTATTCTTAAAGAACATCATCATCAATCAGTTGTCATTGTTACACGTCGAGCAAAATCTTTCTGTTGTTTTTCAACCTCTACACGATAGCTAAAAAAAAAGTCGTATAGCTTATAAAAAAAATGAAAAGACAGACGTTATGGAGAAATGACACTGAGAAATACAGCAGGTGGTTTACTATAAATGGCAGCAATACAGGTGGCTGTTTGTCTAACTTCAAAACAAAATTGGTAGATAATCTTGTTAAAACTACAGAATAAAATAAGTTTTTTCTACCTAATTTCCGATTTCTCTTTTTAGCCATTCATAGATTATTGGTCAGTCATAAAAGTATGCGTGACCTTCGAAATGTTGAAAACAGTGGAGTAGCAATTCAAAAATTATAGGAGGGGCTTCGTGAATAGTCGGTTTCAAATAAATGGAACAATCAGGATTATGAATAGTTAATAATATATTTGAGAGTAATTAATCATTAAAACAATTTATTAATGCCTTTATCACGAAATCAACTTTTTAATTGCTTCATATAGAGTAAAACTAAAATACTGAAAATTGCAGAATTATGATTTTAATAACATGTAGAAATTATAGCAGAGTATCGCTAATCCGAAAACCTGTAATCCGTAATGTATAAATAAATGTAAATAAAGAATTTTTATTCTTAAAGCGGTATTAAAAAAATATATATATTTTTCTACGCTCAACAACTCAAAATTTTGAGGCACATTTTCAGACTCATTTTTAAAAGTAAAAACATGAAACTTGGCGGCGTGATTTATGAAGAGATTTATAAGGGACCCATGTTTTTATTTTTCGTTCAATTAATTAGAAATTGATTTAAAAACAATTATTTTCACAGTACGATAATTTGTTTTTGTTTCCAGCGCTATCACTTCGGGAAATTCGGTTCAAAATGCTCACTTTGACAGCATTTTTTGAAATATATTCTGCATTTATCAAAAATTCGAGATAATACGGACATTATAAAGTTTCTGAATCAGAGAACCTGCTAATTGGATGCATTTTAGAGCAAAAATGAATTTAAAAATGTGTCTCAAAATAAGCAGTTTTGATTTGAATACACCCTTACAAAATAATTTATCAATTGCAAAAATTCTTTAGTTTTCCCACCAGCTTTAATCGTATATATGATACATGTGTATTATAAATCAATTACTTTTTTACAATTTAAAACGAGAGTACGCGTAAAAATATTTATTTAATAATTTATATGTTAAATTAAACTATTTCCTTTTTAAAAACTCGTTTAAAAGTTCGTTTTAAATTTACTCGTTTAAAAGTATTTGTATTAAGGAAAGATGTGGTTACTCACACAATATATTTAATATCTCGTATAGAAATACTTACAATTTATATAATTTAAGATTTTTAAAAAATTATCTGAAAACTAAGCAATAAATTCTTTAAATAAATGTTAGATAAAAAAATATATCAATAATTTCATATTTAATACTTCTACATGTATTTACAATATTTTATAAAGCATATTTAATATTCTAAAAACAAAATTTTATTGTTCTAGCAGTCAATTATGGCTATTTATGGACGACTGTGCAAGATACAATACAGAAACATGTTTTAATACAAATAATTATTGAGGATATTTTTAAAATATCAATAAAATATTTTAAAAATAAATCTTACTTTATATGTCTGAGTATGTAATTCATTAAGGATTAAAGATCTAAATTTGCCCAATACATGAATAAAAACAAATATTATATACGAATGACCTGTAATCTGCAAAAAGTCTCAAATCCGCAAAACGCTTGGACCCAATCTGTGCGGATTAGTAGTCTCCTACTGTATAACAAAAGGGGGGGGTGAGGGGAGGGCGGTAGGGTACCACTCATACAATAAAGTCGTCCCAGAAAATGATTAGTTTTGAGCTTCAGTTCATATAATCTCATTTTCCGTTACCACTTATAAAAGATAAATCTCCTGAAACTACATGAAATCTTTCTCGCAGAAAAACTGATGTGAAAGAAATGAAACTGTGAGGTGAAAATTTCAAAATCTATATTAATAAAATAAAATTAATAAGGAAATCTATCGCACGTAGAGTTCTGCAAATTTGGTTCCGGATAGACGAAGACTGGCCCAATTACACCTGGGGGCTCAGATTTTGGTTTTTTTTGTTTTTGTTTATTTTTTTATTATTAAATGTTAAACAGAACGGTTCGCGTATTTCTCCGATCTTCTAATTTCGGCGGCGATTTTCATCCACTCATCAACACAATACAAATTCAAATTTTTTACCCAATATAGTTAATTTTGTCCTCTTTTCAATAAAGTTTATTCGGAATTAGTAGAGTGGTGTTTTTTTAATTTTAAGTATGATTTTTGCCGAAAATGAAGTTTGTTTTGATCAACGAATTTCTATTTGATGCCTTATCCATCCAATTTTAACTGGATCAGACTTTCGGGAATATATATATTATTTTTAATTAAAGAATGTGAAATCGTTTTTTAATTTAACTTATTAAAGAAAGCAAAGCTATATTTCCCCCCCTAAAAAGCAGTGAAGAAAGGGGGGGGGGGTGGAATTCCAGTGTTGATTTCTTACGTAACCCGCTTTATCGTCAAAAACTGTCATGAAGACGCACGTGGCATCGCAGTCGGGAGTTTTTTGTATATTCGGCTCGTGGAAAGAGGCGAGGTTAGTTTGGAAAAGAGACTAGCGATGTGAGATATAATTAAAATATACCCGGGAAACAGTAAGGTTATTTTAGCCGAACCGGCCCAGACAACACCTGGCATGTCTGCTTTTTTTATTCGTCACGTGAAAAGAGGACAGTTGGAATTTTATACTTATTAATGGTATTAATAAAAATGTGGTGTATATAAATAAGTTTAATGTAATTAGTACATTAATTTAAAAACTCATTAAAACGCACATTGCATTCCTAATTTGCAGGAAAAAAATGTAGGTCAATTAGGCTTGTGGGTGCATCCATAGGGTATGTAAGGATCTCAGAATTCTCCAAAAGTAAATAAATTCTACATCTCAACGCTCCTATGGTTAGAGCATGTATCTCTCCACAGAAGAGGCCCCCACGTTTGATTCCGGTCCGAGACAAGGAACATTTACAGGCATTTTTCTCCATCTTATGCGGGTCCGCAACGCACTAAAAGATTGTCTTTTTACATTTGAGAAAAAGAAAATTGGGACCCTAGAGTTTCTTAGGACCTTAGTTCTTAAGTTTTGCAAGATTGGGAATTTCTTCTCTTGATTATTCCAAACATTTACAGTTTTCTCCTAATAGTTATGTTTGCCTTACTTAACCAATTCACTCCCAAATCTAGTTATCTTAGCGCATGCTTCAATCTCTGATTTTTCCAGGATTTTAGATCACGTATCCACTAAAGACTAAAGGATGCATGAGTTGTTTCCCTTTTACACAGCATGCAGTCATTAGTGGATACATAGGAGCAAAGGGGTTAATCGCAGCCATCTGCGAGTAAATTAAACTACTATTACGAGTCTGAAAAAGTGGTAGATATTTTGAATTAAAAAATAAAAATTACAGTATATTTCGGCGTATAACGCTACCTAAAATTTCAGAATATTTTGTCTATTTTTCGGTACATTCGCCTTATTACGCGCATCCCTTCAACACAGAGAAACCTTCATGAGATATATAGCAAAAAATAAGATAAAGAATATTAAAAAGCCCAATAACTAGTATCTTTCATGTAATTTGAAAGCGAACATTATTTTTTGCATGAATTTTTAGTATGTTCAATAATGTAGACACCTAAATTCTTTTTCTTTTCTTAATTTTTGAAACTTTATTTTTATACTCTGTGTATAACGCACACCAATAAATTGGGTTAATTTTTTGCATAGAAAGTCCGCTTTTTTTCGCTGGAATATACGGCACCTAATGCTAATATTAGCAAAACCTGGCAATACTGACTCTTTGCAAGTCTGAAAAGCAAAGTATAAAAGTCATCCACTTTTCATTTATTATGTGTCGGTGGATAATTGCAAATCTAAAGTTAATAAAGTATCTAATACCTTCAACAAAGTTAATAGATCCACCACATCTCTTAGTTAAATAATAATAATATACTCAAGAACTTAGATTACTTTTAAACGTATAAAGATTAAAATAAACTTTTGAATTACCTTATTGCAAAAACTTATACTGAAGTTACTTGATAGAGTGACTTATAAAAAAACAGTCTGAGAAGCAGTAACGCAATATCCGTTAGAGCATATTACGGCGTTGAATCGATTAAGGGGATATATGACCTTCGGGGTGAAAACAAAATCGATTTTTTGAATTTTAGCGAGTTAGCAGTCTAAAATTTTTGGACTGTATTCTACATATTATTTTTTAAATTCATAGTAGAGCTTATATTTTATGATTAAAACCGTGAGATTGATTCTAAAATAAACAAGTATACTTAATCCATTAGAGCCGGGCGTGATCACATGAACACTGTGAAAAAGCGCAAAAATTGTCAGTAAATAGCGCTAAAATTTCATTTTTTTTTAAATGTCATAGTTCAAAAAGACATCTTATTTAATGTATTTTTATTTCATTTAATCATATTTTATAAATTACAGTAATGAATTAATAATTGGTTTATTTCCATTAAATTATTTTACCCCATCGGTGTTAATGGGTTAATACTGTATTTATCAAGAGTCTGTTTTAATATGTATATATATATTAAAACAGACTCTTGATAAATACAGTACCTAATATATAAAAATTGATATATAAATTGATGTCGGCAGTAAATGAGATATATAATGTTGAGCGCACTCTGTTTTGTAACTCTTTCAGATTTACAAAGCTTGGGAAACTTAAGTTTTATTTCTTTGTATATGCCCAACTTGACTTTTTATTTTTTTTTAATTGAAAAATGTAATTTTTATAAATTCTGAAAAACACTTATAAATTTCCGACAGTTTAAATATTAATTTACAAATAAAATCTTAAAAAATAAGATTGATTTAAAAATGTAACTCACTGTGTGAAATATTAAGTTTTTATGTAATAGAAAATTTAGAAACCTGCGATCAAAGCTGTACTTTCCCTTAATTATTTTATTCTTATTCCAGAAAAAGAAAATGAAATTAACCAAAATGTCATGTTAATTCTTAACAGTAATATGAAATTCAATATATATCATTTTAAATTATTATTCAAAATGTCTCATGAAATTTTAATAATGATTTCAAATTATATGGATCTACAGGGATCTTCATCAATGAATGACCGGATTTTAGAAATTTATATTTTCAAAACTATTACACATATTATAAGTGATATATGAAAATAAAGAAAAACAATCTTTTTTGCCGTCGTTCAACGCTAGATTGGTCGCGCCGGTAACGATGATTTACCCCTATTCACATGGCCACCAAAATCCCCGGATCTTGCACCATGTGATTTTGTGGGATTGCATCAAAGATCTTGTTATTGAACTAAAATTGCCGGAAACGCTTAAAGAACGCACAAGTGCTGCATTAAGAACCGCTGACAGTGTAAAACTGCAAAATGTGTAGAACGAACTTTATTACAGATTAGATGTTTGTCGTTTTACGCAAGGTTCACTCAACGAACATTTGCACGTGAAAAATAAACCTTGGAATGTTTTTCTATATTTTCATATATCACTTATTAATATGTGTAATATTTTTAATTTTTTTAAAAATCTGATTATTTATTTATGCTAACTCTATATATTTAACCAACATTTTCACAGTTGTATTTTGAAAACACTAAATATTTTAGAGACTTTCTTAAAATACGTTGTTTTCTTATTACAATTTTAGTTCAATGATTTTTTTTTCTTGGCGAAACTATCGCACCATTTGAAACAACGCTCCATCGACAGTTCTATAACTGCTCTTTTTTTCTAATCTCTTTCGCATACAAAAATGCCTCGGTCCTATTTCCTCTCTAAATATAAGTTTAGTCGGGAAAATGAGTTATCAGTTGAACAAACTATTAAAAGTTCATTGTCTCGGAATGCTTGTACTATCGCTGAATTAAATATATTTAATAAAAAAAATTTCAGGAGTTTGAATGTAACAGACTTGCCATAATACCAGTATTCCAACTTTAGCGGAAAAGCAATTTAATCTAATGAGTTTGTTAATGATTTAAAAAATAATTATAAATAAATGAGGGTTTTTTAATTCTTAGAAAAATTTCTGTTAACGACATAAGTATATCTACATGTAAACAATGGAATGTTGTTTTTTTCAACCGTAAAGCAGTCTTTGCCTTTATAACTGAAGGCATGAAGGAAGATATTTTTTACAAATAGGAGTCTTCTTTCTTTGAAATGATTATTTTTCTAAGAAAAATATGATAATGAGGGGGTGAGGTAATTGTTTCATTTTGTGTGAGGTAATTTTTTTTTTTTGACGAGTCTGCAAGATTGCAAAGGATCCATTATACAGTCTGTCCTGCGTACATAAGTCGTACGCAAGGGGGTGCAGAGGTGGGTCGCGGCCTTCTTTTAAATCTTTGAAAATAGCAAGATGTGACTTGAAACTAGGAGACATGGACGCCGACAGAAATAAATCTATGGAGGGGCAAGGTTTTGGAACAGATGTGTCTGTGGTACACATCCTAGTCCGCTTTTTTAAAAATGCAGAAAATAAACACTTGGAATAAGATAAAGCATTTTTTGAGAGAACTCTCCGTGCAAGATAATTTTTAAACGTATCAACATAAAAAGCAATAAAAAAATTTAACAGTTAAGAAATATTAAATATTAATAAGTTTCTGCCAACATTGTTCAAAATTGAGAATTGGAACAGTTCATTCTGTTTTGTTTTTTTTTTGTCAGAGGAGCTCTGCCTCCCCACCCCCCTGAACCTTCCGTTTAAGATAAATTAAAAAAATAAATAACATAAAAAGAGAAACAGAATTTAAAATTGTCTTCCAAGGGGGTCCGGAGAGGGGGGGAGGGCACTGGTTCCCCTGACGAAAAGATCTTAATTTCGCTTTCTTTTAGCGTTTAATTAGTCTGAAATAACTTGGGAAGAATGAATTTGTTCCGAAGAAAGGATGAATGACCCTCCCTTGCTCACTCATCTCCCAACCTATTTGCCGGTGCCTACGAATTATTTTGTATGGCCCTGTAAATGAACAGGGAAATCTAATGTACACCATATTCTATAGTAAGCATCTTGTAGTGCACATCAGTGATATATATCAATTTCAATATTTTGGAAATAGTGTAACATCATTAAAATACACCGCAAACGATTTTTCTCTATAGATTCAAGGTGTGATGCATTTATCGAAAAACGCTGTTTGATTCCCAATTACTTAAATAGTCATACCTGCAAATTACATACTTATGTGTCTAAATGCATGATGACTTCATGCATGTTTACAACAGGGTTTCGAACAGGGTTCGGACGGGCGCTTACTTTTGAATACACTAAACTGTTTCGAAAAATAATCTTCGCCTTATTTAAGTGCAGAATCCTGAAACTGAATAAGGCCGAGATTACTTTTCGCAAAAAGTGGTAGTCAAAAGTAAGCACCCGTACGCCCTGTATTAAGATTTGCGGTGCTGAGAGTGGATAACTATATTTTTTGAAAACGGCTTTAAATGGAAAAAGTAAAAGATCGTAACAGTGTTTTAAAAGTAATATTACTAAAAAGCATTCATATCTAGAAACCTGGATGTTGATCTGTTTAATCTTATTTAAAATTCAAAAAGCTGTGTGAAAAAGCCGTGTGCAAAAATATCAGAGATAAGTAAGCACCCGTACGAACCCTGTAGAAAGATTTGCGGTGCTGAGAGTGGAAAACTATAGTTTTTGAAAACGGCTTTAAATGGAAAAATTAAAAGATCGTAATAGTGTTTTAAAAGTAATATTACTGAAAAGCATTTATATCTACAAACCTAGATGTTGATCTATTTAATCCTATTTAAAATTCAAAAAGCTGTACGAAAAAGCCGTGTGCAAAAATGAGAGGATTTGTGCGATTTTTTACGAATTAATTCTCTATTTGAATTTTAATGAGTCGTTATTGCCATGTGTCAAATGATTTTGTTTTATTTAATAATTTATTAAGAAGTTAAAATATTGTAGCTATGAATAAATCAAAGTATGGAAGTACATGGTCTAGTTAAAATATTGCATTCCTAAGTTTAGTGTGTCGAAGAAACTTGTTCATATGTACTAATTTAATTAAAAATGTTGTGTGAATTAAAATCTAAACAATCCATTCCCTTTTTTTCGCAAATTTATTTACTTCTAAACATCTCATAATTTAAATTTTTACACCGTCGAAAAAAAAAGGAAGGGTGGATCTACTTTCAAATGCAATTTGTGTGAAAACTTTATTTCAATTTACTGATTATTTATGATTGTTAAAATTTTCAAACATGAATTTTAAAAAAAAAATCTATCTCAGTAGAAATAAGATAGGGGTTTAAGTCACCGTGGTGCACACGGTGTGTGGTGAGGTCACTGAAAGTAATATTGCTGAAAAGCTGCGGAAATTCGACGGTTCCGCCGCTACTCGGGGCTACTGGCGGAACCGTGGGCCCTTCTAGAATGCACGGAACGGTAGCAGACCCGATCATGGAAGATCCCACTGGAAAAATTTAAAAGCTAAATTCAATAAGTTTAAGACATGGACCAGCGGTTCGGGAGGGTCGGGGAGTTTCATACATCGGACGACTCCGGCGGCTTCGAGCTTATTCATTGCAACTATTTAATGTATTTATATTATAATAACTGTAATAGTTGTTAAAAACTTGTGACAATGTGTTTCCAAATATTACCAAATCCTGCTTAAGAGAACAAATTGTTTTAGAAAAAATGCTTTTCCAACGCATTCTTTTTATAGCAATTATTTTCATAACGCTTGCGTGTTTCATGCAATGAAAGTTCATGGCTAGCGAATACTATTATACTGAAGTATTATAATAAACATTGTAATATCTTCAGAAATATTATTACCGAGTCAAGGAGTGTAAAAAACAATTTATCCTTTGAATCGGCGACTTTTCATTAAATTTCTCGGAAATGCCAGAGAAAGCAATTTCATTTATCCCTTCCCCTGGAACAGATTTCAAACCCTTCTCTAAAGATATCAATTTAACACAAAGAAGCAAACTTAATGCCCTTTTATCTGTCTTTATTTTACTAATTTATCTAATGTATTGATTCATTTCATTTTCTATCCTTTGAACGCATCGCTGTGTTAATAACTAGTAGATTTGACTGACAACGTTTTGAAATGCACGTGCTGGCAACTTTGCTATCACGCGCTAAATGTGTGACCCACCCACCTATCTCTGTCTGCTTCAAATTATATCAAATCAAAAGTAGGTCTGTTAGCTGCTAACGAAGCCGCGATCCGAGCTAATGCAGCTCAGACTCTAAAATATATGCTCAACTGAAGTCAGAAACTCGAGGTTAATGAGCAAAGGAGAAACATAAACTAGGTTTTCCTCTATTATGTGCTTAGGTCATTGAGCTTGGAAATACTAGAGATTTCATTTGAAGATGAGCATTCGTTCTTTTGACTCTAACTGCTTTAACAACGTCGTAAATATGTCTGGGAGAAATCTGTACCTCCAGTTGGAAAAAGAGAATAAATTATAAATATATTTGATGGAGGTATAACTTTTATGTTAATATAAATAGATTTCCGGTAACTCATTTAAGGCTGCTCGTCAGTAAACTTCCCGATTCCCCTCGCTAATGTTATTCTTATGGGCGTAGGATGCATTCGTATTTTTAAAATATCTCCTCGGAAAATTAATATTTTTAACTTCTGTTTTCTTTGTATTGTTCTTAAAGAATGTCTCTTTTTTTTCTTAGTTGTCAATTTTTTTTCTAAAATATATACTTAATTTTATATGAAATGTTAAAATCGTATTCAGTTTCGCTAAGATTTTAACACATAAAAATATAAATTAAGCACATAGTTTAGAAATATTTTGATAACTAAGAAAAAAAGAGACATTCTTTAAGAACAGTACACAGGAAACAGAAGTTTAAAATATTAATTTCCCGAGGAGATATTTTAAAAATACGAATGCATCCTACGACCGTTGGATTAACATTAGCGAGGGGAATCGGGAAGTTTACTGACGAGCAGCCTTAATATAACCCCGACATTTTTGTAAAAGTAATTAAAATATTTGAATTATCTAGAATAGAACAATGTTGGCGGATTTATAAACCTCGCAAGGCCAGATAGGGTGCATTTTGAAAATTCTGCTGGCAAGTGAATGATTTATAAATACCTTTCTTCATGTTAAATTTTCTTTCTTTTGAAAATGTAGTTCTCATGGAATTTAAATTGTTCTTACAAAGAATTGAGGAGCAAAACTCTGAGAATTTGGAATGTCATTATTAAAACCTTTTTAGTTGTTTAATATTATAGTGTATTAAAAATTAAGAAATAAGACAAGTAAATAAAAGTACGTGCTAATTAGCAGATTTTGTAATGTTTTGCCTAGAATCAATGCCAGCCAAACATTGATCGTTGCTATGCACATAAAAAAAAGAATCCAATTTGTTGAAATAAATATTTAATTTGTGAATCTAATGTATCAATTAAATGTACCGTAATTTCCGGCATATAATCCGCGGCTCAAATAATCATGTTTCGACCCCGAAATTTTATAAAAGAATTGAAGTCTAATATTTACACCGATCTAAAAAGTTACATTATATGAAATAGAATTTCTGGGTCGAAACATGATTTTTTGATCTGCGGATTTACAGGCCGGAAATTACGGTAATTATTTTGCTTAGTTAAATTTTAAACATTAAATATTTGTCAACAGTTTTTTCTAAATATATTTAAAAAATATATTTTTTATAAAATCGGTAAATAAGCGAAAAATGCGTAAAACAAACTCAGCGGCGTAAATTGGCAACCCTTATGTTAATTTAAATTCTTTTAATTTTGAATGAGCTATTAAAGGCAATCTTTGTCCTTTTTTTCCCTATAGAATTACGTAGCTTTTATTTTCTGAAACTATTTTTTTTAAAGTAGCCCAAGTAACGTGTTTCTGTAATGTTGAATTCACACCAGAATTTTCGAAAAAAATATTTCAAAATAATGAAATGCAATTTTGCACATTTTTGTCACCATACCTATAATTTTTTTTTTAATTTCTAGTGCTAATCTTGATTAAAATTAAATGGTATAAAAAATATCCCACCGCTCTTCAAAGGGTTAAAATGACAAAATATGAACTACATGTAAAGCATTTTGTTTCTACTTCACAAAAGCATAATTAACTAATATGGATTTTTTCGCTACAGGATTTATAAGTCAGGAATTAATCTTTTTTGATAAATTTTAAAACATTAAGTATAAATGAAACTAACCCGATATAGCCAAATGCCACCAGACACTTCTGATATTGGATATTTTTTCGAATTCTTGGAGAAATAAGAGATGTATTGTTTCTAAATTTCGGCTATCTAAAGAACATGATTGAACTCTTTCTAGTGGTGATTGTCATGAATACGTTTAGAGGACTAACAAAAAAGTATAAATAAAGTATTTGCGATCATCCTGTATCAATGATCTGTACCTTTCACCCATGATTTTTCTTTCTATGTGCAATGTTTTTGTGTATTTTCGTTAGAATAGCACGTATAAATAAAGTTTCGCATGTTTATTGCTTTTGATTATAACAAATTTCGAACCAAACTTTGAGAAATTTACTAAACATCTTAACAATATGCACTCGAAACATAATAAACCCCTATTCCCCCCCCCCCCCTTGAGGCCCTTTTTAAAGATATCAAAAATCCTGTCATACATAAATTTCCGGCCCTTTTCATAGAAGTAATAACTTTAAACGGATTCGATACGTATCATAATTAAGAAGTTATGGGGTTTTTCAAAAAGCCCCCTACCCCCCCCCCCTTGGTTCGATTTTTGCCCATTAACGAATTTGACCGAGGTTTTATGCCCCTTGATTTTATGTATCACTTTGGAAGATATTTGTGCAGAATTATTGAAGTTATCGTGTCTATAAAAAAGTGAGATAGATAGATAGATAAAGTTTTGAACTGGGAGGTGATTTTGGATTCTATGAGTCATGATCGGCATAGATCTGTAAAAATTTTCGAGAAATTCCAACATAGGGGAGAATGTAATAGTTAATATTTCTTATGAAATCTACCTAAAATACGAGATTTTATATTAAAAAAAATAATTTTTAACAGCATATGCACGAGAGATTAAGCTTCTTTTTTTCATAACTTGATAGCTAACTATATGGGATAACGTAATAAAAATTCCAGTTAAATATCTTGATAATTCCGAAAGATATCGGCGAGATAGAGATCTCCATTACAATTACTTTCCGAAAGAATCTGGATAGGCGATTTTCCACAAATGCGATTTATAAAAGATTTTGTAGTTCGTGAAATGCAACTTAATGCAATTTATGCGATGTAATTTACCCAATTTATAAAAATGTATGTGTATTTATTATACTTGTAGTTTTATCTAATTCACTGAAACTATCCTGTGATTTATGATAAAAAATAACAATTCGTGGAAATTCCCTTGTCCAACTCACCGTAAAAAAAATGTTCCGTTGATTGCAACAGTGCAATTTCCTGATTTTTAAGGATTTTTTTTTTTCCCCGAAGAAAGCGATTTCGTGAATGAGTATCAAAAAGTATTGCCGACATGGATTTGAGAGTATCCTTGCCAGATAATGGTAACTTTTCATTTTCTCTAAAGCTGTAGGATTTATTTTTATTAATACACTGCAAAAGAAAAAATCCGTAAAAATGCGAAAATTGTACTTACAAAATACGGTTTTTTTTCTTTTCTTTTTATAGTGTATTATATTAAAATCCCAAAGCCTTAGCTAAAATTACAAATTAACTAGACTTTAGCCCTATTATCTGTCAAGAATATTGTTAATTCCATACTCTTCCTGACATATTCGCAAAATCATTTCATCGGAGGGACCCCCCCCCCCCCCGTTAAAATACGGAAATTGTACTAGCTATCAACGGGATTTCCTTTTATAGTGTTCTTTTAAAAAGTAACCGAAATGTATAGCTACATATATCGCCTATATCTTTGATATTTTTTTACGATATTTAAATAGAATTTTATATATTTGTTTTCTAATGTTTTGCTTTGTATAGTTTATTAAAAACATATGAAAGAAAAGCTATATTAAGCGAATGCACAGCTAAAAAATATTTTCTATAAATGTTCAAATCTCATTCATTTCAAATTTCAGTATAAAATCTTTTATGTACATTGTTAAAATTTTGGTAAGTTTTTCGTGCAATTTGTTTAAAAACTCTGCATTTTATGAACAAAATAGAAAATAGTGGAAAAAGTTAGAAATGTTGAAACTAATATTTATCTTCCTGAATATATGTGCTATTCTTATGAAAATGTATACAAATATTCTATATGACAAGTAAAATCATTTGTGAAAGTTACAAATAATTTCCAGCATTTTATGATGCAGAATGATCACAAATATATATATTTAATTTTTTTGTGGTCCCCTAAGTGTACTCGTGGTTGAATCTTATTTTAAAGTTATGAAACAGCTCATAGGGCTTGCTTGTTCTGCTTATAAGAAAATTATTTAAATGAATAATGTATGTGCTATTGCATAAATGCATATTTTCAAAAGTTTTTTTTTTTTTTTCTAAATAACGCTATCAGTGTGCAGAACAGAAAAAAAAATATTGTGTAAATTATATATTTATCTTAGGTTTGTCACAGATTTCCTTTTTTTTTTTTTTTTTTTTTTAATCGTCCAACTTTGCCACGTACAGAAAAAAAAGATTATTTGGATGAACATTATCTGAGAACTACTGATGTGTTCTTTTATTATCTGAAAACACATTAATCTTATCTCTACATTTTCATTATGAAAAATAATTTCAGACCTGTAAAGAATTGGAGTGAAAATGGTGATAAAAGTACTATTTTTGTTGCTGAAGCTGAGAATTTCTTTTACATCTACAGAAATCTCATTTTTTAAAAAATAGTTTAGGAATTTATGTTGGTATGACTTACACATCTTGAACAGTTCCATAGTTGCCAATTTTCTGCAGGTTTTCAAATAAAAAACATATTTTGAACCAGAAAGTCAACTTAATAAATTTAAGTATCACATTGGAACAAGACATATTTTATTAAATAACGTTTCTGGTTGGAAATATATTTAACTTTGAAAAAACGGGAAAGTTGGCAGATATGCAGTTCTAAATCTCATGTGAATGAGTTTTTTCAAATTTCATTTTAATCAAGTTTTTAAAATTATTTTTTTATGGTTAAGCATTTCTTACCTTATACATCAAAAAAAGCTTTTAAGAGTGTAGATCAGTCAAACAAATTTGGATTTTGTCGTCCCGTAAAAAATATACCTTCTACCATAAAAAAGGTGAGGTGTGGGTAAACCATTACATAGACCCCTTGAAAATATCTCTATTCAAAGACTTTTCCAGCTGAACTAGTTGACTCGTCACAATGAGATGCGACTTATTGCAGAATGTTTGATCACATTAGAAGGGAAAAGAAGTAAAACATGGAAACTGAAAGTTCGTTATATATCAAGAATATCTAATTTCATAATTAATCAAAATGTTTTTATCTCGATGCATAAATTAGGAAATCAAGCTTTTGTCCTTGTTTTTAAAATTTTCAAAACTATCAAACAGCATTACGAAATTTTCAGTTTGCTGAGCTGCTTTCTTATTCCTTTTACTTGCCCATCATAGGGTATGTCTTGAAATCGTTTTGAACATCGAAAAACATTTTTGACGGATTTACACTTTTCAGACACTGGAGATTCCGAAAAACATATTTTTAGGAAAAAAAATTTGCCGTCCGTCTGTCTGTCTCTGTGTGTGTGTCTGTAAACGCTCTATATCCCGAACAAATTGAGATAGACTTGAAATTTGGTATGTACTTAGTATGTAATAATGGGAAGAAGCTTATTGAATTTCAGTAACTTCGATTATCCGGAGCTATTTTTTTCGGACACTCGAAATATTCGTTCTGATAAAAGGTATATAAAATTTTTCGAAATTGTCTATTTTAAGGTGTGAATATAAAATACAATAAAAAAACACAAATTTTGCATAAAAAATGACGTTGATCGGATAATGAGTTGCCGAGATTATTTGTAATCCTATTTTCCACACTCTTCGATTTTTCATGACTCTGTTTTTATTCAAATTTCAATTCAAAGATATATTTTAATTGGAAATGAGACGCTTAATCCGACGCAGAAAACTGTTATGTAATATTATTATCATTTTTAGAGTTATAAGGATGTTTCTATTACGTAATTCAGTAATAGAGCATTTAAAGTTTGACGTCATCAAGTCACGATTTTATTCGAATTGTAATGCATTTTATAAATAGTTTACATATGTTTATTTTTCATATTTTATATTATGCATATCCATGATGGGTAAGTATTACGGTGGCCCCCAACGACTAGTGTTTTTTATCCTGCTCTAAGTATTTTATGCCAAATAAACCCCTTCAAGGGCGGTGGTTCATTTTTGGACCACTTAATTTTAATCCCTAAAAGCTACATTGGCACCAGAATTTTGAAATGAAAAATTCCCTTTTATCAAATACATGAAGAAGAGATTTTACATGTTTTTAAAATAAATTTGTTTCTAAATTCTGGTGTCAATCAATCATTTCAACATTTTACGAATAGAAGTGCCTTGCCCCTGAAAGTGTTAAATTAATTTTTAATGAAAATTGTAAACGCCAATAACGATCAACAAGTTTAAGCAATTGCATTCAAAATACGAAATTCGGGATTCTCAATATTTTCGTGACATAGTCTCGGAAAATGGAAGTACTTTGGTCCTATAGGATTAACATGCAGAAAGGAAAACTGGGATCTAAACTACAGCCTTGAAATATCTGCATTTGTGCGCAATCTAATTAAACCTTTCTTTCTTAGCATCTCTCCGAACATGAAAATCTAGAGCATAGAACAGCCTTCGATATGCAAAGCTTTTTAAATTGTTTTAGAAAGATGCAAGAAAGCTTCTTCTAAATGAATGCCTTTGTCATTTCATTAAGATTCATTTTTCTGTTTATTTAGTATTCGGAATTTTAGCTCGTGCCACTATGTGGTACACTGTAAAAAAAACAAATGTTTCTTGATCTTGCAAGAAGTTTTACGAAAATATACTACTCTTCAGAGTTACCCACGATTCCAAAAAGCGTTTCTTTATTTTCAGAAACCGCAGTCAGCAATAGATTTCCAACATTTAAAATAATCATTTTAAATGTTGTTTTAAAAATGCTTATCTAACATAAGTTTCTTTTGCTGCCCATGATTTTTGGAAACTTTTCCTATAGTTTTTACAGTGTATTAATCCGTTTTTGCAGCCTGGTATCAACTTGAAATATTGGTTTTTTACATGCTATCAATACTCAAGTGAACATTTTCATATTCAACAGACATGTTCACAGACAAATATGCTACATTATAGTGTAAAACGGATATTTTGTTACATTTGCATGCATAAATTCTGTTACGGAGTTGAGAATGTTTAGAGAATTGATAGCATCCAAATAAACGATATTTCGTGTTGATATTGGGTTGAGAAAACAGATTAATACGCTGTAAAAACTACTAAAAAACGTTTACGAAAATTCCAGGAATCAAAAGAAACTTGTTTCAGAAATGTTTCTTTAAATCTCTGAAATATATTGGTTACTGAAAATAAAAGGACTCTTTTTGGAATCGTGGGTAACTCCGAAGAGAATTATATATTTTGTAAACCTTTTTGTTAGATGAATGAACATAATCTCTTTTTTTTGCAGTGTACATGTAGTCGTATGTGCAATAGAATTATTGACCCACTATCATACGGCAAACAGCTGTCATGATCTTTCTGCTAAAGTTTTCACGCTGACAGTGTCAATTGTGTCAAGTAATATTATATTTACATGAAAATTACTTATTTTAATTTTTAGTAGAAACATTCTTTTTACTGGATTACCACTGTAAAATTTTGTGAAGCATTAGACCAGAAATGTTTTAGTTCACTAAGGCTACCTAAAAGCTTATAGACAGTACCACAAGTTTATGACACAAAATAGAATGCGAATGTTCTTTTAAAAAAGAACGAACGAAATCATGCGAAACTGTTCTGATAATTATTCATTGATATATTAAATCAACTATTCGAATAAATTTGTATTTCAAATTTCTTTTAAAAAGAATTTATAATCTATATTAAGAGAGGTGCCTTAAAAGTTTGCCTTGAAACTGACGGGAAGAAGTGGATGCATGTAAGTACAAAAGTAAACAGGTACCAACATGAAATATGCTCTAGCTTTATATTAAATGTGTTCAAATTAACATATTTTCGAAAAAAAAATATGAAATGTAACCTATGAGTCTTAACAGAAACCTGTTTCTAGAAGATTCAAATATGCGAATCCAAAATTGCAGCTCATTCTGCCTGGTAGTTTTTGAGTTTTAAAAAACTACCCACATTACAAGTTGTTTTGCAGGTTATTAAAAAGGAATGTAACATTAGGAAGTCCAAATTTTCAACCTGCATAATTTTTAAACTACTTGTTCTAATGACTTTCCGTTTAGCATCTGAAACTAAAACTTACCGAAAAATCTAAATATGTCAAAATTAGGGAGTTTCAAAATTTAGTTTGTTACAATTAGTCAATAGGTGTCAGATTTAAATCCAGGTTCTTCGGTGTACTCAGTGTATTTGATGCGCAGAGGTCCCGGGCTGATTGACCCTTGTTTGCAAAGGATAAGAGTAGCCAATTTATGGTTCAATACTTTACCAGTTTATTTGCCAGTATTTTACCACTTCATGGTTCAGCATTTTATCTTTACATGGTTCAGCATTTTATCTTTACATGGTTCAGCATTTTATCTTTACATGGTCCAGCATTTTACCTTTACATGGTTCAGCATTTTATCAGTTTTATTCAACGTAAAACAAACAAAATTATAGTTCCATATTGTACCAATTCATTTAAAGTATCAAATCATGTTAAAAATGTTCATCGTCTTCTGGTTGCAACAACACCGCCATAATTTGGTTCAATTGAGCCCGATATTCGTAACAGTGTAACATATGAAATATCAGAGATTCGGATTTGTGACTTTCCTCTTTACCAAAAAATCTAAATATGTAAAAATTAAGGATTAATTGAAAAATTTAAAGTTTGTTACAATTAGTCAATAGGTGTCAGATTTAAATCCAGGTTCACGATGGGGTTCTTTAAATCTCTTTTAAATCTCTAAAAGTGCTTTGGAGAGATCTTTAATTCTCTTAGCTTACACTTTTCTAAACATCTTTTCAAAAATTTCTCTGTTTTGCGTCAAACTGTTAAAACTTCAGGCCAAATATAACTCGTTTTACGGTGTTTTTTATTCAAAAATCGAAAGTATTTGTAAGATGAGAACTAATATAATATATATATATAGTGGCATATCCCCCCCCTTTTTTTTTGTTGATATATACAATTTTTCCATGTACTTCTATGCATTCTCCTTTTTTTCAGTGGCGCATCATGACCCTAAGGACATTTTGCCATTAAACCTTGTACAACCAACCAACTTTATTTTGGAAATTTTGCTAATTTCATTCATGTAATATTATTTTGGTTTAAATTATGTAATAGTGAAAAAACAATTTAAAGCGAAATGTTTCCGTAATGAGCGACTGTAATTTTAGTATGCCAAAACATGTTAGCAAAAATAGCTTCTATGTTCAAACTACCGAATGAAAATATTTTGTTTTCTTAATAACAACATTTGTTCATAGAATGTAGCTGTCAACAAATCATGAACCTCTGTTTTTGCTCTAAAATTCAAACAGAGAGTGAGAAGGCAAATGCATGATGTCCTTGGCATGAATAAGCGGTATATGCAGCAAGAATGAGACTGATTTTCTTTCCGAGAAAAAGTGGTTGATGTTATTTGGTGGAAGCATCTTTTCTTTTTAGCATGTCTTCTCTTTTCTCAAGATTAGATTATGGGTTGAGTTCAGGACCAATGACATTCAGGGATTTTAATCTGCCATGGATGCGTGATTTTCCGCTTTTTTGTGTTTTTCTTGAATCCCGGAATGTCAGGGCCGGATTTAGGATAAGTAAATAAAGTTGATTTTTTTTTTCTTTTTCTGGCCCCATTTGGAGTAAAGTTGGATGCATATACACATATACAGGATGCTCCGAAAGGTCGTTTACAAATGTTAGAGGTGATTGAGCACAATCTAACAAACATTTTTTAGTATAGAAAACCAGGGTCGCAATCTATTTATTTAGTCATATATACAGAGTGTCTCACTCTAAGCCAAGCACGGATTTCTCTTCGTAACTTTAAAACGATGAATATAATTTATCGAAATATTCCGCAGAATAACTTTATTTAGTGTGAAATATTATATCACGGGAAGTGAACTGTAATTATATCAGTGACACCATATGTACGTCTAGATCAGTGCTGCCTGGACATGGATCGTGGCCATTTCCAGCAATTCGTAAGAAGTTATCCCATTTCATAGAAGGGAATGTGATTTCTAAATGGTGAAATCGTATATTATCGTTAACAGAATCTTTATTGTGAAGGATGTATAAACGAAAATTCATGAATTCATTGGAGTGAAACACCCTGTATTTGTGACTGAATAAGTGGATTGCGATCCTTGTTCTTTATAAATGTTAGTTGCAGTGTGCTGTACCACTTCTTAAATTTTGTACACACCCTTTTGGGCCACCCTGTATAATTTCGTATTTATGAAATTTGACATGTCTTTTCAGATGCAAGCCCCTAAGTTTTACTTTTTCTATCTTACGCATAAATCGTTCCCCTCTCATTGGCATGCGAAATATAGGTACAATGAAGAGTAAAAAAATAAAAAATCTAGTTCAAACATACATGGCCGTGATGGGGCAAAATGAGGAGGATGACAATTATATGGAAGATTGTGACAGTAAAGACTGCATTATCTGTGGGGGAACAGGGCAAGGATGGACTAGCTCCAGTGTTTCATGTGAGTATCTTGGACTTACCCTGATTTCTCTGGTTGGGGATGTAGATACAGCCAGTCACGGGCCATGGCGATCTGATTTTTGCTTTTGAATTTCAATTTACAACCTGTTTTGAATAAATTATGAATGCGTGCGGAATGTTGTAAAATTAGCTGAATAATGTTTTATTGATCCCTTGATAAATATTGTTATCTCCAATAAACAATTATATTCGTCATCTTGCCCCACATAGGCGGTAAGTCGACGATTATGACCTTTCCTTCGGAAAACATAGTTTTCGTTTTTCATTCAGATGAAAACATTTAAAATGTTTTCTGTTGGAGAGCAGGGCTGCAAGAAATGTCTTATATCAACTATAGCCTTTTAAGAGGGTCTGGGAGTCAGAATTCTGAAAAAAAAAAAATTTTTTTTTCTTGTTTATAAAATACTAGCGGCCCTCCCTCGCTTTGCTTCGGGTTAACCTTGAAAACCTTCATCTCTTTGTGTTTTCTGTAGACCTTTTTAATGTGTACAATAATTAGTACATTATTTTGATAAATCTTGTAGGGTTCAGCCTGCGTTTGCAATGTATAAGCGGAAAAAATGAAATTATTTACGACATCACATTAAAAACCTCAAAAATAACAGTATTTCTCCACTATTTAATGGATATACATATAAACCTTCCTCTTGAATCACTCTATCTATTAAAAAAAACCGCATCAAAATCCGTTGCGTAGTTTTAAAGATTTAAGCGTACATAGGGATATAGGGACAGAAAAAGCGACTTTGTTTTATACTATGTAGTGATTACAAAATTAAATAAAGCAAACCTCGTATTTCAATAATTACATCAGCAGATATAAAACTCTTTGTGCTGTAATATTAGTTCTGCCCAGCCCGTAACTAAAATTTTAAATCCATTTATTTCAGAATGTATTTTTTCATGATTTGTCATCTTTAAAAGGATATATGTAAACTTTCTTGCAAGATATATATATATATATATGAAATTTTGTACAGAGTTTTAGGTTAGGTTTTTAATAAATTGTCTTCATGATTTTTAATTTCGTGTGAAAAATTTAAAAACAAATTCCTTGAGGTAAAAATCGCTCTCAAAAATCCTCCTTTTCTTTACTTTTAAATTTATTATAAATTTTGTAAGTAATAATATTTTCGGAAATCCTGAAGACAAAGTAATAAGAAACGTTTTTTGAACCCAATAGGGAAAAAAGTAATAAAATCGGGCCAGTGGTTCATGAGTTATATAAACAAATAAGTTTAAAATTTTACATTTTTTAAAAACAAAATTTAAAAGTTTTAAATCTTTTTTATCTGAAAAGTAATTTTTATACAAAGATACATTTTATGAAATAATTTCATTTAAAAAATTCCTATAAATAAATAAAATAAAATTCTTACTATTCTTGAAAATTCTGACCCCCTTAATCTACTTACTGAGCTCAGGAAAAATCTTGGAAGTTTAAGAGGGTTTATACCTCTGGAAACCTTTCCACCACCCAGTGAAATGTGGTATGGTTTCGAGTTCTCATAAATTTTGAAATATTCATTGAAAAGACACAAACTTCTGTAATATATTTAAGCCATATTTCAAGCTTTATAAAATGTAAAAATAAACTCTTATAATACAAAAAAATTACAATTCAGTTAATATTACAAAATTGTCAGAAATATTGTTGACATGATAGTCACGATCCGTAAGATAATGTAAAATGGATATATGAACATAAAACTTATGTTAATGACCTCTAAACTATATATTTAATAGAAGGAATTAATGATATGTAACTTCTTTGACAGGAACTATTTTTTAAAAAATTCAATTAGATTTGAATAATAATAATAAAAAAAATAAAAATAATTTAATCATTAAAAAAAGTTTTACTATTTCAATAATATTAATTCCTTCTGCAGATAATACATTGAAATAGCCAGATGTAAATTGAGGCTGATTCCTAGAATAGTTTTTGTAAATCTTAAGGATCGCTGAAAAAAGTTTTGAAATTTTTGCAATGTTAACTGAATTGTATTTTTTATTATAAGTCTTATTTTTACATTTTATAAAGTCTGAAATGTGGTTTAATAAATATATTATAGAGGTTTGTGTAGTTTCAATAAGTATTTGGAAATTTATGAGAACTCGAAACCACATCACATTTCACTTGGCGGTGGAAAGGATTCAGAAGGTATGAGCCCCCTGAGGCTCATTATCCCTACCCTCCTCTCCTCTATATGTTGGATCAACTGAAGAAGACGGAAAAAATAATTGTGATAAGTTGTGCAATAGTTATTCGTATTTATAACATTTTTATTTATATTCTCCACAACTTTATATTTTTTCCTAAAATTTCATTAATCGTTACACCATATGTAATTGGTAAGTATCCAATTCTAAGACTTCTTTCGCGGAATCAAAAGCTAAAAAAAAAAAAAAAAAAAAAAAAAAAAAAACGAACAACTGTATGAATCTTTCTTAAACATCACTTTTGATACACTGAAATATCTAGGAATCTCTCTAGACAGATGATGCTCTTTAAAAGTATTTTGTTTAAAAAAAAAAAATAGTTTAATGATTTTGTAATAAAAAGAACTATTCTGAACTTATAGTAAATAGTTAGACTGCTTGTAGAATAAAATAGTTTTATAAACTGCTACGTGATAAATTATTCTTCCAGTTTAAAAATAAATTTTAGTTTGGAATAGTATTGTTAATAAAGCTGGTTTACAAAAATTATCTTTTTAAATTGTAACTTGCTAAAATTAATTACTCACGAACACAGCTAATTATTAGTAATGAAAAACTGTTAATTAGTTACATATAATTATTGATTACAATGTATCTTTTCATCTATATTTAAGCTCAATTAGGATGGAAAATATGCAATAGTTTATTTTATGATACTTAATGAATTCAAACAAATACAGTAAAATTCCAAATAATTACGCACGAGTAATCAATGCAACAATTTAGCACATTAGGTATAATTAGATTTTCAAGATGTTAATCATTAATTTTAATTAATCTAAAATTCTATATTAAAAATATTAGCTAAAAATACTTTTAAAAAAATTTTATGACAGAGACGTGCTTTAAACTAGCCTTTTTTTTTTTTATGAAAACTAAGCAATTTCGAAAAGTTTCATTTTAAAATTTTTGTAAAGGAAAATAATTTTCTCTTGCAGTTTCTTCGTACGCATTCCACATTAGAAAGACTTTTACTATTTAATATATGGTATACAGTACAACATCTGAATAGAGGACACCTCGGGAATTTGTTCGTTATTTGGAGGTAATTTGTTCCGCTATTCAAAGGTAAAAACATACAATTATGTAGGTGTTAGGGAGTGAAAAAGTATTAGCTAAATATAGGTATCCGCTCTTCAAGAGTGTCCATTATGAAGGTTATATATACACAGTAACACCTCCAAATAGCGGACACATCGAGATAACGGAATTTGTCCGGTATTCGGATGTGTCCGTTATTCAGAGGTAAAATCATTCAAATGTACAGTTTGAGGGGGGGGCTGATAAAATGTACGTTAAATAGAAGTGTCCGTCATGCAGGTTTTATGGAGAGTCTGTGCGTGCGTACGTACGTACGGGCACATACAGGGCTTTTATCGCTGTCCAATATTCAATTCCTAAACAGTTAAATGAAATAATTTTAAAAACGTTGCAAATGTTATTCTTCATCATATCAAAAGCCATTTAACCCGGTCAGCACACGCGCCCCTTTCCATTACGTTACTACACGCGTGGGATAAATTTTATCCCAATGGGTTTTCTTGTGTCAATTTCCCCCCCCCCCCCCCGATTAGATAATAAACAAAAATTTATATTTTGAAATAAACTGTAAATTAATAAAGGACATAATTTAACTTAAAATAAAAAGTTTTTATATTTAGAGCAAAAAAAAAAAAAAAAAAAAAAAAAAAAACTTCGCACTAAGATTTTTTTCTGCATATCATTACATACAAAGCTTTTACAATCCAAATTCAGCCATGAAAATACAAATAAAAAGGAAAACTGCCCAGTTAAACTGAGGGCAGTGAGCTCACAGGCTATTCGCACTAATTGTATATTATACTCTTATTTCAAAGAATTTGAAATATGCCCCTCGAAAAATAAAGAAATCAACAGTATATTAAGGGGCGGTGTCATCCCACCGTTACCCCCCTCATAGTTAACTAATGAACCCCTTAAACCAATCAGGGAAGTCTCTAATTACAATGAATATATATACAAAATTTGAAGAAAATCGGATAATTCTGCATGAAAAACCCATTTATAGAAATTAAGGCGGGATTAGCCCCCCTCCCTTTCCCCCTTTATACTTAACCAATAAACCCCCAAAACTATTCAGAGAAGCGCATCATCACAATGAACCTATATACAACATTTGAAGAAAATCTGATAATTCTGCATGAAAAACTCATTTATCTAAATTGGGGGGGGTATCCCCCCTTTCCCCCTTTATACTTAACCAATGAACCCCCAAAACTATTGACAGAAGCGCATTATCAAAATGAACCTATATACAAAGTTGGAAGAAAATGGGATAATTCTGCATGAAAAACCCATTTATCTAAATTATGGGGGGTCAGCCCCCCACTTCCCCCCCTTTATGCCAATGCCCTAACCAATGAACCTCCAAAACTAATCAGGGAAGCGCCTTATCACAAGGAACCTATAAACAAAATTTAAAGTAAAACGGTTAGTTCTATCAAGAGTTATCGCGTTACGTACATACATACATACATACATACGTACGTACGTACATACAGAACCGGCGGGCACATAAGCTCTCAGGCTTTGATAGCCTATGAGCTAAAAAGTATAAAACTGATATATAGAAACTGTATGTGCAAGAGTTGTTAACGTTTAAAAGAAAAATTATATTATTATTTGCACACTATATTTTTACATTAACATTTGCATTAACATTTTCCTATCATTATGGGTTACGTTATAACACGCGTGGGATAAATTTCCTCCCACGTGACATTTTTATAACAAAAGAATGGAAAATACACAACCACAGGTAAATTCTTTTTGGCCACATCTTGATATCATACAGCTTGAAAGGTACTATAAAGCTCAGAATGATCACGAACTATTTTCGCACATTTTTAAGTAATAGTTGTAAGCTGGGGTAGATTTTATCCCAGCGCGTGTGCTGACGGGTTAAGTCAATAGTCATTTTTTAAAAGTTACGAAATTTAAATTGTATGGAATCCATAAGTTATATTTAGAAATCTTTCTCCATGCTCTAGCAAGTAAAACTGTAAAAAATTAAGTCTTCTGCGACCAAAATATACTGAGTTATAATGCTTTGAATTTTATGACTTTTCAGTATTTTCTGGCACAGAAACTCATTTTTTTGCAATTGAAATGATACCTCTAAAACTAACGGGTTTAGAATTAACTTTGGATAACGATAAGAGAGGACAACCCTGTATAATGTGGATTGTGCATGAGTTACATGAGTTCTTCAGATTTACATTCATAACACAGTTTTTGATAGAATTAACCGTTCAATTCCAATATGTTGCAAAAATAACGTGATTCGCACGCGATTTCGCTGCATCATTTTCCCGATGATTCGGGTAAGAGGCGATTACGGGTATGCAGCCTCTAAATAAGAAATATAAAGACAACGGGAACATCATATTAGATAAAGAAATCTTTGGGCATTTTAAATTTAACCCTCGTTTTTTTCTTTTTTTTTCTTTTTACAAATGCGCGAACGTCTTATCTCAAAAAACATCATTAACAATGCACAACGCAGCAGTAAATATAAACTTTATGTAAAAATGCTCACAACTCTAAGTAGAAGCATGGCTTTTTGAACACACTATAAATTGTCAAAAACAAACTCTGAATAAATATATTTCTATTTTCTGGAATACCATTTCTTTACACAGAAATTTATAGAGCTTTCAACGCAACAAAAGACAAAAGAATCGTGAGCTCACATAAGAAGTCTCTCACGTGCAGAAGAAAGTTGAGGTAAAAACGGTACTTTTTCAATGACGTCGACTCTACGTCCAAACAAAAGTCTGCTGTTATGTAAATTTGTCCGCTCAGATTTCAGTTTGTCAAGTAATATTCTTTTGTTTGATAGACCTGTAAAATGTGTGAAAAATAGCCAGACTGCTTTGATAAATGATCTAGAAATTCACAACTCTTAGCCATTGCACCACAATTCTTTGCATCTCATTTGTCTGTTCTTTTCAAACTTTAGCTAACAGACGCAACTTTTTTTTTCTTTTGTACAATTCACAAGTGGTTTATAGTGAAAATCTGATTAAATAAGATGGAAATTGTTCCGAAACGTCTACATTATTTTAATTGTTTTAAATGTGTAATTAATTGTCTGATTATACGGTTTTAGTTTCTATATAATTTTTGATCAGACGTAATGTTCATCTATTTTAAAATGGAAATTTTCGATTAAATATTTAGGTTATTAAAAAAATTAGTACGTTAGTGCACTTTTCCTTCAATGCACATTTTTTTTTGTCTGGGAATCAATACTTTTAAGAAGAATGTTATTAGTAAATGCTTCAAAAATATTTGCTGCCTTTCGGATATTTTTTGTGTCTGCACATTACGAAATAGGAATTTCTTTCCTCACAGACACATTAATGATATACCGTATGATCATAAAGAAATTATGCTGATATATCCCTAGCAGCCACTCCGTTCAACATACCGAAATGAAATGTGAGATACAGAGTGGTTAAAATTAAACTGACGGTACTCAGAGGCTCATAGCTCCTGTTCTACTGATCGGATCCGAATGAAACTTCAAATATATGTTGTGTAGATCATGCGGCCAAGGTTTTTGTAAAAAAAAAAATAGTTTGAAATTTCGCTACCAGATGGCGCTGTATGGCTAAAACCATATGCAAATGAGTAGCTAATGTAATTTCGCTATAAAAGCGATACGTATGGTTCAAAGAAATCATACGTCCGCAGTGAACATGCCGATGAACAAGAAGGAACACACATTGATCGAAAACTTTTTATCCGAATGAGAGCAATGCTTCGGCAGCACTCAGTGTTTATCGGCGGATGAAAAATGTCCATACATGAAGTTAGAGGCACGATTCGTAAGTTTGAAGAAATCGGTCCTCTGGATGTTGCACCGGAAGCGGACGACGAGCAACTGAGTCGGCGATTGTGGAAGAAATTGCATTCAGAACCGAATCATTGCTCTCATTTTGATAAAGTTTTCGATCAATGCGCGTTCCTTCTTGATCATCGGCATGCCCACTGTGGACGAATGACTTTTTTGAACCATACGTATCGCTTTTATAGCGAAATTACATTAGCTACTCATTTGCATATGGTTTCAATAATACAGCGCCATCTGGTGGCGAAACTTCAAACTTTTTTTTTTACAAAAACCTTGGCCGCATGATCTACATAATATATATTTGAAGTTTCATTCGGATCCGATCAATAGAACCGGAGCTATGAGCCTTTGAGTACCGTCAGTTTAATTTTAACCATCCTGTATATAATTATTTGAAGGTATGCGCTCGAGTTGTGGTGAACAAGAACAATGAAGTCGGCACGGTTACAGTGAAAAAATTTCGAAATTTTCGAATGGCAAGACCCTTTTTTTTTTTTCTATTCCAAAGTGATCAGCGTATTGAAAAACCATAAATGGCGTTGAAACGGTACATGTAGCGCGAAAAACGGCGACGTAGAACACATGCAAAAAACAGCATTATAAACAACCAATAGCAACAAAGACGAGAGGAAAAGAAAAAGTTTTGCTGAGATTACAAGTCTTCCACCCTGTTTTTTAAAGGTTTTCCACAAAAGATGATTTGCGCATGGTATTTTATGATTGGTGAATGCGCACGCCTTGTCTCTCTGTTGCTATTGGTTGTTTACAATGCTGATCTTCGCATGTGTCCTACGTACCGTTCCAACGCCAATTATTCAATACGCTGATCATTTTAGGATGGGAAATGTTTGTGTTGTCATTCACATATTTTGATTTATATTTTATTTTTTTTATACTGTAACCAAAACCGTCAAGATCCATTGTTCTTATTCGCCACAATCTCGAATGCATACCTTCAAATAATTATATATCGCTCATTTAAATTCAGTTAGTTGAACGGAGCGGCCGCTAGGGATTCATATGTTGGCAAAGTTTTTTTATGACCACCGTGTAGATACAGAACATTGATAACAAGCTGATAGTGGTCTACTTTTACGCAAGTGTTTTCTTTTAAACTGCAAATTATCATGGTGCACTTTCAATATTCAGGAAAAGTTGGCATTGTATTGTGAATAATTGTAATGTAATGCCACTTTTTCAGAAATAATGACATTTTATAAGAAAAATTGTAATTTAATCCAAATATTCAGTTAAATATTGATACTAGTAAGCATTATCGGCTATTTTTTTTTTCAAAATTTAAACACTGCAATGTTTTCAGAATGTTATAAAAAAAAAAAACTAAACAAGTATTTTGCCATGATCTATCCAATATTCCACAATATAAGTAAATCATATGTGATTTACTTATATTGTGGAATATTGCCCTTGATTAACGTGTTTCTCAATATAAGTTTCCATCTGCTTATTGTATTATTTTCAAATTTTGCACATACTTTATTTTTCCACGTATTTCAATTTGTGACTTTTACATTGTTAGATATGTTTTTGCATTGTATTATAATTATCGGTTCATATAGTGTTGATTATGAGATTTAATGGCTATTATTTACATAAATTATATATATAATTTAAATATCTTTTTGCGGGCATTTTCTATTTCTTTCTGATTCTAGAAAAAATTTAAATTCTTGTTATATCTTTTCAAATTATGAGACTAGACGAGTTAAGTTGTATTCTTTACGTCTCGAGAATTAATCGGATGCATGAATCTTGCAAGAATAATTATTTACGTTACACACAGACTCGACGATTCTGTGTTTTTTTCATGCTCTTAATTTCATAGTTAGTCGCAGTTTCCCAATTATTCTCTTTAATACTGGAAACAACCGGACGCATATTAATCTTGAGTAAGGTCTCATGGGAGTTACGCTCAATTCTCTCATCCCAAATGTCGATGAAAAATCAGAAATTCAATATGACTCATCGTAGTAGCCTCGATTTCGTACTTCAGTTATACTGTCAAGTGTATCTGGTTTTCTCCAAATGAAATGTGATAGTGTCAGTTCAGTAAATGACGATGTCTATCCATATATGGTGTAACTATGTTAATAAGGAAGTTGATGTTATCGGGATCTCGGAATATATATGCTTGTGCTTATTCTCTGAATTTAACCGACTCGATCCCTCCTAGACAAAGTGCAAAAAATTATTTACGTCTGCCAAGTAACATTTACTGCTTATATTCCACGTTGAAAGTACTGATTTTTAATATTTTTGGCGCCACTGTCAAATGGTACCGATCACTGAACTTTAATAAAGAGGTATTATATTTCTAAGTCAGTTGTACAGATTTTCTCGCCATAAATGCAAGAGTTAGCAAGAAACATTTTTTAAGACTGTGTATATTTAATTATGGCAGGATTTGGACTTCAGTCAATTTATTTTCCTATTAGTTGCTACTGTTATTTTAAAATATATCAGTTAAAAGATTGCTTCATTATTATTGACTTGCTACATATTATACATTTTATAAAATTGAAAATTTTCTCTATATATGAAAGTGTAAAGACTAAATGGGATAAAATGATCGGATGGTAAATCATATTGTAAAAATAAAGTTGATAGCAACCAGTTTTTTTAATCTCTTCAATAATCCTATTTCACTTCTTACATGTAACCCAAGAAATTTTTTAAACAAATCGGTACTGTATTTTAATTTTTGTTTATTAATTCTTCTAACACAAAGGGGGGGGGGGGGCTTTTTTCATCAACCGCCACGACACCGATAAATCTTACATGATTGTCGTTAGCCGACATCGCCACACATAAATCCCTTCACATACAGTAGGCGCATTTTCACCACGTCTAATCAGTTGATGAAAATGTGTGTGTGGTATATAATTTAATTGAATAAAGTTTATCCTTCTATGTTAAAACAAGAATTTTGTACAATTTTACGTAGAAAGAACCGAAAAGGAAACTGAAATCAAACAGGACACCGGTTATATTCAAGCGAATGAAAGCCTAAATTCCACTGAACCCAGAACGATGACGGCTGCAAAATTTATTGCACTTCGAGTCCCTGGTAATTATTAATTATGTCCGCAGCTTCGTTCATAGTATTAAAATTCAATTCAAAATGTCATATGGGGTTTAAAAGTGACATTATGTCCGTATTCTGAAGTCTAGTAGATTGGCATGAATTTGTTTCTCAATCAAGAAGATGAGGCTGGTTCAGCTTGAGTCTAAATACCGGAGCGACACAGACTCTGACTCAACCTTTTATATTAGATTTTGGGTTCTAATTGATATGTTTATATATTTAAGTCCTACTTTGAGATAGATCAAAAATTAGAAAAAAAAAATCAATGCTTTTCACAAAAATTTTACTTAAAAGCATTAAACTATTATTAATAAAAACAATGATCAGTAGTTTAATTAAAATGAAGTTGTATTTAAAATGTACTCAAATTTAGAGGATGTTACTTGCTACAAACTTTTAAGTTTGGACGATTTGAATACTTGGATTATACGAAAAATTTCTGACTCGGGACTTTTAAATAAATCTGATCTCGCCTCTATCCAGATCGTGTCAATTCCCCTTCCTCTAGACCAGCCATACTCAACCTTTTTTCCTCGCGGGCCACAAATGTATATTTACGATTTTGGGCGGGCCGCAACACAGTTATAAAAGGGTAAAAAAAAATGAGTAATTAAAATAGTAAGATAACATAAGTAGTATAATAAAGCAATATAACAAAGTTAATATTATCAGTAGGACTGAACGTTTGGAATGTTACCAAAGAATTTTAACACAATTTCCAAACAATAAACTTGGGGTAGATTTTTATTGCAGATGCTGTAGAAATATGCAGCAATGTTTGTTCTTTGGAAATAGTGATGTAAAATTTTTGGTACCATTTTATTCCGCGACAAACGTTCAATTTTAAAAAGAAATATTGGCTATATAATAAGTACAAAACATAATAACAATGCAGAATTTAAAAATTCTATAAAAAAAATGATAGGAGATTTTCTCTAGTAATTTCTTTAATATTTTGCCCAATGTAATTTTTTAATAAATTGTAGAAATTTGGTGCGAATTTAATTAATTTGGAATAATGTTTGATTTGTATTAAAGATTAAGACATGTTTACATCATTGTAGCTCAAATAGGACTACATGTAAAAAGAACTTCTGACTAAGAAAATGTCATTTAAGATGTTTTAATATAATTTTTAAATTAAGTATATATAAAATGACATGCCTATTTTGTCTTCCCATGAAAAAAAAAAATGAAACAATACTGGATGTCTTAAATACTTACTATACAATTAATTTTATAATTACGGATTAATGAACTAATGATTATGAACCAAACCAAATAATGAACCCATTAATGATTATATGTCTCGGGCCGCACATAAAAGGTCACAGGGCCACATGCGGCCCGCGGGCCGCAGGTTGAGTATGGCTGCTCTAGACAGATTCCTCATTTGTATGTTTGTCATGGAAACACTACCACCTAATGTAAAATCGATTTCACTGTAAAAATAATGTCTGAGATTGAAAACTATTAAGGTTTGGGACTGTATCGTTGTTACTACCTGAATTTATAGAGTAGATTTAACCGTCTAGTTTTATTTGTTTTGAGCTCATTTCAAATTTACTTTCATAACTGGCTATAGTAAAAAAAAAAAAAAAAAAAAAATGTCGTCTATGGGGGGATTTTTATTATACTTGCTTTCCTTTTTTATTTCAGGAAAAGAAACAATTTTGACAAAGTTTTGTGCAAAAAATTCGAACGTTTTAGAGGTGTTTTTAACACTTAAATTTCACAGGAGCGTAACTAAACAAAGTTTTGGAATATTTTTATTTTAGGTTTGGGTAATCCTGAATTTTTCTTAGAGGCGGCTGCAGATTACGAAATTGTAAATGCGCAAATTGAGCATAGTAATGAGCTAGACGGGAGTAAGAAATTGTCTGGACTTTCCATTAGTTAACCTCAAAATAGTTTAAAAGTTATTTCGCCTAGTTCTATATCAAAGAAATAAAAACAGAATTAAGGGAAAATATCTAACAGAAACAGTTTCTCCATGCGAAAATTGAAAAATCCTTTTGGTTTGGAAATCGATTATTGATTTAAAGGAACAGTGAGACTAATTTTCGCCTTAAAAATGGTTCTTTTTTTATTCATACAAATTAAAAATCCAACGCTTTAAATTGAAAAGTTGCAAAGTTGAAACTATTTCGAAACATTCTCGGGTAATTTCTAGGATATAGAAGTTTTAATTAAAAGAAGAAATTCGAAGAAATTGGATGTTCTCGTATCTTTGCTCGGTATAACGCGTGCGTCTGAAATTCGTTCCTAAATTTAAAAATTCATTAAAAAAATCAACATCGTCTTCGCAGAGTGCGGTTTGTATCGTAAAACTTGGCAAAGAGTCTGAATTTTTGTGACAATAGAAAACAATAGTTCAGAATTATCCAAAATTATATTCAGATTCATAATTATATTCAGAAATTTATGAAAATTTAAATTATCGTATCGGAGTGTAGTTTACACCATCAGACTTGTCAAAAAGTGAATTTTTTCGTGGTAAAAAAAAACAATAGTTCAGGGTCTCATAAATTCGCTCATATTTTAAAAACTCATAGAAATTTAGCACCATACGACTGAGCAAATAGTCGGGATTTTTTTAACAAAAATTATTTCAAAGATAATTATTTTTTCTTTTGTCACATACAATTCGCCACTTTTACATGTCTTAAGATTAAACCGCTCTTCAATATGACAATTTGTAATAGATGGAACGAATTTTTGATGCACCCGGTATATCGCTCGCTTGAAAGGAAGTTTACAGAACTCTAAATTTAATAGAAAAATGCACTTTAAAACAATCTAAAAGTTCTGCACTTTTCGTAAGAAAGATGTAACAAAGATAATACGATGGTTACTTCACTTTGTGACACTGTTTCTAGCAAAATGTACATACTTTTTTGAAAGATTTTTTAATGAATTTTACGCTACCATAGTACACCAAAGAATTAGTGAATTTTCGAAAAATTTTGAATTGCCACATATCTTAAAAATGTGCGGCATGTATATTATATAATTATTTCTTGATAGTTTAACAAATTATTTAGTAATGGTAATAAATAAAATGGTTATTAATAAATAATTGGTTTAAAACGACTGAGCTTGGGGATTTGGTTTTTAACAAATAGTACAACCCTTTTCAGACAATCTTTTTTGACATTTTCGTAATTTTTTTTTTATCTTTTTAAATGGACTTAATTAATCGTGTTCAAAAGCGAGCAAGTTCATATTGTAACGAATAGTTAATAGAATACACTAGCCAGGCGAAAACACTCGCAACCTAATCTTAAGTCTATGGGAAGGTTATTTTCAAATTTCTCGCTCGCATTTTAATATTTTTCAGTATTTTGCATAGGATAGCTGAGAGGACAATCTCTAAAGTTGCTTTTAATTTTTCGATTTTGGTTTCAGATTCTTTTTTTTTAATTACTTTCACTTTCGGAACCGATTGGAACTGGTTCTGAAATTAAAACTCTCGTAATATATATTTAAAAAAAAAAAAACTGTAACCAAAATCGAAAAAGTAAAAACTAGCAACGTTGGAGATTGTTCTCAGCTATTCTATGGAAAAAAAAATCATTTAAAAATATTAAAACTTGAAAATAATCTTCCCATAGACTTAACATTAGCTTGAGTGTTTCTTAGCATGACTAGTGTAGGCTCTTAAGGGTATGTTCGTGTATCGCAGAACCAATTGTAAATTTTTATTGTTTAAAAGAATAAACTCTGTATGTGGTTTTACTTATTATTTAATAAAACAAGAATCTTACTTTATTTACTAACTTAAATTTACTAATAGCTTGTCTTTTATGACGCTTTAGCTTGCATTAAAGTTTTCGGATTTTTTATTTATGTATGTAATATATATATAACGGATAAATCTAGAGTTGTGGAACGAGCGTCTACCTGTAGTAAAACAACTATGCTCAGTTATGGACCCTATCTGAAAAACTATGAAATATAGCGAAAAAAGTCTATTGTAAAAGTGTAGAGCGTCCTCGATTTAGAATAAAATTACATCTTGCACGTAAAAATAAATTTGTATGATGCCTTAAAATGCAAGTTTTCCTATATCTAAATATCAGCTTAAATACGCACTAATCGCATGCAAAAGTGTGGCATTAAAAGCAGATACACATTTACCAATAAATATAACACACGTAAGCACGGTATAATTTAATTTAATTAGAAGACAAAGTTAAATATGCTCAATGTGTCTGCCATCGGCAGTGGTGCGCATGTATTGCTGCCGATGGTAGACTCATTGAAAGTATTTTTTTTAATTAAAAATAAATTTTATCTTGCTAATAAGTGTTGTTTTTATTAGTAAATGTTTCATATGCCTTATAATGCACTTAAATTTAATGATTAAAGTTGATGATTCGAAGCGTTTATATGCTGGGAATACCCAGCAAACATTAGTAAATATACTTAATGTGGTCGGATATAACCTTCCTTTAAAGAAATTTCATGTATTGCTGCCGATTTATAGATGCCTATTTAATAGATGCCTATTTATTCGATGCCTTTTTATTGTTATTTAAGTACACCAAAAATTAACGAAAAAATTCGGCAATAAATTTAAATGTATGGTTCTGGGCGCAGCTGTTACTACTTCCAAGCATAGAAGTATATTATTACTCGTATGTTATAAGTACTTGTATGTTATTCAATTAAAAAAAGTTTTTTAATTATATGTATAATGGCATAATTGTATAGATATAATTCTACCTTATTTTGTATTTAACAATTTCTCTCTATATGCGAGAAATATATAAATATATAAATATACAGATATATAGATCGATAAAACGAGATATTAGATACGTCTTAGTGTTATTTTACTTCAGTTTGTGCGTTTTAGTGACAAAAGCAATCTGGCAAAGTGCTTTGTTACCATCCAGTCGAAATTTCTTTTAAGAATTAAATTTGATCCTGTAAAACTTCCTTTAAGTTTAAACGAATAAATTTCGCTCTTCACTTTTCAAATGCACTCTACCTAATTGCAAAAGGAAGTAATTACTCTCCATTTTGATTCTCTTACCGTTAATCTCAAGAAAATTGATCAGGCAGTTCCGTATATTTGAAACTGGTTTTAACCTAATTTACTTTTAATGTAAAATATTACAAAGATGCTCTTACTGGAATGAAATAAAGGCAATCTCTCTCTAACTTTTAATCAGGTTATTCATTTTTCCATCAATTTAGTGTTTTCTATAAAATTTTCATTCAATGGGACCATTTATAACTAAAAATATTTAAATTATTTTGTCTTTATTACTTTAAAGTGTTCCTATTCTTTGCAAATTCATAGGATAACGCTGCATCCATTATCGTATTGCAATACTTTTCCCTGGCTGATTTTTAAGGTGCTATTCATGTAAGAGAATAGATATTATATATAATTTTAAATCGCAAGGATAAGTGGGAAATCATATTCTTTTACCGGTTTTAGCCACATTAAAACTCCTCGGTATTTTCTGTGTCCTAGCACAAGTCTGATAAGAAGGGATTGTGCATTATTATTTGTATCCCTATTATAGTCACTGCCATTAATTAATGATATCAGAAGAGCTTTCTTTAGACTGCTGCATCTTCAGAAAAATACTAACATATCATTAAAACCGTCTAAAATACTTTCTGATATGCTTTCTAGCATTTCCCTTCAAAAATCGTACAAAATAACATTTATTATCAAGACGCTGAACTTCATAATACACAATGTAACATTTCGAATAGGTTCGTTATATCGTTTCATACGCTGAAACATTTGTCCAAATTGCTAGATGATGCAAATGTGTTCAGTGTTAATATCTCAGCCAACGAAAGAAACATGCCGCTGAACTTCCACACATCTTCGATATCACGCAATCAACATAGGCCAATTGTCTAACATTATTTTCAGCCTAACTTGATCACGCAACAGCCCAAGATGGGTGGAAGTGCCGCGTATTGTCTCTTTCGTTGGCTGCGTTTAATATTTGGGAAATAAAATGTTTAGAAATAACTCCTGCCTCACATCTCGTGAAATCGACACGGGATGTTCTTTACGATATATGGATTACGTGCAACATAGTTCGCAATCTGTGGTGATTTTATGCTTCGAAAAAGTTCATTTGTTCTAAATGCTAGTTGTCCATTTTGGTCCAGTCTGGGTGCGACTATGAACCAAAAGTATTTAAGCTGACTATTGATATATGAAAGTTGATATACTTATCCAATACAGGAAAACTCTGTTCATGCATGCATGTGTGTGTAGACAAAACCATGAAAGTAAATTATAATCTCGTGCTTTTACGACTCTCAGACTTACTTGTTAAATGGTCATGATCATCGTTTGTGTTTTACGTACGAACTACCAGTGAGGTTATATTATCTGGTACACTATACAATAAATGCATGAATTTAATCAGCATGATGATGCATAAGTAGAACTCAAACGCTCATTCTCTAAGGACTATCTTAAAATGGGTGCAATTATTCATATGCTGCACTTAAAAGGGGAACTAAAAATAATATATCAATAATGAATTATGCATTGCAAATTCATTTGCTTCATTTAGCATGCAATTGTCACAAATAATCCACGACCTTCCAAACATCGCACTTAATGATTTTTTCATTATTTCATATGTTCCCAGTTTAGTTTCAATTAGCTATTCTGGGGGTGCTACTTAGATCATAAACAAATAAAATGGGGGCGAATAAATCGGACAACAGAGTTTTTTGTAACAATCTGATATTGTTTTAATATACTTTGTCAGTAGAGTGCCTTTATAAATAAGAGTAGTGACATACGCACGATGCGCAAGCTCAGATTGCAAGATTTTATTCAAATTATGGCAAGTCACATTCCAGAACTTGTCTAATCAAACTTGCCTAGGCAAGTATTGCCGAATGAGACAATTCAACAAACATTAGCTTGGCAATAAAGGCAAACACGCCTAGTTTTTCTTCATAATACTTTCGATCAATCAAAATTTTATTACGCATATCTCGCCACTGTCTTTTTTGTAAAGCACTTTAGCTGCCAGAATCGTTCACGATAACATGTAGTAGTATATTAATATTTTGACGTGTCCCTGTAGAACAATTTCATACGATATGATTATGTTTAGCATAAGACCTTCTCCTACATAAGACCTACAATTCTCTTATGGTGTAAGAGAATTGTAGTGTAAAAAGTTGCATTCAAATCCGTTCAGTGGTTATTGAGAAAATTGCGGATATACGTACAAAACATACATAACAGCTAAAATACTACTTTGGCTCCTCTTTTTGAAGTCTCTTAAAAATAAATTCAATCATCTGTGTTATTCTACAAAAATTATTCGTGACACAGTGTTTCTATTGTAAGAAATGAAATCTGTGAAGCATCTTTGATACTGATACAATTTCTGACGCTACAAAAAAGAAAGGGAGAGAAATCTAATTTTATTGATTAATAGCATTTTCTTATTTCTCAAGGGCTTCTTCTAATTATTTTGCTTGTTGTGATGAATTCTTAAAACTCTCGTACTAATTGCACTGAAGTGTTTAAAAAGAGGATAGATTTCTAAACAACGATAAGTTAAGCATAATGTATGCGTTTTGCAACTAAGTGCTCTTAAGTGACAGATGAAAAATATTTATTTCATGCATAAACTTCTTTAATTACTAAAATCATCTTAAGCCGTTACGCTTTCTTTTCATTTATAGATTTTTTACTCGTCGACACTCTTCTGGTCATATTTCCTCGTTTCTTAAATGTTAAGAGACTCGTTTATTGTAAGTTATTGAATGTATGTTTCATAGATTTCAAAGAAAGGACATAAGTATTGCCAAAATAAAAAAATTTATTTTCTGTTTTTTCAAATGCATAACTCTATTATTTATTAAAAGTGACAGTAGAGTGTGAAATACAAATAAATTTGTAAACAGGAGGAAATCAGGACAACTGAGCTACTTTTTATAAAAATTGATATTTTCAACTATTTTCAATATAGATATAAATGGAATCTGTGTATAGAAAGTATGGTTACTTAACTGCAAAATATAAAAAAACGTGTTTTTCTATATTAATAAACAAAAATTCTGCTCTTATTCATTGAAAGGATTTTAGAAATTCTGCTCTTGTTCATTGAAAAGAACTGACTCAAATCTCCCTCGTGGGTGGGAGATTTTAACCAGGTGACCTAGAGATATTAAGACCAAAGAAAGTGAACAAAAACAGTAATAAAAATGAAATACCTAATGTTATTGGGGAAAAACTACAAATTTTCTATTTCATAAACGGCATAGCGTAGTTATATCGATATCTTACTTCATGGCAGCCATTCTCAATGGCAACCCTTTTCCAACATCTTCCAATCCATTAGAATTTTGTTGTTTTAAGAAGTCTTTCTTTTTGTATCACTTTTCTTTCTTTTATATTGGAAAGTCATTTCTTGTCTGAAAGAAAATACAAATAATTTAAACTTATAAAAATTGTCTGCAACATGTGTAAACAAAATTGAACCACTGTTCAAATTTCCCTCCAAAAAGTAGTTCAAATGTCCCACCCGGTTACAACTTCGAGATTTTTTTATTTGTAGAATAAACAGTAAAATAAAATAGATAACCCGAAAACAACAAAGAATTTGAAAATCAGCAAAAGATACACTATATACATACCTTCATAATTTAAATAAACGGGAAGAAGACAAAAATTTAAATTTTTACTTGGAGTACGTCAAAACTTGTTTTAGTCGATTTTAATCAAATGTCACTGCGGAACGCAGTTTCATCACCAAGGTAAGTCCATGACTCTGTAATGGACGTTATGAATTAACCATTGTGCAAGTAGCACGAAATTTGAAAAAATATATTTGTGGTGTCTTTCATATCTTCTTCCTGGTCATGTGTCCCGGATTGTCCCTACTCATTTTCAGAGAATAATGATATAAATTATTCAAAATGAAAGGTGCTAATGTTCTTTATGATTATATCCTGAAAATGAAGACAAAAAAGTGAACGTACTGCAATAGACTAACAATTGTTTGGAAAATGTTCATATGATGCGAAATTCTGATCGTGCAATGAGATTTTTTTTTTAACACAGTTCAAAAGTAATAACATTTTCTAAATTTCTTAAACTTTCAGTGTTGCTGAATTGTAAGAAATGAAATAGCATGTGTCAATCGGTCAATCAAAATTTTATTACTCGTATCTCGCCACTGTTTTATTTGTAAAGCACTTTAGCTGTCATTATCGTTCACGATGACATGAAGTAGACTACCGTATATTAATTTTGTTGACGTGTCCTGTAGCAAAATTACATACCATATGATTATGTTTAGCAAAATACCTTCTTCTACATAAGACCTACAATTCCCTTATGATGTAAGAGAATTGGAGTGGACATTATGAATTAACCATTCTCCAAGTAGCACGAAATTTGAAAAAAAAAATATTTGTGGGGTTTCGTATCTTCTTCCTGGTCATATGTCCCGGATTGTCCCTACTTATTTTCAGAGAATAATGATATTAGTAAATTCAAGAATTTAGTTTTAAAATTGTTTTTAAAATTACACGTGCAGTATTATAGCACATTTTTTAAAACGATGACATGTATAAAATATTTTTATCTTAAATGTATGAAAAATGAGTTCATCTCAAATTTTCCCAGAAAGAAATATTTACAAAGTGATTTGTGAAGTTTTATAGAATCTTGAATTTCCTGCTCGAACAAACATTTATCTTACCGCTCACAATGTTTTCTAATCTTGCAATAAAAACAAACTGTTCACCAGCATTAAACTTTAAAACTCATGACTTCCCTTTGCTGAGAGAAATACTAAAGCGAAACTAGAATACTAAGTTAGAAACATAAGTAGAATTTATGAGAGTTAAAAATATATTATTTTGGTTACCGTGTTACTCCCTCTCCTCCTCCATACCTTAAAAAATCGTTGGCTTCTTTCCGATGCTATAAACATGAAAGTTTTACTTCTTTGCTAGACGATGCATCTGATGCGGAAGGAAAATAATGCATTAAGCATTCATTGCGGCTAATTTTTTTATTTTGTTCCTATGTTTAAGAGATCAGGCACCTTTTGAATCGACCGAAATATTGAAAACTATTTTATTCATTTATTTTAAAATTGAATTAATTTGCAATGCTTTATATACACCAGTGTTTCTTCCCAAACAAAGATAACTTGCGATGGCGCCTCCCTTACGCTCCCTAGAATTCATTAAAGTTTTATTGAATTAATTAATATAAGCGCTCTATTTTTCTCCTACTGCCTCATTTAGTGAATTCCTCATTTAGTGAATGACAAAAATGCCATTAGCTCAAACCTCTCAAGGGAGGCACACCTCATCGGTTGAGAAGCACTACTTTAGAAAACAACTAATTATCGTTATTAATTTATTTTATTTTTCATTAGAACAGAAGGTATGCAAAAATGAGCTTCAGCTATCGCCACATGCAGCATAAGAAAAGGCTCAAAACTATTTTGCTCAAAACTTTTTTTTTTCAGTTTGCGCGCACAATTTAGCAAAAATGACGCCAGTTTACCAAGCATGTAATATCTGGTATAGTATATAGTGTAACTAAAATTTGATCTTTTCAGTTAAGACTTATTAAAATATGCTTATTTATGTTTTTAAAATTTTTCTGAATTTCAAGAAATATTTACAGCTTCACCGGAAGCTAAATGAAGTGTCTCCAAGAAGCTGTTTGTAGGCTGTGTACAGCTATTGTCTGTTCAGTGTGTTGAGTACAAGAATAAGTACGCATATCTAAAATCCCTACTACTTATTGTCCAGTTTCGCTCAGCATAGACATCAGATTCAGCATAGTGTATTATGTCGGCCAGTGTTGTGTGGGGTGGCTCAATTGGTAGAGCGTTCACGTGTAAAACTCATTTCACACAAATTTAAGTTAACTTAGCTCGAATTTTGTAGATGGTACGCCCGGAATCAGAAATGCCTGTTCACTTTGCAAAACTCGTATAAGTTAACTCGTTGAACTTGACTGTATCAGAGATCTGAACAAATCGGAAGTGTGCGCATGCACATAAGTTAAAACGAACCTCAACAGCTAATCAGCAGTGGCGTAGCGTCAGGGGGGGCACGATCATTTTACTACCAGTATAATTATATACTATATTTTGCCTTATTAAATCTTTGGACGGTATGAATTAAATAAGGCCAAATATAGTATATAAAAATTCTGGTAGTAAAGTGGTCCGTGCCCCCCTTGACGCTACGCCTCTGCTAATCAGTTAAAGCTAACTTCCACAGCCAATCAGGGTGAGTGGTAGTGGCTGTATCTAGCCATAGAACGTTTCTACTCACTGAGTTTGTGGAACTCATTGGGTGAGTCGTGGTGTCAGAGTTAACTTAAATATCACGGTGTGACCATAGTGTAAAGCCAAAGATAGCAGGTTCGGCTCCAGGTCTGGACATTTTTCAATCAGTTGGAATTAAATTCTCTCGTAATATAAAACAATATTTTCGAGATGCAACCGAAATTGTTGATTCGCAGAAAACACGCTTTCATTGAGCAAGCTCAGGTGACCTCTTCTGATCATATTATTGGTTTGGGTTGAATGTTGAACGAAAATGTCCCGTGAGATACAACTATTAGTGACCGTTTACGCATTACATAAGCAAAGTTAGGAGGCACGAAATTATATTTTTCTTGCTTTTTGCTGACAATATCACATGAAAGTGGCAAAAAATCTTACTTAATGCATATAAAATAAAGTTTATATAAATAATAATTAAAAAATACTAAAACATTATTTAAAAAAAAAAAAAAAAAACTAGGTGTTATTTTCTGGGGGGGGGGGGGGGGGGAAGATATCTCCAGTAGCTTTTCTTTTTTTTATCTTACAAAGGAAATGAAAGTTTATAAATCCCATGATATTATGCATACGTAATAAAACATCTACTTTTATTTACCAAAAAAAAGAGATTAAAACACAAATCAAAATGCTATTTTCACTGCATATTGAAACTGACAATTTTTAATTGTATGAAAATTGGTTTTACAAACGTTCTTTATGAAAGTTGCTTTACTTACTGTTGTAATTTGGCGTACTTTTTCAATTTACATTAACGGTGCACATTATAGATCTTTTCAAATTTCACATTATATAACCAACTCGAAAACAAGCTTTCTGGAAAAATCAATAACCAATAATTTTTTTCAAATGCTTGCTTAAAATTTTCGGATATCATTAAACAGAAGATAAAATCTGCCGATGATTTTTTTCAAACCCGTAAATGGGACACATCTTTAATCGTAATTGATTGAAAGTTGATTACTACTGGTAATTTTTGTTCTCCAAAAAAAATATTTAAAACTTTCGGAATGGTTTGCTATAAATGCATGTAATAGAAAAATAAACCTTTCTTTCAATTTGAATAACTGGGATTTTTATTAGTTTGGGGAGAAAATATCTCATAATTGATTTATAACTAATTATTTCTTACCATTTTTTGTGCTCCAAAAATTGATTTAAATCTTTATCTTTGGCAACGTTTTGTGAAAGAAAAAAGAACTTTTAAAGGTTAAAAAGATATCGCTAATTTATTTGAATATAAACTTCAGAATTTTTTATGCATGTATGGTCGAATATTATTTCTCATGATGTTAGCTCAAAGTAACATGTTTTGATCAAAAACAGACTTCATATATTTCAATAATTTGCTGCAAAGTCAGTCTAAATTAGTAAGTTACTTGATCTGATAATATTTAAACCGTAATTTCCGGCGTATAATTCGCGGATCAAACAATCATGTTTAGACCTAGAAATTTATTTAATAATTGAAGTCAAATATTTACAGCGATTTAGTAAGTTATATTTTATAAAATAAAATTTCTGGGTCGAAACATGGTTGTTTGATCCTCTGATTGTACGCTGGAAATTACGGTAGATGAATTAATAAAGTTCCTTTTGAAATTGAAAATGTATAGATGAATTTTCATTAAAGATTTGTAAATCAATAATGTACAAATTAATAAAAGTGACTGTATATTTACTTCTTAAGGCAACATTTGTTGTAAAGTAAGAAATTAACTTATTAAACATAACATTTAATTGATGTCGCGTCTAAATTTTGAAATCGTTGTAATATATATTTCAAAAGCTTCACTGCACAGAGAGGGAAGAAAAGGGATGCGCCACCTAATTTTGAAATTTTATCGACATTTTCTTTATCTTTTTATTTTGAAAAGTAACTTTATTTTTTTATTCCCAAAGATATTTAAAGTTACTAAACATTAAGAAAAAAAAATAAAGATTATAATTAAGGAATGTTTATTATAATAAGGTATCTGTTAGTCTTGCAATCCCCCCCCCCCCCCCCCCAAAAAAAAAAAAAAAAAAAAAAATCTTCTTCGGTTTTGTTCTGTCGGCACCGACGCGTGAATAATAACAGCGGTTATATTTATGCAAGACGAAAGTAAAAAGTTAGTACTCTAACAAAATATACTAACCCTTTCTAAAGCAGTGGGGAGTATTTATCCCACTTAATTGTAATCCCCAAATTCCAAATTTGTAATATTTTTGAATAAAATTTTGCAATGTACGTGACGAAAAGCATTTAATTATTTTCACATAAATTTGCTCTTAAATTCTAGTGTCATTCAACATTCTAGCAACAAAATTAATTTGTTTTAGAAATGGTTAGCTTTCTAGTTTTTCTTTTCTAGTTTTTTTTTTTTTTTTTTTTTTTTTTTTTTTTTTTTTTTTTTTATCTGACTTGTGTTCAAGATATGAAAGCTAGTAAATACTTACGAGAAATTTACTTGCCTAACAAGGGAACATTCCCAACGGGCAACTTAAAAAAAAAAATTATGAAGCTTTCGGGATATTGCTTATTGTATGTAATACGCAATTATTTTCTGTTGCCCAAATTCACTTTAAAGAAGTAATTTTTTCCCGGAATATTTTTCGACTTCACGATAAGTCATTAATGGAAAGAGAAAGTTTTTAATTAAAAATTCTTTTTTTATTCATTTTGTCGAAAACTAACAAAGCATTAATTGTTAATAACAATTAATATATAATAGAGCATACATAACTTTTTTTTATTTTCCGCGTTTTAAATTTTATTCATATAGTTTTGATTTATGATAGATTATTAGTCGTTTTGCCGTCAGTTGCTCGTTACAAAATTATATTAAAACCTGTGAATACGGAGCCTATCTGTTGTAATTTTGCCTTAAACCGTAAAATTGCATGGCTCAAAGAACACAATACTGTTATGAAGGACAATGTGCCTGCTAAGACAAAAAACTGCCTAAAACAGAATTTTTCTTTTTTTTTAAATATTTCTTTAGATTCCTTTTTAGCAGGTTTTACTGTATAACAGTATTATCTAATTTTTTTATAGACAAGAACTATGATTAAAGAATACAAGAAAAATCGTATTTTCACCAACTATAAAATAAGAATTGCCAGGTAGTCTACATAATGTAAATTATAATTTATTTTTTGCTCAAAAAAAAAAAAAATTTTTTTTGTTATTGATATTTTGTTAGTTTTGGGCAGAATTGATAAAAAGAAGCAATTTTTAACTTAAAACGTTTTCTCTATTTATGAGTATAACTCTCCATTAATGAGTAATAAAGTAAGGTCAAAAAATATTCCGGGGTACAATTTACCCACTTAAGGTAAATTTGGGCAACAAAAAATAATTGCGTATTGCATACCTCCATATACCGTTACATATCCTCAAAGTTTCCTATTTTCTTTAATTTGCGGGTTGGGAATGTTTCCCAGCGAGTACATTTCTCTCATACACATGATCAGTTCATTTTTTATCGCTATTTTATTACTAATTTAAAATAATCAGCATTCTTTTGACAAGTTCAATAATTAAAACTGTCATTGAAGCTTATACTTAACCTTCTAATTTCAATCTACTTATAAGATGGCAAAAACTCCCGAAGAAATGAAAAATTGCAATTGCGTTTGTGAGAACAGATTTATAGATCCTTTCATCAAATAAATCAAAACGCACGATCACCTTTAAGGGGCCGCTTCCCTGAAACACCCCGATCACGAAATCCCATATTAAGAGGCTACTTCACTCAGTTGAAAGATCGAAATAGCCGAAAAAAGAAAAACCGTTGCCATCTGTAAGGCGTATCCTGTGACTAAGATTGAAACTTTTAAAGTCCAATGATATTTACTAAGCTTGCGATTGACAAACAGAAAGGTCATCCCACAACATAAAACAAGACACATTTTGCCTCAGGCGGATAGTAAGGGAGAGTGATACCCCACCGCGAGAAAAGTGATTAGCAAACAGGAGATAGGTTTCCAATCACACTTTCTCAGAGAGCTCCGCTGGGCTCAAGTCTAAACTTTATTTTCTAATACATTCTTAAAATCAATTATATATCTTTTTAAATGCACGAAATTATTTACAGATATTCAGGTGCTATTTTTTTTCCCTATGAAGGCAAAACATTATTCGGAAAACGATGGCAAAGATGGTGTTTTGTATTGATTTTATACACAACAGGAAAAAGTTGTATTCGAGTAGCCATTCTTTTATAATTCAAATTATATTAAAATAAAAATGTAAAAAAAAAACGATATTCGATTCCAAAGTGATTGAGTAATAATGTCAGCAAAGATTCACGCTGTTGAGCGAGTCTCTGTTCTTTATTTTTAACACTTTCCTACATAGTTGAAAAGCGTTTATGAATTCGGTTTGTCTATCTGTCTGTCCGTGCTCTAACTCACGTAAATATACTCAGATTGTCCCGCAATTGATATATGTTATTGATGTTCACTATGGCATGTTCGGCATTGAAAATGAAGTGTGTCGCGCTTATAGTTACTTTAAAGGGAGCATTTTAAGACAATTTTTAAGACTTGGCAGTTACAGAAATGCCATCATGAGGAAGCAATTGGCTGATGTGGCCTGAAATTCAGATTAAAACACCTGTTTTACAGATATTTCCCCGAAAGTTTCTTTGCCTTTATCGAAAAATGGAAAACGCTATTCAATTATATTTGTTCTGAATACGTGCACTTGTAATTGTCTTGCATCTGGTATTAAAAATGATTTCATGGATCTTTCAGAAATTGCCTAATTTGGATTTGAGTAGAGCTTCAGACAGTCGGAAAGATTCTCTTAGTTGAGCAAGGGGAAAATTTAAAAGAATTTAATATATATTTTTAAAATATTCTTTAGAAGTTTTCTTTGTTCAAGGGGGCGGTCATGAACCCATGACCACTTCCTTGGATCAGCCGTTGGCAACAATCTTTGTAAAAAGTACAGATAATTTATTCGTAGAATAATGATGATTTGAAACTATTTTTAATACTTTATGTCCCAAAATATGAATTCATGAAAATTTCATCTTCTAAAATATTTTTCGTGAATTTTTGAAACCACGTTAGAGGATTTACATAATCATTCAATCAATTTTAGAAGGATTTTGCCAATTAAAATTAATAAACCAAAGCTAAATGTGTAGGAATTACGTGCAATATTTATATCTCCATTCAAATTTTTTAATTAAAAAAAAATATTTTTAATTTATAGAATTAGGAAATGTACAAATATTAGAATATAAATACAAAAAATTTTCAGAACTGAAGCTTTTAACTCACCATCTTCCAGCATCAAGAAAGCTGAAAAGATGCAAATGAAATAGAAATCATCCTTTTAAATATATTTTTGTTTTGTGCAATCAACAATGCTTTTGGAATAAGATAAAGGAAAGTATCTTTAACTCATTGTATACTGTATTACTACTAATCGATGTATTAAATGAATTTTATAACAAGTTTTTTTCAATGATACTTTAAAGTACTGTTGGGTCATAAAGTGTTAAAGAATAGTATAATTATTTTTATAGTCTTTGTTTATAGTCCCTTTATTTATAGTCTTTGAAGCATGATAAACATTTTGATATTGTTGATAGATTTACAGCTACTAAAAGTGTAGCACTGCGAAATAAAAATACAATACATATATGATGGTTAAAGGGTTTTTTTTTTCTACTTATTTTCTTCATTTTTGAACCTTTATTCTCCACAACGTTTTAATTTCTCTTTTAAATATCATATAACTTCAATTTGTTTTCAAAGATGTGAAGGGTTTTGGAATAGAAACATAATTTATTTTGATTTTTAGATTATTTCAATCAAATAAAAATCATATCATAAAAGTGATATGTTAATTAACAAATTTCCTCAAAAATATTCACTAATATAATCATTTTAAAAAGTTTTCTTCGACACGAAAACTTAAATCAATTTCCGTGAACGGAATAAATGTAAAAAAGAATAAATAGAAATACTAATATAGAATAACAAAGAAAAAAAATTGTTCAACACTGAATTTTATTGAAAAAGTATGAAATTTCAAGCTTATCAAAAAAATTTAAAGAATCATACATACATAAAAAAATACACAAATTGTGATTATCAAAACTATTTTATTGATTGTTCACATACTACACTAACGATTACACGACACAAAAGAGAATAAATACCCTGTTTATTAATGATTTCAATGATATATACATAATATAAAAAATATACGAGTGATATAAAGATACTACAAATTTTATTTGCACAATTTGCGCGCACAAAAGCATACTTACTACTCTTTTCAAAATCAAATTAAACTATTTAAAATATTATTAGTAAATTCTAAGAATTGACACTTTCTTCATATAAAAGAAATAAAACATCTTTAGACTTGCAAACAGTACTTAAAATATTGTACACTGAAAGAATTTTTGTAATATAAAAGATTATCAAAATGTAAATATTTTTATATTAAAAATTAATTTCCTTTACAATTCTGAGATTTTCAAAACCAAAACAATAAATAAAAAGAATTAATCAGTAACTCTGTTTACATTCAAATGCATTACTTAGATTACAAAATCAAATGATATATATATATATATATATATATATATATATATATATATATATATATATATATATATATATATACAATAAAACTTTTGTAAATAATAACCATTAAACCACATATATATATATATATATATATATATATAGTAAATGTCTTATTCTTTTCACATCTCAGGGTTTTTCCGATATGTTATAAGGAGTTTATATTATCATTTTTTATGCTTGACAATATTCGACGAATTAACATATGTTTACAATGAATTATTCTTATGAAACTCCTCTGATGAATCCATAAGATATTCATAGTTTTTCATTTTACACTTTCATTTCATTGTTTTTAATTTTTACAATATATTTTCCTTTGATTTTCACGTAATGTGATTTCATTTTAATCATATATATATATATATATATATATATATATATATATAATATATTAATATATATATTAATATATATATATATATATATATATATATATATATATATTAATATATATATATATATATTAATATATATTAATATATATATATATATATTAATATATATATATATTAATATATATATTAATATATATATATATATTAATTAATATATATATATATACACACACACACACATCGGGGTTTTACATATTTGATCAAATTTGTACCCAGTAATAAAATCTAGTCGCCAGTAAAAAATAAAAAAGAAATATCCCCCCACCCAAACCTCCCTCATCATTTGTTTTCAAAAAGAAAATAATAATAATAATAATAATAATAACTAGTAAATCTACAGATCGGAGGCCTCAACGTCAGCTCCACAAATCATTGTTCATTGATCTCACTAATTTTTAACATTATCTGCATAATACTGGATATCCTAAAGTTCAATTTTTTAAAGTTATTTATACATTTATAAGAATGTAAAATTTATCGAAAGTTCCGGAAATTTTAAAAGTATCGCATTAAACACAATGTTATGCAATTATATGATAAACTATTTATTACTGTATTTTTTCAGAATAACTACATTACTTCAGGGGGGTGGAACCCCCCTGAACCCTCCGTTGTCGCTTTAATTATATATCCTAAATTTCCAGTAATTGTGCTATTTCATTTCTTCAGTATATGTCTGAATGTATTTACTATTTTAATTTCATTAGAATAACCATCTCTTTGTACAGGAGGTTTTATCCTATCCTTAAAAGAATACTTATTTTTCAACCACTAAATATCATATGTTGCTGAAATTGAATAAAATTCCGTGTATTAAATATGCTTATACAAATGTAAATTTCTCTTATGAGACTTGTATTCCATTTTCACATTCAACGTTTTTAATTTTTTTCGTTTGGAAAGCCGTTTTGGTCACCTTTCTTTAGTAGTTAAAATAAATTCTCATCTATTTCATTAGAAAAAGCATATTAAAAAATTAAATCACCCGAAAATTAGCTATTTTGTTAATAACATTTCGCGACAAAATAATTCACTTGATTTTTCCTTTGTTGATATTCTTTGAAATATAGTTGCTTAGCAACCATTTAATGAAAGAGAGAAAGAAAATACATTGGAATTTTTTGTAAAAAATGAGAAATTAAAATTTTCATATCTTTCAAATTAATGCGTAAAATTTCCCAATAATTTATACAATTACTTTAGAAATTCTAATAAATATATTGGGAAATTTTCAAAGCGATCAAATTAAATTAAGATATTCATTTCGTAAATTTAATATCCATAATTTAGCATTTACAATTATCCCAATGCGTGATTTTTTTTTTTCGCGGAATGTTAAAATTAAAAAATCGTCTGACTTCCCATAGAAAAGCATTATGACTTAAAATAAAATGTTCTATATTTTTCGAACGAATGAACCAAAAACTATACAGCTAATTCCGGGTACCTCGCCAATATACCCACTAAAAATCAACCTAATCGGACCCTTTTTGCGGCAGTTATCGCGGAACAGACAGACAGACAGACAAAGAGACTTTTCGGGTCTCAACAGAGAGCCTTCACTGACGTTTCGGCAATTACGTTTACAAAATAACTGAACTGTTATTATGTTATTTATAGGAAAAACATTGCTAAAACAAAACTATGCCAAAATAATCTTGATGATCAAATGCGATCTTGCGACCGGATTTGTCAAGCCCTGCACACTCATTTTTAAACACAAAAGCATAAAATTGGCAGGCTTGACTATTGAAGCGATTTGGAATAGAAATGAGTTTCCATTTTTTTTCCAAACAAAAACGAATTAAATAATATGTCATAAAGTAGTCAGTTTGGATTTGAGAAAGACAAAAACATTTGTTACATATGGAGGAGTGACCATTTATAACGCTTGTTTGAAATGTAGAAATTTTCACAAACTTTGAGGTGGTTCTCAAATTATCTGCTCAACAAACGCGAAACTTTCTTTTAAACATAAATTGGCAGGCCTGACTATTAAAGCGATTTGAAATCGAATACGTTTTCCATGTTTTGATAAACAAGTTACTTATTGATTTATAAGCGATTTTTGTCATCTGGCGACAGGTTTTTCTCCTTTTCCGGTCTGTCGCGTCCGGAAATCGGTTCAAAACGCCGAATTCGATAGTATTTTCTGAAAGACTTTTGCCTTTACCAAAAAATGGAAAACGCTATTCGATTGCATAGTTTCTGAATAAGAACAAGTGCCAATTTCATGTGTTTCCGAAGAAAAATGAATTCTGAAATGTGTCAGAAAATAAGTCCTCTGGATTTGAAAAGAGCTTTAAACAAAATATACGTCTGACAAAAAATTGATTACTGACACATTTATTTAAATTCTTACATGTAAAATAAATAATGCTTTATTTATAGTAACTAATTATAAATCGCACTGAAATATGTTTTTTTTTTGTTTTGTTTTTTATCTTTGAAGTATAATTTAAAAATATTTTATTTGTGAAAGGAGAATCACGAAATTTACCGAAAAAAAGAGAACCCGTATAATCTCATCATTTCTGAGTTTTAAATTAGTGTAACAAATTTTAATAATAAAGCTATACAATAGTTATTTTTTAGTTAATCTACCGCATAAATATTTAATATTTTCGAAAGAAACGTTAAAACTAACTCAGTAAGAGTTATGTAATAAATAATAGAAAAAAGGTATTGTAGAAAATTTAAATACAACTGTATTTATTCGCTGGATATGTCTATTGTCTATCTATTCATTTTAATGACACTTGCCACTGTATGTTTGTTTTTTCCCGAGAAAGAGCGAATAAATGATAGTTCTAGTATTTTTGTTTAGCAAATAAACGCTTTTTCATTTTACTATTGTAGGCAATTAAAAAATATATCGGGTATTAAACTTCAGAGGTGAGAGGTGAAAAAAAAATCTTTATTGATCCCAAATCAATAACGTTTTTTAAAAATCTGTATGATGCCTAGTAAAACAAATAATCAGCATCTATTTACATCATTTCAAAATACCATTTTTTAAACTTTCTTCTCTGCTCTTAAAATGAAATTTGCAGCTTTAGAAGTTGCATACTGATAGCCAAAGGCAAAATTTCACACATTAGGTGGTCTTTCTTATCGCTCAATGAAGATTTTTCCCGTTTGACTTCCCGTTGAGTTCCCGAAAGAAAGGGAGGTAACTTGTTTGGGGCGGTTATTTTACTGTTTTCGGCTGTTTTAAAAAAGGCAGTACAATTTTTTTAGGATTGTAGCATCGATTAATTTTTTTTTTTAATCGAAATAAAAAGCATTTTTGGAAAGCTAAATAATCAGGCTACGATTGTGTCTTTACCAAATTTTAAAATGTCAAACAGATTTTTCGCGATAAGACACTAAACATGAATCTTCAAAATAACGCACTTATATCACATTAAAAAATAATAATAAAATAAAATTTGAAAGGAGCATGCATAATTTAAATGTACAGGTTTTGAAAGCTACAAAAATTACTAAATTCGAGCAAAATGCGAAAAGATGACACTTCTAAATTTCTCCCATTGAAATAACATTAGCTGCTCTGTCTGGGAGAGCCAGTGAAGTAGCCCCTTAACGTATGGAAAAAGTTAGAAGCGCGATGACTCATTACCTAATATAATTATTAAAATACGGTTTTCACTATCAGAAAGTGCACATCGGATGCAGATGATGTGCGTTTTTAAAAATTGTCTACTTAAATTTTAAGTATTTAAAAATTCCGTATAAATTTTGACATTTCCACTTGTTGAAATTTTATCATCTTTTTAGGAATACTTTAAAAAACTAGTCGTTGGGGGCCTCCGTAATACTTACCCATCATGGATATGCATAATGTAAAATATTAAAATAAAAATGTGTAAACTACTTATAAAATGCATTGCAATTCAAATAAAATCGTGGCTTGATGACGTCACAAACTTTAAAGGCTCGATTACTGAATTGCTTGAAAGAGGTTTTTCCTTATAACTCCAAAAATAATAATCCTATTAACTAGCGTTTATTGCATCTGATTAAGCGTCAAATTTCCAATTAAAATATATCTTTGAAGTGAAATTTGGATGAAATACAGGGTCATGAAAAATCGAAGAGTGTGGAAAATAGGATTACAAATATCTCGGCAACTAATTATCCGATCGACTTCATGCTTTATTCAAAATTTGTTTTTTTATTGTCTTTTATATTCATTTCTTAAAATAAACAATTTCGAAAATTTTTATATACCTTTCATCAGAACGAATATTTCGAGAGTCCGAAAAAAATTGTTCCGATTAATCGAGGTTATTGAAATGAAATAGGCTTCTTCCCATTATTACATACTAAGTACATACCAAATTGCAAGTCTCTATCTCAATATTTTCGGGAGATAGAGCGTTTACAGACACACACACACACACACACACACACACAGACACACAGACGGACGGCAAATTTTTTTTTCTAAAAATATGTTTTTCGGAATCTCCAGTGTCTGAAACGTGTAAATCCGTCCAAAAAAATTTTTCGATTTTCAAAACGATTACAAGACTTACCCTATACTACGTATGATGGGTAAGTAATAAGGAGAGAATTTTTAAAAAATTACATCGTTGGTATCTGATGTCTACTTTCTGATAGTGAAACCCATATTTTATTAATTATATAAGGTAATGAGTAATCGTGCTTCAGTTTTCCGATAGGTTAACATGGGATTTTTGCGATCGGGGAGTTTCAGTGAAGCGACCCCTCGGTGTTTATTCATTAGCCGGGTCTAAAATCTCAGTTTTTAAGCATATTTTAAAGAACATTTCCATGGTACCTAACCCCAACCCAGAATCGTGCATATGATTCGAAGCATTAAGAAACCTATCCTCGAGTTATAATCGAACATGGGACGTGAGAACATTTTACGTCACCAAAGTCTAGCTAGGGCTTTGGTTCCAACGTATTAAGGGGACTTAAAATGTCGAAAAAAAAAATTCCATTTTTGTAATTTTATACCTTTAAAAAATATATACATTACAAAAACACAATTTTTAAAAGCAGTAATAGATGCATGTTTCTTCTTTCATTTCAGATTTTTTTCAGATCATAATAGGCAGGGGTATAAAAACTGGACGCCAGTGGGCCGATTGTCACCACTAAATTTTATTTTGTATTCCTCGCCTACATTTTATTAATATACTTCACCTAAATTTTATTAGTATTCTTATTAGGTGAAGAATACTAAAAATTTAGTAATGGCAATCTGCCCATTGGCACCTAGTTTTTACACCTCTAATAATGGAGAAAATTATTTTTTACAGGGGTTTTTAAACTTGTCGAACAGAAAATTCGAACCGCAGGTTGCGCGTATGATTACAAAAGCAAAATTCTGCATGTAAAGCAAAATGTTTGGTATCTAATTATATTTCAGTCTTGTGGTTGCACTGAACCTAACAAATTCTTTATTTATAGCATTTTTATGTTTTAAAAACATAACTTATCTTGCTTATATAACATTTTCAAAATTTTAGCAATAAAACACAAAGAAATAAAAATGGGTTTACATTTTGCGAGCTTGAAAAAATAATTGATCAATGAAAATTATACTTTTCGGTGGTATGAGCTCCAGCAAAACGATTAGCTTTCTTTTAAATTAAAAATGAAGGAAATCTGTCGAATAGTTCTCGGAAGAAAAACGGTCGCCCAGTTACTGTTTCGAAAAACAGGTTTAAAGTTTTACAATAGCGTTACGTTCAATGAGTGGTGTTACATTCAATGAGCAAAAATTATTGCAAGGAAATGAAATATCGTGAAACTCCTTGCAACAATCTACACACTTGAGGTACCTAAAAAAAAAAAAAAAAAAAAAAAAAAAAAAAAAAAAAAAAAAAAGAAATTTTTGACCCAAAGTAGAACTTAATATACAATTCATAACTTAATATGCAATTCATGCATTGCATAAATATGCAATTCATGGAAGGTAATGAATATAAAAATATTTGTAAGGATGCACTATGAAGATAATACGCATAAGAATTTCACTATGAATCGTAGAAGCCAAAAAAAAATTAGCCATCTGCGACAACCATTTAAGCATTTCAAAATAATCTGCATCTCTAGCTAAGAACTGGAGGAGTAGAAGAAAATTACAAGTGACAAATGTCTACCAGATGTTGGATAAGAAATAGTTTCTCAAAATTTCCTTCTAATTAACAATTTAATGAAAAACTCCCATCACTCAAGCACCGAAATTAATCGAAGATTACAATTTCTACTTTCGATTCACAACATGATTTCATTTAAGGCTGTTCTCAAATCCAAACCGGCTACTATCTGGCACATTTTTTAATTCATTTTTGTTCGCAAACATATCAAATTGACGGGTGCTCTTATTCAGAAACTATGTAATAGAACAGATTTTTTCTGTTAAGGCAGAATGTGTTTCAAAAATTCTGTTAGTTTGCACTTGGAACAAAAATGCCGGATGCAACAGCGCAAGAAAGGAAAAAACTATCGTCCTGAGGTAACAATCTCTTATAGTTCAAAATGTAATTCATTTATCGGAAAACTAAAACAAAAACTATTTGATTACTAATCACTTCAACAATCATGCCTGCAAGTATCGTGCTTTTATGTTTAAAAATGTGTCAGAAAATGTGTGTCAAAGTTTTGCGTTATTGAGCGGGGAGAAATATGTTCTTTGATAACCACCTTAAGCGTACATAAGTTAAAATATTAACACTGTACATTTTAACCGACCCTAAAAGAACAAAACATTTATAGTTAGATTGCTAAGGTGTGTGTGTTTCTTGATGCAATTTATCATAGACAGTAATCATATTGCGATTTTTGCTTATCTCGTGGGATATTCTGAATAAACAGGTTAATATACAGGGTGTCCCAAAGAGATTGAAACGAGCTTTAATTCTTTATCTGATGGAGATACGCAGGCAATGTAAATTACAAAAATGTTCAAAATAAAGTAGGAATTAAGATTATGTTAATAAAATAGTCTTGCCATCAATTTTCAAAATGTTACACTTTAAAAAATATTATACGGTCCCTGGGACCCATAAGTTATTAAGGAAAATTTTCTCCGCGATCTGGCAAGTACAGCAGTTAAAAATTCATTCTTCTACGACCAATTCTCACCAAGTTATGATACTTGACAGTTTATGAAATTTCGGAGCTTTCCGGTACTAAGTAAGACCAAACAGACTATTATTTAGCGCCGGAAAGTTCCTAAATTTCATACGATTCAAAGTATTCTAATTCGGCGAGTTTTGATTGTAGAAGAATGGAATTTTTATCGTTGTACTTATCGGAGTATGAAGGATTTTTTAGATATTACTAATATGATCCAGGGACCGTATAAAATTTAAAAAGTGTAACTTTCTGGAAAATAATGACTGTACTATTTCATCAACATAATCTTAAATCCTACTTAATTTTGAACACTTCTGCAATTTACATTGACTACGTATCAATAACGGGTAAAATATTACATCACGTTTTAATCTTTATGGAGCACCCTGAATATACTTATTTGTGGCTCCCTGACATCACAACATAAGCGTATTTTTCCCCCAAGGTTTTGTTTTCTACACATTCTGATTTTTTCCGCCTTTATATTATTACAACATGATTAAAAAGATAACTTTCGGTTAAAAGATAACAGATCGGTTCCTATTTTGATTTGATATGGTAGATATTTAATTTTAAAAAAATCTGATAATTCATTTTCTTCCAATTCAAATGTCGTGTAAATTTTCATTAATATTTTACGTTACTCCTTAAATAAAGAAATAAAATTATACATCTCCGAAAGAAAAAGGATGAATGGATATTGTTCTGAATGTAGTCTGCAAGATGAATAGAAATCTTCGAAGTGCGTCTCTCATTTTGCATTTTCTGCTACTGTTCTTTGAGGTGATATTAAAAGAAATAAAATATCCAACAATAACTGTTGTCAGACTCTCTTACATGGGCATAGATAGGGCTCCACTTTCGATACGCTTATGAGTTTTATCCCCAGCATCAAAACCCAACCCAACCCAACCTAACCTAACCCAACGAAGGCAGAAACTCGGTTTCCTTGGTAAATAATGTACCATATATATATAAAACATAAGTATAATGAACATGAATTAATTTGGGGTTCTTTTTCAAGTAATCAAGAACTATTTACTATTACTTTAAACATTCATGTTTGAAGTTCGGTCTTTTTTAGCACTTTCCAACCTAGTTGAAAAGTGCTTATGACTTCGGTTTGTCTGGCCGGATGGCCGTCTGTCCGTCTGTCCGTGCTCTAACTCCCGTAAATATGCTCGGATTGCTCTGAAATTTTTATATGTTATTGTCGTTATCTATGGCACGTTCCCTATTTCAACTGAAGTGTGTAGCACTTATAGTTTTCTTACAGGGACACTCAAAAGAATTTCGTTACATTGCGGTCTATGGGGAAAAATCATTTGCGGTTTATTTTAAAAATGTTTCACTATTGTAAACGCATTGAAATTTATATAGATCACTAAGATGCATTAGAAGAAGCTTAATATGGAATAGTATGTGTATAGCACTTAGAGTTACTTTACAGGGACAATCAAAATAATTCCGTTACATTACGTCTATGGAGAAAAATCGTCTGCGGCTTATTTAAATAATGTTCCACTATTTTAAACGCATTGAAGTTTATATATATTACTAAGGTGCATTACAAGAGGCTTACTACAGAATAGTGTGTGTATAGCAGTCATCGTTCATTTACAGGGACACACAAAAGAATTCTCTACTGTCTGTTAACAATAATTCCTGGAAGTGCGTTTTAAGTTACTGAACGCGATTTTAATCTTAACTAGCTTTTTGTCTATTACGTGGTTTGTATAAATTCTGTAGATCCTATACAGGGCAGCACAAAAGTTCGCGAACACATTTCCGTTTATTGACAGAAACTCCAGAAGGAGAATTTAAACTGTGCTACGCGTTTCCTAACTAAACTAAAATTTAGCATCCTATGTATATATACAAATCTATAGATCATATACAGGGCTACATAAAAGTATTCGGATATTCTTCCGAATATTGTATATATTGAAAATTCCTGAAATTACGTTTTTAAATATGTTATGCGTTTTCCAAATTGTTTACTTAGATGTCATCTTTCAGCTTATTAAACGGTAATGATTTGTAAAATTATTTTAGAAGCGTTGGAAAGTGCTACATAATCTATGCTTGACGCATGATTTTTCGTTCTTGTTTTTCTTTTGGAAAAAAAATACTTTTGGTACGTAAAATATTGGGTACACCCATGAACAAAGCTACAATTACTGAACCAACATTAATACATCATAGAAAAGTCAATTCTCAGAATGAATCCAAGCAGAAAAAAAATTCTTTTGATTTCAGTTAAAAATTACAGAACTGGAACGAATAAATATATAAAACCTTTCTCTTCTTTTTTTATCAAAAACAGTAAATCTTATTTTTTCAAAATGGTAAATCTTGGTTTACTATTTAAAATAAATAAATTCTCCAAAGCAGTGAAAATATCTCTATACCCAATTGAATCTTTAAAGGTGAAAATAAAATCGAACGCTTTCAAATATACTTCCAGAAAAAGTTGCGTAGTTAACGTGAAATATATAATTATAATCGTTACTTGTTAAAAACTTTTGTTCACAAAATAACAATTTATTTGACTAATTAGAAAGTTTTCAGAGAAAAAAAATAACTCTAACAATTTAAAATTATAGTTATTATGGAATCTAACAAATATTTTGAACGATTTCGTGTAATTTTATAAAGCGTTATTGAGAAAATTTTAACCAGCACATTTGTTGATATAGATGTCAACAAATGTTTGAGATGTTTCATAATGAATTTTTTTTTTATATAAAAACTTTTTTTATTAGATTTTTTTTTATATTTAATTATCTATAACACAAACACAATAAAATAGCTACAAATAAAATGCTTTCATTTAAAAGAGTAAATGAACATTAAAGTCAACTGAGCGGAAACAATAAGCGAGTTAAACAAACAAAAAAAGATAAAAGGTTTTATATTACGTATTTATGCATTTAAAATATGTCTCTTAACAGATTTTATTGATTTTTGGAAAAATAAACTGAATTTCGTAAACTAGTTTTCGAGGAAGTTTTTAAAAAGATTATACATTATTGAAATCTAAATAAAGGGGTCCACCGGTCTCGTTTTAGAATACCACTACTATTTCCAAACATAAGGGAAAAAAAGTTCCCAAGTAAATAAGTCATTCATTTAAAATCTCCTAAATACGTTTAGACTATCTTTTATTGTATAATATCGGAATTTTCATATATCACATATTATACAGGGTGTATCTGAGCTAATGATCATAACTGTAAATGGTGATAATACATATCAAGGCAATCTATTTTAATATAGGAAATCATGGTTGCAATTAATTTATTCGATCAAAAAAATCGTGTCTCTCACAAAACAGACCCCACATTTTCATTCAGAAATGTAACGATAATGAAGATATTATATTGAAATCTCCAACAGAATTATTTTCTTTTCTGTGAAATTTTATGACATATAAAGAAAAATTTCGGAATTGCATTATAATTCGGTTATTACTGACCAAATTATAATGCAATGTCAGCTACTTTACGAAATTTTAAGCGTCTAGCTCAGTGTTGCTCTAATGTGAATGATAGCCATTTCTAGCAGTTATTTTGATCAGTAATGAATTCGGAGGGGTGATCCACCCCCCCCCCTCCCCAGAGCATAAAGATATCCTCGGAAGATCTGAGATTTTATGCTTGGTATAATGGTGTAAAAATGCAACATCTCCCCCTGGACTCCATACTGTCTCTCTCTCTCTCTCTCTCTCTCTATATATATATATATATATATATATACATACATATACATACATATGCATACATACATACATACATACATACATACATACATACAGGGGGATTTTTTTTTTAAGTTGTGAAAGTAAAACCCTATAACAAAAGCACCACTGATCCAAATGACCTGAAATTTCACTAGTGTACATCCAAAGCAATGGGAATTTTTTTATGTGTGGTTAAAAAAACTCAAAATCCCACCGACAGATGGCGCTGTATATGCAGTAAAGTCTGGAGACAAGTTTGTGCATGACACACGCACAGTGGTGTTTAAAACGTCAAGCACGCACACCTCCTGTTCATTATTTTACGGATACCCTCGCAATGACTGTGGCATTGACGGACCGTGCGTTGTTAGCTAAACTGTATTATAAGAATAATGACACCGCAGCAATTGCTCTTAGGATATTTAGGGCACTTCAGAATTGATGAAAATGTTCAATGAGGACACAATACGGAAGATGGTTTTGAAATTTGAATAGACTGGTTCACTTGACGTAAAACCCGGTAGAGGAAGGAAACCAGTTGATGTTAACTTACAGCGCCATCTGTCAGTGCAATTTTAAGTTTTTTTTAAGTGTGCCTAAAAAAATTCCCATTGCTTTGGAATGGTTCTTTTGTTATAGGGTTTTACTTTCACAACTTTAAAAAAAATCACCCTGTATATACTAACCCAGTACTGCAAAATTCCCTCCCGGGTTAAAATATCTTAATTCAACACTGATTGTGATGTCATGACGTTTCACATAAAGCAAAGTAACTCTATTGAATATTTTCATTAATGTTACAGTTGCGAACGAAATTCCTGATTCGGCTTTGAGAAACACCTTATATTTTTTATTGTACAGGTGGATTGCGACCTTGGTTTCCTATACAAGAATTGTCTTGACATGTATTATTTCCCTTTACAGTTCTGGCCATCAATTCATATACACCCTGTATATAACGCAGATTTGAGCATTACTATTAGGTATATAAATTGAGATTGATAGCTCTACTATTAATGCAAATCTAGACAGATGATACTCCTATATACTTTATCAGCTGGGTACTGCTTTGGCTAATCATATTTGTGTCTGACGCGATCAATAAAACTTCCTTTGGGAATCTTTCATTACAGAATCTATGTGCTGTATCTGCTTTACTAGTAGTTGAGAATATAATTACTAGTTCAAAAATATATAAAATAAAGTATTTTTTAGATTTTCGTGCTTCACAAAATAAATACACGAGTGTTTAAATGCATCTCGAATTTGAATGTTCTTCAGAAGTATGTAATTTCACATTTAAATTTTGTTAATATTTGACACACCTTCCCCTCCATTTCTTGATTGCCAAGATGTTGGAGGAAAAAATTCGAAAATATCTTTGAAGCAGATGGCACAAGCATTTAATATACTTCATTTTCTTTTCTTAAACCAAAATTTTACCAATGTTCACTAAGGCAATATAAGTTGCCCATTCTGAAATTTGAACATTGCAATACTGGCGCAGTATTATACAAAATTAGTTCAATATTCTGCTAATACCGAGCAAGTGTTTATTGGTTCGTCAGGTACTGATTCTTCATTACGTATGTTACTTTCACAAAGGTACACAGATTTTGTTAAATACAGGCAGAAAGACTTTTTTACTTAGAAAAATTCTTTACAAATTTCATTGTTGACAGTAAAATTTTTAGAGCAAGCATTGACTATATACATATATACATATAGAGTTCTTGCAGATGGAATGTCTGTTCTGGTAAATTAACTTCAAACAACAATAAATCTATGGAAATTGACTTTTACTTATCAAAATAGGCACCATTAGCAACAATAAATTTCTCCCATCGGAATACCTGAACATTTATGCTAGTTATGTAGAAGTCCAGCGTTCTGGACCGAAGAAACTCCTCAAAGGCGGTTTTGACGGCTTCATTGGTAACCTTTTTCCTTCCAAAAAATTGTTAAATTGCTTAAAAAGGTGATGGTTTGTGAAAGATTTGGAGAATATGGAGGGTGAGGAAAAGTCTCATAGATGCAAGCTGCGTATTTTTTTACAAATGTTCTCGAAACGTGTGGTTTCTCGTTGCTATAAAGTTGATCTACTTTTCAGTACATGTCTCTCCTTTGTTCAAAAACGGCTTTTATGTTCCTGAAGAGCAGAGAAGTGCAAGCTTCCAATGGACTTTTCAGGTTTTGGTCAGTGAGCTCACGAGGAACCCATTTATCCAGTTCTTTTTAACTTTACCAAGTGCGTGGAAGTGGTTTGAAACTATTTAATAGTGCATTCCTAATAGCTCTGCCATGTTCCTTTCACTTTGGCAAGAGTCAGACTCGATTAATATCATAGTTCGTTGTTTTCAATTACTGGTGCTGCGTGTGCTCGTGGTTCATTTTCAATATTCACATCACAGGATCGGAACTTTTGGAATCATCATTGTACGGTTCGTTCTTTTACTGTTACCAAATGCTTTGTTGATATTACTTGCTGTAACATTGTGGTCCAGTTTGAACACATAAAGACGTATCCGTGTGTGGCTTACGTTCATGTTGGGTGTGTATCAACGCTGCCAGCTAGCATTCTAATATAATTCTTTGTTCGAATTCAGGGATAGTTAATCTACATGATCAATACCACTTTGACCATCTGGTTGTGTTTATAAATATGAAAACTATTTCAAAGATTACCCTGAAAAGTAATTTGAAGATTTGTTAGAAAATGATTTTATAGCTGCCGTATTCATCTCTTCATCATAAAATATACTATACTCAAATTTGTGTTTCAAGAAATTGATAATATGATCATTTGAAATTAAATCTGAACATAAAAGGTTAGAACATAGCTGCCTACTTTCCTGTTTTTTAAAGTAAAATAAAACATTTTGAACCAAAAATTTTATTTTAATAAATGAAACCAAATAAATTCTACATAGCAACAAGATGCATTTCATTAAATACATTTTGTGGGTTTATTTGATTTGAAAAATGCGGAAAGTTGGCAGCTGTGTTAGGATCTAAATTTATGCACTAGTTATTTTGCAACAAGTGCAATTTTTGAATGAAATGTACTTTCGTTAAAGCAGATTAGCAAAAAATGGATTTTTATTTTATAATTAAATTGTACATCTAGCGTGCTAAAATTAACTTGTTCACTTCGAAATTATAATTTCATTGCATAAAAAGCTTTTTTAATTTCAGAAGTATTCAGGATTCGAAAAAAAAACAGTTTATATTTGATATTCTTTATTTCAGTATTAAATATTATTAAATATTAAGTGCTTGCCAGTTGATAACATATCAAATCGTTATCCGATTCGAAATTTGCTGCAAGTCGCAATCCCTTATTTATTTTTTCATAAAATAAAATATCTTATCTTTCTGTTTATCATGACTTTTATAAAAACTAATCATCTGGAAGCATCTTGTTTGAAAAACTTCCACGAATCGTTTTGTTTTATTTATAATCGGAAAAAACCTGTATAATCGGAAGAACAACTTTTGTTGTAAAGACTAACTTCTTCGAAATAACGCATGGCAAAAATCAATTATAATTATTCTAATAGCATGCTAGAATAAGTCACAAGTTCATGTGTCGTAAATTTCTCGTCACAAATGGTCACAAGTATCTGTCACAACGGTGACCAAAATATGTAATATTTAGTTCGTCACATTGTTGCTTTCAGTTGAGCTTCATTTCGCGAGTCTAATGTGAAATCACTGACATGATTTACAGTCATTTGCGCTTTCGTCACAAAATAAGACTATCAACTTCAGTGACTACTTTTCCAAGTCACGTGACGGCAGTGTGGTCACTAAGAGTTGCATGTGGATCATGGTGCTTTCACATTTTGGTCATATTTGCTTAGCTGCCAACCTCCCGGGTTTTTTTTTTTACATCGGATATATACATACTTTGAACGAGAATTTTTTTTTAAATAAAACGTTGCCTTCCTTCTATGTAGTAAGATATCTTTTCATTCATTAAATAAAATTTCCGGTTGAAATATGTTTAACTTTAATAAAACCGGAAGATTGGTAGCGATGCGTTTTGATTTGCAATGCAATTTGGGATATACTGGTGGATAATGAGGGTACAGGTCTGCTTAACCCTTTCCGGCGCAGACAAAGTCTGTTCATAAAATGAGAAATTGCTGACTGACACCGGAATTTACAAACGACTTTTTTAGAAAATACGAACTCCTTATTTTAAGCTTTCATTATAGAAACAATATTTTATTAAAATATTCTTGGTGCCGAACGCAAGTTTGGAATTAAAATTAGGTGTGCCCGGAGTGGGACCACTGTGCCGGAAAGGGTTAAATGCAACTTCTTCCCCACAAGATTATTATTTCTGTTCATATATTTTTAATTCGTTTCAACAGTCAGTCAGAAATTACAATTTTCTAGAAAAGGCTAGAATTTTTTTTGGCGCTGTATGTCTTTGGACATGGGTGCCGTCAAAGAGGATTCCTCCCCCCCCCCCCCTCAAGTGAGTTTTGAAATTATAATGAAATTTTCTTTCTTTTATAGTTTGGTTTTTAAAAAATGAAAAAAATATTATTTTTCACGCAGATGTCTTAAAATATTTAATTACAAATAAAAGAAAAATGATTGTGGATAAAAGAGCTTTTACTTA